>CM066172.1:62862533-63610033 GCA_033629205.1 Lithocarpus polystachyus | reverse complement strand
TTCTCCCCCCTAAAGAGCGTTTAGGAAAAAATCAGCTCTGGCAGGAGGAAACATTGATTTGTTAAGGAGGAATAATGGGCCTTTTTCAGAGCAATTCTTGGAGTATTGCCTTGATTTTTTTCACACATGCTAAGAAAAATCCAACCTTTAACCTGTCAAAATTTGGAGGCCAGATTCAATATATTTTATTTTTTATGATTTTCGGAAGCCGAAAAATAGGAAAAATCATAAAAAATTCAAAAACGCTCGAAATGCCGAACCGCTTGTTGGAATCCTCCTCTAAAATCATGGAATGAATTTAGGGACACTAAAATGGAAAAATGGATGTGGAGAAAAGCTTGGGGGTTGTAAAGCATGAGAAGCAAGAGTTGACCAAAAAGCTGGCTGCCGAGGAGAGGGAGAGAAAGAGCGCCGAGGCTGGCTTGAAGAATGCCCAGGACCAAGTTAAGGACCAGCGAAAGAAGCTGTACACCACTAAGATAGAACTAGCAACTCAAAGACAGTTGGTCTTAGAGCTCAAGTCTAGCCTTAAGAAGGCAGAGAAGGAAGTTCGGGAGGTTCTGGAAGCAGCCAAGGTCGAGAAGAATGCCGAGTACATCCGTGGCATAGAGGAGACGGAGATAAGGCTCGCAGAAGAAGTCTCCGAGGTGTGCAGGGATTACTGCAAGTTCACCTGAGAGGAAGCCCTGAACCTTGCAAGAGTCCTTGCCGACTCGGAACTTAGGCAGCCCGGGAGGATATACTTTCACCTGCATATAAGCGTGGTCCCGGCTGACCCTACACCTTCATCATCCCAAGCTCCGGAGCCATTAGGTCAGACGCTTGCTCCTCTCGAAGAGGTGGCTCTACAGGAAGGCACGGATGCGGATACTTCAGCTAAGGCCACGGATGCTGCCAAGGCCAAAGAGACTGCCCCCACAGAGACCGGAGCTGGATCATCCGTGGCCGAGCTGAGCGGACCGGACAGCTTTCCTCCTCCAACTTCCTAGACTTAGGATTAGGGTTTTGTCTTTCGTATTTGTTGTTGTTGTTGTTGTTTTTTTTATTTTTTTTTTATTTTATTCTTGTAGCAACATTTTGCACGCTGGGCCAATGTACTTGAACTTTTGATTAATGAGAATATTTGCATTTGCCTTTAATTGTTCCCAATTCCATTCATTTGTTTCTTTTGCTTTGTAGTTCTTAAATCTGTGAGAAGTCTAAGTCCATAGACTAAAACAATAATAGAAGTAAATTTCTGTTCATACGGAATGATGGGGATAGCATGAATATGACAATAGTATCCCAAGACCGATGATAAAAGCCTTATTAATTATCTCGAAGTTATTCAATTAGCTCAATCTTGTCTTAACAAATGGAAGTGAATTTACACAAACACAATCGAATCTTTCACTGCTAGAAACGTTAGAATTGAATGAGAATACAAATTTGCTCAAAGTGTGTGGTCCGAGAGAATATGCAAAAATAAGTTTCTGCTAAATACTCAGTGAACTAGAGTATTAATTTACCCAAGGTATGTGGTCCGAAGGACCAGGCATGACCAAGGTTCCGTTTAACACTTAGTGAAATGAGCTGTAGTATTAATTTACCCAAGGTATATGGTCCGAGGGACCAGGCATGATCAAGGTTCTGTTTAACACTTAGTGATATAAACTATAATATTAATTTACCCAAGATATGTGGTTCGAGGGACCAGGCATGACCAAGGTTCTGTTTAACACTTAGTGAAATGAACTATAGCATTAATTTACCCAAGGTATATGGTCCGAGGGATCAGGCATGACCAAGGTTCCGTTTAACACTTAGTGAAATGAACTATAGTATTAATTTACCCAAGGTATGTGGTCCGAGGGACTAAGCATGAACAAATTTCTGTTTAACACTAAGTGAAATGAACTATAGTATTAATTTACCCAAGGTATGTGGTCTGAGAGACCAGGCATGACCAAGATTCAGTTTAACACTATGCAAGCAATACAATAAACTTCGCAACAATGGAAATTTTTATTAATAGTAATACCTTCTTAGGTTATTTACATTCCAGGGATGAGGCATAGCTCGTTCGTCTAAGTCCTCCAAATAAAATGCACCTATTCCTGCTATTGAAAGGATGCGATTTGGCCTTTCCCAGTTGGGCCCAAGTTTTCCCCAAGCTGGGTTCTTTGTGGCACCCATTACTTTTTACAGAACCAAGTCTCCCAGCACAAGGGGTCTCAGCTTGACGTTGGCATCATACCTCTACTTGAGCTTATGTTGATAGTAGGTCAATTGGACCATGGCATTCTCCCTCCATTCGACAAACAGATCCAAGCTTCTTTCTAACAGTCTGTCGTTGTTGGCCTAGGTAAAAGAGCTTGTTTTCATTGTTGGGAATCCTGTCTCTAGAGGAATAACAGCCTCTGCCCCGTATGTCATAGACCGACGTGGAGTTGTCCGATATGTCCAAAGAACATGCGGCAGTTCTTCTACTCACTTTCCCTTGGCATCGTCCAACCTTTTCTTCAAACCGCTCACTATGACTTTGTTAATGGCTTCAGCCTGGCCGTTCCCCTATGGATATGCAGGGGTGGAGTATCTGTTCATAATGCTTAGCCCGCAGCAATACCTCCTAAATGCTTTACTATCAAATTGAAGACCGTTGTCCGAGATGAGAGTGTGTGGTACTCTGAACCGGGTGACAATATTCTTCCATATAAACCTTTGGACATCTGTATCCTTGATGTTTGCCAATGGCTCAGCTTCAACCCATTTGGTGAAATAGTCGATGCCAACGATCAAGAATTTTTTATTCCCGGCTGCCTTAGGGAAGGGACCTACAATGTCTAAGCCCCACTGAGCGAAAGGCCATGGGCTGGATAGAGGATTAAGAACTCCCCCTAGTTGATGGATATTCGGCGCAAACCTTTGACATTGATCACACTTCCTTATGTACTCCTGTGATTTCCTTTGCATGTTCGGCCACCAATATCCCTGAGTTAGGGCTCTGTGAGCTAGAGACCTACTTCCTGTGTGGCTCTCACAAATTACTTCGTGCAGTTCTTCAAGGAGCAACTCTGTGGCCTCAGGGTGTACACACAATAATCAGGGTCTAGAGAAAGAGCGTTTGTATAGCTGATTGTCTCCTGACAGCTAGAACCGAGGAGCCTTCCTCCGCACCTTGTCTGCTTCGACCTAGTTTGGCGGAAGGACATCATCCCTGAGGTAGGTCACCATTGGGTCCATCCAGTTTAGTCCCACTCTAACTTGATAGATGTTGGGCCCCCCTTCCTCCTCAGCATGCTTCTGTACATCTTCGACTAAGATAAGCCGAGGAGGTTGCAAGAGTGGCTAAGGAGTCCGCATGCGTGTTCCTACTCCGAGGGATATGCTGTAAACTAAATGACGTGAACTGTGACTGCACCTGCTTGACATGTCTTAAATACTTCTGCATTCTTTCATCGCGCGCTTCTAGCTCCCCTCTGACCTGGCCGATGACCAGTGCTGAGTCCGAGAATACTTCCACGGTGTTTCCACCCATTCTTCTGACCATGGCCATCTCAACCAACAGCGCTTCATACTCAGCTTCATTATTAGTAGCCGAGAAGTTTATCTTGAGGGATTTTTCGATAACAACATTCTTAGGAGATATCAAAACTAGTCCCACTCCCGAGCCTCTCTGATTAGCCGCACCGTCCGCATACAACTTCCAGGATGGGGATCCTTGCACAGATACTAGGCCAACTAAATTTTCATCCATGTGCATCTTCTCGGCATTTTCTTCTAACACAGGCTCAGTGAACTCGGCCACCAAATCGGCTAGTATCTGCCCCTTGACTGAGGTGCGAGGCATGTACTTTATATCCAAAACCCCTAGGATTGTACCCCATTTTGCAATTTTTCCAATATAATCTGCACTTCGAGCAGTGAACTGAGTGGGAGTTGGATAAGGACCACAACCGTATGCGACTGGAAGTAATGAGGAAGTTTACGAGTGGCATGTACAATCGTAAAGATGGCCTTCTCCAGTGGTAAGTAACGGACCTCGACCTCATGAAGGGATTTACTCACGTAGTAAACAAGTTTCTGAACTCCATTATTGACCCGAATTAGTACCAGACTCACTGCATGGGTGGCTACAGCGATATAGGTGAACAGAACCTCATCCGTCGTGGGGCTGGAAATGATGGGGGGTCGAGATAAGTATTCCTTTAACCGTTGGAAAGCCAGAACACACTCTTCAGTCCATTCAAACCCCTTCCACTTGTTCAACAACTGGAAAAAAGGCCGACATCTTTCTGCCGACTTGGAGATGAATCGGTTGAGAGCAGCAGTCATCCTAGTCAACTTCTGAACTTCTTTAGGGTTCTGAGGAGGCTGTAGGTTGTTAATCACCTTTATCTGGTCGAGGTTGACCTCAATTCAGCAATGGGTGACCATATAGCCTAGAAACTTTCCTGATCCAACGCCGAAAGAGCACTCTGAAGCATTGAGTCGCAACCTGTGTTTCCTTAAGACTTCAAAGATGCTTTCGAGGTCGCCGACATCCTCAGATTCCAACTTACTCTTGACCACCATGTCATCAATGTAGATCTCAATGCATTTTCCCAGCTGCGGTTCAAACATCTTTGTCATCATTCTCTGATAGGTAGAGCCTGCATTCTTGAGACCAAATGACATTACCTTATAATGGTAGTTCCCAACGGGGGTGACGAAGGCCGTCTTTTCTTGGTCATCCAAAGCCAAGGGAATCTAGTGGTACCTTTGAAACGCATCCAAGAAACCCATTCATAGATGCCCTACAGTTGCATCCACTAGCTGATCAATCCGGGGCATGGGGAAGGGATCCTTCGGACAGGCTTTGTTCAAGTCTGTGAAATCCACACATACACGCCATTTCCCATTCTTCTTCCTCACCACCACTGTATTGGCCAGCCATTCGGGGTAGAAGACCTCCTTAATAGCCCTTGCTTGCTTGAGTTTGTTCACCTCCTCCCTAACAGCGTCAAAATGCTCTTTGGATGAACGCCGATGTGGCTACTTCTTGGGAAGGGCAGCTGGGCTTACGTTCAGGTGATAGCAAATAAATTTCGGATCTACCCCTAGGGCCTTATAAGAGTTCCAGGTGAACACGTCAATGTTTCTTCTAAGGAATGCCAACAGCTCTTCCTTATCCTGGGGAGGCAACTGAGCCCCGACCTGGAAAAACCTTTCTGGGTCTCCGTCGATGACAACTTTCTCCAGCCTCTCACACTTCTCCTCGTCCAATTCCACAACATTAAGTGGAATCGGAATTTCTGATTGCTACGAATCTCTACCCAAGGTGGTTGTAGGCTCGGCAGCAGGCTGATGCATAATGGCAGCTATAAGGCATTGTCTTGCCTTAGATTGGCTTCCTATAATTTCCTCCACTCGTCCTCCAGACGGAAATTTAACCTTTAGATGCAAGGTTGACGAAACAGGCCCTAGGGCATGAAGCCAGGGTCTGGCTACAATGGCTATGTAGGGAGAGTAGGCATCCACCACGATGAAATCCACCTCGACTACCTCGGACCTTGCTTGTACAAGCAGCCTAATCTGACCCTTGGGGATGACGGTTTTCCCATCAAAGCTAACCAAAGGCGAATCATACGCTATTAGGTCTTCAGGTCATAAACCTAGTCCTTTGTACAGGTCCGGATACATGATCTTAGCCCCACTCCCTTGATCAACCATCATCCTCTTCACGTCGTACCCCCCTATGTTAAGAGTGATGACTAGAGCGTCATCATGGGGCAGTATACTCCCTTGCTTATTTTCATCCGAGAAGCTCAAGGCTGGCCGGACCTCTACTCTAGCCCGTTTTGACTCCCGGTTTGTGTCCTCGGCAGGCGTCCTAGAGACGGACATCACTCTAGAAGGGCAGGATCTAGTCCTTCCGGGTGCTGCAAAGATAACGTTAATCGTGCCCAACGGGGGCCTTGACTAGGAGGTCCCGAAGCCCCTGACCTGCCGAGGTCTCCCTGACCATTGGGCCGGTGTACAAACTGCTGTAGCTTTCCTTCCCTCACCAGTTGCTCTAAATGACTCTTTAATGTCCTACAATCTTCTGTAGTATGCCCTCGTTCCTGATGGTATTGAAAATGAAGGCTTTGATTGCGCTTTGTGGGATCTCCTCCCATTTTGTTCGGCCACTTAAAATATGGCTCATTCTGAATCTTCTCCAGGATCTGATGGATTGGTTCTCGGAACACGGCATGGACAGCCTGCGACGCGACAGACCCGGACTGCGCACTATAGTCTCTCCGCAACTTGCTATTGCTGTATCGGTCCGACCTAAAATCCTAAGACCTTGACCTTTCCCTTCTCGAGCAACTGATCCTCCTCCACCCGCTTATACTCATCGATACGGTCCATTAATCGGCACACACTTCTCACGGGCTTCTTGGTCAATGATTTCCTCAGATCATGCTCGGCTGGCCAGCTGACCTTGAAAGTTCTCTCAGCCACGTCGTTGAAACTCCCTTCAATCTCGTTAAACATTTCCCAGTACCTATCCGAGTACGTTTTCAACATCTCCCCTTCTCGCATAGACATGGATAGCAAGGAATCTAATGGCCGAGGGACTCTAGTGTTCGTAATGAATTGAGAGCAAAAGGCCTTAGTGAGTGCTGGAAATGATCTAATAGAATTAGTCGTAAGGCCATCAAACCATCTCATGGCTATAGGCCCCAAACTGGAGGGGAACACCTTGCACATAAGAGTCTCGTTCCAAGAGTGGACAGTCATTCTCTGATTGAAATGACTCACGTGTTCTACCGAATCAGTTCGCCCGTTGTACGCGGTGAAGGTGGGCTGAGTAAAATGCCGAGGAAGCCTTCCTCCTTCGATTCTGCGTGAGGAAGGTGACTTGGAAATCTGGTTAAGTGCCCTATTCATTGCATCGTTCCTAAAACCCTTAGAGGATGAGCTTCTATCCCCGCGCTTATAGTGATGGTCTTCCTCGTGAGAGAAAGATTCACTAGGGGGTGTTCTGAACCGACGTCTATAATCAGCATCATCATCATTGTCAGAAAAGTCATCAGTGATGGACGGACTGCTAGACGGACTACGCCTCCTCCGCGCAAGGCGTAGCTTCTCTTTCAGACGATTAATCATACGTTGCATGTCCCTCGTGGTGTCTTTATGAGACTCATCACCCTCATCTCGACGTCAACTCCCCCCTGTGTGCATGGTATGCACGCTTCCTTCACGGTCCCTTTCTCGCTCAAGGTGTACAAAATGATCGAGACGTTGGGAGCCATCAGACTCCGCTCTGTTTGGACCTGACCCAACCATGGCTTGAATCTTATCTCACCTACACACCAGATAACTCCCCACAGACGGCGTCAATTGTAAGGACACAATTTTTCGGTATGGGCCTACAAGTGAGATGAACTTAGGCCCAAGACATGAACAGTATCTTTTCAATGAATTTATAGAGAGTGGGCTAAGTAAGCTGGGTTGAAAGCAAGATTGTTGATGATCCAAGTAGAGTTATGAACAGATTAACAAAAAAGAAATGCTGAGGTTGTATAGGGCTCTTCTTGGATTGATCCGAGGAGTAAGTTTTTACAACTATCTAAGTGCCTATATTTCTCTCTCTCTCTCTCTCTCTCTCTCTCTCTCTCTCTCTCTCTCTCTCTCTCTTTTTGTTGGTTGCTTCTTCTCTCTTTTCCCATTGATTGTTCAATGCCTTCTTTCTCTGCTTCCTGAGTTGACCCCCAACCCTGAGTTGACCCCTCAACCATGAGGTGACCCCAAACCCTAAACCTTAAACCCTCAAACCCTCAACCCTCAACCCTAAAACCCTAAACCTCAAACCCCAAACCCTAAACCCTAAACCCTAATTTTTTTTTGAAAATGAATTGAAATGACTTGATGGCCTAATGCCCCTAGTTGAATGATCTTTTTTAAGCTTAAAAAAAAAAATCAATTTTCGAAACTCTTTTTTTTTTTAAATCATTTTTTACTCTCTTTTCCTCCCTAATGATATATGCAATGAGCATTAGGGTTGTAGCTTCTAGGCATGGGATGTGGTATTGTCTTTGGATCCAATGTCTTAAATACTCCCCTAGCTTGTAGTTTCGCCAGGGCTTCGCTCAAAGTCGTGTGTAGTTCTGAAAAATTCCTTCGGCGCCTACAATTGCTAGTTGATGGTTTAACTGCACCGTTACTGATGTGGTAAAGCACTACCTGCTTGGGGATTGAGTCCATTGACATGTTCTTGTTGATTGGAAAGGATAGTTGAAGAGACAACTCATTGAAATTCCTAGCTCTTTTCTTTAGAAATTGGAAGTGTGGACCTCTTCGGGTTCTGGTGAATTATCCTTGCACAAGATAGAGAGCATAGCTTGATTGGCTAAGCTGACTTGTAATGTAGAGTTGGCTATCTGGGAGATTTGGGCTAGCTCTTCGTGTATCTTCTCTTGACCTTCCAGGATGGTGTTGAGAACATCTTCAATCCTTTCTTGACTCATTAAGGTTGAACCTTCCTTGGGCTTGATGGGCTTGACTTTTGATGAACTTGTGATCCAAAAGGTTGAAATCTTAGTGGACTTTGGCTTTGGGTTGTCTTGTAGGTAGAGCACAGGATTGTGATGTTGTAGCAGTGGAGTGTCTTCTATGCTCACGAGCTTCAGTACTGTGATGGCCTTGGAACTGAAACTGTTAGGTTGAACACGGGATTGTGATGTTGTAGCAGCGAAGTGTCTTCTACGCTCACAGGCTTCAGTACCGTGATGCGCTTGGAACTGGAACTGTTAGGTCGAACACGGGATTGTGATGTTGCAGCAGCGGAGTGTCTTCTATGCTCATGGACTTTAGTACCATGATGGGAGTGATGGGCTTGGAACTAAAGCTACTAGCTTGAGTGAAAGCCTTGGGTTCTCTTTGAAGCCTTCCTTCAGATCTTGACCAAATTCTTCCCTCTCTCATTTTCTCTCTAAAATAGGCTCTCTTGGGTCAATTAAAGCTAGGCCACCATCTGCATCAACCAACCAAGCAAAACAAACATACACAACATGCAATGCAATTTTAACATGGACTAGCCTAAGGGTAGTTTCTAAGTCATTACATTGTAGGGTGGGTTTGTTGTTTCATTGCTTCCCATAGCTAGGACGTTACACCTCTCAGCTTGTAATGTAATGAAAATTGCGTTGGTCCAAATGGCATGTTCTATCCTTTACAGTTAACAAGAAATGATCCAGTAACTTTAGGCTATGAATTGGTGAGTTTGCCACTGGGTACCCGAATCTAATGAAGACCGGTGATCCATGGTTACTACCACCACATTGTTGTTGAAAGGACTGCATACATATTTGTTGTTTTGATGGCACACAATATGACAGTTAGGGAAAGCTCTTAACAAACAATACATGCAACAACATATCACACAATATCTCAAAAAACATAAATAAACAAACAAATAACAATATCATGCAAGACCATGCAAAATAAGGATACACATTTGGTCACTTAAGTCTTAATACAAAGTTTAGCCCTCGACATCCCTAGTGGAGTCGCCATTGTGAGAGATCGCCAAAAAAGAAGAAGAAGAGATTTTTGAGTGTTTTGAAGGGCACCTCTCTTTTTGGGTAAGTGATGTGGAGTCGCCACTTATAAAAAAGAATAAGTACAAATTTACATGATTGAAATGCTTCATTGTCATTAATTGAAGAAAAAATTCAAACTTGATAGATTCGATATTACAAGGCTTGGAGTCCTAGTTACAATCTACCCAAAAATAAAAATAAAAACAAAGCATAGGTCTACCTATCCAAAAGAAACTAAGTTTGAAGGCTAGGTTACGAAATGGGAAGGTGTGAGGCACCCATTCTGCCCAGACAGAGTCTGGTCTTCTAGACTCTCATGACCAATATACCCTTTATGCATGAATAATACCCATAAATAGTACCAAAAAGTGCAGCGAGGCCCATGAATAGTAGCAAAAATAAGCTAAATAGTAAAATAAGTTGGCAAAAATAATCTTTACCAAACGGACTGTAAATCTAAACAAATGAACAATTAGGCATATGCCCTATGATATACTAATCGTTCACTTTTATTAACACTACCCCGTGTGAGATTCAACTTTCTAACAAAAAAACCACATAACTCTTTGTGAATTTTTTATATGTATTCTTGTTTCCTCAAACCTAACACCCATTATGCAGAATATATGTGACCATTTATGTTATTTATTGTAATTTATTTCCCTCCAAACCAAAAGCAAACTTAAATAATTATAACTAATCCGTTTTTTCAAAATTATTCTTGATGTGTTCTAAAACGAGTTATTTACAAAAAAAAAAAAAGGGTTAAAAATAAATAAACATATAGCTACTACTAACATTATGTTAACTAAATTAATTATGCATTAAAAGTTTTTTTAAAAGAAAAATATGTAAAATTCGTTGAAATAGCTACATGTATGTTCTTACAATGGATGAAATTTCTTTGAATATTATTGTTTAGGGATATTGAAATAGCTATGATGGTTTGATACAGCTTAATTTTGTTCATATTATATTTGAAAGTGAATTGCCAAGAGTTTTGTAGCTAAATCAGTAAGTACTTTTTGATATTTTCAATATAAATATTCAAGATTTAAAATCCATCACCCCCGATTATCAAATAAAAATTAATTGATAAAAGTATTGTTGTACTCTTGTACTCATACCAAAATTAAAAGTTTAAAAAAGTTCTACATATCAGAAAAAAATTAAATTAAAAAAATCACTTTGAACATGCTGGTTGGAAAAATAATAATTTAATGGGATCAATGGATAAATGCTGGTTGGAAAAATACAAATACAATGAACATCAATGGCTTTAAGATGAATGTTTTATTTTTGTTCTTTTTTTTGAAAGCTCACTTAGTGTGTAAAACACTTGTGAATGTTTAGACCCCCAAATACAAATAATCCCAAACAAGCTTATATTCAAAAAAATATATATGCGGAATATGAAATATAAGCTATATCCAAATATGCAAACTATTCTAAGCCATATTTTAATCACAACACAGTAGTAATTAAAAGCAAAGAGTAAGGGATAGAGAGAAGCAAACACAAGATAACACTGGCACGTATTATCAAAGAGGAAACCAAAAAACTCGACTAAAAACCTCTCCGCCGTCCTCCCAGCGGAAAAATGATCCACTAGAAAATCAGTTAGGATACATGAATAACAATAGACCCTCCAAGCCTAATCTACCCGATGCACCTAAGCCCCACAAGCTTCTTGCTCCAACAGGATTACGCCTAACCTTGTCTTCTCTAGCTTACCGAATCCCGCAATTGGCCCATTGCATCAACCAAAATGAATTGGCTCTCACTTAAACTGCTTCCCAAACACTAAGAACCTTCTCACTGTTATGAATTTGGTGAGGTAAGGATTTGGCTTAAGATCCTCTCATGGGTATGACAATGGAAAGGGTGAGAGAAGAGAAATTTGGAGAATCAAATGTATAATATTGTGGATGAATCAATCTTGTTTTTCTCTAGGGTTTATCCCTCAAAATTCTTTCTCTAGAAGCTCTCTACATTTCATGGGTATAATGGTATTTATAGTAGGGTATGAGATGGAACGTAAAAAGTCAGTTTTTAGCAAAAACAGGGTGTACTGGCGAGTCACTCGCAACTGGGATAAGTCATGAGTTCCAGTCACCAGATAACAAAATGGCTAGACTGTACTTTTTGTCCTGTAGTGATTTGGCATGCTCCACACGTGTGCTACATTCTGGCGAGTCACCACTCGCGAGTTAGTCGCAAGTTGCCTCTTGATGTACACACTTGATCAATTCTTTACACTCTCTCACACACATTGGTTACCTTATTCCCACCTAAATACAGGGTTTTTAAATGCTGAATTACAAGAAAATTTGACACGGGATAAAGTCAACACATAGTTAAATAAATTCAACTTTACATTTTTTTCTTTTTTTGTATTTATGAAAAAGAGGCAGATTTTATCAAGTTATTGCACTTAAAACTATAGCACAACATTCATTAATTTAAACATTACATCTATGACAAGACAAGCTTAAGCTTTTGCTCATAGCTGCTCTATTTCCTTTCCCTCACAAGTCACTACTCAAACAATCAAACTTGGTTTACTCTCTGAATAGCGCTAAGTGCCCTTGAGGTTGTTTTTTTTGTTTGTTGTTCTTTTTTTTTTTTTTCATGGATGAGTCTCCTCAAGCCAATAGCACTCTCAAAATCTCTATTTTTTTCTCTTTTTTTAACATGATAGATTAGAGGTTTAAAACTTATATTATTAATTTTATAATAATTACTTTTTATTATTAAATCAAAACACTAATAAATTTTTAATATGAACAAAGAACTTGCACATTAGTTTAGCAAATAATAATTTTTTCTTTCTTTATTCGGAGTAAAAGTTGATAATAAGTTAACCATTGTGCCCCTACCTTTGAAAATTTCTCACCACTCCTTTTTTTTTTTTTTTTTTTTTTTTTTTGGTAAGTTTTCCACTCCTTTGAATTCACTAACAAAATTTTCAAGTTATGAATAAATTATACCAATCGGCCTTCTTCATATTAAAAAATATATATACAAACACAAACACTAAATTAAAGAGATTACTTCTATATATAATTTTGTGGTTTAAATACTCCTAAAAGTTAATGATTTAACATGTTATTAGAGACGCATCCAAAACGGGTTTAACTTACCTCAAATACATTTTTAATTAGAATCTCTTTTTGTTTTAATGAGAAATTGCCACATCACCCACTAACTAAATAAAAAGTAGAGATTAAAAACTACTACCACTTGCTATTGTATATTTAAAACAAAAGGACACTGTGAGAGACCACCAAACCTGGGGTGCTCTCAAAGAAGAGATTCGGGTGCTTTGAAAGGCACCTCTCTTTTTGGGTAAGTAGTGTGGAGTCGTCACTTATTTTTTATACAAAAAAAAAGTAAAAAAAAAAAAGAATAAGTACAAATTTACATGATTGAAATGCTTCATTGTCATTAATTGAAGAAAAAAATTCAAACTTGGTAGATTGGATATTACAAGGCTTGGAGTCCTAGTTACAATCTCCCAAAGAATTACATGGTATTTTGTCCTAGTTACAATCTACCAAAAAATAAAAATAAAGGCAAAGCATAGGTCTACCTATCCAAAAGAAACTAAGCTCAGAAGCTAAGTTACAGAATGGAAAGGTGTTAGGCACCCATTTCGCCTAAACAGTGTCTAGTCTTCTAGACTCTTATGACCAATGTACCATTTATGCATAATATGAATGATATGTTGCATACATGACAAACTTAACCCTAAACTAACTCACATAGATCAATTTTATGAATGTGTCCTCTTCTTTTAGAAAATAATTCAGATCTGTTTTTGTCTATAAAAAAAAATTGATTTGATTCATTCAAAAGAAACCAGATCTATTCAAAAGAAACCAGATCTATTTAACTACATGTAAAAAAAAAAAAAGGTTTTGTAAAGAAAAATCAAAAAAAAAAAAATTTTTGTTAGGTGAAAAGAACAAGGTTTTATGCTAAAAAACATCAAATCTGTTTTGAAACAAAGTAAAAAAAAAAAAAATGGTTTTTTGTTTACGTGTTAAAAAATCAAATCCGTTTTGTAAATAAGAAAATCTAGATTTGTAAAAAAAAATAAGATCTGTTTTTTTATGAGTAAAATAAGAAAAAGATTTTTTTTTTAGAAGAGGAACTACACTCATGAAATACATCTATGTTACATGCATCAAACAAAAAACATCTCAACTATTGAATTCCTCTTTTAAATCTCAAAATCTGTTATTTTGTGACAAAGAAAATTTTTCATAAAGAAATTTAATGAAAATACAGATCAATTTTGTTGTTAAAAAAAATCAGTCTGTATTTAATGAAAATACATATCAGCTTTGGTATGTAAAAAAATCAGATCTGTATTTAATGAAAATACAGATCAGTTTTGAAGTGTAAAAAATTTAGATTTGTATTTAATAGAAATATAGATCTGTTTTTAGGTTTAAAAAAGATTTATTAGTGAGCAGATTTTTGAAACTCAAAAGGAAAACTATAACAACAAAAGAATTAAGAACATGTTTAAAAAAAAGTTTAACAACACATGGAATTAACATCAGAAATTAAAAATCAAAGAACACATCTATTTATGCATCACCAAGTGAAATTAAAAAAAAAAAAAACACCAGAAAAAGGAAAAAGAAAAACTACCTCATGCATGGACGTGCTCTTCTTATTAATGGAATATTTTAAGGTTCAAAGAAATTTATTCAATTATTTTTGAAACCTAAAATATCTTGCTTACAAAAAAGAAATTCCTAAGGCTAGAGCCTCTAGAACGTCTTTAACGTAAGAGAGAAAAAAAAATAGAAAAGAAGAGTCAGAAAGAGGGGAAATCAGAGAGCGTCAAAAAATGTCCTGAATTTTGAGATCCGGTCTCTATTTATAGAGGCTGGGATGCTTGAAAAAATAGCTAGATGATCAGAATACGAATTGAGATGCGTCCTTATCTTTAAAAAATCGAAAAGGATGTGTTTTAACCTAATCCAAATGCCCTCAACCCGGGGCCCGAATTTGTGCCATTTGGCACTTGAAAAGTGCCATTCGGCACTTGGAAAGTGCTAATCAGCACTCCAAAAGTGCCGAATGGCTTTTTTGGGTACCAGACCCGCTTTCAAGTTTCAGTCCGTTTTGGATTCCTTTTTTGAGATTTTTTGAACTGGGACTTGCACTTAGGTGCGTTTTTAATCTGTATTCTAAAAATTAAACTCTTTTCTAGATAATTCAGGTCTTTTCAACAACAATTATCTTGCAGATAAATACTCTAAAATGTCTTGATAAAGTTCGGATTATCCACAATTTTATTGTTATCCAATTATCCTCTTTATTCCCATGCAAGCAAGCCTATTTTTGACACTCACTAACAACTAATCACAAAATTATTTAATTAATTTTAATTGTTTAGCCAATCAAAATTAATTTAAATTAATCATGCGTGGTTGATTCTACCTAGACACAATGCATGCTGACCATGCAAACTTGATCATGCGATATCTTTCGACCTGACGGTTTGATTTGGAAACCGGGTATACCGTCGCGACCGTTAGAATTTCAAGATCATTTTTATGATATGCAATAAACCAATTAATGCATGTAATGCAATCATGAATTTTGGGTACATGAATGGTCACTCTAGTCATCTTCCTTGATTAAATCATGGGTGCAAAATCGAGTGTCTATAGACACCTCCAATTAAAAAAGTATTAGAGGTAAGCCAAACCCATCCAAAAAAATCTTGTTCAAAATGAGAAACTGATAATTCATGAGCAAGCAACTTCATTCTTCGAATGGCAAATGTTCAAATTCCAAATAAGCAATGCAGCAATGCATTACTAGTGAGGGGAAAATTAATTTATCTAGGGATGGAGCCAGGACTAGGAGTTAGGGGGGTGGCCTTCCTCGTCGATATGTGCGATGACTCCAGCCTTTGACTTTACTGCTTTACCACTAAGAATTTTTGTTTAAAACTTTTTGAAAGACCAAGTTTTTTGTTTTGGATAAAATAGATTGATTGAGCTTAAATTTTTTTAGATTTATTATTGGTAATTTTTGTTATTGGACTAATTTTTTTGGACTTGTATATTTTGTTTTAGATTTAATCTAAAGTTTTGGTAATTAATACTATTAATATACTAATATTTATAAATAATAAAAAATAAAAAAGGGGGAGCCATTGTCCCCCCTACTCAATATATAGCTCCGTCCATGGATTCATCGTACAATTTTCACTAAAGTTTTGTCCCCTTTACAATGCCAAAGAGTAGTCCATTTCCTTTAGTGAGTATTGTAATGCGTGTTAGGGTGACAACACCTTAACCCAAAAATTTAGGCATGTGGATTTAAACCCAATTATGTTATATATTGATTCTTATCCAACACGATTAGTATTATATGAGGACATTTTATGAGGACACAGATTAAAACTAGCATTGTAAAACATTTTACGAAAGCTACAATTGCTTAAAGAGAGACCACTTATCCGGGTCAAAGTAGATTCATATTAACTCTAACACCCAACATAGATTACCAAGTTCAAAACCATGGCTATATTTGATGCCTAAACTGATAAATAGCAAAGTAAGGCTCATATAAAATAGATTTAACCCAAAAATCCAAAAGCTAAACAGAAAAAACAGTGAGCTCAAGAATAAGCAAAAATTTATTTATGCCAAAAGTATGAAACTAACAAGCAAATAAAATGAAGAATACAGAAATGAGGGGTACCACAAGATAGGTTTTCTTGAAACCGGTGAGTTCAGATGTTCAATTATTCGTTCACAATTACATCATTTTGGCCATTGGCAGCATCACCTTTAGCATCAGTAAGTGGGATATCGTTCTGGCCATAGTTAATATCAGTGAGACTTCGTTCTAATGGTCATTGGCAACAACAACAGGTTGTCTTGCAATCAAAATAAACCAAATCCTTCTGCATATGCGTATCAACCATAGGAGTAGAGCAACAAAGCTTACAAAGGACCCAACTACATCATCAATGAGTTCTAGGACTGACACAACTTGCTGAAATCTGAAACAAAATGGAATTGTTAGAAAAACAGTAAAATTTACAGAGTGTGAATAATGGGTTATTGGGGAGGAAGAAGTTGAAAAACTTTCTCACCCATCATGTGCCATTGAGATTATTTGGTGAAGATCGCGTATTAACCGTAGGAGTAGAACAACAATGCTGGCAAGGGTCCCAACTACTTCAAAATGAGTTCTAGGACCAACTCAACTTGCTGAAATCTAAAACAAAAACAGATTGTTAAGAAACAATTTACAGAGCGTCAATCATGGGTTTTAGGGGAGGAAGAAGTTGAAACTCTCTCACCCATCATGATTCATATGCCATTGAGACTATCTAATCCATTTTTTAAAAATTATTCTTGATGTGTTCTAAAAAGATTATTTACAAACAAATTCCAAAAAAGAAAGGGTTAAAAAGTAAATAAACATATAGCTACAACTAACATTATGTAACTAAACTAGTGTGTAACCCTGTACATATGCACGGGTACATTAAAAATAATCACAATTACATATTATATATATGATTATATTTTTTATGGTTTATTATTTTTCTACATTAAATTAACTAATTTGGCACAAAAATTTAAAAATTTAGATTAGATGGGACATGTGGCACAAAATTAAACTCTAATTGACATTCAATTTTTACCTAAATTAACTCACTTGGCACAAAAATCTAAAATTTAGATTAGATGAGACATATGGTGCAAAATTAGACACTAATTGAATTCCACTTGAAAATTTAATTGGGTTTTCTCTCTGCTTTACCTTTTATTATATATATAGATTAATTCCACATTAAAAGAATATTTTTTATTTTTTTTAAAGCAAAATATGTAAAATTCATTTTACTATGTTTAATGTCTTTATGACATAGAGGTCTCAAATTGTCAAAATGTAATTACCAAATACCCAGCAATCGAATGATTTAGTTTGAGGTTCAAAAGCAACAACATTTTTTCCTATAATAAATAACAAGAGGAAATTAATTCTATAAATAATGGAACCAAATTTTTTTTTTTAATTCAGAAAATGTAAATACTAGTTATGGCTCTCACTCCGCTGTACAACTTTATAAGCGGGACCTTACGACAATATTGAGGACTATCTCTCGCTCTCTCGCTTTTGTTCACATTGGACTTTTATCAGTTAAACAGTTATTCTCTTATTCTCTTTCAAGTTTTAACTTTTAAGAATATATACATGTGCCATACAGGAATTCAACTGGCCTAATTAGGCCATTGGAAATTTCCTAGCTTCATCATAAGAAACCTTTTGGTTTGATTTTTTTTTAATGAACATATTTTTTAATAATTTCAGAATTATTTTTTAGAAAATCCAAAAATAGATGTGGGATCTAAAATTTTAAATTTAACTTCTATTCTACTCATGACCTCCTATTTTATTGTTCACTGCATTTCTTTGCTATTTTATATGATAAGCTTTACTCCACAAAACACTAACTCGGCCTTTGCTTACCTAGTAAGTAAGTCTAATGACACAAGACCCACGTTAAATTTCACAACAAATTTAATACACATCAATAACTTGATATTCTTTTCACAAACGCCCACTAATAACATGCAATGGTGCTAATTTGAGTTTAGGAAGTAGTATTATTACTGTATTATGAGAAATGCAAACGGCTGCCCTTAGAGCACTATTTAATAATCCATTTAAAGAAAGTATTTTATGGATTGTTAACTAGTGCCCTAAGAGCATCCATTAGCATTACCCTTTTATTTAATGCTTTAGTTCACCATTAGCAATAGAAGACCCTATTTATGGGTGTTTGACTTATTTTAATAGCTTTCTATATTCTTTGCATATGCTTAGAAAGAAATTTGTTTTTCCCAAGATCAATCATATATAGTAGGGTAATTTTTAATATTCGGGAAAATTATCAAATATTTTCCACAATTGTATAATTATTTTCAAAATGAAACACCCATGAATTTTGATAAATATGAGATTTTATTGGTTCTTGTGTACTTATCATAGTTCATAAGAATTAGAACCTACCATGAGAAACTTCAATAGAAATTTATGAAGAAAACCTAAATCTATAGTAATCCGCTCACCATATATAAATCGAACTTCAAGCCACCCCAAATGAACCGTCCCACACTGCCATCAAACTACACTAGTGCATTTGATGTCCACATTCTTTAAATCCTATTTATTTATTTATAAATAAGTGAATTGAAATTTACAATACCAAATTGGTGATAGTTAATGTTCATTTAAATGTTGATAGTGTAGTAAAATTCAATCTGTTTATTTCAAAAGTCATATAGAAAATTTACTGCCTATAATTTCTTATTAAAAGTAGTTGCAACTTCTTAAATACTTTTGGAGTAATCTGTCGTAAAAATTACAATAAATCAGAAATCACAATGTGCCAATAATCAGTAATCACACACACACACACACACACACACACACACACACACATATATATATATATATATATATATATATCTAACCCCAACCTATCCGGGCTAAAGCTATGTTTGGTTGGAGGTAAAATAGGAAGGATAGAAAAGAAAAAAAAGGGAAAATGAAGAGAAAATAGGATTTTGGATTGCTTGGTAAGGAAAGAAAATTGGGAGGATTTTTGGTGGGGCCCAGTCATTTTCTGCACTAGCCCACCAAAATTTGATCTCTCCATTTTGTAGAGAAAACAAATAACCTCTGATCAATACCTCTCACCAACCCTTTATTTCTTCTCTCTTTGGCAACTTGTTTGCATTAAGAGCTAGAATATGGAAGGTAGTATTGGGAAGAATAGAGAGATGGGGAAGAAGATATATTGGTCACTTCTAGGGGACCACCTCCAAACAGAGTCAGAACAAGAAAAGGAGAGAAAGTAAGTAATTCCAAGCCTATCTTTATTATTCCCAAAATTGGAGCTTATATACAATTACAACCCATTACAATCTCGGTAACTACCCCAAATGTAACTATCTGTAACTATTTATAACAGTTCTTTAACTAACTCTCACTAACTGATCACTTAGCTGCACATGCCTCCGTATAGCACTAGTACACGCACCCATCATCACCACAATGGGCACACCTCATCACACTGTTAGGCACGTCACACACACATTCTACTAATCCAGCTATTAGGCACCTCACACACACACACTACCGAGCCAACTGTTAGGCACACCTCACACACACACACACACACACACACACACACACACACACACAAACACACACACACTACTGAGCTAGCTATTAGGCACAACATATACACTACTAAGCCAACACACCCAGTATCTTAACAACTCCTCCCTCCTTAAAACAGCTTGCCTACAAGATGAGGGAATTGCTGTTGAAGGACAAGAAAATCCTCCCAAGTAGCATCATCTGCAGTTCCTCCCTGCCACTGAATCAAGTGTTGAGTGATAAGCCTCTTCCTAAGCTTATGAGACAGGGTTTGGAGAACAGCAATGGGCTCAAGTGTAAGAATGCCATTAGAGTTCACTGATGGAAGCAAGGCAATAGCCACATGATTGTGTCCAAGCTTAGCTTTCAAGCAAGAGACATGAAATGCTGGATGTATGGCAGCATCAGTTGGTAAGGACAGCCTTTAAGCAACCTCCTCAATTTTCTCCAACACCTGGTAGGGGCCAAAGAACGTGGGAGAGAGCTTATGAGAAACTCTGTAAGCCATTGACTGTTGCTTGTGGAGCTCTAGCCTTAAATAGACCCAGCCACCAACATTGAAAGCTTTCTCAGACCTGTGAAGGTCACATTGCTACTTCATACGAGCTTGGGCCTCTACCAAATTTTATTTGAGTAAGGTCAAGATATGCTACCTGAATTGAAGAAGAGAATCCACAGCTGCCACTTAAGTTGTTCCAGGAATGTAATCCAACAAACGAGGAAGGGGAAATCCATTCACAGCCTCATTTAGAGTTACTTTGGTAGCTGAATGGTAATTGGTGTTAAACCAATACTCAGCTAAGTAAAGCCAATCAGACCATTCAGTAGGTCTATCTGCAGAAAAAGATCTCAAGTACTACTCTAAGCATTTATTCACCACTTCTGTCTGGCCATCAGTTTGTGGATGATATGCTGAGGACATAGCAAGTTTAATCCCTTGTAATTTGAATAGCTCAACCCAAAATTTTGCAGTGAACACTAGATCCCTATCAGAAACAATGGAGGTTGGCATACCATGCAATTTGAAGACATTTTGAGCGAACAAGGTAGCCACCTTAGCAACAAAATAAGGATGAGACAATCCAATGAAGTGGGCATATTTAGTAAGCTTATCCACAATCACCATTACTATGTCCAACCTTTGAGAAAGAGGTAAGCCACTGACAAAATCCATACAAACAGCAGTCCAAGGCTTATGAGGAATGGAAAGAGGTTGCAACAATCCAACTGGCTTGCAAGTTTCATGCTTTATTTGTTAACAAACCCCCACACTCTCTGATATATTGTTTTAAGTCTGATTTCATCCCCACCCAAAAAAAATCTTGTTTTAATCTATGAAAAGATTTGAGAAAACCAAAATGGCCACCTAAAGGACTGTCATGGACCAAGTGAAGGACCTTGGACTTCAAACTGCTCTGTGGATCCAAATAGACCCTCCCTTTGTACAGAATCAACCCATTGTGCAAAGAAATGAACTTAGGACAAGCTGAACCAGATTGTAGCTACTGTAGCATTTGCTACATCACAATGGAGGATTGATAGGTAGCCTTCAACTCTTCAATCCAAGAAGGACTTGGGAAAGAAATTAAACACAAACATGGAGAGACCACAAGAGTGTTGGAAACAACTGAATCCTCAAAACCAGCACCTGACCTCCTAAACAAGGCATCAGCTATCTTGTTCTTTCACCCTTACTTATACTCCACCACAAACAAATACCCCAACAATTTAGTTAACCATTTCTATTGGGTAGGAGTAGCAATTCTCTGCTCCAGGATATACTTCAAACTTTGTTGGCCAGTTTTTATAATGAAGGGCCTGCCTAATTGATAAGGTCTCCATTTATGCACTGCTGTGACCAATGCCAATAACTCCTTTTCATAGGTAGACAATTGCAATGCTTTGCCTTTAAGAACCTGACTATGAAAAGCAATTGGTTTATGATTCTACATCAAAACAGCCCCTAAACCACTATCTGATGCATCACACTCAATAATGAAAGTTTGATTAAAATCAAGTAGAGCTAGGACAGGGGGTTTACTTACAGCTACTTTGAGTTGGTTAAAAGTTGTTTCAGCTTCAACAGACCAAGTAAAGGAATTCTTTCTAAGCAAGGCAGTTAGGGGGGCAGCAATCTATCCATAGTTCTTGATGAATTTCCTATAATATCCAGTCAAGCCCACTTCAAAGCCTTGACAGAAGTAGGAATTGGCCTAGCCTCCATTGCTGCAGTCTTCCTTGGGTCTATGCTCGCACCTTGGCCAAAGATGATATGCCCAAGATATTCCACTTCTGAGCACCCAAATGCACATTTACTTTTCTTAGCGTACAACTGATGATGCTGCAACAACTCCAAAACTGATCTAAGATGTTGAAGGTGAAGCTCCAAGGTAGGACTGAAAACAAGAATGTCATCAAAGAATACCAGCACAAACCTTCTCAAATAAGGCCTAAAAACATCATTCATGAGTGACTAAAAGGTAGACGGGGCATTAGTTAAACCAAATGGCATAACCAAGAACTCATAATGCCCATCATAGGTCCTAAATGCAGTCTTAGAGATATCCTCCTCCTTCATACAGATTTAATGGTACCTTGATCTCAAATCCAACTTGGAGAAGATGGTAGCACCAGCAAGCTCATCTAATAACTCATCAATTATAGGTATGGGGAACTTATCCTTGATGGTAGCTTAATTCAGAGCCCTGTAGTCAATGCACATCCTCCAAGAACCATCTACCTTCCTTACCAACAAAACTGGAGAAGAGAATGGACTGTGACTAGGCCTAATAGAACTAGCTCCCAACAAGTCAGTAATGAACTTCTTAATTTCAGTTTTTTGAAAGTGTGGGTACCTATACGGTCTTTGACAGATTGGTACCATACTTTAAAAGGATTTGGTGTTCATGCCCTTTAGAAGGAGGCAATCCAATAGGTGTATCAAAAACTAATGCAAACTCCACCAACAACTTCTCAATCAGAGGATTACAAGCTGGCTGAGATGGGGAAGTTCCTGAACCCAAAGAAACTATTTGCAAAAAAATTCCCTTCCTGATAGGCTTACTAAAGAAGTGATCACCTTCTTGGAGAGTGGAATTAGTAGGATGCAATCCAAACAATGTAACAGGCCTGCCAAGATGCATGAATTGCATTGACAATGCCAAAAAATCCCACTGTATCAGACCCAAAGATTTGAGCCATTAAGTTCCTAAGACCAACTCACAGTCTCCTAAGGGTAAGACATTCAAGTCCACAGAGAAGACATGACCTTGCATAGCCACCTTAACATCTAAACAAACACCCTTAGTCTTGATTGTTTCCCCATTAGCTACCTTAACCTCAAATGAAACAGTCAGGTCCAAATGTAGTTGTAACTTGGAAAGAATGGTTGCCTCAAGAAAGTCATAAGTGCTTCCAGTGTCAATCAAAATAATAACCCAATGACCATTAATTGTACCCCTAATTCTCATGGTACCAGTTGAAGGGCTACCTAAAAGGGCATATAATGTAATCTCTGGTTCAAGCATATTATATTCAGACTCAACAGATGCAAGATGAGGCACATCAGAATTATAAGCCAATGCACTATCACCCTCATTAAGCTCTACCAATTGTACACTAGAGCTAGGCCCTTGAAAAGGGCAAAGACCTTCCAACAAAAAGAGTTTAGCAGACTTACAATGGTGTCCAGGTTGAAATTTCTCAGCACAATTAAAGCAGAGTCCTTTCTTCCTTCTCTCTTCCATCTGTGCTGGTGATAACTTTTGCAGGGGCAACTTGAACTTGGAATTTAGCCTAGTATCAGGTCTTGGTCCAAGAATTGAAGGTTTAGTCACTTCTAGTAAGGATGATTTTAGAAATTTCTTACTACTCATCACATATTCCTCTTGAATCTTAGTCAAACCAAAAGCCTCATTGAGAGATTTTGGATTAAGCATTTTTACAGGCAATCTAATTTCATCTCTAAGGCCACTGAGGAAATAGCTCAATTTGTGATTTTCAGAAAAATCTCTAATTTTGTTAGAGAGAGCTTCGAATTGGGCTCTATAAGTAATCACATTATTGGTTATCTCAACCTTGTCAAAGCCTCCATAAGATCTTCATAGGCAGACGAACCAAACTTGATTAACAGAGCCTCCACAAAACTCTCCCAAGCCACAAATACCCCAAATGCTTCACAATCTTGGAACCATGCTAGAGCCTCACCATCCATATGAAAAGAAGCCATCAAAAGCCTCTCACTCAGTGGGGTGTGATAGAAATTGAAATACTGGTTAGCCTTGTATACCCAAGTTGCTGGATCATCTCCTATGAATCTTAGAAATTCAAGTCTCACACTTTTAGCCAAACTCTATAATGGCAAAGACACAGCTTGGGACGATGGTGTTTTAGGAGATGATGGTTGTTGTCTCTTCTCTTCAGCCTCCGTTAACTTCTACAAAGCAACGCTGATGGCATTCAACTGTTGGGTATTGGCATTCAATTGCTTTGTGATTTCTTGAAGAGAGTGGGCATGGTGGTCTGTGGTAGTACGTAAGGATGCAATGGATTCATTGATGTAGGCTTTAGAACGAGTTTCAGTCATGGTCACAGGAAAGAGGGCTCTGATACCAATTATTAAGAGCTAGAATATGGAAGGAAGTATTGGGAAGAATAGAGAGATGGGGAAGAAGATATATTGGTCACTTCGAGGGGACCACCTCCAAACAGAGTCAAAACAAGAAAAGGAGAGAAACTAAGTAATTCCAAGCCTATCTTTATTATTCCCAAAATTGGAGCTTATATACAATTACAACTCATTACAATCTCGGTAACTACCCCAAATGTAACTATCTCTAACAGTTCCCTAACTAACTCTCGCTAACTGATCACTTAGCTGAACATGCCTCTGTATAGCACTAGTACATGCACCCATCATCACCACAATGGGCACACCTTATCACACTGTTGGGCACGTCACACACACACTCTACTAATCCAGCTGTTACGCACCTCACACACACACATTACTGAGCCAATTGTTAGGCACACCTCACACACACACACTACCAAGCTAGCTGTTAGGCACAACATACACACTACTAAGCCAACACACCCAATATCTTAACAATTTGCACTCAGTAATCTGGAAAAGCACGCACATATGTCTCTCACCCTTCTTTCTTTTTTTCTTTTTCTTTTTTTGGGTTCGTTCTATTCTTGTCAATGTATTTTTGCTGGTTCTTTTTTTGGTTCATTTCCTCTCAATGTACTTTCGCTTCTTTTTTTGGTCTTTTTTATTATTTAAAAATCAATTGTGGCTTTTTTTTTTTTGAACTAAATGGTGGTTTTCACTTTTAATACAAATATATAGTATATGATTCTAAAAATAAAAATTACATATATATATATATATATACACACACATATATATATATATATATGTGTGTGTGTGTGTGTGTGTAATATTATGGAAAAGTAAAATTTTTTATTATCTAATGATTAAAAAAAATTATTTCTTATATTATATAAGAGGGAAATAAGAATAAATTTATACAAATTATATATTATATCTCTCCACTTTTTCATCATCCCAAAGGAATAGTATGAGAAAAAATTAAAATATTTTCTATTCTCCTACTTTCCTATATCTCCAACCAAATGGACTCTAATTCTCTCAAATAACAAGTCAAATATCATTCATTAATTAAATCTAGTGACAAATATTTCCTCCTAAAATCAAATAAAGTATATGATAATGATCATGTAGTAATAATAATATTAAAAGCAACCAGATATTCAAACAGTTTAAATCAATAACTCAGGATGTGAGGAAAAGAAACATTTATTTCACAAAAATAATATAACTCTCAAGAGTCAAGTCAAACATTCATAAGTCATTTCACAACCCAAGTCCAAAATCAAAACAAACCAAATCCCAAAGGTCCATGAGGAAAATGCCAGAGTCACGGGTGCATACTTTTGTTTTATTCAAGTTAGAACAGAACATATATTAAAAAAAAAAAAAATCAATCATTGTGCATCAGCTCAATCTTGTGCCGCTCTCGTCATATGTGCCTAGAATTTAGAGACAAAATCTTTCTGTCATTTTATTTTATTTATATACTGAATGTAACATTAACAAATACTCCGCAGTTTTTTATTGATCATTTTTGTAAATGGTTGTATGGTGTACACAATATCCAACAAGAAATGTGGGCTTTCTTCGATCCACGCATCAAAACTTTCAAGAGTCCAAGCTTTTTGGGCTTTGGACTCTTGAAGTATATTAGCCCATATTTGAAAGTGGCGTAAATGTGATTAGGCTCCCTTAATTAGGTTGCTATAAATGGTCACACCCATATTTCATATTTGTATTGTAAACCTGGCAAAAGTTTATTCAAATCATAATAAAGGAATAAATACCTGCACACCCCTAGAACTTTAAAATAGTGATCATTACACCCTTTGAATTTTTATTTTGGCCAATTTACTCCTCCAACTTTACACATCTGCCAACTCACTACCTCTGTTAGTTTGCTGTCAAAATTTTAATAGAAAATACACATGAGACACACGTGATGCTAAAAATACCATAATAAAAAAGATGAGAAGAGAGAGATCAATGGTTAGAACACCATTGTGGCATCCCTACCTCCGGGACTGGAACCTGGAAGTCTTTGTCCTACCGTTTATGGTCCCACTGCACCGTCTAGCTACAAATATGGATCTCCTGTTCAATAGCCACCATTTTACTGATATTTTCATTCTAAATATTTCTCATGATGCCTTAGTTTCGGGACCCTGTTTTCCTACAATGAAGCGTGGTTTACTAGGATGGAATGTTGGACTTTCAATTCTTTTACACTTCAAGCATTCTCTGGACGAATTCTTTGGGAGCAGTAATCAACAAACCCAATAGCCAAGTCCACCATCTATATTAACAATCTTTACCAACCCAATAAAGAAAACTAACCAAAACGGTAAAACCCACATCTAATTCTAAATCTCAACAAACTTGTTTTAGAGATTTGAGACTCTTTTTTGGGTGTCTGGTGTGGATCCATATTGTGGTTGAACGATGAGATGGTCATTCTGATCAACTGTCTCCCTCACTCAAAAATAGTTCTCTCCTTTGTTTCACCTGTCTCACGTGCGTTTTTTGTTAGAATTTTGACAGCAAATTAACACAGGTAGTGATTTGGCAGATGTGTAAAGTTGGAGGAGTAAATTGGCCAAAATAAAAGTTTATGGGGTGTAATGACCACTCTTCTAAAATTCAATGGGTGTATGAGCATTTTTCTCCGTAATAAATGAAAAACATCTTTGAGCTAGTACTTCTTTCATATATATATATATATATATATATATATATGAAATATCTTGTACAATAACTACATTGAAAAACATGATCAAAAAGTGAAAGGAAAATCGTCCACAAGAAATTTAAGGCTGAATAAAACCCATTTATACAATCAGAGAGAGAGAGAGAGAGAGAGAGAGACTTACCCCTATTTTTGGCTTGTAAGAGAACCCCTTAGACAAATGCCATTTTCACAAACTTTTTAGAAGCACTTCCATCCACCGTTGATTCTTCACATACATATTTCATATTTGTAATTACAGAGCAATTAAATAGATCAAGATTAGTGATATAATTGTGAACAGAAATTTGTGAAGAGACCCTAACTCTAGTAAACTCATTATCAAAATACAAGTTCAAGTTGCAAGCTTAGTACGTTATTTTTCATATGCTGAAATGATCCGAACTACAAAGTTCAGAACTTTGTTTGCCTTACTAAACAACAAACATAAGTTTAAGGGTTTAGATGCATATGTTTTGATCAAAGAAGGAAGATGTCTCTGTGTTTCTAGAACAACCATATATAAGCTAAGTACATATCAATTGATTATTTTTTAAAAAAAGTACATATCAATTAGTTTTACTAAAACATTTAAATGGATCAAAACATTTCATATTACTAGAAAGTACAAAAGTTATGGAACAGCAAATTCAACATCCAAAAACAATGCATAGTCACATTGACTAGTCTTCCAATGACAAAGCCAATCATGAAATAATTAAGCCATTTAGTTCCAATAGATCAAGGTTAATAATATAATTGTGAACAGAAATTTGTGAAGATCATATTACTCCTTAGAAAACTCATCACGTCAGCATCAAGCCACCTCAAAATGAACCATCCTAATGCCATCAAACTACACCAATGCAGTAGCATATCAAATATTAATGCAATGACAACACTTAAAACCAGCTTCTTATATACTTCTCAGTCTATCATATAGGATAACCAGCCATATTCACTTCGCACAACAAGCTTTAGCTTGGAAAATGAATATCACAACACTAAAAAATCCACTCATTTTTATTCATTTAACACTATAATAACATGGACAGAGTTGCTCATATGTTCAATAAGATATTGACCTTCTTTATTCCGTTTGTCCTAGTTCAATACCTTGTTTTATACATCCTAAAATGATCCAAACTGCAAAGTTCAGAACTTAGACCAACTTTTCTAAGCAACCAAACATAAGTTAGGGATTTAATTTTGTGTTTTGATTACATAAGGAAGATGTGAGTGTTCCTAGCAGAAGCATGTATAGGCAAAGAAACACTTATCAATTAGTTTTAACCAAAAGATTAAAATGGTGAAAAACTTTCCTTATTACCCAAAAGTACAAAAACTATGGAACAACAAAGTCAACATTCAATAACAAAGTAAAGCCAACTTGACTAGTCTTCAAATGAAACAACCAAAAGAAATTGTGGAACCAAACTACAATTGCCCACACCAAAACAATCAAAGTTTTCTTTATTTAGATAAATTGTATATAAGACTTTATTCTCTATCAGCAGCCACATACACGGATGACTAGGCCTCAATTGCTTAAACAGCCTATGAATATTTAACTTTGAGAATTACTTTTTGAGGAATTGTTGTAAAATTCACAATAATGCATGTAATTACAATTTGCCAAAAATAAAGATATATATAATATAACCCCAACCTGTCCAGGGCTACAATTTTATTCTCCAAAAAAAAAAAAAAAGCCAAATATCATGCAATAATCAAATCAATGACATATATTTCCTCCTAAAATCGATTAAAATATATGAGAATGAATATGTAATAGAGCATGCACATCTATCTTTTATAATTTCTCTAATTTAGCTCTTAAAAAGTTTTCTTTTTCTTTCTAAATTTACAGATCCACTTTTACTATCCACTCTACATCTCTCTCTCTATTATACAATTCATTCTATTAAAATATTAAAACAAACCCATGTAGACTTTTCTCGAAAAAAGTACTAGATTAGACCCAAAATATTCTTAAAACGATCGATTAGACCAAAATGAGCTGAAAATCCTATAGTACAACTTAGAGCTGAGAAAAAGAAAGCATTTTTTTTCTCACAAAAATGAAATAAAATTCACATACAATACAGATTACCAAGATCAAGACCACAGCTAAATATCTTATGACAAATAAACCCAAAAATCTGTAGGGTAGAAGTTAAAGATGTATACACCCAAGAAAACTACACCATATATATCAAAATCAACCAAGTTACAAAATAACAATCAGATTTGCATAAATCGTATTTATGTATCAACCTAGTTCCCAAATAGATAGAAAGATAGAAAAACAACCAAGGACACAGGAAGCGAATCTCTGTGTTTTCTAAACTTGCTGGTTCCATTTTATTGACTGACCGATAATGCAAAAGAAGCTTGTTGTACACATGCTTTTTCAGTAATAATTTGGAGAGAGAAGAGACAAGTGCGAGAGTGCAACAATTATGGTGGACAAGCCGCAAAAGGCTTAACCACATATAGGACTGTCCACCCAACCCAGAAACTCGACCAACCCAGGCAACCCGCCCGAACTCGAACCGGCAGCTGCCCGAATTGACCACTCCAACGGTCGGTGGCGGGTCGCCGCCCACAGAACTCGACACCTTCGGGTCAGTTGGCTGGTTTCCTCCCCAAAACCCGAGCCACTCGACCCGATCATAAAACCAAAAACTTCCGGCGATATTTGAAGGTTTTTTGACGAAAACCTAAAAAAATCGGCAATATTTGGAGTTCTCTGATGAAGAATTACTTGAAATCCCATCAAATCCGACAAGATCCAGCGGCGAGATCTCGTCGTGATCTAGCCAAATCTCGATAGATCTGGCCAAATAACAGTTACTGGCGACAAAACCCGAAATCGATCAGTACAACCCGAAACCCGACGAGACCCGAACTGGATGATCCGACTAGCATTTCGGGTTCTGTTTTCACCCACCCAAAAGTTTAGAGTCGAGTCCAGGTTGGGCACAAAGTCGACCTGGCCCGACCCGTGGACAACCCTAACCACATGTGCACGCGCTCTCTTTACTCCTTTAAATAGTCTATTGTAAAATTCACACTAATAAATTACAAATTGTTGACATATATAATATATTATTTCCTCTTAAAATCATATGGTATTAAAGAACGTATGTCTAATAATAATCATGATAATGGAAAGAACCCAATCTTTAACTAAAAAGCTGATGAAGTAATACATATAATAGAATCTATTTAGTAATAGCTCAAACAAAAGCGGACATAAAAGGATACTTTGATCACAGTAAATGTAACACCCCAAACCCAAATCAAGGATTTAGATGCATAACCTATTTTATAAATAATCAACAATAATATAATGAAACAGAGCGTAATTAATTATCCACAAATAAACTTCTAATCCAAACATCAACTTTCCTATAAAATCCATAAAATACAAAATCCTTCAATTCAAAGTCTCCAAATACAATCTCAAAATAGATCCACAATTGTCAAACTCATTGTCCCAAAGAAAAATATACTAAAATAATTCACCAACTAACAAAGCTCCAAAAGAAGTCGTCAATCTAAGGCTCCATTGATCTACCATCAAAAGACATTCCATTGCTCTAATCTGAAAGGGTGGAAAAAAAAGGGGGTGAGCTAGAGGCTCAATAAGAGACTACATAACATGAGGTTGTCTTTCAAAACAAAATATTAGTATCATTGACAAAATATAGTCTACACGAAACATTTACCAATAGTTTTAACAGTAATATAATATATTCTATAGAACTGTTAAAAATAAAACATTTCACTATAACGCTGTAATCATTAAATAAAATAATAACCACTTTAATAGGCCAATATGCACCAAATAGGTATGAACAATTTATTATAAAAATAAATAAACAACTTTCCACTTACAAAGATTTGTAGCAATAAAACAGTAGTTCGATATGGATAATATCAGTCAAACACAGACAAAAGCTGCTAAACATTCGGTGGGTGATTCCCATGGGAAACAATAACACTAACCTCATAGAGGCAACACTAGCTCCAAAGAGCAACAGTAACACTGCACCACACCACACTAACACTACTTCGGCCGAAGACCAACACTTAACCCTGTGTTGGCAAAGGTTGCAGACTGTCTAGTTGACCGTTTGAAACATACTTGACATATATAAATTCATAATAATATACAATAAATAATAAAATTTGAGTATGTATAAAGCACTAACAATGGTATAAGTTTTTGAAACTTCACTTTTGCAATTATGTATATGTATATATATATAAATATATTTTTCCACAAATATATATATATATATATGTATATAAATATATACGTCTTGAGAGACGTCATGTGCTGAAGTCTACTTACCTCTGGTTGCTAAACCAAGCTTCACTTCAATCGCTCGAAACGACGTCAACTAGAACCTAAATAATAATTAAATAACTCAATAAGGGCAGGTTTTGAATAACCACAAAGTCCTCTTGATAAAACAATTCCTCAGCCACTATGAAGATTTGGCAAAGTAAAAATTAACATATCTTTCTAATATACCCCCAAACCTATTCTAGATTAAATAATTGTAAAGCATTCCCTAACTAACATCTAATATACCTATATATATATATATAAGAACACGTAACCATCTGATGAAACCACCCAAGGACAATTACAAAAGTTTAAATCTATAAAGGGTGAGATGTACTCCACGTACATAAGAGGGTCTGATTCAAAAAATCGAATATACTTCCATGATCTCTATTCCATGATTTCTATTCCTATGCACTATTATTATAAGGCATGACTATTATTATAATTCCATGATACTTCCATGATCTCTATTCCATGATCTCTATTCCATGATTTCTATTCCTATGCACTATAATTATAATTCTAAAAATTTGAACCAGCAAGAAGACAAAAGTTTCCCTTAATCAACAAAATGTCTAGCGAAAACAATAGCTTGCATAGAATGACGTTTACCTCAATATCAGTATAGAGTTTGCTGGCTGCCCTTGTAGCGCACGGCCTTCAATCTTTTGGTTTGAGAAAACCCTAAACTCTACTCTAACTTCTTATACGTTAATTACTGATTTTATTTTATTTTATTTTATTTTTTTTGTGTCACTCTCTGCCTTTCACGTAGGAAACCCTAACTTTCAGCTTTACACGTTAAAATTGTTCCCTACATTGGCTGGAAATTAAACTCATAATAAGGTTATTTACATAGGCTAGGACTCTAAAGAATTCCAATAACACTTAAACTCCTAATCCAACTAGGTTTTAATCTCTCATCCTTTTCCTTAACTGATAAGGAGACCAAAAGTTAAATTTAAATAAACCACAAAATAATTATTCACGTTACCCCTTATTATTATTATTATTATTATTATTATTATTATTATTATTATTATTATTATTATTATTATTATTATTATTGTTAGGTTCTAAAGATTAGGAACTAATGTATTTAGAACTTCAATTTGTATGTTGGCAAACCATAATCAAAACAATGTTGAGTCGTGTGTTAGACTTGCTCAAAGTATGGGTCTAATTGTAAAGTTGGAATCGAGTTTTTATGCAGAAGTACTGTTCACTTTCTGTATGACTCGATCGATCGAAAATTAGACTCGATCGATCGAAAATCGTGCAGAACGTTTTTCTGCAGAAAATTCCAACTCAGCCCAAGCCCGTTTTAATGTATAGGGTTTTATGTTTTGCCCTAAGTATAAAAGGGAAAACCCTAGCCACGTTTTTAGAGTTCTGTTTTGCTGTGTTTGTGAATCTCTCTGTGAGATCTAGAGGTGTTTACCTTCACTTACACTTAGGGTTTACAAACTTGAGATTTATGTCAAGAGTTGTGTAGATCGTTACAGTTGCAGAATCAAGAGAACACAAAGATATACAAGCAGGTGCGCTTGTGGATTTGTTGAAGAATTCCGGAAAGAAGGAGTCCGTGGATCTCGGAGCTATCATGGGGTCATGGTAGTAAGTTTCCTACACTCGGGTAGCAATATGATGTTAGTGGTCTAAGTCTATTGTGTAAACTTCGATTCTTTCATAGTGGATTCAGTTTACCTTGAGGATAGCTAGGTCAAATCCTCCCCAGGTTTTTACCGGTGTGGTTTCCTGGGTCATCAGATCTTTGTGTTGTTTATTTTCCGCTGCTTTGTTATTTTTGCTTAATTGTGTTAACCTAGTTTTAATTAAATTACCTAAGTTAATAACTTGGCTAATTCTCTAGCCTTACAGAATGGCCCATGGGCCCGACCTTCTCGTTTAAGGCTAAGCCCTAAACCGGATCAGGCCATGGGATCAGGCCTCATGTCACTGCGCTCGGCCCAAAATCCATTGAGCAAGCCATTATAATATGTGTACATCATTATTCATAACCCAAGAATTGTCCGGCAAAGTACACCTCGGGCGGAAGTGTGATTGCTCGGAAACGTGGTGCCCCAGTTATTTGGCACCGCCTTGAGGAGTATCGCTGCCGAACACCCCTTTTGAAGTGGGGAGCCAGTTCCAATGCCACTCTCACCACATCCCACTCCCAACTAAAATGCCCACTTAGCAATAATTACATTGGACCTCCTATAACACAACCACAAGAGTAATCATAACACCCCACTAACTATGAGGCTATAAATTTGAGAGACTAAAAGGCAAAAGGGGGGGAGATGGGAGGTTCACAAGGAAGTTAAGAAAACAGAGAATAGGAAAGCATGGAGTCAGGGTGGTAATGTGAAGAAGGTAAAGTAGTTCAGAGAGAGAGGAAATTCCGCTGGGTCTCTATGCTAAGAACGACCCAAAATAGGAAACTCTAAGCCCACTTCACAAGTAAGTTGTGAGCCCAAGCGAGGTCTAGCCTAGTAGCCTCGCCTTTGGTGCGCACAATTGGCGCCGTCTGTGGGAATCTCCTACAAAAGCCGTGGTTCAACTGAGACTCACGCTCGGGGAAATGTCTGAAAGACGTTCAAGGAGTCACGCTAAGAGTGGTTTGATGGGATCTTCTTAGGGATCCTCCTGGCGAGAACAGAGGCACAAGAGGCATGAAGATAGAGATCGGGAATAAGAGGAAGAGCGGTCTGGCCATGGAGAAGGGTTGTACCAAACCCATTGAACGATATAGGGTGCTTCAGGGCACGAGCAATTTGATGAGAGAGATAAGGAACTTAAGCGGTTACGCAGACTGGTGAGAGACTTGGAGTTGGAAGCAGGGGGTGGGCACAGGAGAATGGACCGAGACCACCGGGAAAGAAGATCTGGTAGTGGAGGAAATCGTTATGGGGAAGGATCCAATTAGTCTGGTTCCCGTCAACACCGTGACCGTTCACATTCAAGGGAGTCTCGTCAACGTCGAGACCATTCCCGCTCACGAGAGTATGTAGACCAGAGTTCAGAGTCCCTAGAGGAGCGACGGCGCTGAAATGCCGCTATGGATGCTATGAGCCGCGCCTTACGTAGAGCTGTTCGGTCGCCGTTCTCGGATGACATCGAACGAGCCCCAATGCCGAGCAGATTTATGTGCCTACCGTTCAACTCTTACGATGGGAAAACGGACTCGATCGAGCACGTCAGCCATTTTATTCACATAATGACTTTGCATAAACACAATGACGCACTAATGTGTAAGGTATTTCCCTCGAGCCTAGGGTCCACTGCCTTGAGGTGGTTTAACGGGTTACAGAAGAGTTCCATCCACAGTTTTGCTGAGTTGATCCAAGAATTTGGTGTCTGGTTTGTAACTTGTAGCCAAGTACCACAACCTGTGGACCCATTACTATCTATGAAAATGAGGGTTGGGGAAACCCTTTCTCAGTTACACCAATCGGTATCGAGAGCTTTATAATGAGATTGGTGGGGGCAACGAGAAGATTGCGACGAGTACTTTTAGGATGGGGCTGCCCGAGGACTCTGAACCATGGGAGTCGTTAACGAGGAAGCCTCCCGTAGATATGAGGCAGCTCATGAGGTGTATTGAGGAGTACAAACGTCTGGAGGATGATCGGCTGCAGAGTAAAGGTAAGGCCCCGTTAGTGAATTGTCCTCGGCAGAGCGGTTTTTAGCCAAAGCCTCGAAAGGGTTTAATGTTGTAAGAGCCAGAATTGCAATTAGGGGAGGTGAACATGACGTTTAAGGAGCCATCTCGGAGAAACTAGAACTTGTACTATGCTTACCACAAAGATAGGGGGCATACTACAGAGCAATGTCGGGTATTAAAGGATCACGTTGGGCAGTTAATGAAAGCGGGGTATTTGAAGGAGTTCGCAGTGGATTTAGGAAATCGAGAAGCGAGGCAGGGTACGCAGCAAAGGGGGAACCCTCTCCCACCCCCTTTACGAGTGATCGAGGTCATCCACGCTGCCCCAGGGAATTTTACCGCAATAAGAAGGAAGGGGATGCTGACCGTTATGCCAATAAAAGGCTACTCGGGCATGTAGCCGTCCAACAAGAGGTTGAAGTCCGCACGGGATCCCATCGTTTTTAACGACGATGATTTGGAAGGAACAATTCAGCCACACGATGACACATTAGTAGTCACGGCACGAATAGGTGGTTTTTTGGTAAAAAAGGTCATGGTAGATCAGGGAAGTAGGGCCGACGTGATGTATTCGAACTTATTCAAAGGGCTCGGATTAAAGAGCCAGGACCTCACGAAGTATGATACACCGTTGGTCGGGTTCGATGGCAAGGTGGTGATTCTGGACGGTCAGATTTCCCTTCGAGTGAACATGGAAGGAAAGGAGATGGTAATAGCAATTATAATGGTGGGGTCGTATTCTCCCTACACGGCTTTTCCAGGAAGGCCATGGATTCATGCAATAGGGGCTGTCCCGTCCACCCTACATGTGAAAGTTAAATTTCCAATCGAGCAGGGCATTGCTGTAGTAAGAGGAAGCCAGCAAATGGCGAGACAATGCCTCGTTGCCACAGTCAATTGGAAAAACGAACAAGCTGAGCAGAAGGATCAATTCGAGAAAGTCTCTTTGTAGCAATTATAGGAGCCCCGAGAAGGACAAGGGGCTGGTTATGTTGAGGAACTAATCAGAGTCAAGATATTACCGAACGTTGACAGGTATTTCCTAATATAAGCAAGTATGAAAGATTTGGATAAGGTAGAAATGTTGTTGGTCCTTATTCAAAATGTAGGTGTCTTCGCATGGAGTTCGTACGAGGTGCCCAGGGTGGACCCCAAATTCATAGTCCACAAGCTTAATGTAGACCCCACATTCCCTCCCAAGAAGCAGAAACCAAGGAGGTCAGCCAACGAGCACATTGAGGCAATAAAGTTGGAGGTTAAGAGGTTAAAGAAGGCTGGGGCAATAAGAGAAATCTTCTTCCCGGAGTGGTTAGCGAATACCGTGGTGGTGAAGAAGAAGAGTGGCAAGTGGAGAGTTTGTGTAGATTTTACGGATCTAAATCAAGCATGCCCAAAGGATCCGTTCCCTATGCCGAAGATCGATCAGTTGGTGGATGCCACATACGAACACCTAAGGATGAGCTTTCGGGACACCTTTCAGGGATATCATCAGATTGCCCTGGCGGCCGAGGATCGAGAAAAGACAACATTTATCTCCCCAGAAGCCAATTATCATTATATTGTGATGCCTTTCGGATTGAAAAACGCCGGGGCTACATACCAACAAATGATGACAAGAATGTTCCTGGATAAAATAAGACGTACAGTTGAGGTGTATATTGACGATATGGTAGTGAAAAGTAAGTAGGAAGTACGGCATGTGGAGGATCTTCAGGGGCTGTTTGAGGTGCTTTGACAACATAAATTGCGTCTTAATGCGGAAAAGTGTGTTTTTGGAGTGGGGGCTGGTAAATTCCTAGTATATCTGATCACCAATCGGGGAATAGAGATTAACCCAGATTAGATTGAAGTCGTGAAGCGCCTCAAGTTGCCAAGCAACTCGAAAGAAGTGCAAGTATTGACCGGGATGTTAGCTGCCCTTAACTGATTCATTTCCAAGTTTGCTGATCGTTGCCGACCATTCTACCAATTCTTGAAGAAGTGGAAGGGATTCCAATGGAATGAGGAATGTGATGGAGCTTTTCGAGATTCAAAGGAGTATTTGATCCAAGCACCTATGTTAACGGCCCCAAAACCCGAGGAGGACTTAATCATATACCTCTTGATATCCGATCATGTTGTAAGTGTCGTGCTGCTAACGGATCGAAGTGTGCAACGGCCTGTGTATTACATTAGCAAAACCTCGGTTGATGCCGAGACAAGATATTTACTCCTGGAGAAATTGGTGTTTAGCACTTGTGCATGCTACGAGGAAGTTACCGCATTATTTCCAAGCTCACACTGTCTATGTCCTGACTGAGTACCCTTTACAATCGTTGTCGAAGAGATCCGATTTTACGGGTCAGATAGCTAAATGAGGGACCCGGTTAGGTTCCTTTGATATACGATATAGGCCACGAAATTCAGTGAAGGGTCAAGTCGTTGCTGATTTTGTTATGGAGTTCTCTCCTAAAAACGAAGGAGAAGTGATTTGTCATGTGGAGAGTCGCCCGTGGAAGGTATTTGTGGACAGTGCATCAAGTGCCATGGGGGCTGGTGGCGGGATCGTCATTACTACCCCTGAGGGAACACTGTTGGAGCATTCTTTTAGGTTGGGGTTCAGAGCCTCTAATAACGAGGCTAAGTATGAGGCCTTGTTTGCCAGATTAAGAACTGTTTTGGGTATGGGTGCCCGGGATGTAGAGATTTATTCAGATTCTTGGCTGGTTGTTAGCCAAGTGCAAGGCAATTTCGAAGCCTGGGATTCTCGGATGAAAGCATACTTGCAGGTGGTAAAGCAAATCATGAATAAATTTGGCACGACAAAGGTGGCCCAAGTGGCCCGAGCACAGAACAGACATGCTGACTCCTTAGCTACGTTGGCATTGTTAATGATAGAGGAGGTGCCTCGATTATTCGAGGTGCCTCGATTATTCAAGGTGGAGCTCATAATGGAGCTGAGCATCAATCCGGTAGTCGGTGTTGGTACTACTAAAGTTGATATTACCATGATTTTGATGACCAGGCCATGTTGGATGGACTCGATCATTGACTTCTTAGCCGAGGATTAGATTCCAGATGACGAAAAGGGGGCTAACAAAATTCACCAAATGGCTCCTCGGTACTGGTTGTCGATAGATTGCAAGTAATACCGGAGGTCTTTTAGGGGGCCGTACCTTTTGTGTTTGTACCCCGAGAAAGTAAATAAACTCTTGACCGAGTTGCATGATGAGGTGTGTGGCAGTCATATAAGGGGACGCTCATTGGCGCACCAAGCAATGACTCTGGGATTTTTGTGGCCACAGATGTAGAAGGATGTCGCCAAGTATATGCGTAAATGTGACAAGTGTCAAAAGCATGCCCCCTTGATCCATCAGCCAGCAGGCCATCTGAACTCGGTCAACAGCCCTTGGCCCTTCGCACAATGGGGGCTAGATATTCTTGGCCCATTTCCCCGGGCAATAGGCAATCGAAGGTTCATGTTAGTGGCTGTTGATTACTTCACCAAGTGGGCGGAGGCAAAGGCTTTAGCCAATATTCGGGATGTGGATGTTAAAAATTTTGTGTGGAAGAATATAGTCACAAGATTTCGGGTACCGGACTCACTCATATTTGATAATGAACTGCAGCTTAATAGTAGGGCTTTTCGTGAGTTTTGCAGTGATCTCGGCATTAAGAATAGGTACTCTACCCCAGGGTATCCTCAGAGCAACAGCCAAGCTGAAGCCACTAACAAGGCAATCGTAAATGGGCTAAAGAAAAGGCTAGATGGTGCAAAAGGGAGATGGGCAGAGGAACATCCCAACATTTTATAGGCATACCGTACGACTCCTAAAAGGTCTACAGCGGAGACTCCATTCTCTCTCACATATGGGGCAAAAGCCATAATACCAGTCGAGGTAAATTTATGTAGTGCGCGGGTAGCGGAATTTGCCCTTACCTAGAATGACAAACTGCTGGTGAGGTGTTTGGATTTGTTGGAAGAATACCAAGAAGCAACGATTATACGGCTGGCTGAGTACCAAAAAAAACTTGCATGACACTATAATAGGGATGTAAAGACCAGGGAATTCAGTGCGGAGGACCTAGGGTTTCGAAAAGCAGTAAGGAGTATATGGGATACAAATGCTGGGAAATTAGCTCCATCCTGGGAAGGGCCTTACAGAGTATCCGCCATTGCAGATGCAAGAGTGTACTACTTGGAGGATTTGGATGAAAGGCCACTTCCTCAGCTATGGAATGTCCACAACTTAAAGAAGTTTAATCACTAATCGGTTGTACCCTGGGACGCAAGTTGGATGTAATCATGATTATATGTTTTACAAGTTAATATGGTGATATTTATCGATGCAGATGCATCTTGACTCCATTATTGTTAATTTATTAGCGCCGGTCAACAAATATGAAGAAAGTTAAGGAGACTAAGGAAGCTTGTTCTTATTAAGGACGGAAACCTATCCCCGATTCGATTCCTATCACGGGACAGGTGGAAACCTAAATCTAAATTAAGGACAGAAACATGTCTTTAGTTTGTTTTTCATCACTAGGCAGGTGAAACCTCAATTGAAAATCTTTAAGGACGGAAACCTGTCCCCGATTCGAATCCCATCACTAGACAGGTGGAAACCTTCATCTGAGTTGCCTAAGGACAGAAACCTATCCCTGGCCAAATTTTCATCACCAGGCAAGCAAAAACCTTAATTAAAAATCCCTAATAATGAAAACCTATCCTCGATACGATTTTCATCACCGGACAGGTGAAAACCTTACCTTAAATATCTAATAACCTGTTCCTAGTTCGACTTACGTCACCAGGCAAGTGAAAACTTTACACTAAGTGTTCCTAACTATGCTTTTATAAAACTCCTCGCAATGGGAGGCTTCTTACCTGGACAACTTCACACCTGGTTTTTCTTAACCATTCAGCCCTCGTTTTACTTAAATTGGGTAAAGCAAGGCAATTACGACTCGTAAGGAGTTATTTTTTCTTTTCCACCTAGGAAGTCTCTGTGGGCTAGTTCTGACCATTATATTAGGTGAAAAAAATATCTGTTTCTATGTAGGACTAAGGGCATGATGCAATCGAATTACCCGGCTAATTTTAATAATGAGTAATGGACAAACAAAAATGATCACACTAATAAAAAATGCTCGACCTCCAAGGCCGAGTAACAAAGCACTTAAAGCAAAATAAATTTAAAGTGATGTGATGTAAAGTAAGAGATGTGATGTAAAGTTTATTTAGAGTGATGTGTTAAAATATAAAGTAATTTTTTGTTGTGTAAAAATAAATTTTTTTAGCATAGTTGATGATACTCTTACAACTAATTGGTTGTTTCCTAGAAGGTAAAGTCTGGTGCCTTACTTAAACTTATGGCGCATTATTTTTTTTCATCTAAATTTTTAGCAATACTTTGCATTTTGGTCTTTCTTATTCCTTATTCTTTATCAAGATGCAAGTGTTTGGAAATTTTAATGTAAGACCACTTGTACAATTATCAAGAGTTAGAGTAGGTAACTGTTGAAGCCATTGAAGCTTTTGTTGCTAATGCAGCGGTCCAGTTTGTCAAGGATCTTAGCATTCACAAGCTTGAAATTGAAGGGGACTCACTATTGGTCATCTTGGTCTTGTGAGACAACAAAACATTGTTTGCTTTGCGTGGACATTTTATAGATGATAGGCCAAAAATGTATTGACCCCTTGTAATATATTAATTGATTAATTAGTCAAGTTTATTAATTAATCCAATTAACATGCAATATACGTGGTAGCACAAACAAATCACCAACTAAAATAAAGTGCAGCTGAAAATAAAGTTAACATGATAATTTGTTTACAAATGGGGAAATCTATACGGCAAAAACCTCACCAGGTAATTTTAAGGTCACCACTCCCGAGAATCCACTATTATCAAAACAAGCGGTTATAAGTAAAGTAATCCCAATACTTTATACCAACCTACAGTTGAACCCTCACCCTAATACCCGATTGGACTTGTTCAATAGTGACAATTTCTCCTTTTAATGTATGGCTCCCAGTATGTGGCTAACCAATTGCGCGGATCCCAGTACACGACTTAATCACTAACTTGAAAAAGATGTTGGCTGCAAAGTTATTCAGTTCATCACACGATGAAGATCAAGAAGCTCCTTGGTTACAAAACCTTACGGTATACAAACACAGCAGCTTCTTCAAGAAAAAGATGAACTAGGGCAAATTCTGTCTTTGGTCACAATTTGTATGAACAAGATTTTGCTCTATACTCGCGCAACCTTTGACAACTCTTAAATCATCCTTATATATGTTTAGGGTTGTGAGAAAAGAAAACTCAAACACATATTCACGGATTGGAATGAAATCAGAACAGTAAATTTGATTTCATAAATCTCGATAGATAGCCTATCTATCGAGCAACTATTGAGCCTTGAGCTAGAACAGCAATTCATCACTTGTTTCTTGGACGGATTTGCATAGTTTTAACACTTGAACTTGAAACCTTGTTCCTTAAAGCATTAAACACATCCTAGATCTACCCAATTACAAGTAAAGTGCGTTTTGTCAAAGGATAAGCCAATTACATTAAATATTGACATATGTTCCTAACATGATTCACATATGTCCTAACAATAGAAGAGACAAAAATATAGTCAAGATCTTTATGATGGTTTGATTTTAAGTATGTTAAGAGGGGGGACACTTGTTTAGCCCATGCCTTTGTTAGAAGAGTTATTTCATCTTTAGTTTTAGATGTTTAGGTAGAAGAGCTCCCGTCTAATTTGTTATGCTTAGTTTTTATAATTGTGGGAGGGATTTTCGCCCCAAACCCCAATTAGAAGGAATTATCCTCTTTGGAAATGGCTTTGAGCCTATCCTCAAGGATTTGATCAATCCCACATCGGGGAGAGATGCCTCCCACATATGCCTTATAAGTTTGAGCTCATAGGCACATGTGTACCATTAGTGGGACCGCCTTTTAATGTGGGAGGGATTTTCGCCCCAGACCCCAATTAGAAGGAATTATCCTCTTTGAAAATGGCTTTGAGCCTATCCTCAAGGATTTGTTCAATCCCACATCAGGGAGAGACACCTCCCACATATGCCTTATAAGCTTGAGCTCATAGGCACATGTGTACCATCAGTGAGACCGCCTTTTAATGTGGAAGGGATTTTCGACCCAGACCCTAATTAGAAGGAATTATCTTCTTTGGAAATGGCTTTGAGCGTATCCTTAAGGATTTGTTCAATCCCACATCAAGGAGAAACGCCTCCCACATGTGCCTTATAAGCTTGAGCTCATAGGTACATGTGTACCATCAGTGGGTCCCCTCAATGCTGCTCGGGCTATGGCTTGAGGACTGCTCACCCGTTCCCGGATCACGATCCCACTCAAGGGACGAGGAGGAGTCTTGGAGGGCACATCACTTGCTATTCGGAGCGATGGGTCCCCTACACGTTGTTTCTTCTTCTACCGACCGAATTGGGGAGGAGGAAGAGGGGTACGGTCTCTAGCTTGGGTCTGCTGAGGCTATGCCAAAGATCGGGAGCCGAACAGAAATCGATCGGCAGTGAGCTTCCTCCTTGTTACCATTTCTGCCTCTTGTTCCTCCTTAGCTACTTCTTGCTCGGCTGCTTGGGCTTGGGCTGCATTCCTTTCAACGGGAATGTGAGGGCCCAGGAAACTCGTTCCGCTGATTCGTCCCTGACTGGGGCAAGGCCTGCAGCAGTTATGTGACGAGGACCGAGATCTCGAGCTTCGTTAGTGGTCAATGAAGGGGGAAGGAAGTTGGCGTGCCAGACGTCAACGTAAGACAGCAGCGGGTTCTCTACTAAAAGGGCTTGGATGAAGGGTTGCCAAGTCTTGTACATGGGGGTGCAATCGAGTATGAGGTGCGATGCTCGAAGTTGCTCGTCCGTATGAACTAGTATTTCGGACCTAAACACAAAATTCAGGTCCCTTACGTGCACTACTCTGAGATCCAGGGAAAATACTTTACCATCTGCAATAAAGGAATACAAAGAATCAGCATTTAGATAAGCAAAATAATCATAAGCAAAAAGAAAAGCAAGTTAGTGATCGGTACGAACTAACTTCGCGCCGCTATAGGGGGGAAGGGATTTCATCGCAAACCAGTTGTCGCTCACTTGGACGAATTCCTATTAGAATCGGGTAGGCATGAAATTAGCCATACCCACATATCTCTGACTTTCAAGTAATAATTGGTTTTCTTATGGAGGGCAATTTTGCTCTCGTGGCAGTACATCACATTCACATCCTCAGGGATGTTGAATGTTTGCCTAAAGGTGGCTAAGGACGCCTCAACATTTAGAAGGTGAGCATAACCCATTCTAAACTCTAAAAATTAAAGAGAGAAATTTAAAGGAAGAAACTAAAATAAAAAGAAAGAGGTAGAGAATTTACTTTGGGCTTTAGGAAAGGGGTATTCTGGGCTGAAGGATGAGCACACAGATGAATGCATGGCAGAGAGGAAATTCAGAGAGTGAAGAGTGTAAAAGTGAAAGAATGATTTAGAATGAAATATTTATAGGAGCTAGAAGGGAGGGAATAAATAATGTTTAATAAATGGGGAGTAGGAAACCCTACGAATCCCCACCTTAACTGCCCTACGCGCGCCGCCTCGGTTCGCAAACCATCGGACAATGATGACGGCTGAACCAATAGTCTGGTGTAGCGCACCTTTTTAGGGTGCATTAAAGGGACCCTTAACTGTCCAATATCAACTCGTTAAACTTCCTGGAGTATTTTCTGCCCCTTGGCTTCCTTGATTCATTCCTAGGGACCGGGCACAAATCAAGGGGGGCTAATGTATGACACGGGGCTCTCCAGGCCCATCTGGGCCTTAGGCTTTGAGCTCCTGCCTTACAGCATGGCCCATGGGCCCGACCTTCTGGTTTAAGGCTTGGCCGCGAACCGGATGAGGCCATAGGATCAGGCCTCATGTCACTGTGCTCGGCCCAAAATCCGTTGAGCAAGCCATTATAATACGTGTACATCATTATTCATAACCCGAGAATTTTCTGGCAAAGTACTCCTCAGGTGGAAGTGTGATTGCTCAGAAACGCGGTGCCCCGGTTATCTGACACCGCCTTGAGGAGTATCGTTGCCAAACACCCCTTCTAAAGTGGGGAGCCAGTTCCAATGCCACTCTCACCACATCCCACTCCCAACTAAAATGTCCATTTAGCAATAATAACATTGGACCTCCTATACCACAACCACAAGAGTAATCATAACACCCCCACTAACTATGAGGCTATAAATATGAGAGACTAAAAGGCAAAAGGGGGGGAGATGGGAGGTTCACAAGGTAGTTAAGAAAACAGAGAATAGGAAAGCATTGAGTTAGGGTGGTAATGTGAAGAAGGTAAAGTAGTTTAGAGAGAGAGGAAATTTTGTTAAGTCTCTATGCTAAGAACGACCCAAAGTAGGAAATTCTAAGCCCACTTCACAAGTAAGTTGTGAGCCCAAGCGAGGTCCAGCCTAGTTGCCTCACCTTTGGCGTGCACAATATATATATATATATATATATATATATATATATATATAGTATACAACTCAATTAATACTACATTAAAATGTTAACTTTTATCATTTTCTCTAAAAGAAAATACGTAAAGTTCATTTGACTATAGCAACAGAAAAATGTCTCTAATGCATTATTAATAGTTAGAAGATTTATGGTCTGTTTGGATACTGCTTATTTTGTGGAAAACAGAAAACAATAAAAAATAATAAAAAAAATTACTGTTCACGCGTCTGGTACTATTCAATTACCTAAAATCACTGTTCATGGACTGTGAACAGTACCAGATGCGCGTCTAGGAAAAAAAAACAAAAAAAAGAAACAAAAACGAAGCAAACGTGCCGCAGAATAAGCCGGATCCAAACAAAGACTTAGTTGATCTACATTATGATTTATGAGCCAAATTTAGCTACCTATATATTGGTCTGATCATATGCCATGCTTAAATTGTATACTGAATAGATCCGAGTAATTTCATAGTATTTATGTATATATTTCAAATATGAGATGAAGATTTGAACACTGGATGTTTGAAACACTCAAAAGTACCAGACCAATTAAACTAAAGGTCATTGGTAATTTGGTGCAACCTTTTCATTTCAACATAGATTTTGTTGTTACACAATAAAATGTTTTGAAAACTTTAACACTGGACATTTGAAACACTCAAAAGTACCAAACCAATTGACCTAAAGATCATTGGTAATTTGGTGCAACCTTTTCATTTCAACATAGATTTTATTGTTACACAATAAAATGTTTTGAAAAACTTTAACACATGCCAAATGTCTTTAGCTCAATAGTTACTGCCACATGTTAAAATCCCCCCTACTTGTAATTATTGAATCATCTAACCAAAAAAAAAAAAAAATTCGACACAATAATTGTAATACATGTACACATATATGTACAAATATATAATTACACACATTTTTATATAAAGATAGACCAAAATCCAAGCAGGTAACTCTGGTGAGGTTTATGCCAACCTTTAGAAAGCATGTTATCTTGCCTATGAGTAAAACATTTGAGACAATTTCTTAGGTTCTATACATTATGTATCTCATTTAAGGGATAATTACAGTAAACCCACCTGTGGTAAAGCCCGTTTTTAATTTGCCTTCCTGTGGTTCAATCATTTACACTTTACCCGCTTGAGATTACTTTCGTTAGGGCTTTGTTACCCACCTTTGGCTTCTTCCGTTAAAAAACAACTTTTACCACTGAAACATAACATAACATGAATCAAAAAATTAGAGTTTGAATTTTTTTTGAAAAAGCTGGGGTTTTGTGTCTCTATGCAAATTATAGGTTCTTTGCTAAAATTCCTTTGAAAAATAATCAAGAGAGGAAGAAGGCAAGAAAGATATGATTGTTTATGATGAACCATTAAAAAAGGTTTACATTGTTGGGACCTTTTTTAATATCTTTGTCACACACTAAACCCCATAACCTAAGCACTAAAAATATCTCTCTCATCTCTCATGCTAAAAATCAAATCAAATATCTCTCTCATCTCTCATCTCTATAATTACAAATCAAATATCGAGGTCACCATCGCCGTTGGTGGACACCATACTGAGTTTCCACCGAACCCACAGCCAATTCTTCGCGACAACCCCATCTTTCCTCCGCTGCCGCTCCTCTTCTCGCTTCGTCGACGCCGCCAAAACACCGTAGAAACCCCTCTACTTACACTCCAACAACGACCCTCGATCCTTCAATGACTCTTGGTTGTGGGTTCATCTGATTTTTGTGGTTTTGGTTGTGGGTTCATCTGATTTCCTTCGTTCTCGCATCCGTCTCGGCGGTTTGGAGCAGATCTAGGAAGAGGGCCGGCAGTGGTTTAGAGAAAATGGAGCTCGATCTCAGCCTCTGTCCAATACGTTGATAATTGCGAAATCCCTTTTCCTCTCTCTTTTTTGATCAATGATGGTGGTAGTGGGTTTGGTTACTTTGTTGGCGTGGGTTTGTTGACTGATCGGTGGGTTTGGTGACTAGTTCGGTGGATTTGGTGACTGATCGGTGGGGTGGATCTTTGGTTTGGTCGGCAGGGTGGTGGGGTGGTGGTGGTTTGATTGTGTTGGTCAATGGCGGTGGGATCTAGGTTTGATTTTGGGTTTGATTGTGTTGGTCTGGGTTTGATCTAGGTTTGATTGTGTTTTTCTGGGTTTGTTGTGATTGGTTTCTTGATCTAGGTTTGATCTGGGTTGGTTTGTTTACTAGGTTTATGGTTTGATTTGTTGAGAATTTGGTGTTGATTGTATTAGAATTTGGAGAAGAACATGAAAAATTCAAAGAACCAGTTGTACAATGAAGAACAAGTTGAAGATTTAATGCTCTTCAACTTGTGTTAGATTAGATCATTTCCTATTGTAAAGAAAACAAAACACCAGTGATGTTCATACCTTTCTAATATTCATACCTTTTTTTTTTTGTAAAAATTGGAAACCTTAGTTTTTTGATTTGTTTTATGTTTGTTTTCATTTAAAAATGTGTTTGTTTAACGGCAAATGGAGAGGTAGGTAACGGATCCTTAACAGAGCAAATCTCAAGTGGGAAAAGTGTAAATGATTGAACCACGGGTAGGCAAAGTGAAAACGGGTCATACCACAGGTGGGTTTAATGTAATTATCCCCTCATTTAAATTCAAAAAAATTGATTAAATTAAATGTAATTGTTTTAGGGAAAGTAACATAATTTGTGCAAATATATAATTACACACATTTTATATAAAGATAGACCAAAATCCAGGCAAGTAACTCTAGTGAGGTTTATGCCAACCTTTAGAAAGCATGTTATCTTGCTTATAAGTTAAACATTTGAGACAATTTGTTAGGTTCTATACATTATGTATCTCATTTAAATTCAAAAATGATATGCCAAGAATGTATTGACCCCTTGTGATGAATTAATTAATTAATTAGCCTAGTTTATTAAGTAATCCAATTAACATGCAAGATGGGTGGTTGCACAAACAAATCACCAATTAAACTAAGTATGTAAAGGAAAATAAATTGACACGGTGATTTGTTTACGAATGGGAAAAACTAACACGACAAAAACCCCACCAGGTGATTTTAAGGTCACCACTCCTAAGAATCTACTATTATCAAAACAAGCGGTTACAAGTAAAGGAATCCCAGTACCTTATACCAACCTACAGTTGAACCCTTATCCCAATACCCAATTGGACTTGTTTTGTAGTGACAATCTCTCCTTGTAATGCACAGTTCCCAGTATGTGACTAACCAATTGTGCAGATCCCAGTACGCAACTTGATTCACCAACTAGAGAAGGATGTTGGCTACAAAGTTCTTCAGTTCATCTAGACAGTGAAGATCATGAAGTTGCTTGGTCAGAAAACCCTACGATGTACAAACATAGCAGCTTCTTCACACAAAAGATGAAGAAAAGAATTGTTTTAACGGAATTATATATTTGTGAGAAAAGAAAGCAATTACAACAATTGTTTTAACGGCCCTTAAAACAATTCTTATATATGTTTAGGGATGTGAGAAAAGAAAGCCCAAACACATAATCACGGATTGGAAGAAAAACAGTGCTGAAAAACTGAATTTCATAAATCTCGATAGATACCCTATTTGTCGAGCTGCTGTCGAGCTACATGCTTCAATAATTCTACAGGTCTCGATAGATAGCTAGATGTCGAGCTTTAATGAACAACACTTTTTGCACTTAAATCTTGGAGAGACTTGCATGGCTTTAACACTTGAACTTGAAACAAAGTTTCTTAAAGCATCAAACACATCCTAGATCTAATCAATTACAAATAAAGTGCGTTTTGTCAAAGGATTAGCCAATTATATAAAATAGTGACATATATTCCTAACACGTGAAACACATATGTCCTAACAATCTCCCCCTTTGGCAATCCGTGACAAAACCACAACTAACAAATGATATATGAGAGAAGTCATAAATCACTCAACTCATATTCACTTGTTGAATACAATAAAATCTATCCTAACACAAACTCTTGAAAAACATTGCAAGAAGAGAGTTTTATGGCAAGTAGACTTTAACAACCTGTATTTCTGAAACACTTTAAACAAAACTCATCAAGGCATCTTAGTGTGAAACAAAAATAATAGATTGCATACAAGATATAAAAAGTATGTGCATAAAGAGAGAAAAGAAACAACACATGTAAGAGTAGGTGAAAGAACATACATCAATATATATACACCCAATATAAGTACATGTATGTCAAAATGGTCACAGGACCTAAGGTACATGAGATAAATGTATCTAAAAAGAAGAGAAACGAAAAAGATACATAATATCCTCATTACATCCCTTAATATCAACACTCCCCCTAACAAAAATCTCCTATGCTAACCCTCCCCCTAAGTATGACTACTCTTATAACCAAAACTACTCCCCCTTTTTTTCACGAGTGACAAAGGGTAAGAGTGTCAAGTAGACATCTCATTGGAGTTGAAAGAGCTAGCATCTCCATCATCCTTATCGTCGGAAGCCTCTAGAGTAGGTGGAAGAGAAGGAACGAAGCCACCCATAACTGCATGGCATCATGCAATACGACCAACACGAGTGTTCACCTGACACAACTCGTCACTGAGGGTGTCAAGGCGAGCATCCATGTGCTGAAGCTGCACCATGATGTCCTTGAAAGTCACACCGCTCAAAGAAGAAGAGGGAGCAGAGGTGGATGGAACTGAAGAAGTGGGAGGAACTGTCGTACCGGACCGCCTCCAACATAGCTGTGCCTCACTCCATTTAACGGTAGCAGCGTCTATAGCACCTACAACATGGAAGTGGTCGGACACAAGAAAGGGAATGGAAAAATGGTGTAAAATCCTTGTGATAGACGAAGGGAAGATGAGCTTATCATGGGTCACCGAATTCTTATAGACATCTATGGTAGAAAGAATGAAATGAGAGGGAAAATCTATAGTGAGATGCTCAATAAGAGAAAGCAAAAATTGACCACGGGGCTCTGTGATAGAGTTATAGTGAGAAAGAGAATGCAAAACAAAAGTCATAACCATGTTCATGATCCTAGAGCCTTTAGCAAAGGCCGAACATGGTGTGAACTGATGCTCGCCCCAATTAGAGGGATGCTCACAAAAACCGAACATCAACTCGTCTTTGGACATAGTCCTCCACCCTCGAGACATAGAGCACATCGGAGACAACCTCAGGTGTGACAACAATGCGCGTACCTCGAACGCGAGTGACTAAGAGAGGTACTAAATAATCGAATCCATGCTTGTTGGAGTAAAACTCTTGGATCAGCATGGATGAACATGTGACCGAGACATCACATAGTGACTCCCAACCCATACTGTGAATGACAATGGGTAGGTTAATGTCGGAGAAGTCCGACAAAATCACTTGGCGTTTCGAATGAACACCTTGTCGAGAAAAGCTCTCAAAGAAGTCCTTTTTGGCCTTCTCATCACGGAACTGGACATATAAGGGAGTAGGATCAGAAGAAGTGGATGCCCCGGAATGAAGAGGGCTCCGGGATGGAGCAGATTTGTGTTTGGGTGCCATAGAAGCAGACTAACGCAAACAGAAAAGAGAGAGAGGGAGAGAGAGAGAGAGAGAGAGAGAGAGAGAGAGAGAGAAAGTGACAATCAAAAAAGTCCCAATACAGTTCAAATATATCAAAATATATTGAAAAAAAAAAAAGAATGTATTCATGGGAATGCATGAACATGCGTTATGAAAAGGAAATGCATCATGGGCTCAGCCCAATCCAATCCTACCAGCACACAATCATTGCAACAAATATAACACACATCTATAATGTATGAAAATATGGTTATAATGCAAATGAGATGCAATGCATGAAGTTTTAAGATCAAAAAAACAAAACCCGTCCCAAAAATTTTGCAAAAACCTCTTTGATTTTGAAAAACCCTAAAATTTTCAAAAAATCCCAAAACTTAGGTTAAAAAAAAAATGAAATGCATGAATATAAGGGATTTAGACACTTCCCAAGTGAAGAAAAACTTGATTAAGGCTAAAAAATCCTTGAGGAAGAGGTTTGGAGTGAGTGAGAGAGGTTTTGGGAGGTGAAAACATTGAGAGCAATCGAGAGAGATCGAGCGAAATGAATCTGAGATCACGAGTGCCCTTTTCAGTAATTCTCGACAGAGAAAGAGGTGTCGAGATTTAAAGGGTTTGACAGATGCAACTATCGAGCAAGTGTCCAAGGCAAAAAGGGATCTTGATGGATCGAGGATCAAGGATCTGTCGAGGAGCTATTAAGGAGACAGAAGGTATCTCGATCGATCAACCTAGCTATCGAGAGGTGTCGAGATTGCGATAAAAATGAACTGAAGAGCTCGACAGATAAGCCAGGTATCGAGAGGTGCCAAGGATCTATCAAGGTTGCTTTAAAACAGTTTTTCAAGAAGGGAAAAGCACAGATATGAATGCAATCAATCATGCAACTCAACCAATACTCCAAACAGCATTTTGAACTCCCCAAAATCATCTCTCAACAAAAATTGTTAAGCACATAGATCCAAAACACACGCACACACTAAACAAGTCTAACTAATTTTATATTTCAAAAACAAGTTGAGACAGTTTAGTGAACATATATTAACACTTGTATTCTTGGTGATGGCCAAATCATATTGTACCCGCACATGTATCAAGAGTAGCAAAGAATATTGCGTGCTGTGTGTGAAAAACATCGCAAGATTGCATAAGTGTATACATGTTATGACGATTTGAGATATGAGAAAATCACTTTAACTCACACACAATCATAGCTTTTTGATGGGGACTATCACCTTCGAGGTACATAGGGTTGTAAATGAACCAAACCGTTCATAAACAACTCGAGCTCGGCTCGATAAAAAACTCATTCATGTTTGTTTGTTTATAAATAAGCCAAGCTTGAGCCTTAGATTTAGGCTTGTTTAGTAAACAAGCCGAGCCCAAGCAAAACTATTTGTTCATGAACAAGCTCGTGAGCTATAAGGCTCGATACAAAACAAGTCAAGTATAAACTTATTTATAGGCTTGATATGTGCTTTCTAAATAAACTTATTACATATATCTTAATAGTAAAATGTCTCATATTAGACCAATACCCTTTACCTTTATTTTTCATTTCCCTCTAAACTGATCAAACACCACTTTAGACTTTAGTTACCTTTTTAAAAAAATTTATAAGCGGGCCACATATGGTCCTTCCTTATCTATTATCTAATGTAAAGTTATAAAACATGTTAATCATTTCTCATTCACAATAGTTACAAACAAGTCTTTTTCTAGTTCTTTATCATCTAATGTGGATGTAAAAATTATATTTTAAACAATTGATGAAGCTATAGACAATAAAGGATGAATGAATGAATTTAATTTTGTAAAGTTGTAATATGAACAATGGCTAATCATAGGTCGGACTAGAAGCATGATAAAATGAGTATGCTATTTTCTTATTTTTGTTACTTGATTTTGGAAGATTTAAGCATTAGATAATTTTGTTGGATCTCAAGCTCAAAATCTTGATTTGAGCTCATGTTTGAGCTTGATATTAAGCTCGAGCTTGGCTTGACTAATGAATCAAGCCAAGCCAAGCCAAGCTCAAGCTTTTTGGGTTTCCCACAAGCTCAAGCTCAAACAATATTTTAGGCTTGTCTCAAGCTCAAGCCAAGCTTGAGCTTTTTAATTTTACCGACGAGCCAAGCTTGAACATGCACTACTCGACAAAGCTCGGCTCGTTTACAGCCCTGTTAACATCCTATAACTCCCACGTCTCCTAAAATACACACTTACAATCATATAAAGCATTTTGATCTTTTTGTTTTTATTTTTCTTTGCATATTTTTCTTTTAATAAGCATATCATGCATGGGCATATACGAGAAAGAAAAGAAATACTCAATCATGTTAAGCTTTTGACATTGCATTTTTGCTATGCCGAAGCATACAGATGTTATTGACATTGCACTTTTGCTATGCCGAAGCATACAAATGTCATTTTATGATTGGCAGGTAATAGTGGTAAGATAGTTATTTATGTCTTTCTCGTAGGATTTTCTAGTCCTTCCTGTCAAAAAGAGTGATATGAGTGTTAAGTACAAGAGACTACTTAATCTTACTCGTCACAAACACAAGCCACAAAACCCACTTGCTTAGTTGTGTATAGAGATGCCCATCTAAGCTACAAAAGACACAAGGTTTATAAAATTTTGTGTCAATGACCATCCAAGGTACACAGGTACTAATATACATAAATACACACTGTTTTTGTATTTTTCTGATTTTTCAAATTTTTTTATTTTTATATAAAAAATAAAACAAAGCAAAACTGAAAAATAACCAAACAAAAACATATTAAAAAAAAACAAAGCAACACATAATACTAGATGCAAATGCATGAGGAGGAAGGATGAGAGAAGGAGATCAATCCATGGAAATGAAACTGATGTTTTGACAAAGGAAATCAAAACGTTTGCTGTCAAGAGGTTTGGTAAACAAGTCAGCCTTCTGATCATCAGTGTGAAAAACTCAAGAGTAAGAGTACCATCTTTGACAAGCTCCCTAGTGAAGTGATGTTGAATATCTATGTGTTTAATTCGAGAATGTTGAACTAGATTCTTAAAGATATTGATGGCACTGGTATTGTCACAGTAGATGGTAAAATGCTCTTGACCAATACCATAATCATGGAGGAGTTTTTGCATCCATAGAAGTTGGGTGCAACAGCTACCAACAGCGATGTACTCAGCTTCTGTAGTGGATAATGAAATGGAGTTTTGCTTTTTGCCCATCTAGGAGACGAGATTATTACCCACATAAAAACAACCTCCTGATGTACTTTTTCTATCATCAGCATTTCCAGCCTAATCAACGTCAAAGTATCCAGATAAGACATTATTTATGTCCTTGCTATACCACACACCAAAGTCAGTAGTGGATTTGACATACTTTATGATTCTTTTCAAAGCAGTCATGTGAGACTCTTTAGGGTTAGCCTGATATCTAGCACACATTCCCACACTATAACTAATGTCAAGTCTACTAGCAGTAAGGTAAAGAAGACTGCCTATCATACTTCTATAAAGAGATGAATCAACGTTTTTACCTAACAAGTCAACAGTGAGTTTAACATTTGGGCTCATAGGGGTTCTAACAGAACTAGCAGATTCTAAACCAAACTTTTTCATAAGATTTTAGCATATTTAGATTGAGATAGAAATATACTTGAATCTTGTTGACGAATCTGCAATCCAAGGAAGTGAATCAGCTCTCCAATTATGCTCATCTTGAACTCGGCCTACATGAGTTTTGAGAAGTTGTGAGCATGTTCATCCTTAGTCGATCCAAAGATGATATCATCAACATAAACTTAAGCAACTATCAACTCACCATCTTCCCTTTTGATGAAGAGAGTCTGATCAACTTTTCCTCTTGTGAACCCATGTGATACCAAGTATTGTGTGAGCCAATCATACCAAGCTCTAGGGGCTTGCTTTAAACCATAAAGTGCCTTCTTAAGGTACAACACATGATCTAAAAAGTGTGGATCACTGAATCCTTTTGGTTGAGCCATATAGACATCTTCTTTAAGTAACCCATTCAAGAAAGCAGTCTTTACATCCATCTGATAAAGCTTGAACTTGAAGTGACGTGTTAGGGCTAGGAGAATTCTGATGGACTCCATACGGGCAATTGGGGCAAATGTTTCATGTTAGTCTACTCCTTCCATTTGTGAGTATCCTTGAGCTACAAGACGAGCCTTGTTACAAATCACATTCCCATCCTCATTAGTCTTTTTGCAGAAAATCCACTTTTTGCTGATGATGTGCTCACCCTCCGGTCTAGGTACTAACGTCCAGACATCATTTCTCTGAAGCTGAAGTAGTTCATCATGCATTGCTTCAACCTAGCTTTTATCCTGAAGAGCTTCCTCAACTTTAGTAGGTTCAACCTGTGACAAATAACAAGAATAAGACACAAAGTTAAGAACACATTTATCAACTGTACACTTTCATAATGTGAGTTCATTCATGTTTCCCACAATAACTTTAGGAGGATAATTTAATTTAATCCTGGAAGAAGGTCCTTTCTCTTCATGAGATTCAGAATCTGGTAAAGTGGGTATATTTGCAGAATCTTCCACAACACTTGGAGTGCCAGGAGTACTTGGAGATGCAGGTTCTTGTTCAAAAATTTTTTGAAATTCCTTGGGCTCAGGAGGAAGAGTTTCTTTAGGGAATTCCTCATTAACTTTCTCAGAACCAAAATCTGAAGACTCTTCAATAACAACATTCACTATTTCCATAACCTTCATAGTTCTTTTGTTGTATACCCGATAAGCCTTACTTGTAGAGGAGTATCCCAAAAATATTCCTTCATCGCTTCTGGAGTCAAATTTTCTCACATTCTCTCCATCCTTGAGGATGAAACAAGTACTTCCAAAAATTCTAAAATATTTCACATTTGGCTTTCTTCCTTTCCATAACTCATATGGAGTCTTCTTGGTACCGGGTTTGAAGTACACTCTATTAACCGTATGACATGCAGTGTTTATGGCTTCTCCCCACAAGTTTCTAGCCACATCCTTGTTGTGCAACATGGCCCTAGCAATCTCCTGAATAACCTCGTTCTTTCTTTCTACTACACCATTCTGCTGAGAAATAATAGGGGCAGAGAATTCTTGAAATATACCTGATCTTGAGAAAAAGGACGCCATATAAGAGTTCTCGAATTCTTTACCATGGTCACTTCGAATTCGATCAATCTTCAGGCTCTTTTCATTCTGCAATCATGTGCACAAGGCTTCAATGTGCTCAGAAGCATCAGACTTGGATCGTAAAAGAATAACCCAAGTGTACCTAGTGAAGTCATCTACCACAACCATGATTTATCTCTTACCACCAAGAGACTCAGTTCTAGTTGTACCTATAAGATCCAGATGTAGAAGCTCCAATGGTCTAGATGTAGCAGATGTCTGAGTGCCCGGATGTTTAGCTTTCACCTGTTTCCCAAGCAGACTTGGTCCACACACCACATTGCTCATTCTACTAAGTTTTGGTATCCCCAAAACTGATTCATGCTTAGATACAATAGAGAGATGTTTGTAACTAGCATGTCCCATCCGTTAGTGCCATAGGTCTTCATTTAGTAAACGAATGCTATTGCACACAATATCAGCATCAGGAACCAATCCATAACAATTGTCTAGAGTGCGAACATCACTTATGAGTTTCTTTCCTGACTCATCCATGACAAGACACTTTCCTTTTGAGAATAGCACCATGTAGTCTTGATCACATATCTAACTTCTACTTAGCAGGTTCATTCTTAGACCATCTACATATAGAACATTTGTAATGTTTGGCAGTCCAGGTAGAGAGATGATTCCCTTTCCTTTAATCTGTGATTTTCTCCCATCACCAAAAAGTGACACTGCCACCTTTCTTAGACTCAAAAACCTTGAAGAGAGATCGGTCTCCAACCATGTATCTTGAGCAACCGCTGTCAAGGTACCACAAACATTTGTCCATAACCTTAAATGCAGACTTTATCACGAAGCACAGTTCGTACTTAGATGACAAATCAGGGGTCAATGGATCACACAGCAAAGATTAAAACCTAATCAGAGTGTTCCTACTCTGATACCACTTGATAGGCCAAAAATGTATTGACCCATTGTGATGAATTTTTTTTTTTTTTTTTTTTTTTGCTGAATAAATACTTTATTCCTCAACACAAATAGGAGAAATACAACAAGGTTTGACCCTGAAACCATCTCTATCTAAAGCTTTCATCACAGATAAAGGCAGAATGGAGATGGCAACTGGCCCAAACCATGATATAAAAGCAGCCCATTGGGCCAGAAGATGAGCAGGGACATTGCTCTCTCTATTTACAAAAGAGAATGAAACATTTACAAAAGATTTAGATAAATACAAAATATCATCATATATGGATTTGATACTCCAGTGAGGGACATAATTTGCATTCTTCAAAGGATTAATAACATTTAGAGCATCACCTTCCAATATTATATTTCTATAACCTTTCATAGCAGCACACTTGATAGCCCACCAAGCTGCTTTGGCTTCCCCTAACAAGGAATTCCCTGGATCTAGTTGTTCTGCCCATGCCATCAAAAGCTTTCCTAAATCATCTCTGCCCACAACTGCCACAGAAATTTTCTCTTCCCTTATTGCTGCATCAAAATTTAATTTTACCCAACTATTTGGAGGGGGCTGCCAAATAATAATTTTTGGCGATCTCCTTGGTAATTTACTCCAAGCTTGTTTATGCTCCTCGAAAACATGCCTTATCTGCCTAGCAAGCTCAATTGGATTGCTTTTAGATCCCTCCACCCTAGCTTTGTTCCTGAGAAACCATATTTGATCACAGACAAGTAAGGAATATAACTGAAATTCTTTAGCAGAGTCATCATCCAGCCCCAAATTTGTTTTTGGGTAAAGAATAATCTTAACCCAATCTAGAATAGATAAGTTTGACAAATTACTCAAGTTAATAGGCCATGGGGCCATCAACCAAATTTGAGTAACTCAGTCACATTGAAGAAACAAATGTTCTAAAGATTCAGGAGCATTATTACACAAATAGCAGTCTAGTGAGGGAAGAGGAAACCTGTTATTAAGTGCAGTACAAGTTGGTAAAATATTCCAACTTATCCTCCATAAAAGGTTTTTTAGTCTAGCATTAGCTTCTATTTTCCAAAGCTGCTTCCAATCCTGGGCTTGCAATAGGGGGTGAGTTTGAGTATTTGAGCTTCTGATGGTTTTGTAGGCAGATTTCATAGAGAACTCCCCAAAAGAGGTCAAACACCAAAAGACTTGGTCTCCCAAAAGCTGATGAGGCAAGTGGATATTAAGAATTCTATTCATCGTAGCTGGTTCAAACAAATTGGATAGTTTCCCTCTATTCCATTGCCTAGTGTCTTGATCAATTAGATCCGCAACTAGGTGAACATTATTAATAGCTCCACTTATGGCTTGGGGAATAAAACCAGGTTCATTGGGAATCCATGGATCTTCCCAAATCCAAGTATTAAAGTCATTGCCAATTCTATGGCACATGCCTTTTTTTATTACTTCTCTACAAGCAAATATACTCTGGGATGCCCAAGAAGCATTTTTAGGCACTTAAAATAGATGTGTGGTAGCACAAACAACCATGTGTGGTATTTAACTAATTAAGTTTATTAATTAATCTAATTAACATACAAGATGTGTGGTAGTACAAACAAATCACCAATTAAACTAAGTATGCAGTGGAAAATAAATTGCCACGATGATTTGTTTACGAATGGGGAAAACCAACACGGCAAAAACTCCACCAGGTGATTTTAAGGTCACCACTCCTGAGAATCCACTATTATCAAAACAAGCGGTTACAAGTAAAGGAATCACAGTACCTTATACCAACCTACAGTTGAACCCTTACCTCAATACCTAATTGGACTTGTTCTATAGTGACAATCTCTCCATGTAATGCACAGCTCCTAATACCTGACCAACCAATTGCATGGATCCCAGTACGCGACTTGATTCACCAACTAGAGAAGGATGTTGGCTACAAAGTTTTTCAGTTCATCTAGACAATGAAGATCATGAAGTTGCTTGGTCACAAAACCCTACGGTGTACAAATATAGCAGCTTCTTCACACAAAAGATGAACTAGGGCAAATTCAGTCTCCGGTCACAATTTGCATGAACAAACTTTGCCACACACACGAGCAACCTTTGACGGCCCTTAAAACAATTCTTATATATGTCTAGGGTTGTGAGAAAAGAAAGCTCAAACACATAATCACGGATTGAATGAAAAACAGTCCTTAAAAACTGAATTTCATAAACCTTGACAGATACCCTATCTGTCGAACTGCTGTCGAGCCACGGCTTCAACAGCTCTACAAGTCTCAATAGATAGCTAGTTGTCGAGCTAGTTGTCGAGCTAGTTGTCAAGCTTTAATGAATAACACTTTCTGCACTTGAATCTTGGACAGACTTATATGGCTTTAACACTTGAACTTGAAACAAAGTTTCTTGAAGTATCAAACACATCCTAGATCTACCCAATTACAAATAAAGTGCGTTTTGTCAAAGGATTAGTCAATTACATAAAATAGTGACATATGTTCCTAACATGTGGAATGCCCTAACAAAAAAATTGATTACATTAAATGTAATTGTTTTAGGGAAAGTAACATAATTTGTATTGTATTGTTCATGCAATAATTTGTTTAATTTTAATTAAGAAACCTAAAGTACAACAAATAAAAAATTATACCTAAGTTTGTCATTATATATAAACAGATTCTAAAAAAAAAAGCACCAAATTAAATAAATTATAGTTACTAGTAAAAATACACAATTAAATCAATATTGCATTAAAATTTATTAATTTTGATCATTTTCTAAAATAATCCTTGTTGGCTTACGTGAAATGGTTTGAAAGAAGTCAAGCCCAACCTAATGAGTGTAGTCCTTAGCCAAGAGTCTTGCTTTATATCTTTCTACAAACCCATTAAACCTACACTTTATATTATAAACCCACAAAGAACACTAGCATTAGGTTAGCATAGCACAGCAAACACCAAAAACTTCACACATCAAATGTTCAAAATGCTAAAAAATTTAGCATAGATGAACAGTACAATTCTATTAATAGAACTATACTGCAAAAATGGTAATTTTTTTCTTATTTTTTTATTCTCTTTTTCTCTCTCCTCTAACACATGTTTGTCTCTCTCTTTTTCTCTGGTATTCAGGGCCAGCTCAACAATTTTTGGGGCCTAAGGCGAAAACTTTATGTGAGGCATTTTCTTATATGTAAATATTAACTAAATAAAATTTATTTTCATTATTATCTTTTTGTTTTATAATTTCATTATCTTCTAATTATTTTTTATGATTTTTTTTTCATTTGTTATATTGTCATCCTAATTTTCTGTTGTGTTTTGTTTAATACTAGGAACAAATTTATCCATAGATCATTTTTCTGATTCAAATTATTTTTCAAGTTTTCTTCTTATTTTCAAAGTTTTTTATATCCATTTTAATATAGATATTTATAATTAAGAAATACTTCTAAATAAATAAAACATGATTTGTAATAAAAAAATTACAATTTAATTAAAATAAAATTTAAAGAATAGAACAATAGAACCTAATATATCAAAAACAAGATTGCAACTTTACTAAATGATGCAATCACTTTATACTCTATATTTTCACAAATAAACATGTATTACGTAACTTAATAAATTAGTACTAATATAAAGTAAATTATTCTAAAAGAATAACTAATAAAAATATTCCTAAACAATCCAGATTAAATAAACTATTGGAAATTAAAATTATAATAAAAAGTTAACAAAACATGTGATAATGTCATAATGATAGTAGTCTAGTGTTAGTAAAATAAAAGGTTCAGGCTAGGTGTGTAAACGTGCGTCAGTGGGGTCATTTTAAATTTAATTTTGTCTCTTCGCCTTCGTGTTCTGTGTTTTGTGAGTGTTAGAAGGGCATTTTTAATACACAATGCATTTTATTGGCTAACAAAATGGGCCTTATTATTATTAATTTTTTCCTGAGTATAGGCTTAAAGAAGCCTTAATTAAAATGTACGCATAAATATATTATATTATAGAATTAAGGGCTGCTCCATGTTATGGTTTGGGTGTTCAAATGAACACTCTGACCTTGGAAAAAAATTATATAATATTTTTTTATATTTTTTTGTCTACTATAAATAAAAATGAACACCCTAAAATGCAGTTACAAAGACCAATAAGGATAAACACAGTTACAAAATCAATAAGTTGAGTAACAACAAAAATTCCTAGTGCAAAAATTCTTCAAAAATTCTTATCTATTTTAGCGTAAAAAGCTAAATTTTCTATTTTACATATCCCATTTTCAAAAAAAAAAAAATCTACATCAAATTATCTATTTGACACTATATCTTATTAAAGTATCATTTCTTTATTAATTTTTTACTACTCTCCCAAATAATCTCTCTGTATATGAGTAAAGAAAGAGTTAGAAAACAAATTTGTATATAAACAGTAACCATATATATTTGCACAGTTACTATAACTACAAATGCATTTTGCACAATAATACATAAGTTAATGTGGATGATTTTTTTGGTTGGTTATGCAAAATTTGGCCCTTATGCCATTTTATAACATTATATGAACTAATATGAATGCTCTTAATAACCACCCTAGAAAGCATTCCTAGAGCTGTTACTGTATAGAATTAGTTAAAAAATGACCACACATGTGCCTATGAGCTCAATCTTATAAGGCATATGTGGGAGGCGTTTCTTCCCAATGTGGGATTGAACAAATCCTTGAGGATATGCTCAAAGCCATTTCCAAAGAGGACAACTCCTTCTAATTGAGGTCTGGGACGAAAATCCCTCCCACAATAATTTTTTTGAGCACTCATATTTTTTTAATTTACTGATATATATATTATAAGAAATTAATTAGAATGATAGTTTCTTCAAATGATTTTTATTGGTGTGTTGCTTTGTTATTTATGAATCGAATAATTGTTATATATGTTGGACATCTAGTGTATCTCACAAGTTCCTTTCGCATTGTGAGTGTTCAATGAAGTTATAATTTAAAGTAAAAATTTAAATGTTTAAATGGTTTTAAGTTTCAGTAAGAGTAAAAATTATTTCATAACATTTGAATAAAGATAATAATAATTGTGGATAAAACTTAAATATATTTCAACTACTAAATAATATAAAAGTATCTAAACAAATTTTATTGTTTAAAAAAAAAACTATAAAATCAAACTAAATTAAGAAATTTCTCTAAAATTTCATAAAATTACATCTTCGTCCTAGAGGTCTTATATTTTTTTTTTTTTTAGTTTGATGATAAGCTCAAGCTTTAGCTCTTGTTCGAAATAAAATTAAATAAACTATTAGAGATATATTAGACATATTAGCTCAACGTAATAGGTTCAAGCTCACCTACTATGTGTGCAAGACAAATCCCCTACTTGTACTAGTAGTCTAGGGTTTAGTCACCTATATATATACTCATGTTATGGTTCTTTGTTACATAGCCGTTGTATTACACTTTTACATATTTTAAAGATGTAGCCTTTTAGGGTTTCTTATGTGGACGTAAGCTGTTAGGGTGAATCATGTAACTCTCACGTTCTCGGTGTTTCTATTCTATACTTCCTCTTCCACATCCACTCTAGCATATACAACATGGTATACATATCGCGTTGCTAATATATTTAACATCAACAATCTTGAAATTTTGATACTCAACTTAACTCGTTTTGTTTTCAACCTACTTTGTTTGGGTTCCTTTTGCTATCCATGAAGGATGCAAGTTGTTATTTCTTTGTTGGTTCATAGCTTCCCACCATTTATTTATTAATTTACTTTTGATATATATGATAAGTTTGAACTTATGACATTGACTTCAATTATGATTCACTTTTATTATCAAACCAAGACACTAATTAGTTTTTAGAAAATTTTTGTTAGAAATTGTTTTGTAAACATGCCTGTTACTAGAGAGTTAATTATACATTTGAATTGGGGATTTGGTGTTAGTGGGTTTACTCACATTCCCATCCATTTAGGAAAGAGAAATGTTATATTTGTAACATTTTCATAACAAATCATAAGTAATTGATTGTTATTGGCTGTTACAAGTAGGTAAAAAAGTAATTTAAGTTGTGAATTTTAGTTAGAACCAATAACAACATATCACCTATGATTTGTTACGAAAATATTGTAAAAATATTGTAGACGTAGCATTTCTCTTTAAAAAAATAACTGATAACCATTTTGAAAAATTGATGAAAAAAAAGTAACCTCAACATGAAGATTTGGGGCTTCTATACAAATCTATCAAGTCCACATAGTTTATTTTGTGAGCCCCAAATGTATTGGAGGCCTAAAATGTTTACCTATACGAACTAGGTTTCCAGACAGGCCAAGAGAAAGAAAAAGGTTTGAATCAACACCTTGAAGTTGTTTGATTACTTGGACAACTCCTTAACAAATTGTTTGATTACTTGTTAAGCAATAGCCACCATATAAAGTTGCTATTTTGTTATGATGGTGAGATAGCGGGAACCTCTTGGGAAGTCATTTTGTTCGTTTCTTTCCCCTCGTTGGGCCAGTCTAGGTTGGTCAAATGGTTTGTTACTTTGTTTCCGAGTCTTTTGACAATGAAATATTAGTTTGGGCTATTCTAACTATATTAATCCATGTATTTTCTTGATTTTGTGTCTGTTTAGGATATAGTTTACATTTATTGGCTTAAATATAAATAGAATAAAATAAATTTGCAATTTAAAATACATTAATTAGCTATAAAGAAACATTAATTAGCTTAAAAGAAGTTAGTTTATAAGCTTAAATATAAATGAGATCTTAATGGAATTTTATCATGGTATGGAAACATGAAACTAGAGGCAAAGAAAGAAATTAACATTAGTCAAGGGTAACAAGTAAAAGAAATTTTTAGGAGAGTGACGAGATGGAAGACTAATTGGAAATTTGGAACTCATCATTGGATGACCAAGATCCTATAATGCCGAATTAACAAAGCTCAAATTTGAAGGAAGTAATTTTAATCCTGATACATAGCCCCTGTTTAAGCAACTGCAACCTTATAGTCTCTGTATCTGGTGAGGACAGAGCCTGTGTTGTCCACAACAGTTTTCTAATTGCAACTATTGATTATTATGGTGGGTGATGATGCCAAAAATTGTCAGTTGGGACACTCATCCAATTTAGAGCTTTTGACGTTCTTGTAGAATCTGCAAGATAGATAAAAAGTTGATCAAAGAGACCACCAGGTAGCGCCTTTTAGTGTTTTGTAGTCATTTTTAACATACCTCAATAAGTGGGACCGATTGTCCCTTTTATAGATGATTTGGGTAGCTCATATACATAATTTGAGGTGATTATTACCCATGTGCAACAGTTATCTTATGATGGGAGTTTTAAGGCCAATGAGTAATGGTTGTCTTTTAATGTGTTGAATGTGTTTAAATAATTTCATCTCTTTCTTTGATGGCCTACTGAGTAGGCAAATGGGCAATTTTTATTTGGTTCCTAAGGTTCCTTTTGCTCATGTCATTGGTAAACTACCAGAACAAATAGTATAAGAGAGGTGAAGATTGGTAGTGTTAAGTGGATAGCAATGACATGAGTGGTTTTCTAAAGTGTTGTGATATTCACTTTTCAATTTCAGGTAAAGCCTGTTGAGCTCATGTGGTACAGCCGGTTGCAGGGACAAACCTAGGGGGGGCCTAAGGGGGCCCGGGCCCCCCTTGGGCCCAAAAAAAAAAAATTTTAGTATGTAAAATTAAATTAAATAAAAAAAAGGCTTGGCCCCCTTGGTTTTTAAGCTCAGGCCCCCCCCCCTTGGTTTTTTCCTCAGGCCCCCCTCACCTCAAACATCCTAATCCCAGCCGGCCAGTCCAAGAGTTTTCAAGAGCTCTCTTGCTCACTGACTGACGCCCACCCACTCATCGGCACCACTGACCGACGCCCACCCACTAACTGACGCCACTGACCCATCTTCTCTTCCTTCGCGCACAGCCCCTGGGTCCGACGATAGTCTTGGGTTTTTGGTGGCTACCCAATCTCACCACTTGGGTTAGATTTTCAGATTATGTTATTTGTTTCTTGGGTTTTTTTTTTTTTTTTTGATTTTCCGATTTGGGTTTCTGGAGATTTTTCTTAGCTCTCTGATCTAGATTTTTGTTTGATGCTGGTTGTCTTTTGGGTGGTTGGCAGTGGTTTGATGGTTGGTAGCAATTTTGGTGGCTGTTTTTTGAATGGTTTATTGTGTTTAGATGGCTGTTTTTTGAATTGTTAATAGTAGTTTGGTGGCTGGTGGTGTTTTGGTGGCCGCTTTTTTCTTCCGATGTGGAGTTTTGGGTGGTGGGTGGGGGCGCGGGGTGTTTGTGCACCTGGTGTGAGTTTGAAAAAATATGAAAAAAAAAATTGCATTGTATTTTCATGTAGACAATCAAACATGTTAAAATGATAATATTTTACTAAAAATAATTTACATGTAAAATATTTTACATTTGTAAATATTTTTCTTTGAAACAAATAGAATGTAAGACTCAAAAACCAAATGGAATAAATTTATTAGTAGTGCAGAATAAATTTAAGAAGAGTTTTTGTTAGGACTACAGAATGAATTTGCAGTGTCGATAGTGGAATTGGGTCAATGTTTGAAATATGGAGACACAAAGACAAAGATAAATAAAGACAAATACCAAAGACAAAAGAAAAAAACAAATCATATAATATAAAAAATTATCACACAAATTTAAGAAAATAACAACTATTCACTTGCGCTTATTGTTAACTCATAATGCTAAATTAGATAAATTTATAAATTAAAAAGAAGTGAGAAATACTAAATTTATAATTAGATGCATAATGCATATTACCTAGATTCTAGTATTTGTCTTTAGTTAGTAACAACAACCATTTGTGAGAAAATATATATGATTCTTATTTTATTTGTAGATCGTGAAAAAATCAACTACAATGTTTGAATTTTTCAGAAGATAAGATTCAAATTCTTCCGAAGTCAACGTAAGATTGTCAACAACTAATGTTACTATTCCAATTCAAAAAAATGTAGATGTTTCAATTCTAGAAAATATTCATTCCCCAATTCCAGAAAATGTCAATGTTCCAATCCTAAGAAATATTCATTTTCCCAATTCCAAAAAATGCTGATATCCCAATTTTGAAAAATAACCATATCTCTCAGACACAATTTTAAAAAGTTAATCTTGATTCTTTGGATTATGATCCCGGAACACGCAAACTATATGGATGCGTATTTGAAAATTTTTTTTTCACTTATCTTCGCCCCCCCCCCCCCCCCCAGCTTGAAAGCCTGGGTCCGTCCCTGGCCGGTTGAGCTATGTGAACATGGTTAGCTGGGTATCTTATATAATGTTGGGTATTTAAGAAGTTGGTTTTAACTTTTAAATGGTTTTTGTTTCATTTGGGGGTGCACAACAAATGAGGGGATTTGAAGGTTATGCATAAAGATAATCATAAAATTGGGGAAACATATCTGACCATTCCTCGAATATTGAAAATTATTCTACTAAAGAGTTTGAGCCTATGATTGCTCTAGGGTGCACTAAAGTTCTTTCCAATTCTCAAGTATTTTTAGAGTACGAAGAATGGTGTTTCCTCCTCTCACATTCATGATGAGATTCACTTATTAAATTCATGGTGGGGTTCACCATGAATGTGAGAGAATGGAGCAACATTTCTTTGTGCTCCAGAAGTACCTAAGAATTTTCCATTTCCAAGAATAGCCCAAGAATATAAACACCCATTAAAATAAGTACCCTTTGCTGATGATAAACAAACCCCACATATCCAAACACCCATATAATAATTAATAAGCATCCATGAGGACTAGGGATGGCAATAGGGCGGAGCGGGTTCGAATGATGGGGTCTTTGCCCCTGTCCCGCATGATTTTGTCTTGCCCCATCCTCGCCCCATATAGTGGGAAAAATTTTCTTGCTCCATCCTACCCCCTTAGGGCCCCACGAAGCCCTGCCCTAACCTGTAAAACTCTACTTCTTGTTAATTTGCCCACAACTATTACAATTGTTTTAATAAATCCTATTTCGTTAATAAAAATATACTTGAAATTAGAAATAAATTTATCCCATCAAATCAAACTATTTTTTAGAAAAAATTGAATAATATTATCAAAGAGTTTACAAGTCAATATCACAACAAAAATAAAAATCTCATAATACAAAATCATGATTAAATAGTATATAAATTTGATTCTACTAAAGACAAAAGAAAATGTTAAAATTGGTATCTTATTTCAACCTTGCTAAAGGGAAAAAAAAGTCAGAGAAGCATGTTGAGTAGAATAAAATAAGCTGATGATTTGTTTGTTTAAATATTAGGGTTTTAGGGTATGGAAAATTTATAATTTTGTTTGTTTGTTTAGACCCCTTAAATAGATTATTTAACCTAATTAATTAACCAAGTTGATACTTAGATTTATTATTAAGATCTAGGTTAAACAGTAAAAGATTATATCATGCACCGCAGCATAAAAGTAAATAACACATCGATATAATCACCAAAGAAAATCAATGAGACTAACTATCTCAAAGTAAAAACTAGGGGAGGATTTGACCTAACTATCCTTAAGGTAAAAAAAATCCACTAAAAAAGGAATTGAAGTTTTTACAATAAGATTTAACCCTAAACCTATTGCTACTTCCATTAGTAACTTATTGACACGACCACATGTAAGCTTCGAATCTACAGACTATTTCTCTCTTGGATTTGCAACACATAAGCACAAATCCACTAAAAAAGGAATTGAAGTTTTTACAATAAGATTTAACCCTAAACCTATTGCTACTTCCACTTGTAACTTACTGACACGACCACATGTAAGCTCCGAATCCGCAGACTATTTCTCTCTTGGATTTGCAGCACACAAGCACCCACGCTTGTGACTTTGAGATCCCACTCAAAGGTTTCAAATCACTGCTTGTTAATCTTGTAGCAACTAGATTCCACTAGCACTTCAATGTAGATCTTATTCCGATAGACACTTGTAGAGTTAGAAGGCATAAAACCTCGTAGATCTAACAATAGTAACCCATAAGTCTTCCAAGAGTCTTCAAAACGTAGTTAGGTTTTCCTTTTACACTTAGGAATGTTGAACTGAAACCCTAAACATTTTCGCTGGCTTGGGCCTGATTTAAAATTCTGCAAAAATTATTTTTCTGCAATTTTTGATCGGTCGAGCCTTATTCTTTGATTGGTCGAGCTTCACAAAATTTCAATTCTTTTTCCTGCAGCTTGAATATTCTTGAGACTTGACTTGAAAAACTTTGAGCAATGTCTAACACCTATTTTAGACATGTTTTTGTTCTCGGTTTGCCAACATATACAAATTAAGACCCTAAACATTTAATCCTGAATTTTTAGAACCTAACAAATTTAATCTTTATCAATGCGGGGCGGGGCGGGTCTATCCACGCCCCACTCTGTGATGTAGGGCTAAAATCTCGCCCCATCCCTGCCCCACCACCTTTGCGAGGTGGGGAAAGCCCGCACTAGGCGAAGAGGGGAGGGACGGGTCAAGCAACGCGGAGCTAAATTGTCATCCCTAATAAGGACCTGACCTAATAAAAATTAAAATATTGAAATGTGATTAGTAAACTTTGAAGTTTTTTGTACCTACAAATATTGGCTAAAACAAGCAAAATTTTTACTACACTCAAATTAAACACGTCACATTTTGTGCATACTCTCTTGTCTCGTGTGGTACCACTTAAGGAGAAATTATTGTGATTTGTGAATGCGTAGGGTTCTTGAATTTGATTGTTGTTACTTGTTAGTATACCATATCTGTTCGTATATGCATAGGATTGATTCTAGCCTAATATATCCTTAATTGAACTAAAATTAAGGATTAGTTTCAATCAAAGGATCCCCTTATGTGTGAAACGCTACCCAAAATTTAGTTCGGGATTCTCTGTCATGACGGTTGTTAATTTCAAGGCGGATTGAGATTCAATTATCTGTGAGAGTCTTCTTTTTTTTTTTTTTTTTCCTGCATTCTAATCCCCTGTTTGTAAAAGACAACTATGTGACGTTGTCTGTTAGTATCTTTGGTGGCCTACATTATCCAACAAGACTCCAGTTCTTGTCTTGTAATGTGGAGGTTTCACTAGTTTACCAACTTTCATATTTAGAAAGGATTAATGCAAAGAATGGGAAAGGGATTTAGAGAGTAGGATTCAAGGTCAGCTGGGCCTCCTAAGAACAAGAAGAATAGAGAGAAGATTCAAGAGAACAGAGGAAAGAATCACTGAAGAATACATCTATTTGCTTAAATTCCTTGTGTATACAAGTTGTTGCCTCTTGTACTACTCCCTTAGCACCTTACTTCTGTAACTAACTCCATCCAGAAACTACCACACAGCTATTAACTAACTTATTATACCAACTGTCAATAAAACTAACTATAACAGACTCATATTCCAGCTATCAATGTATATCAATGTGTAATCAAGTGTATGAATGTGTAATCCTAACAATATCCTTCCCTTTAGTCACGTGAATAACTAGCCACTAACATATTTTTTTCCAAAAATTTGATTTTATGTGGATTGTTCTCAAAGTATAGGTATAATATTTTAAAACCAAATCCGTCAAAAAAACGTTAAACTTTCATTTTTACGCCCTTCTATCGGCACATAGTTGGAATCCGAATTTCGGGTAACTCGGTGTGGCATTTTTCAAACTACAATAACACTCATGATTTGTGTCAAAAAAATTCAAAATTTGTATTGAAATTCAAGCTTGGAACGTCAACTTTCTAAAACAAGAGCCTGCGTCAATGAATTCCTTACCGTTCAAAAGTTATTGTCAAAATGGTGACCGAAGGTCACTTTTCAACACATTTTCGAAGCGATTTAGTCTCGTGAATAACTAGCCACTAACTTATTTTTTTCCACAAGTTTGATTTTGGTTGTATTGTTCTCGAGGTATAGGTATAATATTTTTAAACCAAAATCCGTGAAAAAATGTTAGACTTCCATTTTTACGCCCTTCTATCGACACATAGTTGGAATTCGAATTTGGGGTAACTTGGTGGGGCAATTTTCAAACAACATTAACTCTCATGATTTTTGACAAAAAAATTCAAAATTCGTATTAAAATTCAAGCTCGGAACGTCTACTTTCTAAAACATTTGACATGCGTCAAAGAATTCCTTACCATTCAAAACTTATAGTCAAAATAGTAACCAAAGGTCACTTTTCAACACATTTTAAGCGATTTAGTCTCGTAAATAACTAGCCACTAACATATTTTTTTTTCCCAAAAGTTTGGTTTTGGGTGGAATGTTCTCGAGGTATAAGGTTATTATTTTAAAACCAAATCCATCAAAAAAACGTTAGACTTCCATTTTTACGCCCTTCTATCAGCACATAGTTGGAATCCGAATTTCGGGTAACTCCGTGGGGCATTTTTCAAACTACAATAACACTCATGATTTGTGTCAAAAAAATTCAAAATTCATATTGAAATTCAAGCTCGCAACATCTACTTTCGAAAACATGAGCCCGCATCAAAGAATTCCATACCATTCAAAAAATTATTGTCAAAACAGTGACCAAAGGTCACTTTTCAACACATTTTCCAAGCAATTTAGTCTCATGAATAACTAGCCATTAACGTTTTTTTTTTTTTTTCCAAAAGTTTGATTTTACATGGATTTTTCTTGAGGTATAGGTATAATATTTTAAAACCAAATCCATCAAAAAAATGTTAGACTTCTATTTTTATGCCCTTCTATTGGCACATAGTTGGAATCTGAATTTTGGGTAGCTCGTTGGGGCATTTTTCAAACTACAATAACACTCATGATTTTTGTCAAAAAAATTCAAAATTCATATTGAAATTCAAACTCGGAACGTCTATTTTCTAAAAGATGAGCCCGCATCAAAGAATTCCTTACTGTTCAAAATTATTGTCAAAGCGGTGACCAAATGTCACTTTTCAACATATTTTCAAAGCAATTTAATCTCGTGAATAACTAGCCACTAACGGATTTTTTTTTTTTTTCCAAAAGTTTGATTTTGGGTGGACTTTTCTCGAGGTAAAGGTATAATATTTTAAACCAAATTTGTCAAAAAAACGTTAGACTTCCATTTTTATGCCCTTTTATCAGCACATAGTTGGAATTCAAATTTGGGGTAGCTTGGTGGGGCATTTTTCAAACGACATTAACTCTCATGATTTTTGACAAAAAAATTCAAAATTTGTGCTGAAATTCAAGCTCGAAATGTCTACTTTCTAAAACATTATTGTCAAAATGGTGACCAAATGTCACTTTTCAACACATTTTCAAAGCGATTTAGTCTCATGAATAACTAGCCACTAACGTATTTTTTTCCAAAAGTTTGATTTTACGTGGATTGTTCTCGAGGTATAGGTATAATATTTTAAAACCAAATCCGTCAAAAAAACGTTAGACTTCCATTTTTACGCCCTTCTATCGGCACATAGTTGGAATTCGAATTTGGGGTAACTTGGTGGGGCATTTTTCAAACAACACTGACTCTCATGATTTTTGACAAAAAAAATTAAAAATTTGTGCTGAAATTCAAGCTCGTAACGTCAACTTTCTAAAACATTATCGTCAAAACGGCGACCAAAGGTCACTTTTTAACACATTTTCAAAGCGATTTAGTCTCATGAATAACTAGCCACTAACGAATTTTTTTTCCAAAAGTTTGATTTTGGGTGGATTGTTCTCAAGGTATAGGGTTAATATTTTAAAACCAAATCCATCAAAAAAATGTTAGACTTCCATTTTTACGCCCTTCTATCGGCATATAGTTGGAATTCGAATTTCGGGTAACTCCGTGGAGCATTTTTCAAACTATAATATCTCTCATGATTTGTGTCGAAAAAATTCAAAACTCATATTGAAATTCAAGCTTGGCGCGTCTACTTTCTAAAACATGAGCCTGCATCAAAGAATTCCTTACCGTTCAAAATTTATTGTCAAAACGGTGACCAAAGGTCACTTTTCAACACATTTTCAAAGCGATTTAGTCTCGTAAATAACTAGCCACTAATGCATTTTTTTTCCAAAAGTTAGATTTTGGGTGGATTTTTCTTGAGGTATAGGTATAATATTTTAAAACCAAATCCTTCAAAAAAACGTTAAACTTCCATTTTTATGCCCTTCTATCGGCACATAGTTGGAATCCGAATTTTGGGTAACTCGTTGGGGCATTTTTCAAACGACAATAACTCTCAAGATTTTTGTCGAGAAAATTATAAATTTGCACTGAAATTCAAGCTCAGAATGTCTACTTTCTAAAACATTCAGCCCGCATCAAAGAATTCCTTACTGTTCCAAAGTTATTGTCAAAAAGGTGACCAAAGGTCACTTTTCAACACATTTTCAAAACGATTTAGTCTTGTGAATAACTAGTCATTAACATTTTTTTTTTTCCAAAAGTTTGATTTTGGGTGGATTTTTCTCAAGGTATAGGTATAATATTTTAAAACCAAATCCGTCAAAAAAATGTTAGATTTCCATTTTTACACCCTTCTATCGACACATAGTTGAAATCCGAATTTCGGGTAACTCGTTGGGGCATTTTTTAAACGACAATAACTCTCATAATTTTTGTCAAAAAAATTCTAAATTTGTACTGAAATTCAAGCTCGAAACGTCTACTTTCTAAAACATTAAGGCCTCGTTTAGGAGGAGGGAATGGAATGGAATAGAAAGGAATGAAAAGAATATTTTTAGAATATTTTTTCCTTTGTTTGGGAGTTTTAATGGAGAAAAATGGAAACTCCATTCCCTTGTTTGGGAGTTTTAGAGGGAAGGAATGGAATAAGTAGGAGGGAACACTCATTCCTCTCTATTCCCTTAAAACCTCAAATTTTCATTCCCCTCGAAATTGGGAGGAATGGGTGAGAATGAAATTAGATTTAATGATGTTTTTACTAAAATTCCCAAAATATCCCTCTATATTCAACCCTTTATTTTAAAATAGGGGTCTAATAGTAATATTATCATAAAATGATTTCATTTCATTCCCTCAATGTTGCTACCAAACAAGATTACTTACATTCCATTCATTTTCATTCCTCTCTATTACTTTATTTTAAAATATCTAATCAATGTTACTTAATTTCATTCTTTTCCATTCCTTTCCCTTACTTAAATACATTCTATTCCTTTGCATTCCCTTATGATCATTCCATTCCATTCCCTTATGAACTCCCAAATGAAACCTAAGCTTGCATCAAAGAATTCCTTACCATTCAAAAGTTATTGTCAAAGCGGTAACAAAATGTCACATTTCAAAACATTTTCAAAGCGATTTAGTCTCATAAATAACTGGCCACTAACATATTTTTTTTTTTCCAAAAGTTTGATTTTGGGTGGATTGTTCTCGAGGTATAGGTATAATATTTTAAAACCAAATCCGTCAAAAATACTCTAGACTTCCATTTTTACGCCCTTCTATATGCACATAGTTGGAATCCGAATTTCAGATAGCTCGTTGGGGCATTTTTCAAACTACAATAACACTCATGATTTTTGTTTAAAAAATTCAAAATTCATATTGAAATTCAAGCTCAGAATGTCTACTTTCTAAAAGATGAGCCCGCATCAAAAAATTCCTTATATTTCTAAAGTAATTGTCAAAACAGTGACCAAAGGTCACTTTTCAACACATTTTCAAAGCGATTTAGTCTCGTGAATAACTAGCCACTAACATTTTTTTTTTTCCAAAAATTTGATTTTGGGTGGATTATTCTCGAGGTATAAGTATAATATTTTAAAACCAAATCCATGAAAAAAACGTTAGACTTCCATTTTTACGCCCTTATATCGGCACATAATTGGAATTCAAATTTCAGGTAGCTCATTAGGGTATTTTTCAAACGACAATAACTTTGATGATTTTTGTCGAAAAAATTCAAAATTTATGTTGAAATTCATGCTTGAAACATCTACTTTCTAAAACATGAGCCCGCATCAAAGAATTCCTTACCGTTCAAAAGTTATTGTCAAAATGGGGACCAAATGTCACTTTTCAACACATTTTCAAAGCAATTTAGTCTCGTGAATAACTAGCCACTAAAGTTTTTTTTTTCCCCAAAAATTTCATTTTTTGTGGATTTTTCTCGAGGTATAGGTATAATATTTTAAAAAAATCCGTTAAAAAAATGTTAGACTTCCATTTTTACGCCCTTCTATCGATATATAGTTGGAATCCAAATTTTGGGTAACTCAATGGGGCATTTTTCAAGTGATAATAACTCTCATGATTTGTGTCAAAAAAAATTTTAAAATTTGTGTTGAAATTGAAGCTCAGAATGTCTACTTTCTAAAACATTCAAACCGCGTCAAAGAATTCCTTCCCATTCAAAAGTTATTGTCAAAACGGTGACTAAAGGTCACTTTTCAACACATTTTCAAAGCGATTTAGTCTGATGAATAACTAGCCACTAACTTATTTTTCCAAAAGTTTGATTTTGGGTGGATTTTTCTCAAGGTATATGTATAATATTTTAAAGCCAAATCCGTCAAAAAAACATTAGACTTCCATTTTTACGCCTTTCTATCGGCACATAGTTGGAATCCGAATTTTGGGTAACCGGGTGGGGCATTTTTCAAACGACAATAACTCTCCTGATTTTTGTCGATAAAATTCAATATTTGTGTTGAAATTCAAGCTTGGCATGTCTACTTTCTAAAACATTTAGACTGCGTCAAAGAATTTCTTACCATTCAAAATTTATTGTCAAAACAGTGACCAAAGGTCATTTTTCAACACATTTTCAAAGCGATTTTGAATTTTTTTGAAAAAAATCATGAGAGTTATTGTCATTTGAAAAATGCCTCACCAAGTTACCCGAAATTCGGATTATAACTATGTGTCGATAGAAGGGCGTAAAAATGGAAGTCTAACGTTTAGTTTTGAACCTCATACTTTTAAGGCTCAAGGCCAGTTTAGAGCCCAATAAGATATTAAGTTGACTTGTGGAGTTTTCAAATGGAAAATATAACCTTTTGAATGAACAAAAATCTATTTTTGGAAATAAAATGACCAAAGTAGCCTTCGGCTTGCATACGTGGGTTGTGGCTTGTATACGTGAGCTAAAACATGTGTACGCAATCACACTCCTGCGTATGCAGCTAGGGTTTCAGAAACATAAGAAAGACAAGTTTTCTGCAATAATGGCTGAGGTTTGGAGTGAATCCCACATCGTTTGGGAGCCGTTTCAAACCCCATTTTTTTTACTATAAAAAGCCTTACATAGTACATTTTCAAAACACACAAAAATCCCACGGGAAAAACCTAAGATTCACTTAAAAATAGTGAATCAAAAGGGAGTTTTTCACAAAACACCCTCAAGTCTCTTTTTCTTTGATTAGGACCTTTTCTGGTCCTAATCCTTTGAGTTTAAGATTACTAATCACTATTTCATTGAATTGTGATAGATTTGACTAAGGGGAACGATCAAAAATCAAGCCTAGGAGCTTTTGCTTTAAGGTATGCTTTAAAAACTTTTCTTTTTTCTTTTTTTCTTTAATCTTTATTTTAATCTGTTTCTTTTTCTTAGTTTATATTTACATTTTTTTGTTTAGGTTAGTTTTAGGTTTTCTTTCTGTCTTTAAGCATGATAAGTTGCTAGATTTTACGTTTTTGGTTTTTGCTCTATTTCTGTGTTGATTAGGGTTTCTGGGTAAGGATCTGTGCACGCAAGCTGAACTCATGCGTACGCAGACTTGTTGTAGCGTGCGTGATGCTGTTACCTAGAAAACCCTAATTCTTTGTGCTGTTTTGTTCTGCCTTCACATGTTTTCCTGTATAAGCCTCTTTCCATATGTTTCAAGCCCCATGATTGTTTGTTTGCCTTTTAACATGTTTGTTGTTATCACATGTTTAGATTAGGGTTTAGGTTAGGGTTTTCTTAGTTTTAATGCTATGTCATTCATTCACATGTTCATACATTGATGCCATAAGTGCATGTTGCTGAGAGGTAAGTAAAGGGTAAGACATGCATTAGCAATATTCATGCATTTGTGTTAGGGTTTTTTAGATGTATGATTAGGGTTTCTAGTATGTTAACATTTTGTTTTTGATATGTTTTGTTTGATGATATGCTTGCTACCATATTTAAGTTGTTGTTTTGTTTTAGATGAATTTTAGGGTTTTCTTTTATATGTTTGGCTCTCTTTTGTTTAGATAGATGGATAAGTATGTGTTTAGGGTTAAAGATGCCATGTTGTTTGCTAGATGCATGTTAGTGTGTGTGTGAGTCTAGAATACAAGTATTTAAATGGTTTTTAATAGGGTTAAGATATAGGACACAATGATGGGAGGCCAACCTTAGGCAATCTTGGGTGCCTAACACCTTCCCAAGAGCGTACTTAAGCTCCAAACCCAAACTCTGGTAGTAAGATCAAAGGTCCTTTCTCGAAAGGATGCTATATTCATGGTTCCTATACCATATAATTAGGTGGCAACTCCAATTTTAATTTTCCCTTTCCCTTGCGCCCATAGTAGTTTTCTATTTCTACCCCAGCAGGAATGTTGTATTTGGCTTTAAAAGCCTGCCTCGTCTCGGGCGTGTCAACTAAACTAAAAAATCTACCCATTTCACTAAAAAAGGTAATAAATAAATAAATAAAGAACTCTAAGAGCTACGTAAAAACCAAAAGACATTTACGAAGCCGAAGAATAGGGCACCTCGGGCCGCTTCTTTGAAAGATTAAAGGTTTAGGAAAAATGGGAAAGATTGTTCCCTCCCACCCCCCCACACCTCTTATATAGGGAGAAAAGATGAGCCGGAAAACTCTCGTTCAAAACCCCATAAAAGATCTCCACTGTTGGATCTTCATCACGCCATTGAACGTGGGAGACACAGTGTCGTACTAAGCAATAAATGGAGCGTTGCGAATGCCGAAACGTCAGGAACGTGTGTAGAGCAAGCAAAAAGACACTACCACATGTGAACACTACCAAAACGTGTGAGAATTGCTGAATGTAATCAAAACCTCATCTTCCCTTTAATGGGAAGGAATAGAATTTCAAGAGGCTATTGTGGGAGTAAGTGATCCAAGCACATTTTTTGGCCATGGGCCCTATCCGAGGATGACTAAAAAGCCACTTATGCGTGAACTAAAATCTGACACGTGGATAAGAAGTCCCTAGAGAAAGGGTGAATCGGTCCACCGACTGAAGATCCTGAGGAACAAAGACATCTCGAGAATACTTTAAGTAACTGCCCGCATCGGAAAGTAAAGTTTCAAGAAAGACAACAGAGTCGTGCAAGCAACGAAAGGAGGAAATATCTAGGAAGGTGACTGCCACCTCCACATTTAATGCACTACACCAAATGAACTGGCCACATTTATGAGGAAAAGACACCTAAACAGTGACTTTATAGCTCTACTACCTCCAAAAAGGTCCTGATGGGACAAGCATCCAAATAGTTTCCATAAATTGTACAGGTGGAGGGTTAAAATGCAACGGAGGGAACTACATAAAGAAAAGATCCCCAAAGAAATAAGGGACACACATCTGATACGAAGGGCGAAAAAGGCAAAGAATATATAATCTTATTGTAAAAGGAACCACGTTGATTTTTAATGAACAATTCCTACTCGGACTTGCCCGATGAATATTTTCACTAAATTTGTGTCTCTTGCACTTATGTTAACAATCTTGTTTGCACAATTATTCTTAAGTCTACACTTTCTTTGCAATGTAGTTGGCTCATAAACTCATTTTCTTACAAATTTATTATTCTGGGCTTGTTGTACTGAGTTATACTATTCTAAATGGGCTTGGGCCACAACTTTAGTCCTTACAATAACTTATTAAAATTTAAAAATAAATAAACATCTCATGTATTTTTATATACAAATATTTTAGTTAAAAATAAAAAATTGGGCCCAAACTTGGGGTCCATTGGTTGAGTGAGTGGATGCGGAGGTGTAAGTAAGGACAATTAGATATACTGTAGAGCCGAAGGCAAAAGGCAAAAGGGTCATTTAGTTTAGTATATGGGTGCGAAGCGAAGATTGGATGAGGATGGGAATGGCCCACCAAAGCGTTGTTTGTGTGTTTGTATTGGATCTGCGTTGTAGTGTGCGTGTACATATGATATAAACATATATCGGTGGTGGTAAAGTCCCATCCCATCGCATCCTATATAGGGTTTTGGATTTCTCTCTCCCTCTCTCTATATTCTATTTCTCTATTCTGAAGCAAAGGGCAAGGCACAACTGTTGTTTCATTTCAATCTATCAGGTTTGATTGAATTCTCTCTCAAACCCAAAGGGGTTTTGTTTCTTTCACTTACTCTATCAATATCAATTTTCATCAATTTCCCCTTTCAGCTTTGCTATTCCGATGGCTTCGAATTCGCCCAAGGATCTTCCACCAGCTGGTAAGCTGCAAGCTTTACCATACCATTTCCTGCAGTCTCTGTCTGTATGTATGTTTTTATATATGTGAAGGCGGGATGGGGTTTTAATTGGTATACATGATTATGATCAGTCTCTGTCGTCTATACACTTGTGTGAATTTCAATTTCATTGGATACCAATACTGCCTACCAAGATTTTAATGGGTGTGCAGTGTATAATTAATTACCATATGATCTTTTTACTCCTCATTGATTCTTAGTTCAACTGTTGCTCATTATTATGGTGATCTCTTTCTGGGAGATTTTGAGGAATTGATTCTGCCTTGTGGGTTTAAGACATGACTAGTACATTTATTTATTAGTCCGAATTGATGAAGCCGCAAGTAAGACCCCTAGTTGGTTAGACTATCCCAGTTACAAATCTAAATAGCTATATTTTATCAACAAAATATGATTGGAGTCGGATCTGTATCCTCATCAGCAGACAGATCTATAAGAGTCATCATACTAAACCCTGTATGGCGTATGTCTCCACTCTCCCTTGGAAACAACAAGAGGTGTCAACTGAGTTACAAGCCTCTTGCCACTCTGGATGCTATTAGTCATAGATAATAGGAAACAAAAAAAATGAAAATTTTCTTAGGAGAATGGGAAAAGAAGTTTATGCATATCCTCAAGGTTTGCTTGAGAAAATGTACTCGTAGAAGTTTGTGGAATTCCATGCTCCCAAAGAGAGTCAATCTGTTAAACCAATACAAAACCAAATGGTTATGAGATGCCTATCTATGAGCCTAATAGTTAGTCACATCCTGTGTACTTGAACATTCTCCTCTTACTAACGAAATGATTCTTTACTTATCAAAAGAAAATTGTATAAACCTAACAGTTATGAAAAATGTACTCAAGGAATAGGATTCAAAGTAGATCAAGCTAAAGGCTGTACTTAAAAGGCCCAACAGGAGCAGCAAAATTGGTTTTTTTTTTTTTTTAATTATTAGTTTTAAAATTATACAATAAATAAAGACTACAATGGTGTGTCTTTAGTGTGCGGTCAGTGTACAAATGATACTTCTTAAAAAAACTAACATCTAAAGTTGCAGTGAGATCAATTCACTAGTCAAAGAAGATCCATAGCCATTTTTTGCACCCTTTCTTGACCTAATATTCAAGGTATCAGAATGGTTATGCCAAATATTAGAGAAAATTCAAATAATATGGACAAGCTTGACAACAAAACTCTTAAATGTCAAACTCAATAACTGTAATATAATGCAAGGTGACAAGTTTGCCCAATACCACATATGATTTCTCTTTGATAAGTAATAAAGCTTTTTTTAGAAATAAAGAAGATACAAAGCACCCTTGTACACAAGCAGCAGTGTACTAGGGTAACTACAGTACCTTCACTGAAATTTAGATACATCTAGAAACTCATCCAAAGTAGAGAAGGAATGACTACTCCATATAGCCATCCGATCATACAAAGTACCACGTGCTTTTGAGTCCCTATTAGTCCAGGTCAGACAGATTCTTTTATTACGTTCCTTTGGTTGCATGTATGTATCTGTGCAAATATAGTTGAAAAATTCAATACAATTTCGTGACTTAAATATATATATATATATATATATAAAAGAATTTTTTTCCCCCTTCCTTTCCATCCCACAACCAAAAATGGGGAATGATGCCTGTTCCTACTGTCCCTTCCGCCTTATTCTCTCTTCTTCTGTCCCTCTTAACTCTCAAACAAAGTGTAAAGGTTTGTTAGATTTTTTCTTTTTCTTTTTAATTTTTTTTTTATAACGTACGGAACCTTTCTAAAGAAGAGCCCTTTGGAGTTGTCTCTAGCCAATTTGTTGTCGTAGATTTATATGTGTGTAATTAAAATCTTTTGACTGATGCCAACAGCCTTGTAGCTTTTGGCATCTAGGGTTCAAATCCCCTTCCTCCAACTATCATATTTAGACTATTTTCTTGTAAAACAACCCATTTCTTGGAGGTCCAGGTATCTGCACAGCGATTAAGTTTTTTTTTTTTTTTTTTTTTTATAATATATATATATATATATATATATATTGTTTTCACTTCTAGTGCAGTGAGTTTACTATTGTTAACATATTGTACTTTTCTTATCAATAAAACTTTTATTACCTATTAAAAAAAAATTGTTTTTTTTTATTGGTAGTTACACACGCACCCAATGGGCCTTGAACCCACAACCTCACCCTCCACCTACCACTTACAAGGGGAGGAGGTGGCAGTTGAGCTAGAGCTCATGGCCTGCTCAGCATATATGTTTTAATGAGTAATTCTGATTTCAGATCCTTTTTACAGCACTAAAATGATGACTTAAGATTTTTGGTATACTATTCTCACATACATCTTATGCTGCTTAGATGAGAAAGCAGGTTCAGCTGAGAACAAAAATTCCAAATCTGAAACATCATCTGGGGAGGCACAGTCGGAACAAAGAAGAGATGCCTCTTCACCAGGAGCTGGGTTTCCAGCCAATCCTTTTGATTTCTCAGCCATGACTGGCCTGCTTAATGTACGATATCTTCTTTCTTTACCTTGATATTCAGTTTCTATTTTTTTGTTTTTTCTTTTGTTTTACTTCTTGAATCCAATAAGGTATTTCAGCTAACAATTCTTGTTTCATTTGATACCCATAATTCTTTATTTTTTTCCCAGATAATTTTCATTCTGTGATTATATGGTTTAATTGTTCATGAAAAAGAACTAACATCTGACATATGAAAAGGGGAGAAAGAAATATAGGTGATTTGGTTAAAATTGCTCATTTATCAGATTACCCTTGGCATAATAAAACTCTAGAAAACTTAATTAAAACTAAACTAGCAACTTTCTAACCTATAGAAAATCAATACTAAGACTCAATAGTAACTAAAGTAGCTTGTGGATGGTGCCAATGAGTTCCTACATTGTAATCTGACTGCAACACTTGAATATCGTTTTCCTTGAAGTCTTTGCTGGCTGCATCAGGTTGCACTCAGCATGATGCAGTGCCACCCAAAAGTCCAATGAGTCCAGGAAACCACGGTTTGACTAGATTGTTGAAAACGTGGATTTCATGCTAGGGAAAAGGTTTCATCTTTAATGTTGCTTTTGAATTTGACTAATTAGTATAAAAAAAAGAGTTTAGAATTTGTTCAAGTTAAAGATGTTTGATTTTGTGAAACAGCACAAGAGCAGTTACAAATATAACATTTAATATTCCGTCCTCACCCCCCCTCTCCCTGTTCTCTTTTTTCTTTGACATTAGACTTGATCTTGAATTTCAAATTTTAATCAAGGTCTCTTCTTTTATTTTTCACATAGGATCCAAGCATTAAGGATCTGGCTGAACAGATATCAAGAGATCCTTCATTCAACCAGATGGCAGAGCAGCTCCAGAAGACTTTCCAGGGTGCATCAGTTGAAGAGGGTCTCCCTCAGTTTGATTCTCAGCAGTATTACAACACCATGCAACAGGTTATGCAGAATCCTCAATTTATGACCATGGCCGAGCGCCTTGGTAATGCATTAATGCAGGTACTTATGACCATTTTCCTTGCATAAGCTTTCACTGGATATCTTTATCATAAAAGAATGTCATTCGGTGGAGATATCAAAGTCTTATCTCTTCTCAGGATCCATCAATGTCTAATGTGCTGGAGAGTTTTACAAATCCATCAAACAAAGACCAGCTTGAGGAACGAATGGCACGCATTAAAGAAGATCCATCTCTGAAGCCTATTTTAGAAGAGATAGAGACTGGTGGTCCAGCTGCCATGATGAGGTTGGAAATATTTAGATATCATTGTATCAAGCTTTGATATTTTCAGCCTTACAGCTACAGTGGTTGCATGCTACAAACCTTCATTTCTTTAAAGAGGGTAAATTCCGGTATTGCAGGTACTGGAACGATAAAGAGGTTCTACAAAAGCTGGGTGAAGCTATGGGTCTGGCAGTTTCAGGAGATGCAGCCACTTCTGCTGAACATTCTGGGCCAGATGAAGCTGAAGATCTGAGTAATGAGGATGAGTCAATTGTTCATCACACTGCAAGTGTTGGTGATGTAGAGGTATTGCACTCCACATTTTCTTTTATCCCCTTGGTCGGGTTTTGTTTTGATAAATTAAGATCAATAAATATTGGTGGAATAATAACGAGTCACCAGTCAGGCTTATGGTCCCTAGAACCATTTTACTGGCTTTGAGAATCACCTCCACGTATCTACTACCTTCCCTTTGGCTTAGCCATACCAACCGTTTCGGACAAAAGCCATAAATTCTCACTAAATTAAAACAAGTATTACTGTATTAGTGCTGATTCGTTGGCCCAACCATATCTGAGTATTGGCCCACATCTTGGACATGCCACAGACAGTCCGTACAGCTTCCCACTAGAGCTTTGTAATAGGGCTTGACATCGAATTTTTGCTTTTCATTCTTGTCACTCTGTGGACTTTGATTGGATCCCTCTAGAATAGTTTCTTCCCTTCATTCCTTCCCTCAAGTTATCTTTTCATTCTTCCTTCGAACGGTTCTTCTTTGCCTCTAGTACTGTAATATGAGAGAGCTCTAAGAGGAAGAAGTCTAAGCCCTATTGCTATTTTTATTGGAGTAAAAGTCCTATTACATCTATAAGATAAAGGGGTAAAGTCCTTACTCTATTCGTTCGGTAAAGCAGGATGAGATAGAAGTCAACTTCTTCAATCAACTGTAAGTAGATAGAACTAGAAGTCTCATAACTCTATGTCCCCATCCCTTGCCTTTCTCTCTGGGTAATTGCATCTACTCCTTTTCTATTGCCTCCTTAAGTGTATCAAATGGAAGGTCTTTATGCAGTCCATTAAGGTTAGGTAAGGATACGTTACATTAACTCACTTGAAGAGTATACCCCATATTCAATTGATATAACACGCTCAACGCTCTAACCCCATACTCATGGACTCCTTTGCTGACATTTGTCAAATGCAGTTTGCACTTTGCACAGCTCAATAGGCAAATATAAACAGTTCGAAAAGCATTAAGCACACTGGCCTTTGAACCCTAGGGGCAAAGCACAAGTACACGCCTAATTGGATTAAAGTGCCCATTTTTCAAATTTAATGTTTAATAACTTCTAGCAGAAAGATCCGTAACATATAATTAAAAAAGTTCATAAACTCAAAATAGTAATATATTTCATAAATTAGCTCAAATGGATTGTTCAATTGCTCAAAGTTTGAAATTTCAAATTTTACTTAAAGTTAGTGTCAATGTGTTAAAAATTTTATATAGTAAATTTGAAAACATTTATGAATGTACAATATGATAATAATCTAGTCCTATAAAGTTTGAATAAAACATTTTATATAATTCTGTTATGCCTTACAAAATACATAACTGTTATTTTTTAATAAATATCTTTACTTATATATCTTTACACAGCGTGACCTAAAAGAATAACAAAATTGCTATGATCAAAATGAAGTACATGGTTCAATCAAAGTATATTCAAAACGTAAAGACCAAAAAGCACAAGAATAGTAAATTATCCTTATTAGTGTCTTTTCATATGTAAATAAAAAATTATTTGTATAATATAATACAAAATCTTAAGAATCGTATCTGTTTAATAAATTAATGGTCATGTCATTTCCTTCAGGATCAAGCAACTAATATAATGATTATTTATTATTTAGCAAAAAAATAATAATAATAAATTGCAGCTGCACTTTCTTTTGTGCTTCTTCAAAAAGAACGGAAAAAGTGTGCCTGAGGCATACTCCATTAAGCGAGTTTCGCTTCAATCAAGCAATGTGCCTATACCTTGGGGCTTTGAGTTTTGAGTTTTAAATTCATCTACACACTTTTAACAACATTCTTTTTAATTATTTGGAACGATTTAGTATTCAGCTAAATATGTACTCTTTGCAATATATTCTGTTATACATTTTTAAAACTTTTCTGGAGTTTCTATCTTGATGATAAAAAGATGAGTACAAGCAATGTATACCTTCTTCCATATATTTGAACTTGCTCAACTATAATACAAAGTTCATTCAACTAGTAGAATTGCCATCCATACTTGTATAATATCGTTTTGATTTTGTACCATGATTTTTACGTGCATTTGTACCACCTCTTCAAATGACTGGAATGAAAAGAAAGTTGGGAAGGGGGGAGGGGGAACTTGAAAATATGTACTCTTCAGTGTATTAAACATTCAATATCAGTTGCTCTGTCTTTGAGTTGAATTGCTAAATGAGATGCAGTATGTTTGTTTTCTTTAATTTAATTCAATTGAGCAGATATGCTAGAATTGAAGCCCCTTCACTTTGTATGTCAATTAGGGCTTGAAAAATGCACTAGCCTCGGGTGCAGACAAGGATGAAGAAGATTCAGAGGGAAGGACAGCATTGCATTTTGCATGTGGATATGGTGAGGTATGACATTCTTCTGCAATGTTCTCACCATTTTTATTAATTCCCCCATTCGTAACAGCTCTTTTCTTTTTCATTTCCTTTTCTCTTTTTTTTTTCCTTTTAAATTTTAATTTCTGGATGATGGACTTTTTAAAGCCTTAGTTAGAATGGTTGGGCTTTTTTGAACTGTGTAAGTACTTTTTTTTTTCAAGAATTCCACTCAAGAAAGAGTATTTAACTATTTATACTAGGGAAATCTGGTAGATTTTATTACTTCCTATATGAGCCCCAAAGGTACTGTAGACTACGTGTACCTCACATAGCTAATTGGAACAGACATTTTGTGGTAACCCATTAAGGTCCCTTTTGGTTCACCTGGATTCAGTGGAATGAGTGTCTGTTCATGATTCCTTTGTTTAGTGTTTAGTACCTCAATTTAAATTGAAATCTTAAACTTAGCAAAAAACTAAATAAATTGTTTAGTACCTCAATTTAAATTGAAATCTTAAACTTATCAAAAAACTAAATAAATAAGATGTAATCTTGCAGTGAAACAAAAAACAACAAAAATCTTGTACCAACTTGGGTTTGCGATAAAGATTCTATGGAACGCCAAAATTGGATAAATGAAGCAATAATCTAATATCTAGCCTTTCTAGCCTTGCTCTTTTGAAGAGTACCCTTTCTAGCCTTCCTACATACTACCTATCCTTATTTACCATCCTTGTAGCTGTGGCTGATAGATTGGAGCATATTCAGAGAAATTTTTTATGGGGGTCTTTAAAGGAGTGTTTCAAACAATCTTTGGTGGCTTGGGAGAAGGTGTGTTCACCTTTAGAGATGGGTGGTTTGGGGATTAGGAAGTTAGTTCACTTCAATCAAGCCCTATTAGGAAAATAGTTATGGACATTTGGCCAAGAAGGAACTCATCTCTGGCGGAGGGTTATTGCCACCAAATATGGAGAGGGTCAAGGGGGGTGGAATACTAAAGTTTGTAGACGGGCCCACGGGTGTGGTCTTTGGCGTGGTATTAATGACGGTTGGGAGAGGTTCTCTAAACATTTGGCCCTAGTGATGGGTGATGGCTCTCGCATTCTTAATTGGCATGATAGGTGGATTGGGGATACCTCACTTAAAATGCTCTATCCTCAGTTATATGCGTGTTCAAATGACAAGGAAGCTTGCATTTTTTATGTATTGTGTCATTAGGAGGGTGGAAATGATAGATTTTGGAACTTGAGATTTTATAGGGATTTTCATGAGAGAGAATTAGAAGCTGCCTTCTCTTTCCTTGATTTCATTCAGTCTCGGATTCCAAGAGGCATTGGGTGTGATTGTCCCCATTGGTGTCTTAATGGGAATGGTAAATTTGATATTAGGTCCTTTTACAATAAGATCAGGGGTACTTCTATCCCTAGCTTCCCTTGGAAGGGTATTTGGAAAGTCAAGGTTTCTAAAAGGGTGGCTCTCTTCATGTGGACTGCAGCTCATGGTCGAATACTTACTTGGTTAATTTGATGCTCCAGGGTCTCCCTTTGGCGAATTGGTGCTATATGTGCTGCTGTAATGAGGAATTTGTGGATCATATTCTCCTACATTGTCCTGTAGCTCACTCTTTGTGGGTGCAAATGCTACAAGTTTTTGGGATCCAATGGGTTATGCTAGGTTCAATGGAGAGTTTGGTGTTTTGTTGGAGTAATAGGCTAGGGAAATTTTCTTCAGACGTATGGAATATGGTTTCTAGCTGTTTGATGTGGGTTGTTTGGATGGAAAGAAATTGTTGCTCTTTTGAGGCTAAAGAGAAATCGCTTGTTCAATTACAAGCTCTATGCCAGAGTACTCTTTTTGATTGGGCAAGGTGCTGGGGTTCTTCAAATTGTTCTTCTATTTTGGAGTTTCTTACTTCCCTTAGAATTGTCCCTTAAGTTGTTTTTTATATCTTTGTTGTTTTTTGTTGCTGTTTCTTGTGTTCACCATCATTAACACCTTGACTTTGCTGTTTTCACTTTTTCTTCATGATTAAATACAGTTCTTATTACTTGTCAAAAAATAATAATCTAATATCTAATCCTATATATAATAGCAGAAGCTTTTACCTACAATTAAGGTTGTTCTACCATGTAGGGAAAAGGGGCCATCTAAAAATCTGCCACATTTACATTTTAAAAGAGAAAACTCAGAAAAGTCAGTGTTACGCGCATCTAAAAACTCAAACCCAAACACCTCCGGTTTGGTATTAACTGCTTACTTAACACAGTTTCACCAAGCATAAGAGTAACCGATTCGAAAACCCAAACTGAGTCAGTCCGTTAAAGATAATAATAAAGGAAAAAGCAATTCCCTAGCTTTGCTTAAAAGGGATCTCTGATCGTGGGCCAAAGTCAGTTGAGTTGATTGAAGTTGACTTGGTTGCAACCCTGACATAAGGCCATTTGTGTATTGGACCATTGGTACTTGCTTCTGAATCAAAACAAGGCACAATTGTTTCATGGAGTTAAGTTGGCTTATCAGATGGTGCCTATATCAGATGGGTGTCTCTATTTGGTTTGCTCATTCCCCAGCCTGACCCAACCTTGGTTTTTACAGTGCTTATGAAGCCTCTTTTGGGAATAATTGCTTGCATGATTGGGTGCTATCAGATACTGCTTTGTGCAGTGAGGGATTATAGGTGTTCATTGTATGAATTCTACACTATTTAGATAGTGCTAATTCAATTGTTCCAGAAGTTTATTGAAGCAATTGAGATACTAAACCTCTCTTTCTCTCTCTCTCTATCTTATGATGGTTGAGGAGGAGAACTGGGTTTTTGAATTTTCCCTAAGAAATTGGCCGATTTTAAGCAGATGCACTTAATTTCATTTCAGGTGAAGTGTGCTCAGGTCCTTCTTGAGGCTGGTGCAACAGTGGATGCTTTAGACAAGAACAAAAATACTGCACTTCATTATGCAGCTGGTTATGGAAGGAAGGAATGTGTGGCTCTACTGCTGGAGAATGGTGCCGCTGTGTAAGTCAACTAATTAAACCTTCTGTTACTTTCCTTTTTTCTTTTATCTCTTTCTTCTTTTTTCTTTTTTTTTTCCTAGATGCCAAATGTGTACTTTATTTTTTTCTTCAATTTTTTCCTCCCTTTCTGCAGGACTCTACAAAACATGGATGGTAAGACCCCCATCGATGTTGCCAAGCTAAACAACCAACATGTGGTATTGAAGCTGCTTGAAAAGGATGCTTTCCTTTAACTTATGTAGAAGTGGTGCATTATGTATGCCTCGGTTCTAGGCATTTCATTGTGTGTTAAACCAATTTGCTTTGACCAGCATGAGGATGTAGTTACTACAATTTGACGCCTTGTCTATCCTATAATTACTGTGATTGCTACATTGCATGAACTTCATAGTAACATCAACAGGCTTCCTTGGGACAGTATATGCAGGATTTTACAATGTGCCATACCTCCTCTGTTACTATTACTGAGCTTCACCTCGACAAACAAACAAGGAAAATAAATCACTTTTGTGCATAAACTGTAACTCTTGCTTTGATCAGCAGTGTTAACCAAAGGGTAGGGAAAAGAAATCATGTAGCATTTGAAAGGTTGTTATAATCGGTGGTTATTGAACTTAAGTCTATGACTTTAAGCCAACTACCAATTTTCATGATAGTTATTAACATCCGAAGTCCATGCAAATAATTCATAATATTTATTGAGGAGAAAGAAAAATAAAATGGATTTTTAATAGGTGAAAATGCTAATTTGGTCCTTACATTTTTAGGATCATAATCAATTTGGTCCCTAAATTTTAATAGCAGTCAATTTGGTCGCTGTTATTTTCAACTTACAATCAATTTGATCCCTACCGTTAAGTCACTAACGGAAATTGCCTACATGGCAAACAGTTTGCATTGTTGGCATGCTTAATATTAAAAAAATTAAATAAGATGTTAACTTGTTTAAATTTTATGGCCGTTAGCATTGAGATGGCAAAAAAAGCGACATCATCTTTTAAAAATGATAATCTCTTATTTTATAATTTTTCCTTTCGTTATTTTTTCTTTTATCTTTTTGACAATTTCTTTAAAATTTTATTTTATTTTCTAACGTTCTTTACCGTTCTTCTCCAAACCCAGATAAGGCCTTCGTCTCTCTCAATCTCCTTCTCCCCACCTTAACTGCAGGTCAATACCATCGCAACTTCTCACTTATCAACCGGAAATTACAACCCTATGTGGGTGGCGATTAGAATATGAGCTGAGCACGAAAGTCGCATAGATCACGCAATGGCATAGGCGATGATAGGATTCACAGGGCAGACTCATTAGGGGGCTATTTGGTTTTTGTGTTTCCATCACTCATAACTCTATTTTCATCACCCATAACTCAAAATATGTGGGTCCCATAGTTGAGAAGTCTGTTTGACATTGTTTCCAGTTTTTGTTTCTATCACTCAATTCTTTGATTTTTAAGTGATGAGTTATGGAAACTAAAACACATTTTAGGTGTTTTTAGTTTTCAAAACTCATTTTTTATGGCATTTTTGTAATTAAACCCACATACATGGGACCCACTGTCAGTGAAAAGTCACATCAAGCGCGTTGCTTTTGACAAACCCACCAACAGCTCCTCAATCTTCACACCAAAAATCAACCCACACAAAAATATCCCACATCCAACCTTAGAGCTTCTCTCACACACACCCTCAGCCCAGCCACACCTACTAAGCAGCCCTCACCTCAGCCAACCTGCGCCAGTCCGAGCTCAGATCGGCGAACGTGATGCCCAAAAAACCTAGATTTTTTATAATCTTTCAAGTCCCAGAAAACCCAGATTTGAAACCAAATAGAAACAAACAAAACCCACTAAAATTAAACTTAGAAATCTAAACATATGAAGTTCAAGATCAACTTAAAATTTAACATCAAAATCTATAATCAATATTAAAAAAAAGCATTGGGTTTAGGGATACAGATCATATTTTCCCCACCGTGCCGGCAAAAAAACCCACAAAAACCCCTTCAAACGAAGATCCTTCACTGGGTTTGTTGAGGGTTTTGGGAGAATATGTGGGCTGAAAGGGAAAAAAAAAAAGTGAAATAGCCCCTTAAGTCCTAATATGCTATGCGGGTAGGCTAACCGTGGCCTGACATTATGCTCAGGTATGGGTCCCACAAAAAAGTAGAAAAATTGAGTGATGAGAAGTTAAGTGAAGTGTGCCAAACAGGTGGGTATAGAAAATTGGGATATTTTAAGTGATGAGTGACAAAAATTGAGTGAGAAGTGATGAGTGATGAAAAAAAAAAAAAAAAAAAAAAAACCAAACAGCCCCCTAGCATAAGCTTGTGACCCACTTAGGTTTTATGCTTTGAGAGGAGTGGGATAGGATCGACTATGCACTAGGGTATTAGAACCCAGATCTGTAAATTTTTTGGGCAAGTGGGGGATGTGGGTTTTTGGTCACAATGGTAGGAATAGAGTAACCAACAAAAGAGTGAAGTGGGTGTTGAGCAATTTATGGTAATGGGGTTGGCCTTGTTGGGAAAGTATCTACAAGCTTGGATTCCATGAAAGATAGCTTCTTGTGCACATGAGTTTTTTCTCCTTTGGACTATTGACTAATGCATTGAAATTTTTTAGCTAAAAAAATCCAAGCTTTTTAAAGGACACTAAAGTGATAAGACACTAAGCTCACACTTTCATAAGATAAAAAAGAGAAATTTGGAGTTAGGTTCACTGAGTAATTTGAGTTGGTACGCTGGAGAAACTTTAGTAAAGGTTTGATAGCTTTCTCAACCAAATCATCCTTATACAAAGAAGAGTATGAGTGCATGCAGTTAATAAGAGAGATGGCGACCTTATTTGGATTTGAAGAACAGAGAAGAATGTGAGAAAATAAAACGAAATTTTAAAGAAATCGTGAGAAAACTAAAAGAAAAAATAAAGAATAGGAAAATTTTGGTAAATAAAAGAAAATTATTTTTGAAAGATGACACGGCTTTTTTTGCCATCTCAGTGCTGATATGGCCATACAATTTAAACAAGTCAGCATCTTATTTAATTTTTTTAATATTAAGCATGCCAACAATGCAATTGCAAACCTTTTGTCATGTAGGTATTTTCAGTTAGTGGCTTAACAGTAGAGATCAAATTAATTGTAAGTTGAAAATAACAGGTATCAAATTGATTGCTATCAAAATGTAGGGACCAAATTGACTAAGATCTCAAAATGTAAGGACCAAAATAATGTTTTTGCCTTTTTTAATATTGAGGAAAGAAATATTATAAATTCAAGACTTATTAGATTGATGAGATCTGATAAGAAGAGGAAAATCATCCTCGCAAGCTGCCTGCATAAGTGCATAGGTTTTGACTTTCGAGAGGGAAGAGGTTTTTTTTTTTTTTTTTTTTTTTTACAATAACTGTGACTGAGGAAATTGAAACCCAAATTCTTCCCATTGACGTGGTGTTGGAGAGTTGTTGAATAGAAGAAAGTTATGAATTGCCAATCAAATGCGTTGCGAAGTTTAAGTCGATGAATTCAACATGCTAATTCTGGTTTGGTTAAAAGTCAAGTTGAAACCTTTGAAATAGTTTAAGGGGTTCCAAATGCATTTTACTTCACCCTTGCTTTATGTTGTCGATGTTAATACTACTGTGAAGACAATGGAAAGTCAGCCCAACTGGATTGATTTGTATGGAAGAGATCATCTACTTTTCCAATAGTCAATGGTTGGAAAGGAGGGAAGAAAAGAAACAGAATGAAGGGAAGGGAGAGTAGGAGTGGGAGTGGGGAAATTATCCAATAGTCAACACTTAAAAAGTACTAACGTAAAGGTGTAAAAAAGAGAATAATGGATTATCCCCACCCTCACTTCATGTTTATATTTGTTTATGAATTGATCATGTGGGGTTTGGGACTTGGGCTAACATGCTCTAACATGCTGATTGCTGTGAGAGACAGCAACAAAGGAATATGAACTATGAAGCCAGCCAAATAAAATTTAGAAACAACGAAGCACTATCAATTACGAAATCAGAATTTAAATCTAGGAATAAAGTAGCTGTACCGTACTGATTTCTCATCTTAGAAATAAGTTTGCGTTACAAAATACTGAGTGGCACTATACTAAACTGTTGTCCTTCATCCGTGTGAGCGATTTGTGAAATTGTAAATGGAGAAGGAGAGAAAATCATCGTCTGTAAATGTAGTAGTGTCGGATGTAGGAGCATGGGGTATGAACATAATAAGCTCGGTGGGCATTATCATGGCCAACAAGCAGCTTATGTCCCCATCCGGTTTTGCTTTTGCCTTTGGTCAGTTCCTCTTCCTCTTCTTCTTTTCTCTTTTACTTTTATTTGTTCTGATCTATTATCACATAAGATTTAATAACCTTCTGAAGCTTGTAAATTTTTCATTAGCTTTACCAAAACTTCAACCATTACATTTTTACTGCTCAGTTGCTTTAATGTCATTTTTATGGAAATAAAAGCTGTGACTAACAAGTGATAATTAAACAATCAGAAGCATCCTCATTACCTTCTACATTTTGAAATGACATACAAATGCTACTTGCAAATTGCAAGTTATGCTAGTGGTTTTCAAATTCAGTAGCTAATAAATATGACTTTGCATCAACTGAAATGCTACAATTCATGAACTTAAAAATAATACCAATGCCCTAAAATGCCGAGTGCTTTACTGAGTTCACTATAACTGCACTGGTCAAGTGTATGCCGAATTAATATTTAGGAAATTTAACACCATTGTTTTCCTGTAATTCTGTAAAATAATTGATTTTGGTTTGTTTCTGATTTCCAGCAACTACTTTAACTGGTTTCCACTTTTCCGTGACCGCATTGGTCGGTTTGGTGTCAAATGCTGCCGGTTACTCTGCATCAAAGCATGTCCCTATGTGGGAGCTTCTTTGGTTCTCAATTGTTGCAAATATGTCAATCACAGGAATGAACTTCAACCTCATGCTGAACTCTGTTGGATTTTACTAGGCACATATCATTAACTGACTATTTACCATTTTTCTTCTGAAAATTAAGAAAGTATACTTGCCTTATTATTAATCTGGTGCAGATTTCAAAGTTGAGCATGATTCCTGTGGTTTGTGTGATGGAATGGATTCTTCATTGAAAACACTATTCAAAGGAAGTTAAGATGGCTGTCACAGTAGTTGTCGTCGGTGTGGGCATCTGTACAGTGACTGACTTGAATGTCAATGCAAAAGGCTTTCTCTGTGCCTGTGTGGCAATATTGTCTACATCCTTTCAACAAATTGTCAGTATCACTCAAATTTGGTTTCAGTTTGCTTTGTAATTATAAATTTATAGTGAAATATGCATACATGTCTTGAACAACCTTGCATTTCAATCATTACAACAAGAATGGATTTCCATGCTCCAAGAAAATTTTTAATCTTGATCACCGAAATGCCACCTGATTCCAGCTTTGACAACTTACTCAACAATTAAAGTAAAAGAGGAGAAAACTACTGCATTTTTGAAGCGTTGCATTGCATTTTAAGGGCCCCAAAAGTGACCCACTTATATTAACGCATTGAATTTAGAAACCTCCCCCCCCCCCCCCCCCCCCAAAAAAAAACTACCTTTTTTTTTGTTGTTAAGTTTGTTACCCAAGACGTACAAATACAATATGATTGAAAAGGGTCCCCTATACCCTGCATGTCAAGACCTGCCTGGCACATACTTAGAAGATACATATATATATATATATATATATATATATATATATAAGATACAAGTAGCAGCCCAGCCAAAGCACCTTTTATATCCCAAGAGGCTGGGAAGCAACACCCAATCAATAGATCCAACAAGATACTAATTTTAAATCCGAGGTTTAAGAAGTGCTCTCACAACCGGAGAGCATATGTTATCAATTAATAACTATGAAGGAGCCTGAAATTTTCCCCCTTGTGCATTGTAGCCACTTAATTTAAACCCAAAATTCTCATTTTGGTGAATAAAAGAGGCGTATCTAAGGAGTGCAGACATCAGTCATAATATTAATACTCTACCAGCAAACTGTTTGCCAACTGCACTCTTGTATTTTTCAATATTTATCATCTTTACTTTTCTGATTCTTCGTCCAACTCTCCAAGCACTCAGTTTTGAAATTAGCAGAATATCATAATTATATTGCATTTTTTTCAAATTGAGACCTATCATCCATTCCTTGGTCCTCCACATCATAGCTTTAACGAAGACAGGCTTTAAACTTGTAAAAAGAGTGCTGGTTGCACTTGAACAAGTTGAAATTTACCTCTTCCCTATTTGTTAGTCTATGTGATGCACGTCTTAATGCATGTGTTAGCATGCAGTTGCGTTCTAACTACCAATGGCTATTAACATTTGTAGTCATATATAAAGTGGAGTTCATATCCAAGACTTGTTTTAAAAAAAAAAAAAAACAATTCACTTGTACCTAATATATGTATTGATTGCAAGAGCTTAGGTTTCTGTTTTTTCACATGTTTGAGTTTGTGGGGAGTGGAGACACATGTTATATAGAAGTCTGTGCCATTAGTTATTTTACATCAATACCTTACATCATTGATCTCTGATTTGTATTGTTTAATTATCTTTGAGGAACAGTCGATTGGCTCCTTACAGAAGAAGTACTCCGTGAGCTCTTTTGAATTGCTGAGTAAGACAGCTCCAATACAAGCTCTCTCCCTTCTCATTCTCGGTCCAGTCATTGATTATTACCTTACCGGAAAACTTTTATCAAATTATAAGTTGTCTTCAAGCGCATTTGTAAGTGCTTCTTAAGTTTCTTTAATTTAGATCCATGTGCAACCTAATTGTTATTCATTGACTTAGTTCATCAAAAAGTTTCTTATGAATCTTTGGAATTTATACAGTTTTTTATACTACTCTCTTGCTCTCTGGCTGTGTTCTGCAATGTGAGTCAATATCTCTGCATTGGACGCTTCTCTGCCGTCTCTTTCCAGGTTTTGGGCCACATGAAAACAGTATGTGTCTTGACATTGGGATGGCTACTCTTTGATTCAGAGTTGACTCTGAAAAACATACTTGGTGTGGTTCTCGCTGTTGTTGGCATGGTAGTATATAGTTCGGCAGTGGAGGTTGAGAAGAAAGCTAATTCTAAGATTATTCCTGGGAAAGAAAGTCTGTCAGAAGAGGATTCACAACTGTTGAAGGAGGAAAATGGGGAGAGTGGAGTGAACGATGTAGAGCTTGGCAAGTCTATAGGATAGCTTGGCCTTTTCACAAACCCAAAAGTATAGCTTCAATTTTTTTTCTTTGAATGGTAAAAAGTATAACTTCACCTTTTTTTAGCTTCTTTGTTGGCCATATATAATAAATCACATGTGAGAGCATATATAATCTGCAGATTTGTATTCATAGAAAATGTTAATAATCTATTAATATTTTTATCAGGTTTTATTGGTCTGTATTATTTTGGTAGATGTCAGGTATTGAAGTTTAGTTGGATTTTGTTTTGAAGTTGTATAACATTTGTACATCTATAGCTAGCATGAGTCATCGTAGATAGATTTTATGAAAATCTTTATATCATCATTTATGCCTCTCATGGCTAATATGCCAACGTAGGTTCCAATGGATTGTTTGATTAATTTTCAGTAATGTTTCATATATATGGCGTATGCGTATCTATACTCTCACATGTATATTTTATCGGATTCTTTAAAAGGACAACAAAAATGCAAAAAAAGTAGCTAATAAATTATTCTGTAATGATTAAAACAATAAGGAACAAATTGAAGCCAGACCAAAGATAAAAGGTGATGATCTGAATGCTTGACTTCAGAATCTGGGATGCAAAATAATACTGAGTGTTCACAACTCCACATTCGTTCCATGAAAGAAATAAAATATAATGGATATAGTATACACTAAGATTATGCCCAACCCTAATTATTTTGTTAGTCCTCAGTGAAAAGCTTGAAAATACAGGTTGTTTGAACAATTCAACATTCCATGTATTAATTGGACATATATGACGTAGAGACTTTCCAAAGAATATCCAGTATTATGTACATTAAACTTCCACGATGTGGTTAGGTGATACACAATCCTAATTAGTTTGGAAACATGATATCCTGAAGTTTGTATCTTAGATATCCACTATTGAAAGTTTGGATACCTCACATTCAAGATATTTTCAACATGGTGTATATCTAACATCCACCTTTGGTAAGGTAATACAAAATTCTAATTAGTTTGAAAATCTAACATCTAGACCTTCTAGGGAATTTCTAGAAGCATATTAGATATCCACTATATGGAGGTTTGGACACCTCACATCCAAGAAATTTTTAGTATTGTGTATATCAAACATCCACCATTTGGTAAGGTGATACACAATCATAATTAGTTTGGAAACCTAATATCCAGAAATTCTAGAGAATTTTTAGAATTGTGTATATTAGATATTCACTATTTAGAGGTTTGGACACCTCACATTCAAGAGATTTATAGCATTGTGTATATAGAACATCCACCATTTTTAAGGTGATACACAATTCTAATTAGTTTGGAAGCCTAATATACGAACTTCTCAGGCAAAACCTTTTAGAGGAGTTCCAAAAGTTCGTATGTTAGACACCCATTATTTAGAGGTTTGGACACCTCACATTGGGGAGATTTCCAATATTCTGTATTTTAAACATCCACAAGTTGGTTAGCTGATACACATTCCAAAGGGGGGTTTGAAAACCAAATATCCACTATTTACTTGGGTGATATGAAATCATATGTAGATTTGAAGTAGGAGTCTGCATAAGTTGGGTTCAGGAGTTTTTCAATCCATCCCACCATGGTTGGATTAAAAAAAAAAAATTCAATCCAACCTAGCCTATCATAAGGGTCCAACCCAACACAACCCACGTGGATTGGGTTGGACCCATGGGTTGGACATTAAAAAAAAAAAAGAAAAAAAAAAGATAAGCATAAGAAAAGCAAATTTATTAGGTTATCAACACAAATAACAACAAATTTACTAATCAAACTTGAGCATAGCACCAAATTGACACAAACTATTTGATTAGTGCATCAATCCAACACAAATAAAAGTAGATTTATCTATTCTATTAATAAGAGGACTCCCTTGTTTCATCTTCAATTTTTGACATACCAAAATAACCTTATACAAATTTTGATATAACATACCCTTTAGTTTAATTTTTTTCCTACAAAAAAGCAAAAAAAAAATGTTTAAACGATAATACTATCTCACGTACAACAGGGAAAAAAAACCGTTATTCTCACCACCCATTTGTTTTCAAATTTCTGATTCTTATCTGTATTTGTTATCTATTTGAATTCAAATGCTTCAATTACCTTTATTAAAAAAACAAAACAAAAAAAAATTACTGTTTCAAAAAAAAAAAAAAAAAAAACCTACCTCATGTATAAAGTAAAAAATACTCATTCTTATCCTGAAATTTCTATGGTTTTTTTTTTTAATTCTTTATAACATTCCAAAATTTTTGTTATCCAAGTTCTATACAGTTATCACAAATCTCCATCCATCCACACTAATGTATATCATCTTTCTTTTGTTCAAATCTCAACTTTTTTTTACTTATCCCAATCAATAAATTCAAACGTCTCTTTGAGTTTCAACTTCTTACTATTCTTTATTTCATTTTTAGATATTATTCCACGTTACCTTACATCCTTCTTTAAAAAAATGGTGGAGCTTGTGTCCAGTGGTCAATGCCACTGGACACATTGTGATGTGGACACGTGTCCAAGACTGGACACGTGTCCATATCCTAACAGGTCTAGTGGCCACTGGCCACTGGACACAAGCCAGACCCTTAAAAAAACAAAATACAAACGATAGTTCATCAAATAAATAAATAACACTAATCCAAAAAAACAAATAAATGAATAAAAAGTATTATTGCATGCACAAAGTGCATGTAATGTGTCTAGTATTCTTATAAATATGTTGGTAGTTCATCATACCAAAAAAGTAAATAATAAAACTATATAATATATTTTTTAAATATTTAACAAATATAGATGGGTCGGGTTGGGTTTAGCGGATTTGTAAACCTGCTAACTTGCAGCCAACCCAACCCACCCCACCGTAAAATAAAAAGTTAGCAACCCAACCCAACCTACTAACCCCTAAAAACTAACTCAACCCGACGGGTTGAATTGGAATGGGTTGGTTTTGGTAGATTGGTGGGTTAGCTGCACACTCCGAATTTGGAAACTTAATATACAGACCATCCATGAGATTTTTAGTATTGTGTACATTAAATATCCACAAAATTTGGAGACAACCCATAGGATGTTCGGGTACCTAAGATCATGACCTTTCTAGAGATCTCCATTATTTTCAAGTCAAATATGCACTATTTGATTAGGTATACACAATACTAATTAGTTTGAAAACTTATATCCAAACCTTTTAGAGGATTTCCAAAATTATGTATACTAGTCAGAGACCCACGCGAAACGTGGGAATATAAAATTTTGGTGTGGATGACTAAACCGAACGACTTCCTTAGTCTCTTCTTTGGTCCAGTTGGTTTTGGTGATGACATAAGAATTTTTGTGCCATTCAAAATGGTTTTCAAAATATTCAAAAAAAGAGACATTGCTGGATATCTCTTTCATGAATTCTTGCCATTTTTCTAGAACTTCTTTCTTTTGTTCTAGAGTATGATTGGCTCTATAGGCTTCTCTTTTGACTCTATTTTCTTCAGAATCAAACTCCTTTCCTAAGGCTACTAGGTCAGGGGTGAAGTCCTTTTTCATAACCATAATTTCATGGTTAGCTGGGGGTTCCCGTGCTTCATACTGAAATGGATCTTCCATATCAGTCTTGGATGGGGATAGTGTGTTCTGACTATTGTCGTCATCCTGATCGACGACTGAATCCTATTTGGCTGTGTAGCAAGGGGTACTAACCTGGGATCTGGTCTTGACTCCTTGGAGTTCTACACCTAAATCTCTTCTAGACTTTGGGAACGATGCAAGGGGTCTAAAGGAGCTACACTGGGATGCAGATCTATCTCTAAAAAGGATAGGGGACTGCCTGTTGTGTTTGTGAAGATTTATTGGGGATCTAAACCTGGGTTCATCTAAAGGTGTTCTAAACCTAGACTGGTCAAAGCTGAGCCTAATAGTACCGTCTGCTAGTTGCTGGACAAAGTCTAAGTCTGGATTCTGGGCTGGGTTTTGGATCTAGAGAGGATCATTTTTATTCTCTAGAGTCCAATTCTCTGGAAATGAGACTGCAGACCATTTCAGGGTTCTTGGTACCTGAATCTTAAATCTAACGTCTATTGTCTGGATGAGAATGGTTTCTCCCATCTTCCTTTTGTCAAGTGCTTGGACATTCATGTTTGTCTTGATGCACTTTAATAAGCTCTGTATATCAAGGCTATCTGGTTGGTTCCCTGCACCATGAAGGTTCCATGGGTCTTGATATTGAAGGTGAGGGCTTTCATGATATGCTGGTCATGGAGGTGAACTGTGAAGTCAGGGAAATAATCAAAATGAACTGGTCCACCGCTAAGACTGGATTCTATGGTTCCTAAGAGGCTGTCATTAAACCTGATATGACTAGTGTCTCTGAGGGCTATAAGGATTGAACAATCTAACCCTTTTCTGATAAGAGGTTTAACTCCAACCTGGACTAAACCTATGTGTAGGAAGTTATGTCCTTTCTTCCTATGGGCTAACAAAGTTGATGGGTTAAGTAAGTAGCATGTCTCATACTTCTTGTTTATACCATAAACTTGTTCTATAATCTTAACATGGTAGTCTATCTTGAAAGCCTTTTTCAAGGACCATGAAGACTTATAGATCTCACTGGTGGGTGCTTTAGGGATATTCCAATCTCCTATCTTCAGGTTTACGTTTGATAACTCATAATCTTCGGAGTTAAGAACTCCAACTTCTTGTGGAATCTCAGGGAGGGAGGATGATCTACTAACAAGACTAGAAGAAGAGTTACTTCTAAACAACCTATTCATTTTCCTAGGTAAAAACTTAATTCAAACAATTAAAACCTAATTACCTTTATCTCCAAATAACTAGATCTAACCTTAGATCTGTAATAGGGTGTTCAAACAAGATGATTGCCTTCTTTGTGTAAACTACAACCTCTGATTGCCACAATCCTGAACGTCTAAACGCCTAAACGCCTTACTCCGGCTAGACGGCGACACGATGACTTAGGATATCAGGACTAATTGGGTTATACAACAGCACTGATCAAGGCTTACTTGTCACAACAGTACACATCTGCTACAAATTGTGGGGCTAAACACAAAAACAAGAAGAAGCAGATAACTGGGAGATAACTAGTTAACTTAAACAGGTAACGTAGAATGATAAACAGAATGGATAGAAGACTCTAACACCTGAAAATGTTAGTGAAATCACTGAACCAATAAAAAATAATGGAAAAAAGATAACAGATGAAGAAATAGATGAATGGGAATGGAAGAGTTATCATAAAATAGATGTAAAACAAAATATAGGGATCAGAGGAATTCAACATAATTAATTGACTGAAATTAATGATATGTTGATACTGAAAATAATGCAATAATTTTTTATAACTATGGCGGTATAACCTGTCAACTTATGATTGATAAAATGTAACTTACAAACACTGATCGGCCAACTTGGCTCTGATACCAAAAAGGGGTAAGTTACAAGTACTAGGGGATTAGGCCGACTGGGGCTCTGATTACAAGTACTGGGGGATCACAAGTGTAAACTAGGGTTGCCATTTGATTACAAGACTAAGGGTTGTAATGAGAAGGGAGGTATTTTGGAACTCTTCCTAAAATTGGACCTGCTTCAGAATAGAGCTTCAGCTTCCTTATATAGATTAAAGGGAGCCTTGGATCCTCTAAAGATTGCTAAAAAGTTGCAACAGCTCCAACACATTCTACAGTGGCTCCAGCTGTGGTATCAAGAAAAGAAGGATCTCATAAAGATTATCTTACCATTTTTAGCCAAACCATGAATTTAATGCCAAGTATTCTCCTCCAAGCAAAGGATGTCATTCAGATGACATCATCCAGCTGTGTCAGCAACATTAAAGTCCCAAACTTTCTTCTTTTGGTTAAAAAACAAAAAACCACTTACTTTGTCAAAGATTTTCCCTTATTTGCTAAATTTCCCTTCAACTAGTTCTAATCTAGTTACATGCTTGACTCTATATAAAGAGGACCAAGTTATACACGAAAGAGGACCATTCATCGCTCTCTCACCCCTTATTCTGAAACTCCATTTGGCTGCCACATACACATTCTCATACTTCTCTATCTCTCTTACAAAATCTCTCTTCATAGATAACAACACAACACACATATTACAATACCATTACCCATTACTCATCTTTTTCACACTCCATTATTCTGAAACTTCATCATTTTGCTGCCCAAAAACACATCTCCATTTTATTCTTTATTTCTCATACAAGATCTCCCTTCTTAGAAAGCAACATAATCAATGTCATAACCAAAAAAAAAAAAAAAAAAAAAAAAAAAAAAAAAAAAAAACAACAACAACAACAACTCCAGCAGCAACTCTTACTACATTTAACGTTCATATTATTACCTCACACTTCCATATATTTTACAAACACATTCCCCACAAAATACCCATACATACTTCTCATACATCTTTAAATTTCATATCCCACAAAGTATATATATACAAGATCTATGTCCAACAAAGTATCTACATATAATTCCTATACATATTACAAACACCATATATATTTTTCTTACCATCTCTACACATTTTAAAACATATCAAACATTCTTTCAAGAACTCATTACTAAAAACCCTTTCTTATGGAAGGCATATATTTATAATGCTAAAAGCCCTTCTTATGAAAGGCAAAAACTTATAAAATCAAAAGCCCTTCTCATGAAAAGTAATATCACTCATACTTGACTAAAAAAACTAAAAGAGCATTACATGGAGAAAATCATTTAGATGCACGATAAAGAGGATGAATTCAAGAAATCTATGCACATGGCTGGACATATTCTCTATCCCTCTAGTTGCACCCATTTTTCCCCTTCAATCATGAAGTCACCATAGAATGACTCATAATATCATATTGTACCGCTGGACTCACTTTATCACGCTGCTGAAATGTCTAAGTCCACTGCTGTTCTACGGCTGGAGCTTCAAACTATGAAGATAAGTCATATAATTTAACCTTCAAACTTATATTATTAAGTATATTTTATTCATTATCATTATACCACTTAATTAGTACTGCTGGAATCTTATTAGCTCATGAAGGCTCTAAGGCTAGAGCCATAAACTATGAAACTCACTAATGCTATACGGCTGGAGCCACAAATCACATGAAGAACGAAGTGATGCTGCACAGTTGGAGTCAGAAACATAAAAGATAAGTCAATATTTTCTCCATCTTTTAAATTACATTATTAAGCACATGTTAACTCATTATCATTTTATCATTATCTCACCATTTAATGAAACATGATCACACTAATACTTCATTAATAAACATATATATTAATAAATTGGTCTACCATAGTTGAATATATTACTTGGACATAAACCATTGTTGAATGTATATTACTTGGACATAAACCATTGCCGGACATACTTTATTATGTTGAACATGAACCATGAAGCACAACTAGACATGGACTATTGGACTCATCCCATTATTGGACATTTGAAACCTAATTAATTATTTTCTAACATTGGACATCACTTAATATACATAATAATAACGTATCATCTCACCATCTAATCAAAGCTATCATGCTAAGCATATCATTTATTTATTTCAACCATTATCATGATTCTAAGACTTTGGGCTTCATATATTTTGTAGGCGTAAAAATACACCGGAAGACATTAGTCTATGCGGCCTGATGTCGAGTTTCGGGTTGAACTCCCTAAAACAAATCTGGGCTTAACAAAGTCACACTTACAATAGGAGACACGTGGCTACGCGCAAAAAACCTCCCCTGACAGTGTCCAATTCTTATTCAGTTGCTAATGCTAATCCTAATTCACTCTCCACATCTGCCTTCCTCTTCTCCAGCTTCATTGCATACCAATTCTGCAAATATTGCAGCTGGTACTGCTAATCTTATTCCTGCTGAACCTAGTTCTATTCCTACATCTCTTGATTTAGTTCCTTCTATTCCTATTCTTTCTTCCTCTCCACCACCTCTCAAAAGGTCTCAAAGAACATCTAAACCTCCTTCTTATTTGCAACTTAATAAATGTAGTGCTATTACTTGTGACAAGTCTACTCATTCCAGTTCCTCCTTCAACTCAAGTACTCCTTATCCTGTCTCTCATTATCTTGATTCTTCCAAATTGTCCCCTTCCTATTCTCATTTATGTTCTCTTATTACAAATGTTGTTAAGCCCCAATCTTATCATGAGGCTATTAAGGATCTTAAATGGCAAGAGGCTATAGCAGCCGAAATTTTAGCATTAGCGTCTAACAATACCTGGACGCTTACTCATTTGCCACCTGACAAGAATTCCATAGATGCAAATGGGTGTACAAGATCAAGCATAAGTCACCATAGAAAGGTACACAGCCAGATGGTGGCAAAGGGGTTTACTCAACAAGAAAGTCTGGATTTCACAAAAACCTTCTCTCCTGTAGCCAAAATGGCCATTGTCAGAGCTCTTCTTGCTGTCTTTGTTGTGAAAGGTTGGCATTTGACTCTGTCAGGTGCCAATAATGTCTTCCTTCATGTTGAACTCCATGAAGATGTGTATATGCAGCTATCTCATGGTTTTTACAACAAGGGGGGGTTAGTTTGCAAGGTCAATAATTCCTTGTATGGACTCAAATAGGCTTCTAGACAATAGTATTCCAAGTTTTCAAGTACTATTTAGCAATTTGGCTTTCAACAATCCAAGTCAAACTACTCACGATTTACTAGGAGTTCTAAGAGTTCATTCATAGCATTGCTTGTCTATGTGGATGACATCCTAATAGCTAGTAATGATGTTCAAGCAGTTAAGAATCTTAAGCAATCTTTGGATTAGCAATTCAAGTTAAAAGATCTTGGCAATCTGAAATTTTTCCTTAGCTTAGAAGTGGCTAGATTAGATGAAGGGATAAGCCTTTGCCAAAGGAAATATGCATTGGAGATATTGAAAGATGTAGGTCTCACAGGCTGCAAGCCTACTAAAGTTCCAATGGAGCAGAATTTGAGGTTAAGTAAGTTTGAAGGTGAGCTTCTACTGGATCCAAATGTTTATAGATTTGTTGGGAGATTGTTGTACCTCACAATCACTAAACCTGATATAACCTACTCAGTCCATAAACTTAGTCAATTTATGGATAAGCCAAGAAAACCTCATCTAGATGCGGCCTGTAAGGTTTTGCAGTACATAAAAGGAAGTCCAAGACAAGGGGTTTTCCTGTCTTCTAAATCAAATCTTCACCTAAAGGCCTTCATAGACTCAAATTGGGCAGTTTTTGTGGATACCAGAAGGTCCACTACTAGTTACTGCATTTTCTTGGGAGATTCTTTGATCTCGTGGAAGTTGAAGAAGTAGCCCATTGTATCTAGGTCATCTGCAGAGGTAGAGTATAGGGCCATGGCAATGATTGTGTGTGAAGTTGTTTGGTTACTAGCTCTGCTTAAGGACTTAGAGGTTTCTCATTCTCAACTAGTGTTGTTTTTTTGTGACAATCAAGTAGCAATGCACATAGGTGAAAATCCTGTGTTCCATGTGTGATGCCCCAATTTGATTGATTGTGTGATGTGTGTGGGTGTGTGATGAGTCCCACATCGGATATTTACTAGGTAGATTTGGGCTTTATTAACAACTACAAGAAGCCTCAATTGTGACTAGTCCTTTTGAGGTATAACACAGATGTGACTAGTGCTTTTTCTTGGGTCGTTACACCATAAGAGAACTAAACACATAGAGATAGACTATCATGTGGTTCGAGATTGGGTACAAGACAATACCATCAGGCTATTCTACACATCAACACGTTCACAACTAGCAGACCTACTCACTAAAGCACTTAGTTTCCAATAACTCTCTTCTTTGCTTTCCAAGATGAGTGTTATAAACATACATAGTTTTGGTTCTCATATTGAGAGGGAGTGTCAAAGCTCTAAACATCAGAACAAGAGAGAATAAGAGGATTAGAAGCAAGAGTTAATGTTGAAGACTAAGTCTGTAGCTAAATGACACAAGCAGCATCTAAACGACAGAAGCTAGTGTAAACTAGAAGTAGTTTAGTGTTTTAATTAATTCACACATGTACATACACATGGACTGTGTTCACATGTGCTATAACTAACTGGATAGAGTTAGTTAGTTAGTTTTGTACTTAATATATATAAATATTGTTAGTGTAAATGATTATGCAATTAATTGAATATAATTTTTCAGATATTTACCAAACTCTCTCTCTCTCTCTCTCTCTCTCTCTTAATTCTGTAATCCTCCCATCCTCTTCCTCTCCAACTGTCTTTTTTAGCGAGATTTGGGGGAATACTTGTCCCATCAAACTCCTCCTACTATTTCTTGATCATGAAGATAGACTTTTAAGGTGTCTCCACTATTCAAACCAGTCATTTAGCATTTTATGAAGCTAACATTAGGTAGGAACAACTCATTGATGCGGAGGTGACTGTTACGTTAGGCTTTGTGCTGTCTTCTTCACATTCCTCAGGGACGTGAACCAATGCTATTTCTTCGGCAATTCAACTAGTGCTTCTCGGTTAGGCTGCCACATGTCAGGATACACATGTTCCTCGGATTACTTCAGCAACTAGTCCAGTTGATCCATTCGATCTCTTCCAAACTTAGGCTTTTTCCGTTTACAATTGGGCTGGATCCTTACTTCGGGAATATCTCTTTGGTCTTTCTTCTTCAGCCTAAGGACCACAAGGTAGTTGTGCTCCAACCCCCCCCCCACATAATATCTCCTAATTTATTTATTTTTTTGTGGTGAAATCTAATTTATGTGAAATTTTATTATTTAAATGATAATTTGAAGATTATTTACTTATCAATTATTGTTCTTAGTAACAACAAAAACTACCAAAAACATGACAACCAAAATGGATATGCTAAACCAATTAATAATGGGTAATCAAAAAACCATTAAATTTACCTCATAATAGTGGAAAAAGTACCAATATTTACATTTTCAGAATTTCTTCAGCATATGGTGCACAAACAGCCCAATAAATTTCCAAGCAGATCAAAACTTTTGCTTAGCCCAACTAGAGATGACGACACCAACAATGAAAGGGAATAAAGGCAGAAAGTTTTGCTCAGCACACCAGAACAGATATCATATTACATCGTTGATGTTGGTGTTCTTATGTAGAAAGATTAGATCAAAGGAACAAAGGCATGGGAAAGTAGAATAGCATATTGTGGGAATTTGGGTGTGGAGAGGGGAGACAATATTGAATGCGTATTGTATTTGTTAATGGCTTTTTGGTTATGTAAGATAGTGACGTGGCTTAATATTTTTGGAGGAAAACATGTGGCAATGCCACATTGACAACGTGTACAGGATTATTTAATAAGGAGTGTGGGAAAAGATTTTTTCATCCACATTTATATGAGAACACCGCGAGTAGAAATATCTAAAACAATAATTCCTCCTCTATTTCCTTTTTACCAAAAAATAATAATAATAATAATAATTATTATTATTATTATTATTATTATTATTGTAATAATAATAATAATATAAGCATGCAATGCAAGCCTCCGTGAGTGGGGTCGGACCACGTAACTTAACAGTAAGAGCATCCGTAGCAGATGTTGCAAAAAAAATGCCATTTTACAACACCAAAAACCTACTTTATTACTTTACCACATCATTTTACAATTTCCCATTTATCAGATGTTTTATCATTCCATTCTATACATTAAAATAATATTTACTACACATTAAAATAATATATTATTCTCTCCTCATTTATCATCAACAACAACGGCAACATCCACCCACCCAAATCAATTGATCCGGCAATCACCCCCACAGCCCACCACCACCGCCACCACTGCCATTGTCACCACTCCCCATTGATCACCACCAACACCAATATCAGATCAACCCAAATTGCAGAAAAAAAAAAAAAGAAAAGAAATACCCACAAACTGAGAGAGGCGAAAGGCAGACAGAGAGACGGCGGTTGGGCGAGATCGGTGAGAGACATCAACGGCGCGCCGCGCGCCGGCGCACAGCAGCACCGGCGCGAACAGCAGCACGCCTCGCCTCCGGAACACCGCCGACACAAACACGTACACCACTCTCCACCAAGCTCGTTTGTTTCGAGCTCCGGCCGCCGGCGCAGCCTCCATAGAGCTTGTTCCAGCCGTGATGGAACCGCGGAGACGGCGGCGGCGACGACGACGAAGTCCTCGCCGAAGAGCCAAGCCTACTGTAGCCGTGCATTTGAAGAAAAAAAAAAAAAAAAGCTAGGGTTCCGGAATTTGAAAATTGAGCTAAGCAAAATTCTGCATTTTTAAAGTTTGATTAAAATAACCGGTGAGGGAGATTGAGAGGAACAGAGGACCGAGAGAGAGAACCAGTGAGAGAGGAGAAAATAAAAAGTGAAGAGAGAAGGCAGAGACTTGAGATCGGCGAGATCGAGATCGGCGGTGAGAGACGATGGCCGGGCGAGATTGGCGACGGTGAGAGATTGAGAGCAACAGAGGTAACGAGAGAGAGATTGCGAGGAGCGGAGTTACAGAGGAACTAGAGAGATTGAATCGGTGAAGGAGAAGAGAAAAGAAAGAGTGAAGAGAGAGGAGAGAGAAGAGAGAATAAAATAGTAATAAAACTTATACAACATTGCTACAGTACCGTCACAAATTTGTGACGGTACTGTAGCATGTTGCATTATTTTTAAGATTTAGAACATCTGATAAACCACTGATTTTTGTGTTTGGTGTGGCAAATGTGCCAAATATTTGGCATTTGGCACATTTGCCACATCTGGTGTGGATGCTCTAACCTAGTGTTTTTTTTTACTAAGATATGGATATAGTGTTAGTTTTTAGTTACAGGGCTGTTAGTTTTTTGTTACATATGCGTTTAGATACCGCTTATTTTGTTGAAAATTAAAAACTGAAAATTGAAAAAAAAAATAAAAAAATATTTTTTTTATTGTTTGCTACAGTATTTATCACTAGTCTAAAATGACTGTTTAAGTCCAATAAACAGTAACAATGACTTTAAAAAAAAAAAAAAAAAACGCCACAAACGCGCACCAAACGCTATCCGAACGAGCTAAATCCATTAATATTATTGAGAATTAATAAATTAAGGGCTAAATAATATATATATAGAGAGAGAGAGAGAGAGAAGAGAAGAGATGACTGATGAGGGAGAGAGAGAGAGAGAGAGAGAGAGGTGTTAATAAATAAGAGAGTAGAAGAAGATAATGCAATGCGGAGTTTGGAATGTGCAAAGTGCAACGCCAACGCCAACGCCAACGCCAACGCCAACGCGCTTCCTTAATTTGACTCAGAGATATTATGAGTTGCTTCCATTTCCAGGTGCTTACAAAATTTCACACAAAAACTCATTACTATTATTATTCAGCTGTACCAAATCCAGGGGGAGGAGGAGGAGGACAGGGTCTGGGTTTCCGTTTCCTAATCTTAATCCTTGTGCTCTGCCGCCTCCTCAAACTGGACAGTCCGAATCCGAATCCGAATCCGATGACAAGAATAACGATGAACCAGAAACAACTACAACACCTGTGAAAGAAACTAACAATTCGGCAACAATAATCTCCTCATGCTTGGTTGGTCTTCTTACCGGCATCGCTGTCGTTGTCTTCAATAACGCTGTATGTACCTCACACTAACTTCATTCTTTTTTTCTTTTTCTTTTTAATTACTTCTACTGTACTCTACTAGATTAGTGTATCTATAATAATAATTAATTAATCAATTAATTGAAGGTTCATGAGATACGTGAGTTTTGCTGGGATGGGATTCCCTCACGAGGTGCGTCCTGGTTGAGAGAAGAACCCATTCAACTCATATGGAAGCAAGTCATTTTGGTCCCTGCTTCTGGTGGCTTCATTGTTACCTTATTGACTCTGCTTCAAACTACTACTGAGCATGCTCCTTCTCTTCTGGACCAACACCAACACTCTTCATCTTCCCTATCTAATCATCTTAAGGCTGCCTTCCGACCATTCATAAAGGCCCTCTCTGCTTGTGTCACTCTCGGCACTGGCAATTCCTTGGGCCCTGAAGGTCCTAGTGTTGAGATAGGCACTTCCATTGCCAAGGGTGTTGCCACTTTGTTCGACAAATATCCCCACGGAAACCTCTCCCTTGTTGCTGCCGGATCAGCCGCTGGAATCTCTTCTGGTTCGTCATTTCTCCTCTTTTTTTCTTTTTTTTACACAGTATACGCCATTATGGAAAACTTTCTTAAATTTTTTTTTATTTACTCTGAATTCTACTTTGGTATCACAAGACCTATGTCTTTTTGCAAATTCCTATGCATGAAAATCTGCATTTTATTGCCAAATCCCAACTAGAAAGAAATTGTTTGGTAGTGATTCCTAAAATTCCCATATAATACCATTTGCTAACATTCTGTACATCTAAGAGATCAAGAACAATAAGTTTAATCACACAACAAATTAAAATACACAACATTTTTCATAACTGCCGAGGTTGTAGATTGTAATTGGCATATAATAAAAGTGATGTTACTCGTTATCCCAGTAAAAGTGATGTTACACCAATCACAATTTGCCACACCTCAATAGCTGTAAAATTTATTGTGTGTGTAGCATTGTTGGAACAAGAGAGATCTTTTCTATGTCTCGTGATTTGCTTTCTTTTGTTTTACTTTATGATCATTAACATACTGCTGATATATTGATTGACCCACTATGTAGCAAGCTATGTTCTCATGCTACCAATTTATCATTATCTAATTTGGGTTACTGAACTTCATTTTTGCTTACACAGGGTTCAATGCTGCTTTTGCTGGTTGTTTTTTTGCTGTAGAGTCAGTGTTGTGGCCATCACTAAAAGAGCCATCTGTATCACTTACAAATACCACTTCCATGGTTATACTTAGCGCTGTGATTGCTTCTGTAGTTTCAGAAGTTGGTCTTGGTTCTGAACCGGCATTTAAGGTCCCAGAATATGACTTCCGCTCACCCAGTGGTAATATATAAATGCTGTGTTGAACACAACACACAGAAGCACACACTTAAGTTACTAAATGTACTGTCTGCCACGTCTTTGTTGTAGCAGGCATCACTTCCTATTTTTTATTTTGGTCACTTTAATATTGGGAAATTCTTTCATTCCACATCTGCCTCTGCCAGCATGACAAAGAGTGTGTGCCTGCACGTGTGTCATTACCAGCCTCCTTCCTCTCTTTGAAATTAGTATAAGTACCTCAATACATCTAATGGGGACCGGATGTTCTACCTAAATTTCAGCTTCTATTTGGGGATCAGATGTTCTATACCAGGGTTTTAACAAGTCAAATGAAGAACTGAGAGGAGATGAGGAAAGGGAAATAGCAATATCCAAAATTCTATTTTAGTCTTAAACATATATACATATGACCGTAAATGTTTATATAGTTTCCAACAGATGAGTAAAATCTTACAACTTTTAGTTGGTGCATGCATATCTCACCTGTTCAGCTTTTGCTTAGTCTATGATGAATAGAAAAACAGGTAGTTTCTTTTAGTTAAGATTTCACCTAGCTGAACCCCACTTGTCACGGTAAAATATTTCAGAAATAAAATGTCCAACCACCTCAATAGTCTTGGTCCTATGTCAAATATGTGTTTCTGTTTAGAGTATATTGGCATGCCAGGCTAGTTTCGGAATTGAACAACTCAGGTTGTCTGTGCCTGGATTTTATCCTTGCTCTAACATGATCTATTTTAAAGTAGACCTTAGGCGAATAGACGTATACTTAAATCAAACTGTATATTAAGCTCTGCTCTAAAGAAACAAATAAGGGTGTTGTTTTGCATTATGAATATTGTAAATAAAATGAATTTTTTATGACTCTCTCTCTCTCTCTCTCTCTCTCTCTCTCTCTCTCTCTCTCTCTCTCGTTTCACTTGGACTTCATTTGGGATGACTGATCGAATTGATTCTTGTCTTCTTAAGTGAAGTTCCTTAAATTTTTAGAACCAAATTAAGAATAGGTTTTCTCTTTGCATGTCCATAAACATCATAGAGATATAGAATACATAAAAAATCCCACTCCTTCACATATGTGAATAGTGCATTGATAAGAAAGTCTTGCGTGAAGGTTGAAGCCAACCAAATTCCAAATGTTATGAATCACGTCCCCCACAACCACTACCACCATTGATTTTGTATATCCTCTACAGCTAGGACTATTGCAACTGTTACTACACCATCATTACCATTATTGCCACAGCAACTACTGCTATGGCCATCACCACATCTTCTGCCATTAGCCCATTGGAGTCACTTCCTTCTTCACCATACTGGCATCAATTGATTTTTGCTTCAATGATAAGCATGATTTTCTCTACTGAATATCGTTTCTACTCTTTAATCCATTAGTTAGTCAGAGGAGAACTACATTCATTCATTCTATTACATGGATATTTTTCCAAAAAAACAGCCTCAGCATTTCTACAGGTGCTATCAAGTATTTATTTGAACAGTAAGACGTTTATTATAAAAGCTATTTTAATTGTGTTTCAGAGCTCCCACTTTATTTGTTGCTGGGTATCCTATGCGGCTTAGTTTCATTGGCCTTGTCTAGGTGCACGTCATACATGTTGGTAATTGTCGACAATATTCACAATTCCTTTGGCATACCAAGAGCCCTGTTCCCTGTAATGGGTGGCATAACCGTTGGGTTGATAGCCTTGGCATATCCAGAAATCCTTTACTGGGGCTTTCAAAATGTTGACATTTTGTTGGAATCTCGTCCGTTTGTGAAAGGTTTGTCAGCTGATCTATTGGTTCAGTTGGTAGCAGTCAAGATAGTAGCAACCTCTTTGTGCCGGGCCTCTGGATTAGTGGGAGGCTACTATGCGCCATCCCTCTTTATTGGTGCTGCAACAGGAATGGCATATGGGAAATTCATCAGTTTGGCAGTTGCTCAGTCCAATTCTATGATTCCTCCCTCCATCTTGGAAGTGGCATCACCACAAGCATATGGACTGGTACTGCTCTATGTCATTTTCATCTGAGGAAGATATTAGTCTACCTATGATATTTTGAGTTCTGGCATATATTTGAAGTGTTCTACAAGATACAATTTTTCCATGATCATCCAGTACACAAACCTACTTTGCATCTGGAAGTACCTATTTTTCTTTTTTCTTTTGTTTTTGTTATTTTAGCCAACAAAAGAAGCAGGTAAGAATGGTGGAGAATCTCAAGTGCAATTTAAAAATCCGACATTCGTGACTGTCCATTTTCAACTGTAATTAATAAAATCATGCCCCAGACCATATACTTTGGAAGCTATAAAAGAAAATGCTCTTTATTTCCTGTTCTTTAGGTATATATGGATAACTTATAAGCAAGATTTTATGCATGTTATTTTCCCCTTTTAAGAAATTTTTCCATGAAAAAATCAGCTGTAAATTTTGCACGCATAATATATTACTGACATAAGCAACATCCGGGATAAGGCATCTTGAATAAGGATTTATGTTAAAGCATGGATTTCAACAGTGCTAAGTGTTAATATAGGTTGTTGGCTCAAAACTGGTTTATGGACCTCATTTTAATATAATTTCTGTGTACAAAAGATGTAGCATTTTTGGGACTAAAATTAGACTTTTTCTACCTTTTATTGTTATTAGAATATATCGTTTTCTAGCTGATCCATGGGGAACTTCTATTTGCAGGTTGGAATGGCTGCTACTCTTGCAGGGGTGTGTCAGGTACCTCTCACTGCAGTTCTATTGCTTTTTGAATTGACACAGGACTATCGGATAGTTCTACCTCTACTTGGAGCTGTAGGATTATCTTCATGGGTTACTTCTGGACAGACAAGGAGAAGAGATGTCAAGGAGATTAAAAAACTCAAGCAAGATAGTTCTAATACAAAACAACTCACTACAAAAGCATCTTATATTAGTGATCTTTGTGAAATTGAAAGTTCGCTTTGTGTAAATGGTTCTGATATTGAATCTAAGGAGTTAGAAATGGGAATTTCCGTTTCAGAAGCCATGAGAACAAGATATGTCACTGTCTTTATGAGCACTTCACTTAAAGATACAGTGACTCTCATGCTTGCAGAGAAGCAGTCCTGTGCAATGATTGTTGACGAAAGTAATATTTTGATTGGTTTACTGACACTTGGAGAAATTGAAGTGTTCAGCAAAATTTTTAAAGAAAGAAGTGAAAGACCAAAGGTAAATGGCACTTGTCCTACTACTTTAATTTTTTCGAGGCATTGAGCCTTATAGAAATCAAGTAGAGGGGAAATAAAATTTTTGATTAGTTATATGTAGAGGGAGAAACAGGGTAAACATTAGTTATATGAAGAACTCAAAACTAATCAGGAGAGGAAAGAGAAGGGAAAATGGTAACAATTTATCATGACTTTTAGATTGAAGTCCAATTCGAAAACAATCAGAAAGTTGAAAAAGGTAGCCATAATTAAAAATGAATGAATGTAGCATGGTACTTCTGAAATTACTTGGGCAATATCTGAAAATTACGAGTTTTTGTGGAAACCTATAATGCATAATAAATCAAAGGTACTCTAGACATAAAATTGAAAACCCCTCTTAATTGCAAATTTATAATGCTGATCCAAAATGTTTCTTGAGTTTCTCAACTATAAATGAGTAAATTTATCTTTGCACCTTGACACCATGTGAGATTGACTAGCTTGTTACTTCCGTTACAGGTGCTTTCAGTATCTGAAATGTGTTCTTTGGATGGGGAAATATGTCGAGTCCCATGGACTGCTACGCCCAGCATGGATCTTCTTTCTGCTAAAATTTCTATGAACAAGTATGGAATGAGTCAAGTTCCTGTTGTTAAAGAGCATGTTGAAGATTGCAGAGGGCACCCAGTTGGCCTCTTAGATGCTGAATGTATCAATCTAACTTGCAGGTTTGGTTATCAATTTTTGACTCGATCTTCACACAGCCAATTTTTTTTTTTTTTTTAAAACGATGAATAATTTTTTTGTATCTGTTTCATGTTTGCTGACCTTTCTTGTGGTGGTTGCAGAGCTCAAGCAACCAGAGAATCCCTCAGCTGTTATTCCACATTAGAAACACAGTCACTAATTGAGGAAGACGAGTATGTCTAGCGTAATATTTGCAAAGATAAACCAGAATACCTGACAACTAGATATCATATGATTCTTGCCTATCCATTCCAGGCTCTCAGCCCAGCTCACAAAGGCACATGCCCGGTTCTTGCATAATCAGATATGGTCAAAAAGGTTATTGCACATTATGTTGAATCTCCGGAATCATTAAAGGTTGGGATTCTCCGACCATTTTGGTTGTATAATATATTCAGGTAAAGAGCTTTTTCTTCAATAGCTAAGAGACTAACCTGGGCAACTACCATATACAATCCATGGAGGGAAATTAATAGAGAGATTATGGTTAGTACTCTTCGAAGGGTATTGAGATTTGGGATGATTATAAAGGTGAAGTAGCTTGTGTCAACTACCAGAATAGAGCTCATTCCAGATATGGTTTTCCCTTTAACGAGCTATCATGGTTTTCTTGTAGGCCTTTGCTTGCCTAACTTGCAATACAATTGTGAATTTACAAAATTCCGAAAACAAAGGGACTAGAGCACCACATATGTCATACCTCATTTCACTAACCCAATCCAAAAGCGGGAAACATGGTGGATTGGTGGCAGCATATATAGCCAATAGTCCCCTCTTTGACTTCAAGGCATGATAATTATTTATTAGAGCAGCTCCAGATTATCTTCAGTAAATTTAAAATACAAGTCATCTTTAAACATCCATCCCAAATTACAAGTAGGTATACCTCCATCTACCTATCATAAAAAAAGCATGGCCCCATCTTAATGAGTCAACTGAGTTAATGAATATGATACAAACTCATCAAATTAGTCTTTTATTATAGACGGTGCCAGCTAACTTAGGTGGAGATATCTCAATTCTCATGCCAAACCCAGTCGCTATACTCATCATATGCACCTGTTAATCAACAATAAAGGATTGCACTCAACTGACATTGGAACTCTCTAGTCTCAAGACTTGAACAACTTATCTTAGAAGTAGAAAATTTAAAGGTTTCAACCAGGAAAGAAGAGAGAGATCGCTGCTTTAGATCCATCAATACTACACGTAGTTTTAGTATGTGACAGAATACCAATAAATACGCAATACAATTGAAGATATGCAACTGCACAGATACATGAACCTAGACAAAGATCATCAAACAATTAGTGTGATTTTTGTGAATGCAACTTAAGGTACATCTAATCAGCTGCCTTTGTGAATGCAACTTACAGTACATCTAATCAACTGGCTTATTCACATTCTCTTGTTCAACTTTCACACTAGGCTCATCAACTGAAAAAGAATCCACATCTAAAGCCTGCAATTATCAATAATTAAAAAAATCCGTTAGCAGGCATCCAATGATTATTTTATGCAAGTTCTTATGTGATTAGACTTCACCTTTGCGCATATAGTCTCTTCTGCTGCTGTATTGAAGCCTCTGGCATTCTCTGCATTTGCTTTTTGGCCCTCCTGGGAGAAAAGTAAGCCACCATTAGAAATTGTTGTGGCAAAACATATAAGTTTGATGTACACAATTACATGTCATTAATCCCACAACCATACTATTTAACATTTATTAAAAACAAAGGCAGAAAGTACATTCAACTTCATAGCATGGGATAGGAAACATTACGAGGAAGTAGCTATGGGCAATCATGCTATTGTGAGGCAGACAATGATGAATTTAAACACGAACAGAAGCAAGAAGCACTTGGAACAGGAGTATCTAAAGGCTGTTCTGCCATATCAAATTAAAACAGGGATACTTGGGGAAGAAAATAACAATAAAGAGACCATATTCATTCTTCCATGCATACAATTTGGCGCATCCGGGTTTTTCTCCTGCTTATACATTAGTTCAGAGCCCAACTTTCAATTGGATCAGTGATTCAGGCTTTTGGCTGCATATTATCTTACAAATCAAGTATAAGTTGGCTTCCCCCCTAAGCTGATAAAATAGACTTTTTCTGAACTAGGTGGATCAATTTTCAAGGCACAATCCATGATGGTAAAACGATAGTTTAAAATGATAATGATTACCTAATAAGTCATAAATTCTCAATGATGAAACAGAACAAATCTAGCATGGCAAAAAGCTCATGCCCATATTCAAATAAACTCAACTCAGCCTTACTCCCAACTAATTGGAGTTGGATCCTCTTATGCCACTTGGCCCTATCTAGAACCATTTCCCTATGTCATATTTGGCCTCCCTTTAGCCTTCACTGCTCCTTCCATTTTTTCACATTGGCGCATCCACTGGCCTACGTTGCACATGTTCAAACCATCTAAAACGACTCTTCCTCTTTTTATGCTCAATTGGTGCTACCACTACTTTCTCACAAATAACTTTTCTTTAATCAGTAAATAGAAACTTTATTGAAAATAAAACAGAGGTACAGCAAAAGAAAACAGTTACCCAGGCACACGGGGAGTGTACCAAAGCATTAAACAAAACTACATAAATCTTAAAAAAAATCCAACAAAAAAGATATGGGAATACCACTCAACTTAGTTATCCACTCAAACAAAGATAAGATGAAGATGTGGTTCAACTCAATGATAAACCCCACATTTTCAGCTCTACCACACTCACTTCATTGACATCATTTTTTTTTTTATTCCTTGATTGCCAACATTCCAAACTAAATAGCATAATTGGCCTTACTGCAACCCTATACAATTTTCTCTTTAACTTTATGGATAAAGCAATACTAGGACCCACATTGAAAAAATATTTACAGTTCACAAATATTAAAATAATAAAATAATAGTTACATGATTTAATAACCCTTTTTTAAGAGCTTAAACTTTTGGAACAAGTGGTAATTTATCATGTTATCAATGAAAGTGGTGTAAAGTACAAATGATGCAGGACCGTTAAGAAGTTCAGCACTATACTAGGTTTCTTGATGAATTCTTGAATAAGGATTATTGTTTAAGAGTTTAGGGTGAGAAAAAGTATGAATGTTGACGGCTGTTTGGGGGCTGAAACGGGATAAACAAAAAATGACATAAATAAAACACTAGGCAATCACACCTAGGTCTTCTTAAGCATCACACCTAGGGTTCCTTGGCATCACACCTCGGAGAAGTTTGCATCACACAAACAAATCTTAAATAAGCTGCTGAATTTTATTAATCAAAATATTCTGCCATAACATGACCACAAAAGAGCCTTTATATAGAAGTTATAGTTATCCTTTTCCTAGTAGAACTCGAACTCTAAATAACCTATTCCTAGAATGAATAGGAATACTAATAATAATTAAATAAAAGACAATAATATGTAAACATAAAAATAAAACTCATGGACCTTTGGTACGGCCAATGACAGTCCATTCCAAATATCTGGAAATTACCAAATTGCCCTTATTGTAATAAAACTTAATTAAAACTGGTCCAGCAGCTTCTCAACCTAAAAGACTGAAAACTAATAATTAAATTGACCTATCAAAGGTGCTAAGGGGGTCCGACCTCAAAACTGGACCACAATGCTTGAATCTTGGTATATTTAATCCTCTTTTTCCTTAAGCTCTTCCTTGTCCTCATCAACAAACCATGTCTCTACTCTACCTCTCATTTCAAAAATAAAAATCTCACTTGTCTGGCCCTACTTATTAAGGGGGAGTATGGACCCACATGTGATGAGAAGTGTTAGAATACAGGTTAAATTATTAAATTCTTCATTTCCTAAAGAACTTAAACTTTTGGGACAAGTGGTAGTTTATTAAAAAATATGAAAATATTGAACAAAACAAATTTGAAAATATTAAGCAAAACAACTATAAAATTCTGACTGATCATTCATACAAGATACAAAATGAGTAGAAAACATACCAGATCTTTGAGTTCCGGTTCAACCATTTCTCTCTTTACTCTACTTAACTTGTCAAAATCTACTTCCCATGTCCCATCTCTATCATCGTCATCTTCATCTTCATCTTCATCTGCCTAAACATCATTAACAAATTAAAAGAATTGAGTGCCAACTCCCAAATAGAATTCTAAATCCCTTTTTTTTATAGGTAAAGAAAATTTATATTAAAGTAATAACAACGAGTCAAAGATACAATGAGATCCCCATGTACACAAGTAGTGTACCTGGGAAGACCATAAAAATTAGTAAAAAGTACAACAAAAACAATAAGCAAAGACTTTGTCCCAAAAATTTGGGGTTGGCGATGGATCCTTGACAAATTAGTTAAGGTTGGCAATATGTATTCTTTTCCTCCATTCTACCCTATCTAAAATCATATTAATATGATTTTTGGTCTTCCTCAACCTTTTTCCCTCAAATGATAAGCCGCTCAATGCACTCATTGCCACATCCAATAATATAAGGAAGGCAAGAAAAACCATTTTAGCTCTAGAAGAGAATGTCCCCCCCCCCCCCCCCCCCCTTCTCAAGGTTTGGCTTTACTCTCCCCTAAGAGTCCACATAAGATGCAATGGAATGGCCCCCCAAATAACTGCAGACCAATGGAGACCAAAATCCCCTGTCCAACTCTCCAACAACTCCACCACATGTCAGGGCAGCACCCAAGAAACACCAAACAAGCATACAAGATACAGAAGTCCATAAACTGTATGCATATGTGCAGAGAATAAGCAGATGATCCACAAATTTACAACTACTTTTGCACAACAACGATTAACAACACAAATATTCCTCTTCCTCAGATTTATCCAATGTAAGAGTCTTCCCCTTTGCCACTAATACATGTAATGCTGCACTGATTAATGAAAAATAGAAAGAGTGCAATAACCACACCAACTCTCCAAGACCTGTAGGGCTGCCATTGATGAGAATCGAAAATATTACTAAAGTAATGCACATGTTCACCCAAGTCCTCCATTTCTTCCCAAACCCATATCACTCTAGAAAATAAAGGTAACTATTCCAACTAACATGATCATAAGCCTTCGTGATATCCAACTTAGAAATGACCCTTGGGATCTTACTACGAAACTTTGTTGTCCAATACTTCATTTGCAATTAAGACTGAGTCTAATATCTGCCTTTCACAAAAGCATTTTGTGAATTTGATAGCAGATTACTCACTATGCCTCTTAGTCTATGGGCTAGCATTCTTGCCAATATTTTGTAAAAACTCCCCACCACACTGACGGGTCCAAAATCTCTGATATTGCTAGCCCTCCCTTTGTGTTTTTAGAATAAGTGTAACAAATGAAGCATTACGGCTCCTCTCAAACTTACTTGACATATGAATCTCTTCTTAGAATTGCATCGCATCCTCTTTAACCACCTTCCAACACCATTAGAAGAACCATCATAGTATAGCCATTTGGGCCAAGAGACTTATCCCCATTCATATTTTTATTAGCCATGTAGACTCTCTCTCTCTCTCTCTCTCTCTCTCTTACAAACACTTCAAAAAGGATTAGTGATAGAAGGTTTTCACTTGGTTTCTACAGCTACTTTATTTCTCAATTGTAGCACAAACAATCTAAAACTTTTCAAATTTACAACTCACACCCAGCAATCAAAAAGAAGAATGAAGATATCTATAGGAACTTATAGATTATTATACAACAATAACAACAACAAACGAAGCCTTAGTCTCAAAATTTGGGGTTGACAATGGATCCTCGATAGATTAGTTAGGGTCGGCCAAAAGAAATTTGTATTGTTACTTCTTTTTTTGACAAGTAATAATGAATTTTATTGAATAAACGAAACTCCATGTTCACGATGATGAACATAGAGTATATGCTCAAATATCATAAAAAAGTGATCATTTTTTTTTATCGGTATCACAAGAAAGTGATCATACTCCAATGATTATTAAAAACAATAAGATAAAGAAGATGGAGCAATTATTATTAAATCCAATGAGATATAGAAGATGGAGTAAAAACTGACATGTCTAACAAAATAAACTGTTTAGAAAATGTACCTCTGGAAGTTCAGAATCAGGAGGTCTTTCCTGAAATTGGACACTGGGAGCATGCTGAAGCTTTGAGAGATAATCAAGAAGTTTAGCCCGTATTTCATCCAACAATTGCTTCGAATTTTTATTTTCCATGTTACTTGGGGCAACATGAAGGGTATAATCTGGACCAAAATACTCATAATACTCATGCTGTGGCATCTTGTCATCAACTTCAACTCCAAGTGCAACCCCTGTCTGCCTTACATGAAACATATTAACGTTAATGTGATTAATTAAGAGAGGTCAACAGAAAAATTACTAGAAACAAGAAAAAAATAATCATAATCATAATCATAATGTTTTGTATCAAGAGCAAAGAAAAATAAAAGGTAATAAGAATCTGAGTAAATGCAAAAGATGATAAGAATCTGCTGAACTAATCTGAACCCTAAACCATCATATCCTCTTTTGCAATTATGTAGCTCTAATTTGAACATCTAGATAATTAGTGATTAACTGTTTATGGGAAGATAAATAAGAATGGAAATAAATAGTACTTGAAATTTTTAACTCCTCCAAAAATAATTTTTTTTGACAGATGCCTTAAAAACTTAATAGACCTTTAATGATTCAAACAGAACCTTGATCACCATGAGTACCTTTTGTATTTTGATCCCTTCCAGCACCCAATCAATTTATGACACAAATACATTTGATAACAATGAAAAACCAAGTGCAGGTTTTCTCACATATTGCAAGTTAAGATTCTCCACCACTTGTTATGGATTCCCACTCATGGAAAAAAAAATTAACGATGTTACAGTTGACCAGATTATAATAACCTAATCAATCAATATCACAAGCAATAAACATACCTCGTAGCACCAGCAGCGAGCAACATTCCGAATGGTATAACCACCACCACCCAGAAGCAACAGTGGCACATTGAACGATCTCATAAATCTTACACACTCTGCATGACCTTTGATAGAGAGATTGAAGCATCCTAATCTATCTCCAGACAAAGAGTCAGCACCACACTGTAGAACTACAGCACCAGGCCTAAAAATTTCCATCACCTTCCCAATGATTGGTTTGAACAAGAAATGATAGCTCTCATCATCAATCCCGTCATCGAGCGGAACATTAAGGGAGTAGTATTTCCCCTTTCCATATCCAATGTCACGTATGTCACCTGTACCAGGAAAATAATCTCCAAATTTGTGGAATGAAACAGTCATGACCCTATCAGTTGTGTAAAATGCCTCCTCCACACCATCTCCATGGTGAATATCAATATCCACATATAAAACACGCTGCATTCATAGATAAGAAAAATATTGCAAATTACAAAAGGAATTAGGTAAGGCAATTATAGCTATTTTTAAAACATTGCTACATAAGTCATTCAGGTTCAAGAGTCAGCTACATTCATAAAATGCATGACGGTCATACAAGATAGGGTCCTTTTGCCTTGACTATACCACAGTTTTGCAATCAGTTCAACATAAATCTGAAACATAAATCCAATCTTCAATCATTAGACCTTATATAATACCTAAGCTCTAAAGATAATAAAGATTGTTGGTGAACTCGACTCAACAAGCCTACTCCCAATTTTTATGACAAGGGACCTCTTCTGATGGAGGACCATGGCAGCAGCCATTGAAGACATATAAAAGGTGTCCTAAGACTTCTAATTAGTTTTAAGTGTCAGGGGTAATTTGTAATTTTATGTTATTTGGGATGGGCTGTGCTAAGTATAATTACTTTATTGAATATAAAAACAAACACTTTCTGTTCACAAGTCTTATTTTAGTTTTATTTGAGTTCAATTAATTAGTTTGGGCTTGGTAATAATGCCTAAGGAGTCCAAGTCCAAGTCCAAGCCTTATTAGAAATTTAAATAAAATCCAATTTCAACTAGGAATATGTATTGAACTTCTATTAAAGGGTTGTAATGCTTTCTATTGGAAGAGAATAATAAACTTTTAGACTTTAGAGAAGCTATGAAGCTGTCTTGAGGTTTGTGTGATGCAACCTTCTCCAAGCCGTGATGCCTAGTCCTAAATAACCCCAAACAGACCCATTAGCACTTAGCACTGGAACAGCAACCCAAATTTTGGTTTTTCTTTTTTTTAATAAGTAAGAATGTTATATAGACGAATGGCTACTCTATGCAAGAAAAGACATAGAGCAAACCCAAAAAATACAAGAAAAAGAAAATCGAAAAAACAAAAAGGAAACCAAACGACAGATTAATTACAAAAGAGAAAGAGAGCTAAGAAAAGAGGGAAGAGAATCACTAGTCGTGAGTCCCCATGCCTGAGACCAATCAAAAGAGTCCCACTAAAAGAGGCAATCATCTGAACACCGGAACTATCCAAATCCTCAAAAATCCTCCGATTCCGTTCCTTCCAAATACACGAAAAGAGGCACAACGGAACTAAGTTCCAAATCCGAGACGAATACTTCCCCAACCAATTCCACCAGCCAAAAAGCAAATCTGGGATCGATCTAGGCAGAACCCAAGACAAAACAAAAGTTATTAAGACAAAGCTCCACAACCGATAAGCCATCTCACAATGGAGAAGTAAGTGGTCTGCTGTCTCTCCACAATATCGGCACATAATGCACCAGTCTACAAAATCCAATCCCCTCAATCTTCTCAAGTTATCACCCGTTAGAATCTTATTCCAAGCTGCACACCAAACAATAAAAGAAACTCGCCTAGGGGCCTTTACTCTCCATATTCCTTTCCACGGAAAGACAATTGAGGGAGAATCCCACAATTTGTTATAATACGACCGGATATCAAATTCCCCATTAAGCTTCAACTTCCATCTCATCCGGTCTCTAACATTTATTGGAGGAGTATTAGCTCCCAATATACAAAGAAAATGCAGCCCTTCATCCATCTCCCAATCATTAAATTCTCGAATAAAACGAACATCCCAAATTCTTCTATCATGCGCCCCCTGCCGTGACAAAGAAGCTTCTACAGATGCCTCCTTATCAATGGCAATACCATACAACATTGGAAAAGCCACTTGGAAAGGTTGATCTCCATACCACCCATCCTGCCAAAATCTCACTCTATTACCCAACCCAACAACAAACTGACAATTCTTGCTAAAATCCTCCCATCCCATACGAATAACCCTCCACAAACCACACCCATGAACTCCCCTACCTAGTTTTGAGGTCCATCCCCCCCATTCTTTCCCATATTTTGACGCTATCACCCTCCTCCTTAACCGACCCTCTTCCTTCCCAAACCGCCACAGCCATTTCTCCAATAAGGCCTTATTGAAAGTAGTAATTTTCCTTATCCCCAAACCACCGTTAGCTATAGGCGCATAAACTTTATCCCATCCTACCAGATGAGTCTCGCTCTCACCCCATAGAAAGTCCCTTTGCAACTTTTCAATCTTATTAGCCACATAAGTAGGAATGGTGAATAGAGACAGAAAATAGGTTGGAAGACTAGATAAACTGCTTTTGAGTAACATCAATCGACCCCCCTTAGACAAATACAACCTCTTCCACCAGGCTAATTTTCGCTCAATTTTTTCCAAAATAGGATTCCAAATTGAAGGGAAGTTATGAGAAGCCCTCAACGGCATGCCAAGATAAGACATAGGCAAAGTTCCAACTCTACAGCCCAAGATTTCTGCCAGGGCATGCATATCATCAACCTCCCCTATTAGAACCATTTCACTCTTGTGCACATTGACCTTCAAACCTATTACCGCCTGAAAACTGAGTAGCAACAACCGAATATAAAGAATTTGCTCCACATCTGCATCGCAAAATAGGATAGTATCGTCTGCAAACAATAGATATGAAACACATTCCCCACCACCCCTCCTACCCTCAACTTTAAAACCACGGACCAAGCCAGCTCCCTCCACCCTTCTCAACATCCTACTGAACACCTCCATCAAAATCAAAAACAGCATAGGAGATAGCGGATCCCCTTGTCTTAGACCCCTTGAACTACCAAAAAAATCAGCCGCAGACCCATTAATCAAAATAGAGAACTGAACTGTGGAAATACAAGTACGGATCCACTTACACCACTTCACTCCAAAGCCCATTCTATGCAACAAATACAGCAAAGCCTCCCAATTCACATGATTGTAAGCTTTCTCAATATCAAGTTTACAAATGACTCCAGGAACACTACTCTTCCCTCAGCTATCCACACATTCATTCGCAATAAGAATTGAGTTAAGGATTTGTCTCCCACCCACAAAGCTATTCTGAATCTCAGAGATCAACTAATCTAAAATCAGTCTCAAACGATTTGCCAAAACCTTAGCCAAGATTTTATACACACTCTCCACCAAGCTAATAGGCCGGAAATCTTTGATATTAGAGACATCATTCTTTTTAGGAATTAAAGCAATGAATGTAGCATTGAGAGATTTTTCAAACTTACAATATTGAAAAAACTCATCAAAGACCGCTAACACGTCTTTCTCCACTACTCTCCAACAATGATGATAAAACGCCATCATAAACCCATCCGGACCTAGAGCTTTGTCCCCCTCCATATCACCTACGACTTGGAGTATCTCCTCTCTCTCAAACTTCCTTTCAAGCCAAACCCTCTCCACTTCCCCAATACTATCAAACTCCAAACCCTCCACAAAATGCCTCCACCCCTCAAACTCCTTATACAAGTTTTTATAAAACTGGACTACCTGATTAATTACCTTAGATTCCTCCTCAAAAACCACCCCATCCACCTCCAAGGTCCTTAGATGATTACACCTTCAATGAGAGTTAGCCATTCTGTGGAAGAACTTGGTGTTATTATCCCCTTCCTTGATAAATAACATCCTAGATTTTTGTCTCCTAGGAAATTTCCTCCAAGGAAAGAAGATGCTCCACCTGGGACCTCAATTCTGCCCTATGACATTTCTCCCCATCAGTGAGACCAACACCCCTTTCCTTAGCGTCTAATGTTTTCAACTCCCCCAGTAATTGTTTCTTTTGACACTCTACATTACCAAACTCTCGACGATTCCATTGTACAATATCCTCTTTCAGAGCCTTTAATTTTTTTGCAAGCACGAAACTAGGTGTACCTACAAAAGAATGCCGATTCCACCAAGACTGAACCCTATCCACAAACCCCTCCGTCTTCAACCACATATTTACAAATCTAAATGGACTTTTCCCCCTAGCCATTCTCCTTGCCTCCAAGAGAATTGGACTGTGATCTGAGATGGGACGGGGTAAAATCCTTAGAATAACATCTAGGAAATGTTCCTCCCAATCTGGAGTGACCAAAGCTCTATCAATCCTAGACATCGCTAGTTGAACAGTACCACTTAACCATGTATAGCTACCTCCTTCCAAAGGCAAATCGATCAAGTTAAGATCCTCAATAAATTCATAGAATTTCTCCATAGCCAGGGTCAATCTTGTCTCACCCCTACGCTCACTAGGAAAGCGATCAATATTAAAATCCCCCAAGCAACACCATGGTATTCTCCAATACTGCTGAATACCCACCAACTCATCCCACATGTAGCCCCTCTCGTTGTTCTCATTTGGGCCATAAACCCCTGAATATGCCCATATAAAACCGTCCCCCACCCCTTGCCACTTTACCGAAACTGAGAATGTACCAACCATAACTTCCATCTTATCCAAGACCCTCTTATCCCACATAATCAAAATACCACCAGCAGTCTGATCAGCCTCCAAAACAGCCCAATCCACGTATGGACCAGCCCACAAACTACAAACCAGCTGCCTATTCATGCTAGCAATTTTCGCCTCTTGTAAACAAACAACATCACACTTCCATTCCCGCAACAAATTCTTCACCACAAGTCGTTTCCGAGGATCATTCAACCCTCTGACATTCCACGAAATCATTTTTATCTTCATTACCACAAAAATATCCCCACCTACTAACACCAATACAAAACCAAACCACTATCTCCCATCATAATTCACCGAAGAGATCAAGTTTCGCAGCTCTCTACTTCCCTTGTGTTTGGACTTAGCCACTTTTTGGCTGCCTGTCACTTTCCGGTGTAACACATTGGCTGCCTCCATCTTAGTTTCTAGCCTTTGTAAGAGAGCAATGCACAACTTCTCATGTCGGGACATTGACAACCCAACCAATTTACTGAAACCAGGAATCCTGTGTTTCACCCACCCAAAAACATCTAACTTAGCCTCAATACTCAGGACCTCAGTGACCTCCTCCAACTCTGCCAAATTTGTCGACACACTCGGAGCAACAATCTGTAAAGGTAAACAATCCGATAATTCTGCTTAACCAGAGCCCACAACCAAAAAGCCAGCTGCATCCTCCACAAGCATGATCTCCCTAGGAAGGCTTAAGAGTTCCTTACTAGAGAAGGACTTTGCCTCCTTACCCGATACTCCAAAACCCATTGATCCAGCTCGCAAAAACTCCAGAAAAAGATCGGGGAAACCAGTCTCGGCACAAATTCAAGAGTCACCAACCTCATATCTTCAAAAACCAACCCATCCGACAACCAATTTGAGCCCAAAATACTGTTCCAGTCAGACCTGAACAGTACTTTGGGCTCAAATTGAATTTTGAGGAATTAGGGTTTGGTTTTGGAGAGGGCTGGAAAATAATAAGGAATGTAGGTTTTGAACAGACCTGACCTAGAGACTCTAAATCTGATTCTGCTTTGCTCCCCCTTGTCCTATATCATCTTCAAGGCAGGGACACTGTGTATATCTGCCCAGACCTGACCTAGAGATTCTAAATCTGATAAGCTCCTTTTCACCATTATATTATATCTGGGACCATGTAAATGCATATAATTTTGTATAATGACCAAGGAAAAAAAAAAAAGAGTAGCAGGACACTATTCTACCCATGGTTACAATCACCACTAACGTTTAAAATCTATAAAGGCTAGATAGTCATTAGCAAAATTTGAACAAAACAACACACAGATAGGTTGTACGCTTTAAAATTATGAAAACTATCATTCTTTCAGTAGTTTATTAAGATGATACAAATAAGCCTCCTTAGTTTCTCTCTCTTTTTTTCTTTTTTTTTAATATAAGTGAAAGAAGCCTCAATAATTATAAAAGGTATGGCTGTAAATCAAAACTTTTTATCCATTTCTCCATCTCAATTTATATCAAGCAAAGATTATCTGGTTGGGCGCAAATGAGCTGTCAAGCTACTCCCACTCTCCTCCATCAAGAAGACTTATTCCTATAGTTCTGAAAAGTAAAAGGAAATGGAATTTTTTAAATAAGTGAAATGGAAAATGGATGTTGGTGACTGGTAAGGGGTTGTAACGTTTTTTTGCAGCTTATTAGTTATCTAGATCATGTATACATAAGGAAGTTTAAACTTTCTAAAAGAAATTCCATTCTAACAAACTTGGGTAGAATTGGATTCCTGACATCCATTTGGACTTGAGCCATTATGAAATTGAAAGTTCCATTGCCCAAGTTCATATGATATAAATTCACCTTTTGTGTGTAAACCTATACAAATGGGAATATTGTTAAACTAAACATAGCATTTATGGCAGCATCACAATTGAGAAATTTTCAAGCAAAGCAAAACACAGTTTTCATAGAAGAGGAGGATGAAGAATGGACGAACCTCGTGCTGTTTAAGAAGTTCCAAAATAGCAAGGACGATATCATTGACATAACAAAAACCAGAAGCCTCGCACTTCTTAGCATGATGCAAGCCACCGGCCCAGTTGATAGCAATATCACAATGACCATGACTTAACTTGACGGCACCACCAACGGAACCACCAGCATAAGTTTGACAGAAGGAGTAGAGACCATCGAAAACGGGGCAGTCTTCACCAACATTGAAGCGCTTGAGTTGCCTGAGCTGATCCTGCTGGGTTTCAGGAGTAATACTCCGAAGGAAAGAAACATAATCATCGGCATGAAAGCGGCAGAGATCACGATCCCTGGCAGGAAAGGGCTTGAGAACCTGCATGTTCTGAAGCAAACCATAGTGGGCAAGAAGAGCATGGGTCATTCTGATACGATGAGGCTTCATAGGATGACCCTGGCCATAATAGTAATTCCCCACCTCCGGGTCGTAGAAATAGCACACTTTTCTCTTCACACCATCTGGTCCCGATGGTAGGGAATTACCTCCTCCTCCAGCTCCACTATCCATTGCTTATTCCACCGAAACAAAGATTTTGTTTTTCCTTTTGTAAATATAATTAATTAATTAATTAAATGAGAGAGAGAGACTTTGGATGCATAATAATCGAAACATAAAATGAAATGAATAAAAAAAAAAAACCCTAAAAGCAGTTGATTGTAGATAGTGATGAAGAATGCCCAGTAATAGAAAACTAAATTCATGAATTAATTAATTAGGAGTGAAATAAAGAAGATAGCATAGCATATTACCAGCTGAGAGAGAGTGAGAGTGAAGAAAGTAGAGAGATTTTGAATATTTATTTATGTATGTTCCGAAGACGAAGACGAAGACGAAGCAAAAGCAGGCGGAGCTGAATCAAAAATTATAAATCTACAAATAAAAATAAGGTAATGCGAATGAATGAATGGATGAGTGCAATTAAATCAAATGCTTATGTAAACTCTAGTAGAAGAAGAAGAAGGAGGAGGAGAGTGTTACCTCTACTATGATGTCTATGATAAATAAGAATCAGAAACTGAAAGAATTGTAGGATTAGCTGCAAGGCACGCCTTGGTTTGGTTTGGTGTACAGTAGCAAATAATAAGAAATTTAGAAATGAGAAAGTCAGAGAGAGAATTCCTAAATGTAATTGTAGTAGCTCTTCCTTCCTTTAACAAATCAATCACCAATTTTAACTCTACACATCGCCCCCTCCTACTACCACTCCTGCCTCCTCCTAAACTGCTGTTCTTTCTTAGGGCTTTGACCCGCTCATTACCGGCTTTCTCTTCAACCGCCCGGTTCTACTCTATTTCATTTTCCGCTTCTTTTTCTTTCTAATTTTTCTTTTTTAATTGCATTAACAATAAGTTATATCTTATCAAAAAAAAAAAAAAAACAATAAGTTATACCATAAGAATCTCAACCAAACAACACAAAAAAAACAACTATAAGTTATATAACATCACATAGCCCCAAAATATCTAATTTGTTCTAAAGGATAACCATAGTTATTAAACTTGATCTCGACATTGATTCGTTCTGTGAAACAAATTATTGAGTCACTGATTCAACCAATGTGTCATCAGTCGAACTGCAAGGCCAAATAAAAAAAATTTATATATATAAATAAGTTTGAAAAATGATAACCTAAATTCATAGATTACAAAAATATAGGCCAATTCCAAAATTAAATTGGTTTTTACAATTCAAAATCAATAATAAAATAGTCTTTTGTTAAGATGGGAGCCTTGGAAGAAGTAGGCAAACAAATTAACAAGTGCTTTTTTTTTTCTTTTTTTTTTTTCAAGTTTTCGTTTCTTTAAATTACTATATTACAACACATTAAACAATAAATAAATCAATAAAGTGGACTTATAGATGTAATTTGTGGTGGGCCTTTTTGTGATTTTAGGTTGGATTGCCTTCGGCTGTACTAGGCCCAAGTATTCTGAATAAGAGAGTTGGGATCGATCCAACTGCAACTCACTTTGGTCTGGCTTATGCACAAACTATGCCCCATTCATCGAAACTTTAGTCACGTGCCCATGGCTAGCGAAGTTACCACCGAAAAGTTACGGCAGATGGGTATATCAAAATAATGATAGGCAGGCAACGCTACTGTTAAGCAAATTAAGTAAGCAATTAAGACGAAAGGAAAGAACACGTTATAAGTGCAAATAGCAAACACGGGATAAAAAATGATAATATTAATTGGTAAAGTCAAAGAAAAAGATGATTAGTTTGCACATTCAATTTTGTCACGAGATTAAGGCCAATGAGGGAGCCATTTCCTTAATACATTTTCACCTCATTTTCACTTTGGTCCCTACTTCTTATTTTTGCCATTTTTAGTCCATATTTTGAAAAACAAGTTTCGTTTTGGTCCTTACCGTCATCTCACTAACAAAAATATCATATGTAGCAAAAAGATTACAATGTTGGCAAACAGATTGATGACGTGACTAATAAAATAATAATAAATTTTGTTATTTTGCATTTAAATAATGCCATGTCAGCATTTTAAATATTAAAAAAAGCCACGTCAGAAAAACAATTAAAACAAAATTCTAAACTTATGATTTTTAAAATTAAAATAAAATAAAATTTTCTTTTCTTTTTATTATTTTGTTGGAAGAACATGAATTAAGAACATGATTATTCTCAATATGCCGGTTTTGCTTGTGCTTATAAATATTATATGTGCATACACAATTACACTGACGCAACAATTTTTTACAATAATTTCATCATTATTAAGATGTCAATTTTTTAAATGTCAAAATAAAATAATAAAATAAGAAACTGAGACCAATCATAGCTAAAAATAAATGTATTATGAAAATGTTATAACATCTTCTTCTTGTCACAATATTTTCACAATCGCGAAATCTCAGTTCCTTATAGATCAAAATAAAATAAAATAAAAAGAAATATTATGTCTACAACATTTTCACAATAATTTTGTAACAAATTTTATGTAGCAAGGTATTTTTGAAGGATAAAAAAGTGATATCAGTAGTGGGTTTAATTTAAAACCAATTACAACTTGTCATTTATAATTTGTTCTAAAAATGTTATTTTTTTTTAGGTGATTCTAAAAATGTTATGGATGTAGCATTTCTCTCAAAATGAGCATATGAGCCTTCAGACCACGGCGAGCGCATGAGCAGCAGGCAGATTTTTGACATCCTCAGAGGTGAAGCACGCGCAAGGCCCAGATATCACCAGCCCAGATACCACCAGCCTATACCTAGCCAATACAGGAAGTGGTGAGGTCATGGGTCAGAGGCAAAAGGGCATGGTCTGGCGGTAAGGAGAGGGAAAAACCTATTTTAGGTTTTCTACTTAGGCTCTTTTGGGGGAAATGTCTTGCTAAGATGACATACCATCCAAAAGAAGCAAGGATGAGTTGGAACCACTAGGTGCATGCCATGAGGGATAGGAAGAGAGAGAGCACCCACACTGTAACAGGAAAGAGTGCCACGGCAAACAAACAAACAAACAAAATAGACTTCTTTGTCTAGTGGCACAGCCAGCATAGGTAAGTGGTGGTGGCTGAGCGACTGGCAAACCAGTAGGTGGTCAGCAAGGACACCCAAGCCAGACAAAGGTGGTTGAAGGCTAAAATAGTAAAATCCGGTCACGGCATGCATTATATAAAGGACCCTTGCTGTGCACAGGAGGGGGATCTCGAACACAGTAATAGTAACCTTTAGAGAAGAACTGCAACAAAATAAGCAAACGCCAAGAAAAAAAGAGAGAAAAGGAAAATGAATTAGAAATAACTAAAGAAAAATAAAGAGCATAGAATGGCAAGCATGCACCAATAGGTTGATCCCCTCTCTCCCTTAAAAGCCCATGCTCTTTGTCGAAAGCAGAAGATTTTTCTGGGTACAAGTCAATTAGGCCCTCTCCCTCAAAGCAATTAATTTTTTTCTAAGGAGATTATTCGCATTAAGGAAATGGTTCCCCTAGTCTGATATTTTATTATTTTGTTTTAGAGTAATGTTACGTTCACAATATTTTCATAATAAATCTTAGGTTGTGTGGTAGACCTTTTTGTAATGTTGGGTTAGGCTGTTTTCTGCCATACTAAGCCCAAGTGTTCAAAATTAGGGAGTTAGGTCCGGTCCAATTGTAATCCACTTTAGTCTGGCTTGTGCACAAACTATGCCCAGTTTGCCAAGACTTTGGTCACATGCTCATGGCAGGCGGAGCTGCTGTAGGAAAGTTTCAACAGACAGATATAATAAAGATAACAAAAGAAATGTGTTTGCCATTGACAGAAATGAATAAAGGGTTGCAACAAGAGATGCTTTATTCATAAAATAGCATAAACAAATGGGAAAGAAATAGTATTGAGTTTATTGAATAAGAGGGAAATGTCACTCTGCCGTGCCAAGTTATGTCACAGGGCCGAAGTCAAGAAGGGGAACCATTTCCTCAATGCGAATAATCTCCTTAGAAAGAAATTAATTGCTTTGAGGGAGAAGGCCTAATTGACTTGTACTTAGAAGAATCTTCTGCTTTCGACAGAGAGTATGGGCTTTTAAGGGAGAGAAGGGATCAACCTATTGGTGTATGCCTGCCATTTTATACTCTTTATTTTTCTTTAGTTATTTCTAATTCATTTTCCTTTTCTCTCTTCTTTTCTCGGCATTTGCTTATTTTGTTGCAGTTCTTCTCTAGAGGTTACTATTACCATGTTCGTGATCCCCCTCCTGTGCACAGCAAGGGTCCTTTATATAATGCCTACCGTGACCGAATTTTACTATTTTAGCCTTTAACCACCTTTGTCTGGTTTGGGTGTCCTTGCTGACCATCTACTGGTTTGTCACTCGCCCAGCCACTACCACTTACCTATGCTGGCTGTGCCACTAGACAAAGAAGTCTATTTTGTTTGTTTGTTTGCCGTGGCACTCTTTCCTGTTACGGTGTGAGTGCTTTCTTTCTTCCTATCTCTCATGGCATGCACCTAGTGGTTCCAACTCATCCTTGCTTCTTTTGGGTGGCATGTCATCCTAGCAAAACATTTCCCCAAAAAGAGCCTAAGTAGGAACTCTAAAATAGGTTTTCCCCTCTTCCCACCGCCAGACCATGCCCCCTTGCCTCTGACGCATGACCTCACTACTTCCTGTATTGGCTAGGTACAGGCTGGTGATGTCTGGGCCTTACACGTGCTTCACCTCTGAGGATGTCAAAAATCTGCCCGCTGCTCATGCGCTCGCCGTGGTCTAAAGGCTCATTTGCTCATTTTGCTGTCCCTCCTTTAATGGCTTGCTCCCTTAGGGGCTGGGCTTTGTTTGATCATGGGCTTTTCCTCTTTCAGCCCATTCTTTTGCTCTTTTCTGCAGTTTTGCATTTTCTGCCATACCGCTCTACTATTCTTGCCATGATGTTATTTGACCTAAGCCTGCTTGGCCTCTTTGAGCTTGCCGTTTATTCTTCTCTCAATGATTCAGTAAGGTCATTAGGCTTTTTTGATTACACTGCTTGTGGGCTCTTGTGTCCCATTTATTTCCTTTTAAGCATCTTTGGCCTATTTACTTTCCTTGGGCATCCTTGGCCCCTTCTAATTCTGTGTTCCTATGGGCTTTTACTAACTCCTTTGGGTTTCCCTGACCCAATTACTTTATCCTCCATCCTTGGGGCTCATGGACTTCCATCAACCCCTTACTTTCTTTACTTACAATACTTTGAGCTTGCCGTGGCCCATTCTCACTTTTCTACGTTGCATACTGCCCATGGGTTTGTTACTTCTCTCTTTCCGAGCCCCTCTAGGCCCGTTTGCTTTCTCAAGGCCCACTTGTTTATTTTATGGCTTTATGATCCATTATTCCTGTCGCTTAGGCTTAATGGCTTTTCTATCCAATCACTAACTCATTTCTGCCCATGCTGCTAGGCTTCTTCCTTCTACTAGGCTTCCCAAAATGAGCATCAACAGGTGGTAAATTGCTATTTGTTTTAAATTGGGCTAACCACTTTTAACCATGCTTTTAAAAATAAAATAAAAAGCCAACTGAAGAAAATTGTGCCTAAAACAATGAGTTTTGGCTTACTAAATTTGACTAAACAAAAAAAGAAGCCTAGGAACACAATAAAATGTCACACAAAAAAGAAGTTTACGAATATAACAAAATGTCACAACATTTTCGTAATATTTTTTATTTCTAGCTGTGGTAGGTTCTAGTTTGATATTTTATTATTTAATTTTTACGTCCACAGCATTTTCACAATAAATCTTAGGTAAAAAATTATTACTGGTTTTAAATTTATGCATTTAAAAAAATAAACAAAAAGACAATACAAGAAAATTGTGTGTGAAACGTACAGTGAATACTAAAAAAGAAGTCAAAGAATACAACAAAATATTAAAATATTTTCACAATACTTTTATTTTTAGAATCCAAATAGATATATGTTTATTTTATTTGAGAGAAATGCTACGTCCATAACATTTTTAGAATCATCTCAAAATAATAACATTTTTAGAACAAATTATAAATGACAAGTTATTATTGGTTTTAAATTAAACTCACTACTTATATCACTTTTTTATCCTTCAAAAATACCTTGCTACATAAAATTTGTTACAAAATTATTGTGAAAATGTTGTAGACATAACATTTCTTTTTATTTTATTTTATTTTGATCTATAAGGAACTGAGATCTCGCGATTGTGAAAATATTGTGACAAGAAGAAGATGTTATAACATTTTCATAATATATTTATTTTTAGTTGTGGTTGGTCTCAGTCTCTTATTTTATTATTTTATTTTGACATTTAAAAAATTGACGCCTTAATAATGATGAAAATATTGTAAAAATTTGTTGCGTCAGTGTAATTGTGTATGCACATATAATATTTAAAAAGCACAAACAAAACCAACATATTGTGAAAACAAAAAAAGGGCCAATGAATATTGCAAATTGTCAATAATTATAAAAATATTGTAAGAATTTGTTAAGTCAGTGTAACTGTACATACACATATAAATATTTGAAAGAAAAGACAGAAACAGCACAACCAAAACTGGCGTACTGCGGTTTGTGAGAAAAAAGAAGAAGCTTAATGAACAATGTTGTGAAAGTGCTGCTAAAAATATTGTAAATATAACACTTCTTTTTTCATAATACCTTTAGTTTTAGTTGTGGATGATTTTAGTATGATATTTTATTTTAACTTATTAGGAATTAATATATTAACAATTGCAAAAAGATTGTGACAATTTATTGTATTGACTAACAGTTTTATATATATATATATATATATATATATAAAAGAGTGGACAGAACGATATTATGCCAAAAAAAAAAAGCAGAGAAAAAAAAGAACAGAAAATAAAGCAACGACCAAAAAAAAAAAAAAAAAAAAAAAGCAACAACAGTGCAGAGGTTGAAACCAAAACACTGTAACTACTATGCCAATTGAATAAACCAAATTGGCACTTTAGGGCCTGTTTGGTTTTTTTTTTTCATCACTCATGACTCCTCACTTAATTTTCATCACTCATTACTCATCATTCCTCACTCATCACTCAGTTACTGTTTCCAAAAAAAAAAAAAAAAAGGGAAAGTCAAAGATTGTGACTCATTTCCGCAACAAAGACGTTCCAAAACAAAAAAATAATAATAAAAAATAAAATGAAGTCAAATATTGCGGCAAAAGTAAAAAAAGATAAGTGTAATTACAAAAATGCCATTGAAAACTGAGTTATGAAAATTGAAAACACCTAAAATGTGTTTTCAGTTTTCATAACTCATCACTAAAAAATCAGAGAATTGAGTGATGAAAATAGAGTTATGGAAACAGAATTATGGTGCTCCCAAACGGACTTTGAGCTATAGGTCCCACCATTTTTGAGTTATGAATTATAAAAACAGAATTATGAGTTATGGAAACTAAAAATCTAAACGGCTTCTTAGCAACTATTTAAAACTAAAAAAAAAAAAAGTAAGAAAAAAAAATTGGCACTTTAGCAACTATTTAAAACTAAAAAAAAAAAAAAAAAAAAAAAAAAAAAATAATAATAATAATGGGACTCAGTCAACCGAATGTGTACTGTAGGCGCATTGGTGCTTTTTATATAATTAATAGATAGATACAAGCAACTTGTTTTCTCAGATTCCTCTCCCATACCTTTTTCTTAGTCACTCTCCTCTTAGCATTTCACTTTCACATTTCTTACTTGCATGTCAAAGATGCATTTCTAAAAAAAAAAACACATGATCGGTGCACACCACAGACCCAGGTATTTCCGTTTTCTTATCTTTTTTTTTTTAAATTTTTTTTATGAAATGGCATTTTCATTTTCAACCAATTACTAATTCAATCAAGTTTTGTTTTTTTTTTAAATTATTTTCTATGCTGAATAACAGGTGAGATGAAGTTATTGTTGAGAGAAGAAAGGAAACTGGGCAAATATTTTTGAGTTAGACGCAAGTGGCTGAGAGAAGAGGAAGAAGGGGTAGAAATGGTCATTTTCTGTACGTGCCATAGTTTTAGACAAGACAACTCATTGAAAATTAGAAAGTCTTGAAGCTTGTCTTCTAGTTTTGGGTACTGAACAGAAGGAAGAAGGAAGAAGAAAGTGTAAAGAAAAGGTTTGTTCTTTTCATTTCTATTTCATTTTACGTGGATTTGGTGTGTTTTGGCCCCTTTTGGGACTACAATTTCGGAGTTGAGGGTGAGGAGTACTGATAAAAAGATGAGTTCAAGAGAGAAAAGAAAATGACACAAATCGGAAAAAAAAAAAAAAAACGCTGTTTTAGAGCATTCGGTTATATTTTTTTTAGCTTTTAATAAATCAAAAAACCCCTTTACTATTTTAATACTTCGTTTTATAATACTCTCAACATTTTTTTTAGCTCATTCTAAAAAAAAGAAAAAAAGAAAAAAAAATGCTCTTTATTTAAATTAGCTTCTGAACACACGATCATGCCCCTACTTAGTGCCTCTTCTATTTTTTGGGTAAAATTTAATAATTTACATAAATTATAATTTGAGATTACTATATTTTTTAATCATAAAATATTTAGGAGTACAATGAAACAAATATTTCATCCACAAATGCATAATTCTCATCACACTCTTAAGTATTTTTGTGATTGAAAAATGTAGTAATCTCAAATTATAATTGATGCAAATTATTAAATTTTACCCAAAAAATAGAAAGGCTACTGAACACGCGCATGAACGCTTGCTTATTTCTTTAACAAAATATCACAACACCAAATAAGTAAATATGAATTAATGAAATTAGTCAAAATTAAAGCTACTAAAAGTATCTAATAGGCTACCACTTTGTTTGAAAACTCAAAGTAAAATACAAATTCTACAAACTCAATGGAAAAATACAGCGTCAAATAAAAAGAGCCTTTATAAATTATTACGTGTGTGTAATGGGACTTTTTTTTTTTGGATATAGTGTCATAGTTTTTAAGGTTAAATTTTTTGGTTACTTGTTTTTAGTCACATTCGAAACTTAAGCATTGGAAAATGGTTCTCATCCCAAGATTTTTTTAATAACAATTTGATAGTTACAATAATGGAAGTGAGGAGTTCAAAAGCTTAGTAATAAATTTGATATCGAATCATGAGAGACACATTTCGTCTATGACTTTGTTTTCTCTTTTATAAAAAATATTTTAGCTTCCTTTTGGTACATGCCCAAATTTAATGTTTAGGAGTGTTATTAGAACTGTGATCATATAAATCTTTCGTATTCAATCTAATATATTTTTTACAACGGGAAAGCCCTGCCATCAATGCTTTCAACAATACTACGAATATAACAACGTCAACCCATCAAGGTGACATGTCGTGGATAATTTGGTGAAGTACAACTAAAACTACTCTTCTCAATCTACTTGGTTAACCTACAAATAAGTTAAACAGTGGGTCATTATTTGAAGGGAAAAACAAAAATTTATATAAGATAAAAGATTTAAAATAGAAATATGGAAAGAAAAAACTAACCTACAATCAGTACAAAATTAAATTCACACAAATTAATTCAAAAAAATGATGTAAAATGAAAACTTACCTCGCATTTCACCTGAAATGTGACCAACATCACCCAATGCAACGGACCAAAGCATCATTTAGAATCAATAAATCATACATCCAAGTAAGTTAATTTTTGCACATTAAAAAACATAAAAGTAAAAGAGTGAGCAATGAGATATGTGAAGCCTTATCTTTCAAACACTCAAATAGTCAGATTTATTACAAAAATCAAGTGAAAATGTAATGACCAAATAGGTCAATAGGAAGCAACAACTGAGGTTAGGTTTTTTTTTTTTTTTTTCATTAACGTTTAGACAATTTTTCATACCTTTGTATAACGTGATCAACGAACAAAAGCAAAGATTAAATACAAAAAGGTTTTACTTTTTAACTTTTCTAAGTTCTAATTAACCACAAGATACAAATATAATCCCAAAGATATTGAGCGTGAGAATTTTATCTTGTACAGGAACCAAAAAAGAAAAAAAAAAAAAAAGAGAATGTGTGAGAGAGAAAGAAAGAGATGTAATATTGGATGTAAATTGCTGTCTTCGATCATAGCCTTTCCACCAAACCTAATGAAATTACAACTTCATCACTAAAAACCACCGAAAGAGAATCAAATAAACACCAATTAACTTCATAACAGAGGAGAAAGTGAATAATTATTATTTTTTCTTATTAAAAATGAGAGATATCAACCTAGATTGGAAAAGTAAGCATCAGAAGTTTATTTGTAGGCTGATCCTTGTAGAGAAAGAGAAATAGATGTCCATTAAAATTAAAAAAAAAAAAGGAGAGAGAAAGGGAAATAGATGTCCATTAAAAAAAGAAAAGGAAAAAAAAAAAAAGAAAAAAAAAAGAGAGAAATAGACCAATCCTTGGGGTTGGTGACTTTGTTATGGGATAAGTTTGCAATATGTGGAAGATATCTATGAGTAGTTTTGGTTAATTTTAAATTTTAAATAAAGAATAGTGAGACGTGATGATAATGGGGTGAAAATGAGGAGATCAGATAAAAGTGGATTAGTGGGAGGGAAGAGAGTAAAATGGATTTTTTTTTTTAATTATGAAAGAAAAACGGAAGTTTTGTTTTTGTAAGTGGGGTGGGAAGTTTTTTTGGTTATTAGAAACAGGTGTAGGAAGGTGTTTTTTTTTTTGTTTTTTTTTTCCCCCTGTTTAGTGGAAAGTTAAAAAGGAAATTTTTGAGGTAGTTTTTTGTGTTTTTGAATAACGGCGGATGTGTGTGTGTGTGTGTTTTTTTTTTTTTAAGAATGGCAAATGCGTTTTTACAAAGAAACCATGTGTCTGTTTTAATTTTAATTTTAATTTTTTATAAATGGATAAAGCAATTTAAAAACCATTAGGAGAGTGGTCCATTTTTGTAGGAAGTGTATTAGTGGGAGTTAAAGATGCATTTTTACCAAGTTTTGTCCCTATTTACACCTAGGTGTAGGGGTATTTTGGACAAAAAAAAATCTGGTCCAAACAGAGAAAGCCCTTTAAATAGTAGTATAGATATTATTTCTTTATTAATTTTTTATTATTTCTTTCTTCTTTCTTTTTTGCCTATATCCCTCTTCCTCTGGTCTTTCTCTCATTTGCAAGTCCCACAGCCATCTCCACTGGCACAACCAACCCAATCACAGCCTTCTATCGCCACTACCAACCACCACCCACTGCCACAACCACAACCAGCCCCCCACAATTCATATTAAAAAAAAAAAAACAACAACCACCACCACAAACCCACCTTAACAACCCACCCACAACCTTCCACAACAACCACCACCACCACAAACCCACCTCAACAACCACCACCCACAACCCCCACTCACAACCATCGATCCAACTCAGTCACAGCCACCCACCGCTCCAACCAACCACCACTCACTGCCATAACCACAATCGCAACCACAACCACAACCACAACCAGCCACCACAACTCTGATTTAAAAAAAAAAAAAAAAAAAAAAAAAAAAACAACCACCACCACCACCACTAGGCTTTAGGTCGTTGGAAAGAAATTTCGTTGCGGTGAAGTGGTGAGACAATGTTGGGATTTTTTTTTCAAAATAATACTAATTTTCAAACAATTTTGTTAGTCAGCACGTTTTTAATACTATTTAGGAAACTAACATCTCGAGTGCAATAAACTTAATTTTGGTGTGCTAAATCGAGTACAATGAACTCGATTTCCACATTGGACTGTCATAGAACTCAAGCCTATTGGACTCGAGTTCTGTTGTATAAAAATCAAGTCCTATGGACTTGATTTCGTTTAAATTTCAAAATTCAACTTCAGTTCTTACCTTTAACAAACTCCAGCAAAACCAAAACAAGTCCAATCCAATCCGAGCAACTCCAGCAAAACCCAGGTCTGCTTCGATCCGAGCAAAACCCCAAGTGGGTCTTTAGGTTTGCTTGGGTTTGTTGATTTCGTTGTTTCTCTCTGGTTGTTGTGTTTGATTTTTGGAGAAGAAGAGTTTTTGGAAATGGGTTTATTGTAACAACTCATTTGTCATTATTTTGGGGTTCTTTGGGTTTGATGTTATTTTTGCTTCTTTGATGTTCTTCATGGTTTTTGTTTTTGTTGAGTGAGTACCGAAATCGAGCCTTACAAGCTCGATTTCAATTTAAAAGAACTCTAGTCCTATGGACTTGATTTCAATTTGACAGAAAACGAGTCTAATGGACTCGAGTTTAGCATTTCAAAATCGAGTTTATTACACTCAAAATGTTAGTTTCCTAAATAATTTTGAAAATGTGCTGACTAACGAAATTATTTGAAAATCAGTGTTACTTTGAAAAAAAAAAAAAACCCGACAATGTTGGGCAATAATTATAGTTTGTAGTGCTAAAAATAGCAATTTAGAGCCTGTTTGATAATGTTGTTTTAGTAACGTTGTTTAAATGTTTGAAAATACGTGTGGGTGAAAAAATGTTGTGGAAATACATGTTGTGTTGTTTAAACAACACAACTAAACAGGCCTTAAACTTTTTAGCACCACCAATATTAATGCTCTAAGAGAAAAGTTGTTTTTATTTATTTATTTATTATTTAAGCTTTGGCATGAACCGTGACACCCAGCCATGGTTCTCAAACCCATACGATTCGACAGCGGTTCACGTGGTCCACTGGATTTTTGATGTAAAACGGGTTTTGGGGGTTAAACAACTGTTCCAAGAGGCGGTTTTTGGTTAACCAGGTTGGACCGTACGGTCTGGTCCGGATTTCAAAACTATACTGGAAAGTAAAAGTGTTCCAAAATCTAAGATACCAACAAACGTTTAGGACTTCTATTTTTTTTAAGAAACAATCACACACAAAAAGGAGAGGAAAAGAGATTTTAATACAAAAGTACACCATAACTCCGCTCAAAAATCATGATAACTTTTAAGGAAGGATGAGACAAGTTATATAACATACAACACATTACAAGTTATACTACATACAATACACAAGAAGTTAAACTACATACAACACACTCTCTTAAGCAATGTGGGACAATTACTTTTTTTTTTTTTTTAGAAACAAACACACACACAAGAGATAAGGGAGAGAGAAAGGAATTTTAACACAAAGATACACCGCACCTCTACTCAAAAATCATGGTAACTTGTTTAATAATGATTAAAAAAATACCAAAGTTTTTAAAATACTACTACCAAGAGTTTCTAGGCTATTGTGATTTTTTGATTTAATGATAAAAGTTGAGTCATTCACGTTGCGTTTTTATTACGTAACTTAATTGTAAGCATACCAAATTGAGTGATACTACGTGACTTATTATAAGTACATTAAAATTATTAACATAATTTACTTTAAGTAAAACTCTATTACTAATTCTCTAAAAAAAAAACACTATTTCTAAAATTTAAAATACTAATTAATTTTTTTAAAAGAAAATAATAATTAATTTGATTAAAACTAATTTTCAAAAGTTTTAATCTATTTATAGCTTATTTAGTCTAAATTATTTAATACTTTTTTTTAAAATTTTTTATAGAAAGTTGGGAATATTTCAATGTACACGTTAATATGAATTTAAAACTCAAAGTAATTTTTGTTTCAAATTTTTACTATGAAAAGTTGTGTTGAGTAGAACTATCCTTATCGTAATTAGTCCTTTAGAGAGGCATCTTGTAAATGTAATTTTTTTTTTTTGGTAAATAAAAAATGGGTAGAGGGGGCGACCAGTGTGATTTCCCTACCTGAGTGTGATCATAGTAGCACTCTACCCGCTTCTGGACGAGAACTCATACTCCTGGTCTATGAGAAACTCACTTCTTATTCTTTTTGGACTGTTTGGGATGGAGATGGGATATAAGGAGCACTAACACATAACTAGTTGTTGAGGCTTGAATCCAAGTCCTGAGACTTGTCAGCCCGGTATCTTACCAACTAAGTCACCCAAATGTTGGCAATCTTGTAAGTGTGGTTAATGCTTGACAGTTGAGTTAACACATCATCATTGCGTGGTCACAACTTTTTTGTTTTTAGGGCTATATAGTCATATTGAACTATTGTTATATAGAGGGTTTTTTATTTTTTATTTTTTTTATTTTGAAGGATGTTGTTATGTAAAATTGTGTCATAAGAATCAATGGTGTGAAAAATCATTCCTCTTGGCTGGTTTGCCTACTTCTGACCTATAAGCCAAGCACGTTGGCATCCTTTCACTTCATCTTTATGTTATATATATTATCCTGTATATTCAAAGAGGCCCCAAGGATAAAATGTTATACCTACCTTCTCCATGCGTCCATACTCTTGGAATTTCCCAACATATATAAAAGGGGAAGCATATAAGTAGATATGAAGAATTGTACTCCATCTATATTATGTGCGTTTGATCTGCAATAAATTTCTCTAGCAAGCTACAAGGAAGACCACTATCCTGCAATAAATTGAGCTCAAAGTAGCGTCAATTAGGCAAGGCATGGACAGCAAAATCGAATTTAAAGGCAAAGTTTGCGTGACGGGGGCTTCCGGCTTTCTAGCGTCTTGGCTAGTTAAGCGACTTCTCCTGTCTGGATACCATGTCACTGGAACTGTTAGAGATCCAGGTTTTTCTTCTACTTCTTCTTCTTCTTCTTCTAACATTTCCTGTCTTTTCTCCCAGACATATATATATATATATATATATATGTGTGTGTGTGTGTGTGTGTGTGTGTGTGTGTGTGTGTGTGTGTGTTAATAAAACTGTATATATCATTTGGTTGTTGCATGGGAAGGGAATGAGAAGAAATTAGCACATCTGTTGAGTCTGGAAGGAGCAAGGGAGAGACTCCGATTGGTGAAGGCTGATTTGATGGAAGAGGGAAGCTTCGACGATGCAATCATGGGATGCCATTGTGTTTTCCACACTGCTTCTCCTGTACTGAAAACTTCATTTGATCCAAAGGCATGTTCTTATCTCACATTATATATATATTCTCAGTAGTCTACATGCAAATGATTCGAAAATAAAAAGGCTGTTGACTGTTGTAGTATCACATGAAAATGCCGGATATAAATATATTTCATAATTAACCTTTGTGTTTTTCTCAAACATTCTATGTAAACAGACCGAAATCTTGGACCCGGCTATCGAGGGTACATTGAATGTGCTACGTTCATGTAAGAAGAATCCATCTTTAAGGCGTGTAATTCTCACCTCGTCTTCTTCAACTGTGAGGGTAAGAGATGATTTTGACCCAAATATGCCTTTGGATGAGACATTTTGGAGCTCTGTGGAACTCTGTGAGAGACTCCAGGTGACACTTTAAATTTTTTGGCTTTATCTTTCTCACCAAATTTGCATTCCTCCTTAGACACATATAGTTGTCGCATTTTAAAGTACAATGTCAATGGCCGAGTTGTTCGTATCTGTAACTTGCTAGTAGCTAGGACCATTTAGAGTACAATTCTACAATTATTGCTTGCCAAGCTGCTTTGCATACATTCTACGAGTTAATAATACAAAAGCACGTAGCTAACCTATATTAGTTCATCTTTTGGGCATGGTGATTGGTGAATTTCTAAAGTTATGGTATGCTCTATCAAAAACACTCGCTGAGAGGGCAGCATGGGAATTCTGCAACAAAAATGGTATTGACCTAGTGACCATTCTACCATCATTCCTTGTTGGACCTAGTTTGCCACGAGATTTGTGTTCTACTGCTTCTGATGTCCTTGGCTTGCTTAAGGGTAATTTCCTTTTGCACTGTACCTTGAAATCTTGAAGTATGGATGTAAAGTTTCTTACTACTATAAGTCAATTGGTGCTTATATTATTTGGGTAAATTCCATTAACACTCCTTGAGGTTTGGGCTAATACCAACCAAGTCTATAAGATTTCAAAATTGACCACTTTAGTCCCTAAACGCCGTTAGCCTCCGTTAGCTTCTCTCTTCTCTCTCTTCTCGGTAACTCTCTTCTCCTTCGTCCCTCTCTCTCTCTCTCTCTCTAACATTAGATCTCTTCTGTTCAATTCACTCATCCCTCAATACTGGAAAAACGTTGTAACATAGAAACCAAACAAGGAATTGAAATGGGTGTGCTTCAAAATAGAGGAAAATTGCACCTTGCGGAATGGAATCGAGGAGATTGAGAGCGAGATCGGATTTTTTTACAGTTTGGAGATTTTGTCATCTAGGTTTGTTGGAAAATCTACTACTGCGATTTTGGCTTTGCCCCTTGGATCTTCTGCTTTTTTTGCTTGGTTGTTGCTCATCTCTCTCTCTCTCTCTCTCTCTCTCTCTTTGAAAATGTGAACTGAGCAAAGACAAACCCAAATCCAAAAAACCCAGCATACCCACCACCATATCTCACCCACAACCACCTCCACTACAAACCTACTCATTATCTAACCTTAGATCCACCATAACCACCACCTCAACCAACCACAACCACCACCTCAACAACAAAACCCAAATCCAAAAAACCCCAACAAACCCACCACGGCACCACCATATCTCAACCCACAACCACCATTGACCACAAAAGTCAGCCAAATCCACAGCAACAAAACTCAAATCCAAAAAACCTATAGTAAACCCACCACTCCATCGGAACCCATAACCACCCCCACTACAAATCCAACTCAGCCCACAAATCTATTATTTGAGACCACAACCACCACCTCACCACCAGCACTACAAAGCCCACAACCACAAACCAAAACCATAAACCATCGCAGCCCCACGCTTTGCGGAGACCATTGCCGACCATTGCGGAGACCATTGCCGACCAAAGAACGTCGCTATGGTGTTAGGCTCGGTGGAGAGTGGTGTGGAGGACCTAACTTGGCTGAACAAATGCGTGATCCAATGGTGGAGTATGTGAAGGGACGACGGATGAGAGAGAGAGAGAGAGAGAGAGAGAGAGAGAAATGAGTAACAAAAGCTAACTCCGTTAGGATTAACTTGTCTTTTGGGAAAGTGGTCAATTTTGAAATCTCACGGACTTGGTTGGTATTAACCCAAACCACAGGGGGTGTAAGTGGAATTTATCCTTTATTATTTCATAATCAGTAAAATGGATCTTTGCTAGTTAGCTTGTTAATTTTTGTGACTATATATGTGTGTGTGCGCGTGCGCAGGTGAAACGGAGAAATTTCATTGGCATGGAAGGATGGGATATGTCCACATAGATGATGTTGCACTTTGCCACATCCTAGTTTATGAGAATGAAACTGCTCACGGACGATACCTTTGTAGCTCCACTGTGCTGGATAATGATGAGTTGGCATCGTTGTTAGCAGCACGATATCCTTCACTACCTATCCCTAAAAGGTATGTTGGTGTAGGGAATTGGTATTTTCATTAATAATAAACACACACGGATATATATATATATATATATATATAAATATATACACACACACACATAGTTGTTAATTGTGGGACTTTTCAGGTTTGAGCCACTAAACAGACCATATTATGAGTTTAACACCTCGAAGTTCAAGAGTTTAGGATTCAAGTTCAAGTCTATCCAAGAGATGTTTGATGATTGCATTGCATCCCTGGTGGAACAAGGTCATCTTCGGTCTGTCTAGCAATGGCCTGTGGTGACTTGTCCAGCCGATATTGCCCTATCAACTAATCAAACCATTAAATGTAGTGAATGAGAGTATCTGTTTCACGCATAAAACTAATACGAAGCATAAGAGTGAATGCCACTTCAAAAAAGAAAAGAAAAAAAAGAGTGAATGAGATTTTTAAGAACTTAGTGGTTCCTGTTTTATTTTATTTTTCTCTAAATAGAGTACCTTTTGTTTAAATAAAACCAACTTGCATGCGGATGTCTCTGTGTTGAAGATTTACATTCAAATTCTTCCTCCTTCATTGAAGGACAATTTTTTTTAAAAAAAAATTATTTTTTCACTTTCTAATTTCTATATTAAAAAACAAGATGAGTTAGTCTAAAAATATTTAAAACGCCTTATATCATGTATAATCTCATATAGTTTAACTTTTTATACTAATCAAATTTGAGCATTCATAAAACAATGATTTAATCGCTACTTTACACGCTTAAAAAGGTCAATCTATCCTTAATTGTATAATGACCACCTGTGATGTGAATTTTAGGATTTTTTTTACTACATAACCGTGCATGCTTTGTTATTTGGCACACTAGTTAATTTGGCATTAATGGGACTATAAATATCATAAATCTTCTCTCAATTTACAAATTTGGGTAAAGAGGATCTTCAATGCCAACTATTATAATGCCACTAGTCGTAGATCCATGCAGTGCGTGAGAATAAATAATTATTTTATAATTATAATATAATATATAATTTGTTCTCTAAAATTTGTTGAAGATAATTTGTTCTCTTTAAAAATTAAATAATTTTTATTTGGTCTAATTAGGTTTATCTCGGTCCCACTCAGTCCACTTTAGTTCACTTCGGTCCACTTGGTCAATTTCGGTCCCCTTTGGTCCATTGTGAACTAATTGGGTTTTAAATTGATTCTTTTTGTAGTTTGTCTTTTCAAGTTTAGCTTAAAATTCCATTTTTTTTCTTCATTGGGTTCAAAAGTATGAAATTTTATTATATTTAATTAGGATAAACTCTTTAGTTTTGAGTTAAAAAAATGCAAACAAAATAGATATTAGAAATTAGAAATATGAGTCCTAAAAATGCAATAAAAATGATAAATATTTATAAGTTCTATTCGGTCCTATTTGATCCATTTTGTCTTCTTCTGTCCACTTTGGTTCTATTCGGTCCAGTTTCCTCTTATTGGTTCCACTCGGTCCACTTTCGTCCTATTCGGTCTATTTTATCCTCTTCGGCCCACTTTGGTTCTATTTGGTCCAATTTCATTTGTTCCTTTCAGTCCACATTGGTCCTATTTTGGCCACTTTAGTCCTATTCAGTCCACATTGGTCCTATTTGGTCCACATCAATCCTATTGGGGCCATTAGGTCCAATTTGGTCCTATGCAATCCATTATGTCCACTTCAGTCCTATACAGTCAACATTGGTCCGATTTGGTCCAATTCAGTTCTATTTGTTCCTATTCAATCCATTATGTCTACTTTGGTCCTAATTTGTCCATTCGTTCTTATTCAGTCAACTTTAGTCCTATTTGGTACACTTCAGTTCACATAGGTTCACTTTGTCCAATTCGGTCTGGTCCACCTTGTTCCCATTTGGTCCTATTTTGTCCATTTAGCCTACTTCGTTCCATTTGGTCCATTTTGGTCAACTTCGATACATCTTTGTGCATTTACATATAAAGAAAAGATATGTTTGGGTTGATAGAACCTATTTTAAATCCAATTTTATTATAAAGAAAATATAAATCTCAAACTTGTAATATCTAAAATCTTAAGCATAGTATTTGTTGTTACTACACTTTTATTAAAACATATTAATGTAGCATTGAAGTCCACTTCAGTCTGGTTAAATTTATGTGAAAACCTTTCTAAACATGAAAGTTATGAATATACAAATTTAATCTTTATGGCATTTACTCATTTGTTTTGTTTTAAAGTCATTACTTTTAAATGAGTTGAATGAGGTTGATTATACCTTCAAGCAAAACACACACACACACACACACACACACACACACACACACACGTATATATAAATAATTTTTATTTAAATAAACTATTCAAATTCTTCATTCTTTTAAAAGAGATTATTATGATAATCAAAGCTCATAACAAACTTATACTAAATATGTATAATTTATTTTTTAAATTTTATTGTAGATAAATTTTTCCCTAAAAATTAAACAATTTCAAAAAGTAATTTCTATCACTCTATTTTTACAAATATATAATTTCATCATTTTTGATGTTTTTGATTGGTATTATTCTTTTTTGAAATGATCTATATTCTTCTAAATATTATTATTATGTATTATATTTTCCTAGTTTCTTTTGGTACAATTAAAATTTTTAAGCGTCAAAGTTTTTATTCAAATTCTAATTCTCTTTAGGAGATTATTATGATAACCAAAACTTATTATATAATTACAATTGATATTACTCAAATAATAGATAATACTCTCAATCCAAACTTTTATTTTCTCATATAATAAGTAAGTACTCTGAATAGGACTGAAGTGATCTGAAATAAATCAAATGGATTGAATGGACCAACTTGGACATGACAGACTTAAGTAGACCGAATGGACCAAATTGGATCGAATAGACCTAAGTGGGAAAAAATAGACCAAATAGACCAAAGTGAACTGAATGTACTGAACAAACCAAATTAGACCAAAAAGGACCAACATGGATTGTTCTAGACTGAATTGACTGAAGTAGGCCGAAATAGAGCAAAGTAACTAAATGGACAAAACTGAACCAAATTGAACTGAATTGACTGAAATAGACTGAATGGAATATGTATTGAACTTCTATTATAGGGTTGTAATGCTTTCTATTGGAAGAGAATAATAAACTTTTAGACTTTAGAGAAGCTATGAAGCTGTCTTGAGGTTTGTGTGATGCAACCTTCTCCAAGTCGTGATGCCTAGTCCTAAATAACCCCAAACAGACCCAATTATAGCACTTAGCACTGGAACAGCAACCCAAATTTTGGTTTTTCTCCTTTTGTTCAACCCCAAATTCTATTATTCCTTTTCTTGTTCAAAACCTACATTCCTTATTATTTTCCAGCCCTCTCCAAAACCAAACCCGGCCTAATTCCTCAAAATTCAATTATCCCATCACCGGCCAGACCTGACCTAGAGACTCTAAATATGATTCTGCTTTGCTCCCCCTCGTCCTATATCATCTTCAAGGCAGGGACATGTGTATATCTGCCCAGACCTGACCTAGAGATTCTAAATCTGATAAGTTCCTTTTCACCATTATATTATATCTGGGACCATGTAAATGCATATAATTTTGTATAATGACCGAGGAAAAAAAAGAGAGTAGCAGGGCACTATTCTACCCATGGTTACAGTCACCACTAACGTTTAAAATCTATAAAGGCTAGATAGTCATTAGCAAAATTTGAACAAAACAACACACAGATAGGTTGTATGCTTTAAAATTATGAAAATTATCATTCTTTCAGTAGTTTATTAAGATGATACAAATAAGCTTCCTTAGTTTCTCTCTCTTTTTTTCTTTTTGTTTTTAAATAAGTGAAAGAAGCCTCAATAATTATAAAAGGTATGGCTGTAAATCAAAATTTTTTATCCATTTCTCCATCTCAAATTATATCAAGCAAAGGTTATCTGGTTGGGCGCAAATGAGCTGTCAAGCTACTCCCACTCTCCTCCATGAAGAAGACTTTTTCCTATAGTTCTGAAAAGTAAAAGGAAATGGAATTTTTTAAATAAGTGAAATGGAAAATGGATGTTGGTGACTGGTGAGGGGTTGTAACGTTTTTTTGCAGCTTATTAGTTATCTAGATCATATATACATAAGGAAGTTTAAACTTTCTAAAAGAAATTCCATTCTAACAAACTTGGGTAGAATTGGATTCCTGACATCCATTTGGACTTGAGCCATTAAGAAATTGAAAGTTCCATTGCCCAAGTTCATATGATATAAATTCACTTTTTGTGTGTAAACACGAAGACGAAGCAAAAGCAGGCGGAGCTGAATCAAAAATTATAAATCTACAAATAAAAATAAGGTAATGCGAATGAATGAATGAATGGATGAGTGCAATTAAATCAAATACTTATGTAAACTCTAGTAGAAGAAGAAGGAGGAGGAGAGTGTTACCTCTACTATGATGTCTATGACCAATCTTAACTCTACACATCGCCCCCTCCTACTACTACTCCTGCCTCCTCCTAAACTGCTGTTCTTTCTTAGGGCTTTGACCCGCTCATTACCGGCTTTCTCTTCAACCGCCCGGTTCAACTCTATTTCATTTTCATTTTCCGCTTCTTTTTCTTTCTAATTTTTCTTTTTTAATTGCATTAACAATAAGTTATATCTTATCAAAAAAAAAAAAAAAAAAAAAAAAACCAATAAGTTATACCATAAAAATCTCAACCAAACAACACAAAAAAACAGCTATAAGTTATATAACGACACATAGCCCCAAAATATCTAATTTGTTCTAAAGGATAACCATAGTTATTAAACTTGATCTGGACATTGATTCGTTCTGTGAAACAGATTATTGAGTCACTGATTCAACCAGTGTGTCATTAGTCGAACTGCAAGGCCAAATAAAAAAAATTTATATATATAAATAAGTTTGAAAAATGATAACATAAATTCATAGATTAAAAAAATATAGGCCTATTCCAAAATTAAATTGGTTTTTACAATTCAAAATCAATAATAAAATAGTCTTTTGTTAAGATGGGAGCCTTGGAAGAAGTAGGCAAACAAATTAACAAGTGCTTTTTTTTGTTTTGAATTTTTCAAGTTTTCGCTTCTTTAAATTACTATATTATAACACATTAAACAATAAATAAATCAATAAAGTGGACTTATAGAAGTAATTTGTGGTGGGCCTTTTTTTGTGATTTTGGGCTGGACTACCTTCGGCCGTACTAGGCCCAAGTGTTCTGAATAAGAGAGTTGGGACCGGTCCAACTGCAACTCACTTTGGTCTGGCTTATGCACAAACTATGCCCCATTCATCGAAACTTTAGTCACGTGCCCATGGCTAGCGAAGTTACCATCGAAAAGTTATGGCAGATGAGTATATCGAAATAATGATAGGCGGGCTACGCTACTGTTAAGCAAATTAAGTAAGCAATTAAGACGAAAGGAAAGAACACGTTATAAGTGCAAATAGCAAACACGGGATAAAAAATGATAATATTAATTGGTAAAGTCAAAGAAAAAGATGATTAGTTTGCATATTCAATTTTGTCACGAGATTAAGGCCAAGGAGGGAGCCATTTCCTCAATATGGGTAACCTCGCAAGAGGATCCTGCAATGAAAATTACTCACTTTGAGGGAACGGACCTGAATGGATTGCACCCAGTAGAATTCTTTATCTTCAACAGAGAGCAGGGTTTGGGAGGGAGAGAAGGAAAAGCCTATTTATGCATGTCCGCCACTCTAATCTCTTTCGCTCTGTTCTTCGCTCTATTTCTTTTCCTCTTTTTTTCTATTTTAATTGCTTTTGTGAGTGCCAAAGGAGGGGCTGAGAACTGGACCTCACTTGGGCTCACAACTTATTTAAAAAGTGGGTTCAGGGTTTCCTACATTGGGTCGTTCACTATATTAAGGCCCAACAACATTTCCTCCTTTCCTCCTTTGTTTCGCTCTTTTCTTTCCCTTTTGACTCTTGTAACTCTGATATCCTTTTCTCCCTATTGCCTCCCTAGCCTTCTCTTTGGTTTCTTTTATTTATAACCTCAAACAAGTGGAAGAATCATGATTACTCTTAGGGATAGTGGGAAAGGAGGTCCAATGTCATCGTTGCTAAGTGGATGTTCTAGTTGGGAGTGGGAGGTGGTAAGAGTGGCATTGGAACTAGTTCTTCACTTCTGGAGGGATGTTCAACAGCGACATCCTTTAGAGTGGCGTTGGACTTGGGCACAATGCTCCTGAGTGATCAAACCTCCCCAGAAGCGCTTATCACCGAACAATGACCGGACTATAATCTAATCGTGCACGAATGGTCAAGGTTTGTTCAATGGACATTTTGCCGGTCATAATGGTATGAGGCTCGGACATATGATCTCTTCCGATTAAGGGCCCAGGTTGAGACGAAAAGGCCAGGCTTATAGGCCGCCCCGCAAGACTGGATTCCAACGCTTGAGGCCCAAATAGGTCTAGGGGTCTCAGGCCATACAACAGCCCCCCTTGATCAGTACTCGTCCACTGGGGACGAATCAAGGAAGCCCAAGGATAGAGATTATCCTAGGAAGCTAATAGGTTCAATATTGAATGGTTAAGGGAAACTTTAATGCACCTTGAAAAGGCGCGCCATGCCAGACCGCTGTTTCAGTCACCATCATTGCCTGACGGTTCGCAAACCGAGGTGGCGCATGTGTGGCAATTGAAGTGAGGAGTTGTAGGGTTTTCCCGCTCCTCATTCATTAAATAGCACTTATCTGTTCTCCTTTGGCACCTATAAATAGTCCACTCCAAATCATTCCTACACTTTTACACTCTTCAATTTCTGAATTTCCTTTCTGCCGTGCATTCATCTGTGTGGTTATCCTTCAGCCCAAAATACCCCTTTCCTAGAGTCCAAAGTAAGTTTTCTGCCCCTTTCTCTCATTTTAATTTCTTTGTTCAAGCTTCTCCCTTCAATTTTTAGAGTTCAGGATGAGTTTTGCTCACCTTCTAAATACAAGGGCGTCTTTAGTCACTTTCAGGTAGACATTCAACATCCCAGAGGATGTGAATGTTGCATACTGCCATGAGAGCGAAATCTCTCTCCACAGAGGGCCCAACATTACCTTTTTTCCCTTGATGGCAATCTTGGAGGGTGGGGTTAGGTTTCCCGTGGATCCCCTCTTACTCAATACCCTTAGGTTTTATGGGTTGTGTCTGGATCAACTTCCTCCCAAATTTTACCGGGTAGTTAGTTGTGTTAGTAGGTTAAATCAAATATATGGTTTGCAATTGGACCAACATGATATAAACCACATGTATAGTTTGTGTGGGAATAAGAAAACAAACTATTACTTGAAAGTCAGAGATATGCAGGTACGGCTAATCTCTTACCTACCCGATTCTAATAGAAAATTCCGCCGGGGAGTTCGTCCGGGTGAGCGGCAACTGGTTTGTTGGTGATATCCCCTTCCCCCTCTTACGGTGTGAAGTTGGTTCGTACCGATCATTAACTTGCTTCTCCCTTTGTTTATGGTCATTTTGTTTGTCTGAATGCTAACTCATTGTACTTTTTTGTTGCAGATGGTAAAGTGTTCACCCCGAATCTCAGGGTAGTACATGTGAGAGACCTGAATTTCGTGCTCAGGTCTGAAATATTTGTTCATATCGACGGGCAGCTACGAGCTTCACACCTCATACTCGACTGCACCCCCGTATACAGGACTTGGCAACCCTTCAGCCAAGCCCTTTTGGTGGACAGCCCATTGCTATCTTACATCGATGTCCGGCATGCCAATTTCCTTCCCCCCTCGTTAACTGTTGGCGAAGCCAGGGACCTCGGTCCACATTACACAACTGCGGACGACCTTGCCCCAGTCAGGGACAAGTCTACCGAGCGCGTATCTCGGATGTTGAGAGTGCAAGGACACGTTCCTATTGAAAGGAACAAAGCAAAGTCCAAAGCAGCTCGAGCCCAAGCAGCTGAGCAAGGAGTAGTGAGTGCACAAGGGGCAGACATGGTGACAAGGAAGAAGCTAACCGTCGACCGCTTTCTGTCCTGCTCACAACCCCCGGCCCAGCCTTAGTAAACCCGGGCTAGGGATCGCACTCCTCCTCCCCCCCAGCCCAGCATGTAGAAGAAGAAGCAACGTGTCGGTGACCCCCTGCTCAGTATGTCAAGTGACGCGCCCTCTAAGACTCCCCCCCGCCCTTCGAGTGGAATCGTGATTCGAGAGCCGGTGAGTGGTTTCCAACCAGCTGCCTGAGGAGGCACTGAAGTTGCCTCCTCTTCTCAGCCAACGGCCGGCTGGCAATTTACCTTCATGTTGGGCGGTGAGCCCTTGCAGGCCACGACGAGTGTAAGGCTATGGGCACAAGGTGAAGGGGGGAGGGTGGCGCAAAGTTTGGCCAGTGGCTTAATGTTTCCCGAAGACGTCCACTTCTTCGCGGACGGTACCGAGAACTCCATAGCGCGTCGGCTACAGTGGCATACTATCGCGGTGAGCTCCTTTCTCTTTGCTTCTTACCCACTTAGTATACAAGTGACTCCCTTCTTTAAATCCTTTCGAGTTTGGCATTATTGTGTTACAGGCCACACAGATTATGCACATGCTCGGCAAGAGGATGAGTGAGCTTGCCGAGGAAGCCGAGCGGGAAAAAGCGCATAAGGAGGTTGCCAACGACATAGCTCGGGACAAGGCCAAGGTTGTCGAGCTCGCGAGGAAGAAGGCGCAGTCTTCAGAGAAGGCCAGGAAACTCGCAGAAAAAAGGGTGGTTGAGATGGAGCCGAAACTGGGGGAAACCGAGTTAAAGCTGGCGCAGGCTGAAAGCCTGAACTTGGCCCATGCCGACGAAGTTGCCGACCTCAAGGCAGCTTTGGAAGTGTGTGAGGAGAAGTGGTACAACGAAGGTTTCACGGATGCCGAGAATTCCGTAGAGCCTGTCATTCTCCAAGCCCGAGCCCATAGTTTCGACGTGGGTTGGTAGGCCGCCCTTCAGGCTGCAGGCGTGCCCGGGGACTCCCCACTGTGGAATCTAGAGAACACCCCCCGCCTAACTCTCCCTAACCTGGTTCAAAGCCAGGTCGACGTTGCTGAAGATGAGGACACCTTCAGTATGAGGGAGCTGGTGAGAGCAATTGATACTCATGTAGAAGATCTTGATCTGGAGGTTACCAGCAACCTTAACGCCCCCGGCCACGAAGAGACTCAGCAGCCACACAGCGAGGAAACCCCGGGATGAGCTGCTGATGATGCAGTCCAACTTTTCCCAATCGACCCAGCCGTCTGATGTTACTACCTGCTTTTGTTTCCTTTTATTTTTCAGTACTTTTATTTTTATTTGTTCGGCTTGCCTAGTCATCGAGTTGTAGTGACCAAACAATCATTTTATTTTAAGTTTATTTTCCAAATACTCTTGTTATTTGGTCTGCTTAGTCACTGGGATGTAGTGACAAAATACTTAGTCTAATTTATGCTCCCTCAATTTTTCTATCCTGAGTTACCGGGTTGTGGCCATAAGGTGGTTATTTAATTTGATTTCCTTGCTTAAAAATGCTTTATTGTTCAGTGATGGCGACAAAATGCTTGTTTAATTTTTTTTTTTGCTAGTCGGGCATATATTTTTGACATGATGGTCGATGCCGGCCTAGTAAAACTTTGTGTGGAAAAGAAAATACTCGCAATTGTCGTACTTTACCCGGTCTAAGAAAAATCAGGACTGAATTGTTAGAACAAGCGGGTTTCTAACCTTAGACCTTTAATTAAAGTTTCCACCTGGAATATGTTTCCATCCTTATAATCTTAATTAGGGTCTCCACCTGGCCGGTGATGAAAATTGAATAAGGGACAGGCTTCTGTCCTTAGAAGTCTAATTAAGGTTTAAACCTAGCCGGTGATGAAAATCGAACCGGGAACAGGCTTCTGTCCTTAGAATCTTATTAAGGTTTCCTCTTGTCCGATGATGAAAATCAAACTGGGGATAGGCTTTTGTCCTTAGAATCTTATTAAGGTTTCCTCCTGTCTGGTGATGAAAATCGAACCGGGGACAGGCTTTTGTCCTTAGAATCTTATTAAGGTTTCCTCTTGTCCGGTGATGAAAATAGAACCGGGGACAGGCTTTTGTCCTTAAAAGTCTAATTAGGGTTTCCACCTGTCCGGTGATGAAAATCGAACCGGGGACAGGCTTCTGTCCTTAGAGGTTTGATTAAGGTTTCCACCTGTCCGGTGATCAAAATCAAACCGGGGACAGGCTTCTGTCCTTAGAAGTCTAATTAGAGTTTCCACCTGTTTGGTAATAAAAATCGAACCGAGACAGGCTTCTATCCTTAGTTAGATTAGGTTTTTAACCTGCTCGGTGATGATGATTGAACTGAGAATAGGTTACAGTAGTTCGTATCGATCTTTTAAACTTTTCTTATTTCTCTTGACCGGGGGGACGGATTTAACAAGAATGAGATTAAACATGCCTGCATAAACAAACATCACCTTTATCATAATTGACGAAACGTATACACAAAGTTACAGTCAATCTATACCCTCATCTACAAGTGCTTAGCAGTAGAACTTCTTCAAATTATGATCGTTTCATGGCAGAGGAAGAGTTTTTTCGTCTAGGCTCTCCAAGTAATAAGCTCCTGCCCCAGCAATTGCAGTAACTCTATACGGCCCCTCCCAGGCAGGGGCCAGTTTCCCGGCATTTACATCCCGCATGCTCCCTACGGCTTTTCGAAGTACTAGGTCTCTTGCGCTGAATTCCCTTGTCTTTATGCCTCGATTATAGCACCGAGCCAGCTTCTGTCGGTCCTCGGCTAGCTGTATCATCGCCACTTCTCGATGCTCGTCCAGCAGATCTAAACTCTACGTCATCAATTCTCTGTTTTGGTCGGGGTCAAACTTTTCGACCCACGCACTACACAGGTTCACTTCAGCCGGTATCACGGCTTCTGCCCTGTATGCCAAGGAGAAAGGAGTTTCCCCGGTAGATCTTCTGGGTGTTGTCCGGTATGCCCTTAAAACACTGGGTAGCTCTTCAGCCTACCTACCCTTTGTGCTGTCCAACCTCTTCTTCAACCCATTTGCGATTGTTTTGTTAATGGCTTCAGCTTGGCCGTTGCTCTGAGGATATGCGGGCGTTGAGTACCTATTCTTGATGCTAAGATTATTGCAAAACTCGTGGAAGGCCCTGCTATCAAATTGCAACCCGTTGTCAGATATAAGGCAGTACAGTACCCCGAACCTCACGACTATGTTCTTCCATACGAACTTCTTGACGTCCACATCCCGAATGTTTGCCAATGCTTCTGCCTCTATCCACTTGGTAAAGTAATCCACCGCTAATAGAACAAACCTTCGGTTACTCGTTGCCCCAGGGAATGGGCCTAGAATATCTAGCCCCCATTGAGCGAAAGGCCAAGGACTGCTGATCGGGTTAAGATGTCCTGCCAGCTGATGGATCAAGGAGGCATGTTGTTGGCACCTTTCGCACTTTTGCACATAATCAGCTGCGTCCTTTTGCGTCTGTGGCCACCAGAATCCCTGAGTTATTGCCCGGTGACATTCCCGGTCCACTGCAGCAACAAGGCATCGCCTGGCAGTTTGCTGGCTTCTTCTCACTACAGCGACGCCCTGCTCGGTCGGGAACTTGATTTTCACATGTAAAGTGGACGGGATAGCCCCCATTGCATGGATTCATGGCCTCCCAAGAATCGCTATGTAAGGAGAAAATGAGGCAACCACTATAAATGACACCGTTACTTCTTTCCCCTCCATAACCACAGGATGGGAGATTTGCCCTTTAGGAACCACCACCTGGCCATCAAACTCGATTAGGGGCGTTTTGTATTTTGAGAGGTCCTCGACCTTCAGCCCGAGCCCTTTGAATAGGTCCGAATACATTACCTCGGCACCACTCCCTTAGTCCATCATTACCCTCTTTACTATGAAACTGTTTATTTGGGCCGTCACTACCAGTGCGTCATCGTGCAGTTGGACTGTTCCCTTTAAATCGTCGTCGCTGAAAGCAATAGGCTCTCGAGTGGGCTTCACCCTCTTTCCGGATGGGTACTTGTCTGAGCAGTCTTCTACCGGGGCTACTAGCAGCACCCCCTTTTTTTCGATCTTAACGGTACCCCTTGGGATAGCGTGGATCACCTCGATCACTACAATAGGGGGTGGGATGGGATTCATACCTTGTCGTGCACCTTGCCCGGCTTCACGGTTTTCTGCATTTATCACAAACTCCTTCAAATGCCCCACCTTCAACAGCTACCCTAGATGATCTTTTAACACCTGGCATTGCTCGGTAGTGTGCCCCTTATCTTTGTGGTATGTACAGTACAAATTCTGTTTTCTCCGGGACAAGTCCCCTGCCATCCTGTTTGGCCACTTGAAGTACGGTTCGTTTTTTATCCGGTCTATGATTTTGTGTATTGGCTCTTTAAACGTCACGTTCACCTCCCCCAGTTGTAACTCCGGTTCTTGGACCATTAAACCCTTGCGAGGTTTTGGCTGAAAACCATTCTGCTGAGGACGATTAGCTAGCAGGGCTTTACCTTTACTTTGCAGCCGATCATCCTCTAGGCGCTTATACTCCTCAATGCACCTCATGAGCTGCCTCATGCCTTCGGGAGGCTTTTTTTTCAATGACTCCTGTAGTTTGGAGTCCTCTGGCAGCCCCATCCTAAAGGTGCTTGCCACGATTTTCTCGTTGCCCCTCCAATCTCGTTGTAAAGCTCCAAATATCGGCTTGCGTAATTGCGAAGGGTCTCCCTAACCCTCATCTTCATAGACAGTAATGCATCCGCTGGTTGCGGTACCTGGCTACAGGGTACAAACCAGGTGCTGAACTCATGGATCAATTCAGCGAAACTATGAACAGAACCCTTCGGTAATCCATTAAACCATCTTAGCATGGTGGATCCGAGATTGGAAGGGAATACTTTGCACATCAGCGCGTCATCGTGCTTATGTAGAGATATTATGTGAATGTAAGGGCTAACATGCTCTACCGGGTCCGTTTTCCCGTTGTAAGAGTTAAACGGTGGGCGCATAAACCTGCTCGGCATTGGGGCCTGCTCAATGTCATCCGAGAATGGCGACCGGGCAACTCTGCGCAAGGCTCGGCTTATAGCATCCATGGCTGCATTTCGCGGCCGTCGCAATTCCGAGGAATCCGAACCCCTGTCGGTATATTCCCTTGAATGTGAATGGCCCCGGGGTCGATGAGGACTGGATTCATTGGACCCTTCCCCATAACGATCTCCCCCACTGGCAGATCTTCTTTCCCAGTGTTCTCGGTTCCTTCTTCGGCGCCCACCATCTGCTTACAGTTCCAAGTCTCTCACCAGCCTGTGCAATCGTTCGAGCTCTTCATCCCTCTCGTCAAATTGCCTGTGCCCTACAGCGCCAGACACCGTCCGATGGGTTTGGTATGATCCCTCGCCTAGGCCGGACTGCTCCTCGTGCTATTCTCGACCTCTGTCTTCGCGCCTCTTGCGCCTCTACTCTCGCCAGGTGGATCCCCAAGAAGATCCTACCAAGCCACTTTTAGCATAACTTCCTGATCGTCTTGCTGACATCTTCCCGGGTATAGGCCACAGTTGAACTACGGCTTCGTAGGAAATTCCCACAGACGGTACCAATTGTGCGTGCCAAAGGAGGGGCTAAAAACTGAACCTTACTTGGGCTCATAACTTATTTATAAAGTGGGACATTGGGTCGTTCACTATACTAAGGCCTAAAGGCATTTCCTCATTTCCTCCTATATTTTGCTCTTTTCTTTCCCTTTTGGCTCTTATAACTCTGCTATCCTTTTCTCCCCATTGCCCCCCTAGGCTCCTCTTTGGTTTCTCTTATTTATAATCTCAAACAAGTGGAAGAATCATGATTACTCTTAGGGGTAGTGGGAGAGGAGGTCCAATGTCATCATTGCTAAGTGGATGTTCTAGTTGGGAGTGAGAGGTGGTAAGAGTGGCATTGGAACTAGTTCCTCACTTCTGGAGGGATGTTCGGCAGCGACATCCTTTAGAGCGGCGTTGGACTTGGGCACAATGCTCCTGAGTGATCAAACCTCCCCAGGAGCGCTCATCGCCGAACAATGACCGGACTATAATCTAATCGTGCACGAATGGAAGAGATTTGTTCAATGGATATTTTGCTGGTCATAATGGTATGAGGCCCGGACATACAATCTTGTCCGGTTCAGGGCCCAGGTTGAGACGAAAAGGCCAGGCTTATGGGCTGCTACGCAAGATTGGATTCCAACGCTTGAGGCCCAAATGGGTCTAGGGGTCTCGGGCCGTACAACTTCCCTTCGTTTCCTCTCTTTTCGTTTACTTGTGTGGTGATTGCTCCCATCCTGTTCCCCTTTTTCCACTGTGCACGGCAAAGACCTTTTATATACTGCCTGCCGCAGCTGCTTTTTTACTATTTTAGCCTTTAACAACCTTTGTCTAGTCTGGGTGTCCTTATCGACCACCATTGGTTTGTCAGCTGCCCAGCCACCACCACTTACCTGTATTGGCTGTGCCATTCCCTATTACCAGACGAAGAAAGCTATTTTGTTTATTTGCTTACCGTGGTATTCTAATCTACCACAGTATGGGTACTCTCTCTTCTTATCTGTCATGGCATGCACCTAGTGGTTCTAGCTCATCCTCCCTCTTTTGGGTGGTATGTCATCCCAGTAGGATATTTCTCCCAAATGAGTAGGAACCCCATAATAGGTTTACCTTTCTCCTCATCGCCAGATCATACCCTCTCTTACCTCTGACCTATGACCCATGACCTATCACTCCTGTATTGGCTGGGTACAAGTTGGTAGTGCCTGGGTCTTGTGCATGCTCCGCTCCTGTTTACGTCTATAACTTGTCTGATGTTTATGCGCTTGCCGTGATCTGAAGGCTCTTCAGTGCATTTTGCCACTCATCCTTGACCCCTAATGGCATGAACTGCTCGCTGATTTCTCATTCCTTACAGCTTACCTCTTTCAAGGACTGGGCTTCGGTTAACTGTGGGCTTTCCTTTCTTGAGCCCGTTCTTTCCCCTTTTCGTAGCCCTGCTGCCGTGTTTTTTGCCGTACCACTCTACTACTATTGCCATGGTGTTATCTAACCTGTGCCTGCTAGGCCTCTTTGGGCCTGCTGCTCATCATTCTTTCAATGACTCCGTATGGTCATTCATGCTACCTTGGGCTTTCTCAATTTGTTGCATTGCTTGTGGGCTCTTTTAGCCCATTTGCTTTCATTGGGCAGCCTCTGCCTATTTGCTTTCATTGGGCATTCTCGACTCATTTGCTTTTCTCAAAACCCATTTATTTATTTCACGGGTCCTTAGTCCATTATTCTTGCCATTCGGCCTTAATAGTTCTTTTTCCTTATCAGTCCACTAACTCTCTTCTTGTCCACATTGTTGGGCTTCTTCCTGTTGCTGGGCTTTCAAAAATGAACATCAACATAATTTTAGGAATTTCACAAACTCAACCGTGTGATAAAAACTCATTCAAGTTACACGGGTTGTCGCAAACCTGCCATGCTTAACCGAGTTTATTGTATAAACAATCCATTTAGACACTTGGGCCAGGCTAGGTGCCAAGTCACTAGGTTTCTTGTCTTAATTTAAAAGAGTGTGTTAGAACCCCTTAAAAGTTACCATGGCTTTTGTGTGGAATTGTGATGTGCCTTTGTATTAGAACCCTTTTCCCTCTTCCTTGTGTATGTGTGTGTTTACGTGTTTGTTTCTCAAAAAAAAAAAAAAAAAAAAAAATTAATAGCTATGGGTTAACATAAGATAAAATCTTCCTAAAAAAATAGATAACACGCAACTTGTTATAGATACTAGTGTGGGTTGCACGTGTTGGCCCTTTAGTGAGAAAATTAATATAGATTTTTTTTGTTGAAAAAGTATGAAGTCATGTACTTAAATTTTAAATAGCTATTTGAATACCTATGTACTATGACAATTTCTTAGAACTTATTTACTAAATGTAATATCTACTCACCAAAAAATGCTACAAATTATAATAATGAATATCATCATCTTTCTACAATATCTAAATTTTCGCAATGAATGATAATATATGCTACAATTTTTTTGAAGATCTTCATTAAATTAAATATTTGCAATCATCTACAGTGAAGATTTTGTCATTCATATTTCATTTTTTAGTAGGAGTATATTAGACATTGCACAATAGAATATTTTAGGAATTATAAGATTTTGTTAGGGTTTAACTAAAAGAGAAACTGTAGAGGTATATGCTCATTTACAAAATATAAATGATGAAATTATTCAACTTTAGTTTAAGGGGAGAATGCAACTACCCCGAACATAAAGGAGGAAAGTGTTACTTCGTCAATTTGTGTGTGTTATATGTGTGTAAAACAATATATGTGTGTGTGTGTGTGTATATATATATATATATTTAAAAAAAAACTTGAAACAATGTGTAAAAAAAAATCAACCTAAAAAAATTATGCATTAAAAAATGAATTTTAGTTCAACAAATTGAATAAACCAAAAAAGAAGTCTAGAAACACAACATAAAGTCACAATATTTTTACAATACCTTTATTTTTAGCTATGGTGGGTTCTAGTCTGATATTTTATTATTTTATTTTAGAGTAATGTTACGTCCATAATATTTTCATAATAAATCTTAGGTTGTGTGGTGGGCCTTTTGTAATGTTGGGTTGGGCTATCTCTTGCCGTACTGGGCCCAAGTTTTCTGAATTAGGGAGTTGGGTCCAGTCCAATTGTAACCCACCTTGGTATAGCTTGTGCACAAACTATGCCTAGTTTGCTAAGATTTGGTCACATGCCCATGGCAGGCAGAGCTGCTGTAGGAAAGTTACGGCAAACATATATAATAAAGATAACAAAAGAAATGTGTTTGCCACTGACAGAAATGAATAAAGGGCTGCAACAAGAGATGCCCTGTTCATAAAATAGCAGAAACAAATGGGAAAGAAATAGTATTGAGTTTATTGAATAAGAGGGAAATGTCAGTCTGCCGTGCCAAGTTATGTCACAGGGCCGAAGTCAAGAAGGGAAACCATTTCCTCAAGGTGAATAATCTCCTTAGGAAGAAATTAATTACTTTAAGGGAGAAGGCCTAAATGACTTGTACCCAGAAGAATCTTCTGCTTTCGACAGAGAGCATGGGCTTTTGAGGGAGAGAGGGGATCAACTTATTAGTGCATACCTGCCATTCTATGCTCTCTATTTTTCTTTAGTTATTTCTAATTCTTTTTCCTTTTCTCTCTTCTTTTCTTGGTGTTTGCTTATTTTGTTGCAATTCTTTTCTAGAGGTTACTATTATCGTGTTCGTGATCCCCCTCTTGTGCACGGCACGGGTCCTTTATATAATGCCTGCTGTGACCAGATTTTATTATTTTAGCTTTCAACCACCTTTGTCTGGTCTGGGTGTTCTTGCCGACCACCTACTGGTTTGTCAATCGCCTAGCCACCACCACTTACCTATGCTGACTGTGGCACTAGACAAAGAAGTCTATTTTGTTTGTTTGTTTGCCGTGGCACTATTTTCAGTTACAGTGTGGGTGCTTTCTTTCTTCCTATCCCTCATGGCATACACCTAGTGGTTCCAACTCATCCTTACTTTATTTGGATGGTATGTCATCCCAGCAGGACATTTCCCCCAAAAGAACCTGAGCAGGAATCCCAAAATAGGTTTTCCCCTCTCCCCACCGCCAGACCATGCTTTCTTATCTTTGACCCATGACCTCACTACTTTTTGTATTGGCTGGGTACAGGCTGGTGATGTCTGTGCCTTAAGCGTGCTTCACCTTTGAGGATGTCCAAAATCTGGCTGTTGCTCATGCGCTCGCCATGATTTGGAGGCTCATCTACTTATTCTGCTATGACTTCTTATGGCATGAGCTGTTTTCTGATTTTCCTTCCTTTTATGGCTTGCTCCCTCAGGGGCTGGGCTTTGTTTGATCGTGGGCTTTACCTCCTTCAGCCTATTCTTTTGCTCTTTTCTGCAGTCTTTGCATTTTCTGCTGTACCGCTCTACTATTTCTGCCGTACCACTTTACTATTCTTGCCGTGATGTTATTTGACCCAAGCTTGTTGGGCCTCTTTGGGCTTGCTGCTTATTCATCTTTCAATGATTCAGTAAGGTCATTGGGCTTTTTTGATTACATTGCTTGTGGGCTTCTGTATTCCATTCGTTTCCTTTTAGGCATCCTTGGCCCATTTACTTTCCTTGGGCATCCTCGGCCCCTTCTAATTCTGTGTTCCCATGGGCTTCTATTATCTCCTTTGGGCTTCCCTAGCCCAGTTGCTTTATCCTTCATCCTTGGGACTCATGGACTTTCCATCAACTCTTAACTTTCTTTACTTGCATTAATTTGGGTTTGTCATGGCCCATTCTCACTTTTCTACATCGCATACTGCTCATGGGTTTATTACTTCTCTCTTTCCGAGCTCCTCTGGGCCCGTTTGCTTCCTCAAGGCCAACTTGTTTATTTTATTGCCTTATGATCCATCATTCCTGCCGCTTGGGCTTAATGGCTTTTCTATCCGATCACTAACTCATTTTCGCCCATGCTGCTGGGCTTCTTCCTTCTACTGGGCTTCCCAAAATGAGCATCAACAGGTGGTAAATTGCTATTTATTTTAAATTGGGCTAACCACTTTTAACCATGCATTTAAAAATAAAATAAAAAGCCAACTGAAGAAAATTGTGCCTAAAACAATGAGTTTTGTCTTACTAAATTTGACTAAACAAAAAAAAAAGAAACCTAGGAACACAATAAAATGTCACACAAAAAAGAAGTTTAGGAATATAACAAAATGTCACAACATTTTCGTAATATTTTTTATTTTTAGCTGTATTAGGTCCCAGTTTGATATTTTATTATTTAATTCTTACGTCCACAGCATTTTCACAATAAATATTAGGTAAAAAATTATTTAGATTTTAAAATTATGCATTAAAAAAAACAAACAAAAAGACAATACAAGAAAATTGTGTGTGAAACGTACAGTGAATTTTGGCTCACCCAATTTGACTATATATACTAAAAAAGAAGTCTAAGAATACAACAAAATATTAAAAAATTTTCACAATACTTTTATTTTTAGGATCCAAATAGATATATATTTATTTTATTTGAGAGAAATGCTACATCCATAACATTTTTAGAATCACCTAAAAAAAAAATAACATTTTTAGAAAAAATTATAAATGACAAGTTGTTATTGGTTTTAAATTAAACCCACTACTGATATCATTTTTTTATCCTTCAAAAATACCTTGCTACATAAAATTTGTTACAAAATTATTGTGAAAATATTGTAGACATAACATTTCTTTTTATTTTATTTTATTTTGATTTATAAGGAATTGAGATCTTGCGATTGTGAAAATATTATGACAAAAAGAAGATGTTATAACATTTTCATAATACATTTATTTTTAGTTGTGATTGGTTTCAGTCTCTTATTTTATTATTTTATTTTGACATTTAAAAAATTGACACCTTAATAATGATGAAAATATTGTAAAAATTTGTTGCATCAGTGTAATTGTGTTTGCACATATAATATTTAAAAGCAAAAGCAAAACCAGCGTATTGTGAAAACAAAAAAAATGGCCAATGAACAGTAAAAATTGTCAATAATTGTGAAAATATTGTAAGAATTTGTTAAGTCAGTGTAACTGTACATACACATATAATTATTTGAAAGAAAAGATAGAAACAGCACAACCAAAACTGGTGTACTGCAGTTTGTGGTAAAAAAGAAGATGCTTAATGAATAATATTGTAAAAGTGTTACGAAAAATGTTGTGGATATAACACTTCTTTTTTCATAATATCTTTAGTTTTAGTTGCCGATGATTTTAGTATGATATTTTATTTTAACTTATTAGGAATTAACATGTCAACAATTACAAAAATATTGTGATAATTTATAAGATATTACGCCAAAAAAAAAAAACACAGAGAAAAAAAGAAAAGAAAAGAAAAGAAAGCAGCGAAGAAGGAAAAAAAAAAAAAAAATGCAGCAACAGTGCAGAGGTTGAAACCAAAGCACTCTCGCTACAGGGCCAACTGAACAAACCAAATGTGTACTGTAGGGGCATTGGTGCATTTTACGTAGTTAATAGATCGATACAAGCAACTTGTTTTCTCAGATGCCTCTCCCTTATCTTTTTCTTTGTCACTCTCCTCTTATCCTTTCACTTTCACATTTCTTACTTGCAGGTCAAAGATGCATTTCTAAAAAAAAACACATGATCGGTGCACACCACAGACCCAGGTATTTCCGTTTTCTTCTCTTTTTAAATTTTTTTTTTTAATGAAATGGCATTTTCATTTTCAACCAAATACTAATTCAATCAAGTTTGGTTTTTTTTTTTTTTTAAATTATTTTCTATGTTGAATAACAGGTGAGTTGAAGTTATTGTCGAGAGAAGAAAGGAAACTGGGCAAATATTTTTGAGTTAGACGCAAGTGGCTGAGAGAAGAAGAAGAAGGGGTAGAAATGGTCATTTTCTGTACGTGCCATAGTTTTAGACAAGACAACTCATTGAAAATTAAAAAGTCTTGAAGCTTGTCTTCTAGTTTTGGGTACTGAACAGAAGGACGAAGGAAGAAGAAAGTGTAAAGAAAAGGTTTGTTCTTTTCATTTCTATTTCATTTTATGTGGATTTGGTGTGTTTTGGCCCCTTTTGGGACTACAATTTCGGAGTTGAGGGTGAGGAGTACTGATAAAAAGATGAGTTCAAGAGAGAAAAGAAAATGACACAAATCGGGAAAAAAAAAAAAAAACGCTGTTTTGGAGCATTCGGTTATATTTTTTTTTAGCTTTTAATAAATCAAAAAACTCCTTTACTATTTTAATACTTCATTTTATAATACACTCAACATTTTTTTTAAGCTTATTCTTAAAAAAGAAAAAATCAAAATTTTTTTTTAGCTAGTAGCCTATGAGCACGCGATCATGTGCCTACTTAGTGGCTCTTCTATTTTTTAGGTAAAATTTAATAATTTACATAAATTATAATTTGAGATTACAACATTTTTTAATCACAAAATACCTAGGAGTATGATAAAAAAAATATTTCATCCACAAATGCATAACACTCATCACACCTTTAGGTATTTTTGTGATTGAAAAATGTAGTAGTCTCAAATTATAATTTATGCAAATTATTAAATTTTACTCCAAAAATAGAAGAGCCACTGAGTACGCGCATGAACACGTGCTTATTTCTTTAACAAAATATCACAACACCAAATATCACAAATAACTAAATATGAATTAATGAAATTAGTCAAAATTAAAGCTACTAAAAGTATCTAATAGGCTACCATTTTGTTTGAAAACTCAAAGTAAAATACAAATTCTACAAACTCAATGGAAAAATACAGTGTGAAATAAAAAGAGCCTTTATAAATTATTACGTGTGTGCAGTGGGACTTTTTTTTTTTTTTTGGATTTAGTGTCATAATTTTTCAGGGTAAATTTTTTAGTTACTTGTTTTTAGTTACATTCGAAACTTAAGCATTGGAAAATGGTTCTACATCCCAAGATTTTTTTAATAATAATTTGATAGTTACAATAATGGAAGTGAGGAGTTCAAAACCTTAGTAATAAATTTGATATCGAATCATGAGAGACATATTTCGTCTATGACTTTTTTTTCTCTTTTATGATAAATATTTTAGCTTCCTTTAGGGTACATGCCCAAATTTAATGTTTAGGCGAGTTATTAGAACTGCGATCATATAAATCTTTCATATTCAATCTGATAAATTCCTTACAACGGGAAAGCCCTGCCATCAATGCTTTCAACAAAACTACGAATATAACGTCAACCCATCAAGGTGACATGTCGTGGATAATTTGGTGAAGCACAACCAAAACTACTCTTCTCAATCTACTTAGTTAGCCTACAAATAAGTTAAACAGTGGGTCATTATTTGAAGGGAAAACAAAAATTTACCTAAGATAAAAGATTTAAAACAAAAATATGGGAAGAAAAAACTAACCCACAATCAATACAAAATTAAATTCACACAAGATAATAATCTCTTGCATACTCATCTTTTTTGGATTATGTTATTTTAAACTACCTAATCAGCGCATAACTTTTTAAATTGTGAAATTTATAAAATCAAATCCTTCTCTTTTAAATAGTAGAAATAAGTTTAACTCAAAGTTAGTATAGGATGGGGGGATTTCGCAGCTTTTTCATTGAATCCAAGTTTTTTCAATTAGTTGTAGAGGAAGGGGGGTGTTATTTTTTGTTACGGATCTTTGAGAGGGGCAAATACTTTATGAGATCAGTCTTTATGGGTAAAAGTGCAGCACAGTGGCTGATGAAGAATATAGAATACACTATTGTTGAGGCAAGTTCCAAACAGTTTTTTTCATTCAGGGACAGTGACACTGCTTATACTCTTCAACGTAGCACCAACTCTTTTGGTCAGTTTTTACTATTGACTGAACTCAAAGTTGGAAGGTACAAGAGGTCGATCATTATCCCTGAAGGCAAAGAGAAATATGGTTGGAGGGCTTTTGGCCTTGAACTAAGAAAGATGTTGAATCCTTCCCATTATGCTGAGGGTGGAGCTGGTCTTCCAACTTTTATTCCTCAGGTGCATAAGCCATTTTTGGAGGCTCAAAATTCTAGAACTTTTGTTGAAGTTGTACAAGGCTCTCATGGAAAAGCCGTGGATAGGAAGCAGCTAAAGCAGCTAGGTTCCACTGTTAAGGGGAAGAAGTCACAGATAGGAGAGGAGAAGATGGTGGTGAAACTGAGACTTACACGTGCCAAGGTGGGAGTTTTTCCGATGGGCAAGCCAGATAAGTTGGTGGTGGGAAGAGGGGATGATAGGAGGGAGTTGTGCATTAATGAGGAAACAGAGGTAGGTGAGCAAAATCAGGCAGATAGTAGGATACGTTTCCCAAGCCTCAGCTTGAATTCAAAATTTCATAGGAAGAAGAGTGATGTAAGGAGACCATGCTGGACAGGGAGTGGTTTTATCGTGAAGGTTGACGTGATAGGGAGGAGACGGGTTTCCTGGGTGAGAAAGAAAAGGGGAGCTCAGAAGTACAAATGGGTTTCATTGGCTGGAAAGGAATGGTGCAAGGGTAAGCTGGGCTTGGGCCCTAACAAGCTAGCAACCCAACTGCCAGTTAGTGAGTCTGAGTATTGGTCAGGCCCAAAAGTTACAAGCCCATTAACCTTTGAGCCTGGGGAATGCTCCGTTAAGTATGTTGAGCCCTTACTCTCAGCCAATTTTCACGAGAAGGCTGGGGAGAGTCCAAGGGTGAGTGCGTCAAGCCTCGAGATGCCGTTGCAGATGACCGGAGGACTTGTGTGGCCACTGATGGTACGGGTTCAGGCCGAGAATGGTGGTTCATGCCCTCCGGTGCCTCTGATGAGCCTTGCTCTGATGTTACAAGAGGTGCGACGCCCTGGGGTTCTGGTGGGTTCGCCTCATCGGTGCTGTGAGTCGTCGGTAGGAAGGTTGGGGTGCATCGGATCTCCTCCAGTGATGTTTTTCAGGCTTAGCTCTGATCGAAACTACGTCCTAGGTTCCATTTCGTTGGGTGGGATGAGCTTTGAAGGTAAGAGGATGGTGGCTCTCGATTTTGTGCCACGATTGGTTGGACCTTTTCTTCCCGATCTCTTTTTGGAGTTGGCGCAAGCTAGAGCATTGGGACTTAGGGTATTCGGTCAGGAGGTTAATCCTTCTTTTAGTAACGATTTTTCTAGCTTTCCTAGGGAGGTCATGCTTGTGGAGGAAGCAGCTGATTTTTCTGTGGGTGTTGGCGAATCAGACTTGTCAGTTGGCTTTCCTCTACAAATCATCGCTCCAAGTGCATCGAATTATTTGCCAGAGTTGGAGGAGGTCAATGAGGTTTTGAGTATTGAGACCAAGTCAGATATTTCTGGGTGGGTGAAACATAGAATTCCTGGTTTCAATAAATTGGTTGGGTTGTCAATGTCTTAGCATGAGAAGTTGTGCATTGCCCTCTTACAGAGGCTTGAGTCAGAGATGGAGGCAGCCAATGTGTTACACAGGAAAGTACCGGGTAGCAAAAGAGGAGTCTAAATCTTCTGTCCCACTTTCCCTGCTCCACTTTATACTCCATCAATAAAAACTTACCACGTGTTCACTTAATTAATTAAATACCATCATTATTGACATATTAATACTACCATTATTAATTAATAGTGGTATTTAATTAATTAGGTAAATACTTGATAAGTTTTTATTGGTGGAGCATAGAGTTGCAAAACTTGGTCTCTTCAATGAATTATGACAGGAGATAGAGGATGGTCCTGTACTGGTGTTAGAAGTGGGGGATATTTTAGTGTTTATGAAGATAAAGATGATTTCGTGGAATGTTAGAGGTTTAAATGATTCTCGGAAACGTCTTGTGGTGAAGAATTTGTTGCGAGAGTGGAAGTGTGATGTTGTTTGTTTACAAGAAACGAAGATTGCTTGCATGAATAGACAGTTGGTTTGTAGTTTTTAGGGCTGCCCTTATGAGGATTGGGCTGTTTTGGAGGCTGATTGGACTGCTGGCGGTATTTTGCTTATGTGGGATAAAAGGGTTTTGGATAAGATGGAGGTTATGGTTGGAATGGGCTTGCTCTGATGTTTATGGCCCAAATGAAAATGACGAGAGGGGTCACATGTGGGATGAGTTGGCGGGTATTCATCAGTATTGGAGGACCCTGTAGTGTTGCTTTGGGGACTTTAATATTGTTCGCTTTCCTAGCGAGCGTAGGGGCGAGACTCGCTTGACCCTGGTTATGGAAAAATTCTCTAAATTTGTTGAGGATCTTAACTTGGTTGATTTGCCTTTGGAAGGAGGTAGCTATACATGGTCAAGTGGCACTAATCAACTAACGATGTCTAGGATTGACAGAGCTTTCGTCTCTCCAGATTGGGAGGACTACATCCCAGATGTTATTCAAAGGATTCTACCCCGTCCCATCTCAGATCACAGCCCTATTCTCTTGGAGGCGGGGAGGATGGTAAGGGGAAAGAGTCCATTCAGATTTGAAAATATGTGGTTGAGGACGGAGGGTTTTGTGGATAGAGTTCATTCTTGGTGGAATCGGCACTCCTTTTTAGGTACGCCTAGTTTTGTGTTTGCAAAGAAACTTAAGGCTTTGAAAGAAGACATTTTGCAATGGAATCGCCAATAGTTTGGCAATGTAGTGTGTAAAAAGAAGCAATTACTGGAGGAGTTGAAAACTCTAGATGCTAAGGAAGGGGATTTTGGTCTCTTTGATGGGGAGAAATGTCATAGGGCAGATTTTAGGTCCTAGGTGGAACATCTCCTCTCCCTAGAAGAAATTTCCTGGAGACAAAAATCAAGGATGTTATGTATCAAGGAAGGGGACAACAACATTAAGTTTTTTCACAAAATGGCCAATTCCCATAGAAGGTTTAATCATTTGAGGACCTTGGGAGTGGATGGGGTGGTTTTTGAGGAGGATTCGGAGGTTTCTAATCAAGTTGTTCAATTTTATAAAAATTTGTACAAGGAGACTGAGGGGTAGAGGCCTTTTGTGGAGGGGTTGGATTTTGATCGTATAGGGGATAGGGAGAGGGTTTGGCTTGAGAGGAATTTTGAGAGAAAGGAGATTCTTCAAGTTGTAACTGACATGGATGGGGACAAAGCTCCAGGTCTGGATGGGTTTACCCTGGCGTTCTATCAACACTGTTGGAGGGTAGTGGAGAAAGACATCTTAGCGGTCTTTGAAGAGTTTTTCCATCATTGTAAGTTTGAAAAATCCCTTAATGCTACTTTCATCGCATTAATTCCTAAAAAGAATGATGCCTCTAATATTAGTGATTTTCGTCCTATTAGCTTGGTGGGGAGTGTGTATAAAATCTTGGCTAAGGTCTTGGAAAATCGTTTGAGAGCAGTTTTAGACCAGTTGATCTCTGAGAATCAGAATTGCTTTGTGGGTGGGAGACAAATCCTTGACTTGGTTCTTATTGCGAATGAGTGTGTGGATAGTCGAAGGAAGAGCAGGGTTCCTAGAGTCATTTGTAAGCTTGATATGGAGAAAGCCTACGATAATGTGAATTGGGAGGCTTTGCTGTATTTGTTGGATAGGATGGGCTTTGGAGTGAAGTGGTGTAAGTGGTTCCATTCTTGCATTTCCACGATTTAGTTCTCTATTTTGATTAATGGGTCTCCAATTGATTTCTTTGGTAGTTCAAGGGGTTTAAGACAAGGAGATCCGCTATCTCCCATGCTGTTTTTGCTTATGATGGAGGTGTTTAGTAGGATGTTGAGAAGAATGGAGGGTGCTAGCTTGATCCGTGGTGTTAATCTTGAGGGCAGGAGGGATGGTGCGGAACGTGTTTCTCATCTTTTGTTTGCAGATGATACTATCCTTTTTTGTGATGCAAATGTGGAGAAAATTCTTCATATTCGGTTGTTGTTACTTAGTTTTCAGAAGGTAACAGGTCTGAAGGTCAATGTGCATAAGAGTGAAATTGTTCCAATAGGAGAGGTTGTTGATGTGCATGCCCTGGCTGAAATTTTGGGTTGCAGAGTTGGTACTTTGCCTATGTTGTACCTTGGAATGCCATTGGGGCCTTCTCATAATTCCCCTTCAATTTGGAATCCAATTTTGGAAAAAATTGAGCGAAAATTAGCCGGGTGGAAGAAGTTGTATCTATCTAAGGGGGGTCGCTTAATGCTTCTTAAAAGTATGCTATCTAGTCTTCCGACTTACTTTCTATCTCTATTCACTATTCCTACTCATGTGGCTAATAAAATTGAAAAGTTGCAGAGGGATTTTCTTTGGGGTGATAGCAAGATTTATCTGGTAGGGTGGGATAAAGTTTGTGCGCCTATAGCCAATGGTGGCTTGGGAATAAGGAAACTTACTACTTTCAATAAGGCCTTATTGGGAAAATGGTTGTGGCGGTTTGGGAAGGAAGAGGATTGGTTATGGAGGAGGGTGGTAGCTTCAAAATATGGGGAAGAATGGGGGGCATGGACCTCAAAGTTGGGTAGGGGAGTTCATGGGTGTGGGTTATGGAGAGTTATTCGTATAGGGTAGGAGGATTTCAGCAAAAATGGTTAGTTTGTTGCTGGGTTGGGGAATAGAGTGAGGTTTTGGCAGTTCCTTCGTATTTTGGGAGCCAATACTCCTCCTATGGATGCTGGAGATCGGATGAGATGGAAATTGAAGTCTAATGGGATTTTTGACACCCGGTCATATTATAACAAATTAAGGGATGCCCCCTCAACTATCTTTCCTTGGAAAGATATTTGGAGAGCAAAGGCCCCCAGGCGAGTTTCTTTTTTTGTTTGGTGTGTTGCTTGGAATAAGATTCTTACGGGAGATAACTTGAGATTGAGGAGATTGGATTTTGTGGATTGGTGCATTATGTGCCACCATTGTGGAGAGATGGTGAACCATTTACTTTTTCATTGTGACTGGGCTTACCAGTTATGGAGCTTTGTCTTTATAACTTTTGGCATGTCTTGGGTTATACCTAGTTCAATTCCAGACTTGCTTTTTGGCTGGTGGAATTGGCTGGGGAAGCATTCGTTTCAGATTTGGAACTTGGTCCCGTTGTGCATCCTATGGTGTATTTGGAAGGAACGGAATCAGAGGACTTTTAAGGATTTGGATAGCTCTAGGGATCAGATGCTTGCTTCTTTTAGTGGAACTCTTTTTGATTGGTCTCGGGCTTGGGGACTCACGTCTAATGATTCCCTCCCTTCTTTTCTATGCTCCCTCTCTCTTTTGTAATTTCTCTGTGTTACGGCAGTTATGGGCTTTTTGTACAACGTTAGGCTGGATTGCTCATTCCTGCCGTGCTAAGCCCAAAATATTCTGGATTAGAGAGTTGGGACTGGTCCAATTGCAACTCACTTTGGTCCAGCTTGTGCGCAAGCCATGCCCTGTTCTGTCGCAGTTTATATTATGTGACCGTGGCAGGTGGGCCTTCTTGAGATGATTACAGCAGGCGGATATAAGGTAATATCAAAGAGGTTTTCTTACTAAACTTAAACGATGAGACATTGCAAAGAATACATATTCCAATGAAATAGCAACAAAACTGAGTATTAACATGAAAGTAAATGCGGAAGGAAAGAAAAAGGAAATAAAGGCCAACTTATAAAACAGTTAGTCTACCGCAATATTTTAAAAGGGTTCAAGTCAAGAAGGAGACAACATTCCTTCAATGCGAATAATTTCTCAAAAGGAGAGATTAATGGCTTTGAAGAGACGGTCCTAAATGACTTGTACCCAAGTCAGTAACAATAAAGAGCGTGAGTTTGAGAGGGAGAGAGGGAAAACAACCCATTTTTGTGCATGTTCGCCATCTTTCTTTCCTCAGTTTTCTTCTTATCTTTATTTCTTTTCTTAATATTTTTCCTTTTTTTTTTTAGCTAGTATTAGCCTTTCCTTAGTTTTCCTTACTCTTACTATGTTTTTTTCTTTTTCCTTCCCCCCCTCCTTTCTCCTTGCGCACAATGAGTGTCCTTATATAGTACCTACCATGGCTTGGCTTTTACCTTTTTACCCTCTAACCGCCTTTTGTCTAGTGTGTGTCCTTACCAACCATTACTGATTGGTCAGGTGCTCGACCAACGCCACTTACCTGCGCTGGCCGCGCCAGATCACATCACCAGGCGGGGACAAAAATATTTGTCTATTTGCTTGCCGAACGGTTACAACTCAGCTTTGCTATTTTTGGGTGGCATGTCATCCCAGCAGGACACTCACCCGAAAGTAGCCTGAGCAGGATCCTTGAAATAGGTTCTTTCCCTCTCCCCTCCGCCAAACCACGTCCCCCCTTACCTTTGACCCATAACCCACCTCTTCTCGTATTGGCTGGGTACAGGCTGGTAAGACCTGGGCCTTGCGCGTGCTCTGTTTTTCATGTCGATCCAAAATTTGCCCACCGTTCATGCGTTTGCCATGGTTTGGGCGTATGTCTGTTCATCCTGCTGTTCACCTCTAACTTTTTGTGGCGTGGGCTACTTCTTCACTGACTTGCCATTTAAGGTCTGGGCTTTTGCTCGATTGTGGGTTTTAGCTCGTTTGCATCTTCTCGTGTTTTAATCTTCGTGGCCTTGCTATTGCTTCCAGCCGCACCATTTTGACATTCATGTTATGGCGATATAATTTAGTACCATTGGGCTTTTTTGGGTCTGCTGTTTGTTTTCCTTTCTAAGGGCTTAATAAGCCTCATAAGGCTTTCTTGCCATGTTTGCCTGCGGGCTCCCATGTCCCATTTACTTTCCTTTGGGCGTCCTTGGCCCTTTCTAATTTCGTGCTTTCCATGGGCCTTTACTAATTCATTGGGCTTCCTTGGCCCAACTACTCCATACTTCATTCTTAGAGTTCATAAGTTTTTTTTATGGCCTGTACTTATTTTACTTTGGGCCTGCCATAATAGATGTGGTTCATTCTCACTTTTCTACATCCGTGGCTCACGGTTCACTATTTCTCTCTTTTCGGGCCTTTTCAGACCTATTTACTTCTTCAAGATCCATTTATTTGCTTTATGGACCTATAATCCATTATTCCTGCCACTTAGGCTTAATGAGTTTTCTATCCATTTTCTAATTCTTTTCTGTTGATGTTGCTGGGCTGCTACTTCTTACTGAGCTCCTGAAAATGAGCCTCAACATTTAGCCCCCTGAGCATATGAAGTGCTCCTGCGGTTCATATGTGAATAAAAGACTTTCCTACCCTTTTTGTCTTTTCTTCTTCTTTTCCTTCGTGGGCTTTTTTGAACAGTGGTCCCCAACTCATACATATGTTCAGATATCTTTATGTATACATACATACATACATACATACATACATACATACATACATACATACATACATATTTTGCTTTTCCTTTTTCTGCCATGAACAGCTCTGTCTCTTCGAATTTCTCATTTAGCAGTTATCTTGATGCTGAGCTGGCGCTTCATTAATTTCATTCCTCTTCCAATGGCTGACCCATCGTATCTCTTCACGCCACTATTAATTACACCCAAGGATAAATCTCTTCTTAATCCTTCTCCAACCACTCTTTCTTCTTTCAACGCGAACATTCTCCCTACTCCCTTTTCTCCATCGCCTTCTATTCCCAAGACATTCCCCTCCATCTTACTCCGATCCAAACTTCGCACTATGACACCAGCGAAAGGTCAAAGTTCCTCACGCCGTAAGGGGAAGGAGGTCGCTCGTGATCCTTCTGCCACTCATGATGTAGGCGAGGAGGTTATTCATTCTAAATCAGACCATTCCGACGAGGAAGAGACGCAGCGCACTCCGGACGGTGAGTGTGCTCCCCTTATCGGCCCTTGGTATGACATCCATCCTCACTTCCCGAAGGTTCCTGGTGAATATACGCTGTTGCTGCCGGGCCGCGTGTGGCTCGCCCTTTGTCGGCGAAACACAGACACTTCTTGGGCTCCGTTGGCCTCTTCGGTCTATGATCTCATCATCCGTGAAGGCATTTCGCTCCCTGTGCCCATCCATTTTGAATATGTGTCAGGTACTGCCTTAGGTTAGAGAGAGTGGGTTGATAGGGAGTTATCGGACACGGGCTTCATGGGTTTACTCTAGCGGGCCTGCGTGTTAAAGGCCGTCGTTTCCTCTCACTGCTTATCAAACTTCAGGGATCTTTTCAATCTCCACCATCTAGTCCACAGGTGGTGTACTACCACCCATACCGAGGTTACTGTAACTCTGGAAGATGTGGCCGATCAACTACTTTTACACATCCTCGGTGACGCCGATCCTGACGCCTCAGAGTTTTCGCTAGAGGAGGAAGCCATTGAGGCCAAATTGAAGAAGAGAATGAGTGGTAACGAAAAGCTATCATTTTGGGTCAGTTCTCTCGCCAAGATTTCTACCTTCGCTTGTTGTGCGGCCTTCATCGCCTTCTGGTTATGTAAGTTTGTGTTTGCCTCCCATCCTCATTATGCCATAAAGCCTTTATATTTTCGATTGGCCATCAAAATATCAGCCGGGGTGAGTTTCCCGCTGGCTCCTATGTTTTTGGGACATTTGTATGTCCAACTAGATATCCTACGGAGCGATGAGAGCCAAGCTGGTTTTTGCCATATAGTCACTTCTGCTGTTCATAGTACCATTTTGCAACACCTGTTATACGAACGCTGCGCGAAGCAGTTAGTGAGATGTAGACCCGTTCGATTTACCAAGGAGAAGTATCAATCTTGTCCTCAAGTTATCACTGACTTCTGTGGCAGATTTGAGTTTGATTTCTCGTTGACCTTCCATTGGGTTGGTTTGAAGCCCATTGATTATTCTGTTGTTGAATCTTTTGACAAATAAGTGGGTTTTTCTTGGAGGGCTTACAGAGATTTGGGCGCGAGTATACATGTGCTGATTCGGTTATTTGTTCATTTGTTGATACTGTTGGTACCACCATTCCTTTAGCTGATTTTGATAAGACGGGGATAACTTACTTGGCGGCTACTAATGCTGGGTGGCTGCCCTATCTGGCTGATGAAGGTTTTAGGTTCGTGCATTATCCTGCCAACCGGGTAAGAAGGCAGTTTGGGTTAGATCAAGACATTCCTGATAGTCTTTCTTTTCTCATGGAGTCTCCTACATCTGTCCGGCTGTTCCTGAGACATACTGCCTTTGCATTTTGGAGTCAGCGTTTCTCTGCAGTTACCATTCCAGGCTCACTGAGAGAGGGCATTTGTACTCCTGCCATGCATGGATACTGGCAGATCGTGATGACTTTATTCGAGCAAGAATTGGTAGGCAGTCGTGGTTTCTCTCTTATTCCTCCCGATGGACTTATTGTAGTCGTTTCGGCCAATCCCAGTTTGCTTTTACCTTCTAAGTCTATGTTAGCCTATGCCAGGAAACAGAATCGGTCTACCATCTTCGAGTAGGATAAGGAGAAAAAAGGTTGTTATTGGCATGCTGGTGATTATCCTCTAGGTTGAGAGAAGAAAGTAAAAGTGACGAACATTCCGGTGCCTAAAAAGGGATCTGCCAAACCCAAGTCTTCCAAAAAGGGTGGTGATCTTTCTGAAGCTTCTTCTGACGTGCGTCCTACTGTTAGCAAGTCCAAGTCCACTGTTCCGCAACCGTCTACCGGTGCTCCTCCTTCTAGTAGGACACGAGGTAGCAAGAGGAAGTTCGTTCCACCACCTGTAACTACTACTACTGAGCGGCGGGTAAGTTGCCTTCAACTTTGTTTCCTTTCCTTTTTTTATTTTTTTTTTAAATCTCTGACTTCCCATAGCTAATTTTTATACACTTGTTGGTTCATCTTCTTATCCCTGCTTTCCGTTTCCTTTGCAGTCCAAATTCAAGGAGGATACATCTACTACACATCTCATATCAATTGACGAGCCTGAGTTCGAAGTATGTTTCTTCCCTTTTTTTATTATTTTTTATTATTTTTTATTTACCTATATCTCTCTTGCCATACATCGTTGTTTGCTTGCCCTTGTTTTGGCTTCATTACCAGTTATGGACTTTTTTTTTTTTTTTTTTTTGTTCCTCAGGACAAGCCCGAGCCTCTTTTTGTATATCGTCCTACAACTGAAGAGCTTTCCGCCTCCATGAGGACACCCTTTGGAGGTTTCCCTAGTGGGACTAATATAGTACTTGTGACACCCACTCCTTCTGCTGCTGCACCAAGAGTCCCCACTGAGGTCCTTACCCCTCCTGTCGAGCCGGCATCTGTGAGCAAGGGTATTCATTCAGAGAAGGTTGAGGAGACTGTTCCTTCAAGTGTTTCTCAGACCGAGGCTGTTTCTCCAGCCACCCCCCGTGTTATATCTACCAGTGATCCTTTCCTGACTCTCTCTCAAACGGCAAAGGATGGTTCTTCCTTGGTTGTTACTCCCTCTTCCATTCCGGGCTTCGCTACACGGGGGCCTAATATGGATTTGTCTTCTGAGGGCTCCGAGGATGTTCTCGAGGATCGCGATGATAAGCATGCCGTGAAAAAGAGGATTTCTGATTCTGAGGAGGAGGATGAAGGTGTTGAGCGCGGGGTTAAATCTATGGGTACGTATTCCTTATTTTGTTAAGTCTTCTTTCTTTTCTTTTTTTTGTAACACCCTTTTATTTTGCACTTTTATTTCTACAGAAACCTCCTAGGAGCCAAAAATTGCAGCAGATGCACCCACTGTTATTCCTCCTACCATACCTGTCGCACCTATTTCTGTTGCCTTCACAACCCTTACTTTCACAGGTCTCGATCCCCTCTCCCTTCTCTCTGTCTTTTTTTTTTACTCATGAATTCATTCTCTCTTCTTCTTCTTCTTTTTTTTTTTTTGGCAGGCCCACTTCCTACCGCCCCTTCCCAATTTGAGTTAGGCAGTAGTTTTGCTGCGGTTATGGACCTAGTAAGTGAGGCCGCGGCCTTCTTCGCCCGTTTTGATCAGCCTGAGGTTAATGATCTTGGTCCTGCAGAATTTTGGGGTTCTGGTCCTCCTTACATGGATGTCCATGGTTTCAAAGTCCCTGAGAATTGTGTTTCTCACCTGGAGGCCATCTACAACAGCCGCGGTGATTTTATGCAAGGATTCCATCTGGGCCGCTCTGCTAGATAACATTTTCTGAAAATGCTTGGGAGCGTGATGAATGATATCGAGCATAATTTCGTGGACACTATTTCCTCCGAGAGAATCCTTCAATGGAGAGCTGTAGTTCAAGAGCTTGTAAGTGTTGGCTTCGCCGTGGAGTTTATTCTTGATCACCTCTGTGAGATTGCTTGAGCCCTCTTCATGAGGAGAGTTCAGCCTGCCATCAATGCCATTGACACACGAATTGAGGTTCTGAAGAAAGAGGTGGCAAACTTGGAGGCTCGCCGTAAGCGTCTTCTCTCGAGCATTGGTGAGTCTAGCCGCTTTGAGGATCAGTCTCTTATCTCTAGGCTTCGTTGATGATGTAGTTTTCCTTCTTTTTTTTTTTAGTTTACTTATCTTTTGGTTTGCCCTCCCCTTTTATGTTTCCTACTAAACTTTACTTCCTCCTTATCTATTTTTTTTTTTTGAGACTGCTATAATTTGGGTTTGTAACTATGATACTACATTTGCTACTACTTTTATCTATTACTATGACATGGTATGCTTTTTGTAATTTTCATACTTCTTTTCATTACGTGAAAGCATGTTACAATTATGTCTCATGACACAGTCACTTGAGGGAAACAAAGAGAAAAGGCAAAAAAAAAAAAAAAAAAAGTAACTACATGGCTTTTGTCCATAAGCATAATACCATTTCAACCATTTTCCATTGATGGGATCATTCAGGTCTCTGCCATCCATCTGAATTAGGCAGTAATACCCACTTAGATGTGCTTCCCTTATCACAAGTGGCCCTTCCCATTTTGGTGCAAACTTAGACGGTCTTGCCATGCCTCTCCTGATATAGTCTGCCACTCTAAATACGAGTTGTCTTTCCGCGAACACTCTTTCCTTGGTCATCCTGCCATAGGCCTCCGTCATTCTTTGTCTGTATCTACAGTTACGTTCTTGAGCTTCTTCTCTTTTTTTATCAAGCCCCTCTAAGTCTTCATATCTTTCTGCGACAAAAACTCCCCTTTCTTTTTCCTTTTCGCGCATTTGCATGACTCTTAATGATGGAGTCATTATTTCTGCTGGGCTCATCACTTCTGTCTCGTAGACTAGAGAAAAGGGTGAAAACCCGGTGGCTGACTTCGACGAATTTCGATAAGCCTAAAGAGCGTCCAGCAAGTGCGTCACCCATCCACCCGCGTATTCTTGACTCATTTTGCTTATGATCTTTATGAGGATCTTGTTCGTTGCTTATGCTTGCCCATTTCCTTGGGGATAGCAAGGCAACGAGTGGTGGTGCTTGACTTGATAGAATTCCAGTATTCTCCTTACATCACTGTTGACAAAAAGTGTACCGTTGTCGCTAATGATTCTGTGGGATACTCCAAACCTCACAATTATGTTCTCCTTGATGAAGTTTGCCATTGCTTCCCCCTTGGCTTTGCGGAGTGGTACTACCTCTGCCCATTTTGTGAAGTACTCTGTAGCTACCAAGATCCATATGTAGCCATGTGATGGTGGATTGATTGGTCCCACCAGATCAAGCCCTCAAATGTGAAAGGGCCATGGGGTAACCATGCTGTGCAAGCTTTGCGGATGGGTGTGGATTAAGTTAGCCTGTACTTGACAACTATGACACCTTTTTACGAATTCTGCCATGTCTTTCTTCATGGCAGGCCAGTAATAACCCATCTGTAGTAGGCATCTATATAACTTTTTCTTCCTTTGGTGTTCCCTGCATTCTCCCATGTGTACTTCTTTAAGCATGTCTTTCGCTTCGTCAGGGCCCAGGCATCGCAATGGGTCTTCGTCATATCCTCTCTTAAAGAGGACCCCGTTGTGTAGGAAGTATCGTGTTGCCAGTCTTTTGAGTTTGTACCGCTCACTGTGCTTTTGTGGCAGGATTCCTTCCGCTAAGTACTAGGTGAATGGCTTTCTCCAGTCTTCGTTGACAAACACCGCGTAACTTTCCTCCCTATCTGCCACTAGCTGGCAAGCCTCACATTGAATTTGGACTTGATCCGCGTCTTTTCCCATACTCGACCAGTAAAAGCCTGCCCTTTGAAGTCTGCAGTAGAGGTTGACTTCTCCGCTGGATCTGCAAGTCTTGTCATGCACTTCTTTTAACTTTCTCTGGGCTTCCTTTTGGCTCATGCATCTAGATAGGACCCTTCCTGGCATCTTGCTGTACAACTCTCCCTTTACCAGGACACAATCTTTTAATACTTTTAACTCCATAGTTTCTCCCTCTTTCATCAAGGTCTCCGTTATTGGATTCCGCCAGTCCTCTTCGCACCATTCCTCTTGAAATCTTTCCTTCAATGCTTCAATGATAGGATGTTCCCTCTTACTAACTTCTACCCGAGTGCTTTTTCCCTCAAAGGTTATCTGTGAGCTCAGCGTGGCCAGCGCATCTGCGAACGGTTTTCATTCCTTGGAGCATGCTCTATTTCAAAGGTCAGAAACTTCTCTTCCATCTTCTGGGCCATTGCTCTGTATGGGGCCAGGCTAGGTTCCTTTAAAAAGAAATTCCCTTTGGCCTGGCAGACCACTAAGTTCGAGTCCCCAATTACTCTTAAATGTTTGACTCCCATTTCAAGGGCTGTGGCTAGCCCGGTTAGATAGGCTTCATATTCTGCCATGTTATTCGAGCATGGAAACTCTAATTTGAAGGATAATGCCACAGCTTCATTTTCTTTATGGTACAAAACCACTCCCGCTCTACCTGATTGGGCAGTAGAGGATCCATCAAATCTCATCACCTATTGCTCCTTGACTTCTTCTACCATGGCTATTTCTCTGGACACTTCATCATCCAGCGGGAACTTTTCCTCTCCTGGGAACTGTGCTAATAGATCGGCTATAGCCTGACTTTTTACCGCCTTGGGTGTTCTTGCCTTTAGGTCGTATTGCGATAATTATAACAGCCATTGGGATATCCTGCCCGAAAGAATCGGCTGTTGCAGTAAGGCTTTTATGGCATGGGATTTAGTCATCAGCCATACTTCATAGACTAAGAAATAATGACGTAGCCTTTAGGAGGCGAACACAATAGCCAGACATGTCCTTTCCGCCCTTGGATAACGAGTTTTTGCATCTTTCAGGGCGCGGCTGATATAGTAAACCGGTTTTTCATTACCGTCCCTGTTCTCTTGAGCAATCAATGCACCCACAACACATTGGTTGGTGGCTAAGTACAACAACAGTGGCTTCCTACGGATTGGGGCTTGCATAGTGGGGAAATTCATCATGATCTGTTGCAGCCTTTTAAAGGCCGCTTGCTGTGCGTTTCCCCATTTAGAGTTTTACCCTTTCTAAAGCAGCTTGCTGAAAGCAGAGGTAATGGATGCTAACCCAGGGATGAATCTTCTAATATACAAGACCTTTCCCAAGAAACTCTTTAATTCTTTAACCGTAGCTGGGGGTTTCATGGTTGCTATTGCCATGGCCTTGGCCGGGTCCACGTTTATTCCACTGCTATGAACTAGAAAGCCCAAAAATTTCACAGAGGATACCCCAAATGCACATTTGAAAGGGTTCATCCTTAGTTTGAAAGTCCTACCCCTTTGGAATACCTTCCTCAATACTTGGATATGCTCTTCTCGCTTCCTTGATTTCACCACTATGTCATCCACATAGTCTTCTAATTCCCAGTGCATCATGTCATGGAATATGACCGTCATTGTCCGCTGATAAGTTGCACCAGTGTTCTTTAACCCAAATGGCATTACCGTGTAGTAAAAGTTGCCTATGAGTATTCTAAAGGCAGTCTTCTCTTCATCCTTTGGCGCCATTCTAATCTGATTGTACCCACTAAACCCATTCATGAACGAGAACATGGCATTTCTTGCCGCAGAATCTATTAGTAGATCCATGTTCAGCAGAGGGAATTCGTCTTTTGGGCAAGCTCTGTTGAGATTCCTGAAATCTACACAACATCTTATCTGCCCGTTCTTTTTCTTCACCGGCACTATGTTGGACAGCTAGCGTGGATGCTGAATGGGCTTGATAAATCCTACGGCCAGCAATTTCTGTACTTCTTTGGCTATCTGTCCCTCTATCTCAGTGTGGAATATTCTAGCGGGCTGGACCACTAGTTTGGCCCCTGGGTACATGTTTAGTGTGTGCATCACTAGCCCAGGATCCAATCCGGGCATTTCACTATAGTCCCAAGCAAAAACATCTTTGTATTCTTTCAACATCATTATCAATTCCGACTTCTCTTTTTCTAACAGTTTCGAACTGATTGAGATGGGTCTTGGTTCCTGCAAATCGAACCCCATATTGACTTCCTCTAGCTTTTCTTCTGACACAACCTGCGTGTCCTTTTCTGCCGCAAACTCTTCGTCGCTATTCTTTTCCTCCAATCCTTCTTGAACTATGCAACACACTAGGCTTTTGTGCTGCCCTTCCTGTCTAGGGCCCTCTCGTGTTTCACTTGTGGGCCTCGCGTACCTTCATAATCTGTATACGATTCTGCCATCAAGGCCCCAAACCCTGACGCATCATGGTACATCATTCGCTTCTGTGGTAGGCGCTTCTTTCCTCTTCCTTTTCTGAGACAGCAACTTTCTCAGGTCAGGTTCTGGGTCGTCCCAGATATCCTCCCACCTAGGAACGAAGGTGCCTCGCGGCTTTGACACTGAATTTTCCCCCGATGGCGCCCACTAGTTGTAGAACATAGTTTCCACCAAATGGGCCTCTGCTTGCTCGAATGGTGATGGGTTTGCTGCTATTCGTATCATCCTGCCATTCAGTCTTCCCTTCACACACTAGTGGTAGGTGGATGGAACTAACCGGTGTTTATGCAGCCATGGTCTTCCTAACAATGCGTGGTATGAAACTTCTGTTTTTACTACGTGAAACCGGGCTAAGGTGGCTATGAGGTCCACCTTTAACCATAATTGAATATGGCTTGCGGTGTATTCGCCGCTTCCTCCGAACCCAGTTACTTCCATTGGGCACCCTTGGATCCTTTTTTCTGAAATTCCCGTTGCTTGCAAAGTGCTTAACGGAACAAGATTTACTGAGGCACTTGTGTCCACCAGGGCTCTTTTGATAGGAATTTGATTTATTGATGCGGCCAGATAAAGGGGTCTCCTGTGGTCAGGGCATCTCACCTCCATGTCCTCATCACTGAAAGTGATTTCACTCGATTCTTGTAGGAAAGCTTTATCCTCTGCAGCTTCTGCTATCAAACATTTTATCCCCGCCCCGGAGGCGATGCTTACCAAAGCCTCTGTGGCTATCTTTCGTTCTTTCGCCGTGAGGCCTAATTGATCAAATAAGTTCTTGAACTTGGAGCTTTTCTGTGGGGTGGTGATTGCTGTGGTAGGCAGGATTGGGTTTTCCCCTTTTTCTTCTCCTAGATCTGCACAGATTACTATTGCCGCTACACCTTTCCCCTTATGATTCGGGAGTGGGTTCCTTTGAACTTCTTTTTGCGTTAGCTCTAGGGTTCCTTCTTTGATCCTACGGTGTATTAGTCTGTGGAGCGCCCAACATTCTGCGGTAGGATATTGCACGTAGTTGTGTAATCGGAAGCGTGAGTCCCTCCGCTCTTCTTCCGTGGGTTCCCTAGAGACTTGATTAGGCTTGAAAACTCCGTCTACTATCTACCTGTCCAAGAGCACATCTAACTCCTTTGGGGTGCATGGTATTGGTGGAGGAGTATCACGCTTCTTTCCATCAGACTTTCTTTTCCTTTCGCCTGCGGAAGCTGTCATGGCCTGTGGGGCGTTTCTTTTGTTAGGAGTTGGCCTTATTGACTGAGCGGTCCTCCTAGCCTTTTGCAACAGTTGTGCAAACTGGGAAATCTCCAAGTTTTCTAGAACAGCTCGGTATTCCCTGATCATATTCGTCATACACATTTCCACCAGTGTCTTCTCCTCACAGTGGTCATAACAATCAAGTGCTATGTCTGTGATCCTCTTGATATACTCCATTAGATCCTCTCCACTCCTTTGCTTGGTAGCTTACAAAGTTGCGAGAGTCACCATTTCTTCTCCATGAAAGTACTTAGTGCAGAATACGTCTACCATATCATCCCAAGTTGGGATTGATCTTGGCTTTAAATCGGTATACCAGGTATAAGCACGATCGCACAATGAGTTAGAAAATTCCCGAAGGCAAAGTCCTCGTCTGCTGCTACATGTTCGACGGCACTTCCTTTCCTGTCATCATACTGCGCGAAGGTTTGTGGTTCATACCTCTTCGGGTATGGCTTGTTGAGCACTCTCAGCGGGTAAGGCGACCTTCGTGTATAAAACCTTTCTTTTGGTGCTCTGGTTCTTTCACGCTTTAGGAGAGCGGCTACCTCTGGCATGGTAATGTAACGCTGTCCTGCATTTTGCGGAGCACTTCTAGCTAGTGTCTCCTCTTTGTCTGCCGTATGCTCGGGGTCATGCTGGCTCCCCTTCTCTTTCATCTTATCCATCTTCAGTTGACGGATTTCCTCTATCATTTGTTGTTGTGAATGTTGTAGAATTTTCTGCAGAATTTTCCAACTCAGCCCTAGTCCATTCAATGTATAGGGTTTTATGTTTTGTCCTAAGTATATAAGGGAAAACCCTAGCCACGTTTAGAGGTGTTTACCTTCACATATACTTAGGGTTTACAAACTCAAGACTTATGTTTAGAGCTTGGTAAATCATACAGTTGCAGAATCAAAGATCTTCAAGAAATACAAGCAGGTGCGCTTGTGGATTGTTGAAGAATTCAAGAAAGAAGGAGTCCGTGGATCTCGGAACTATCATGGGGTCGTGGTAGTAAGTTTCCTACACTTGGGTAGCAATAGGATGTTAGTGGTCTAAGTCTTATTGTGTAAACTTCAATTCTTTCATAGTGAATTCAGTTTACCTTGAGGATAGCTAGGTTAAATCCTCCCCAGGTTTTTTACCGGTTTGGTTTTCCTGGGTCATCAGATCTTTGTGTTCTTTATTTTCCGCTGCTTTATTGTTTTTCATTATACTTGTGTTAACCTAGTTCTGCTTAAATTACCTAAGTTAATCACTTGGCTAATTCTCTAGGTTAATCTGTTAGGTTTTAGGGGTCTAAACAAACTTACACGTTTTTATTACGTAACTTAATTTGTAAGCATAACAAGTTGAGTGATACTACGTGACTTATTATAAATACATTAAAATTATTAACATAATTTACTTTAAGTAAAACTCTATTACTAATTCTCTAAAAAAAACACTATTTCTAAAATTTAAAATTCTAATTAATTTTTTTAAAAGAAAATAATAAATAATTTTTTAAAAACTAATTTTCAAAAGTTTTAATCTATTTATAGCTTGTTTAGTCTAAATTATTTAATACTTTTTTTAAAAAAAATTTTGATAGAAAGTTGGGAATTACACAATGTACATGTTAATATGAATTTAAAACTCAAAGTAATTTTTGTTTCAAATTTTTACTATGAAAAGTTGTGTTGGGTAGAACTATCCTTATAGTAATTAGTCCTTTAGAGAGGCATCTTGTAAATGTGGTTTTTTTTTTTTTTTTTTGGTAAATAAAAAATGGGTAGAGGGGGGCAACTTGTGTGATTTCCCTACCTAAGCGTGACTATAGTAGCACTCTACCCGCTTTTGGGCGAGAACCTATAAACCCGGTCTATGAAAAACTCACTTATTATTTTTTTTGGACCGTTTGGGATGGAGATGGGATATAAGGAGCATCAACACACAACTAGTTGTTCAGGCTTGAACCCAAATCCTTAGACTTGCCGGCCCAGTATCTTACCACCTAAGCCACCCAAATGTTGGTAATCTTGTAAATGTTGGTAATCTTGTAAATGTGGTTAACACTTAACAGATGTGGTTAACACTTAACAGTTGGGTTAACACATCATCATTGCATGGTCACAAATTTTTTGTTTTTAGGGCTATAGTCATATTGAACTATTGCTATACAGAGGTTTTTTTTTTTCTTTTTTTTGAAGGATATTGTTATGTAAAATTGTGTCATAAGAATCAATGGTGTGAAAAATCATTCCTTTTGGCTGGTTTGCCTACTTCTGACCTATAAGCCAAGCACGTTGGCATCCTTTCACTTCATCTTTATGTTATATATATTATCCTGTATATTCAAAGAGGCCACAAGGATAAAATGTTATACCTACCTTCTCCATGCGTCCATACTCTTGGAATTTCCCAACATATATAAAAGGGGAAGCATATAAGTAGATATGAAGAATTGTACTCCATCTATATTATGTGCGTTTGATCTGCAATAAATTTCTCTAGCAAGCTACAAGGAAGGCCACTATCCTGCAATTAATTGAGCTCAAAGTAGCGTCAATTAGGCAAGGCATGGACAGCAAAATCGAATTTAAAGGCAAAGTTTGCGTGACGGGGGCTTCTGGCTTTCTGGCGTCTTGGCTAGTTAAGCGACTTCTCCTGTCTGGATACCATGTCACTGGAACTGTTAGAGATCCAGGTTTTTCTTCTTCTTCTTCTTCTTCTTCTTCTTCTTCTTCTTCTTCTTCTTCTAACATTTCCTGTCTTTTCTCCCAGACATATATATATATATATATATATATATGTATGTATGTTAATAAAACTGTATATATCATTTGGTTGTTGCATGGGAAGGGAATGAGAAGAAATTAGCACATCTGTTGAGTCTGGAAGGAGCAAGGGAGAGACTCCGATTGGTGAAGGCTGATTTGATGGAAGAGGGAAGCTTCGACGATGCAATCATGGGATGCCATGGTGTTTTCCACACTGCTTCTCCTGTACTGAAGCCTTCATGTGATCCAAAGGCACGTTCTTATCTCACATTATATATATTCTCAGTAGTCTACATGCAAATGATTCGAAAATAAAAAGGCTGTAGACTGTTGTAGTATCACATGAAAATGCCGGATATAAATATATTTCATAATTAACCTTTGTGTTTTTCTCAAACATTCTATGTAAACAGGCCGAAATCTTGGACCCGGCTATTGAGGGTACATTGAACGTGCTACGTTCATGTAAGAAGAATCCATCTTTGAGGCGTGTAATTCTCACCTCGTCTTCTTCAACTGTGAGGGTAAGAGATGATTTTGATCCAAATATGCCTTTGGATGAGACATTTTGGAGCTCTGTGGAACTCTGTGAGAGACTCCAGGTGACACTATTTAAATTTTTTGGCTTTATCTTTCTCACCAAATTTGCATTCCTCCTTAGACACATATAGTTGTCGCATTTTAAAGTACAATGTCAATGGCCGAGTTGTTCGTATCCAACTTGCTAGTAGCAAGGACCATTTAGAGTGCAATTCTACAATTATTGCTTGCCAAGCTGCTTTGCATATATTCTACGAGTTAATAATACAAAAGCACGTAGCTAACCTATATTAGTTCATCTTTTGGGCATGGTGATTGGTGAATTTCTAAAGTTATGGTATGCTCTATCAAAAATACTCGCTGAGAGGGCAGCATGGGAATTCTGCAACAAAAATGGTATTGATCTAGTGACCATTCTACCATCATTCCTTGTTGGACCTAGTTTGCCACGAGATTTGTGTTCTACTGCTTCTGATGTCCTTGGCTTGCTTAAGGGTAATTTCCTTTTGCACTATACCTTGAAATCTTGCAAGTATGGATGTAAAGTTACTTATTACTATAGGTCAATTGGTGCTTTTATTATTTGGGTAAATTCCATTAACACCCCCTAAGGTTTGGACTAATACCAACCAAGTCTATGAAATTTCAAAATTGACTACTTTAGTCCCTAGACGCTGTTAGCCTCCGTTAGCTTCTCTCTTCTCTCTCTTCTCTCTCTTCTCGGTAACTCTCGTCTCCTTCGTGTCTCTCTCTCTCTCTCTCTCTCTCTCCTTAGATCTCTTCTGTTCAATTCACTCATCCCTCAATACAGGAAACACATTGTAACATAGAAACTAAGCAAGGAATTAAAATGGGTGTGCTTCAAAATAGAGAAAAATTGCACCTTGCGTAATGGAATTGAGGAGATTGAGAGCGAGATCAGATTTTTTTACAGTTTTGAGATTTTGTCATCTAGGCTTCTTAGAAAATCTACTATTGCGATTTTGGCTTTGGCCCTTGGATCTTCAGCTTTTTTTGCTTGGTTGTTGCTCATTTCTCTCTCTCTCTCTCTCTCTCTCTCTCTCTCTCTCTCTCTCTCTCTCTCTCCTCCTGTGAAAATGTGAACTGAGCAAAGACAAACCCAAATCCAAAAAACCCAGCATACCCACCACCATATCTCAACCCACAACCACCCCCACTACAAACCTACCCATTATCTAACCTTAGATCTGCCATAACCACCACCTCAACCAACCACAACCACCACCTCAACAACAAAATCCAAATCCAAAAAAACCCAACAAACCCACCACGGCACCACCATATCTCAACCCACAACCACCACTGACCATAAAAGTCAGCCAAATCCACAGCAACAAAACTCAAATCCTTCAACAAAACTCAAATCCAAAAAACCTATAGTAAACCCACCACTCCATCGGAACCCACAACCACCCCTACTGCAAATCCAACTCAGCCCATAGATCTATTATTTGAGACCACCTCACCACCATCATTACAAAGCCCACAACCACAAACCAAAACCATAAACCATCGCAGCCCCACGCTCTGCGGAGACCATCGTCGACCATCGTGGAGACCATTGCCGACCAAGAACGTCGCTACGGTGTTAAGCTCGGTGGAGAGTGGTGTGGAGGACGTGACTTGGCTAAACAAATGCGTGATCCAATGGTGGAGTACAGTGGCGGAGCTAGGATCTAACTTGAGGGGGGGCAAAAATTACATTTGGCATCACATTTATGCACGTGCAAGCGAACATATACATATTGTTATAGTATTTGAGATCAATTTGCAAAATAACAATTCATTCATGTGTATGCTAAGCAATATTTGAATGCAAGAAAATTCAAAATAAAATAACATATTTATTATATTATATTTATTTATTAGGGGTTTGTTTACATAAAAATTCATTTTGAAATAGTAATTATAAAAAAATGTTCTAATTCTACTTACGAAATGGAAAGGTTTTTAGTTGTTAGATAGACATAAAGTACAACTTACAAAAATTTCAATTATTTTTGTTAACCTATATGTTATAGGTCTATTTATTTTAACTTAACATGCCAACTTATTTTTATCTTTAACAAACGTATAAGTAGGCTATGCTCTCAATCCTCCCATGAAAACAGCTGCTCGTATTGTGTATATGGTTTTATAGCTTTTCATCATTAATAACAGTTTTATATTTTTACCTAAAATGCGTCTAGACTAGCTAGTAAGTAAATATTAATAGATTTTTTAGGTAGGGCCAGGGGGGGCAAGTGCCCCCCCTCGACCCCCCCTGGCTCCGCCCCTGGTGGAGTATGTGAAGGGATAGCGGATAAAAGAGAGAGAGAGAGAGAGATGAGTAACAAAAGCTAACTCCGTTAGGATTAAATTGTCTTTAGGGAAAGTGGTCAATTTTGAAATCTCATGGACTTGGTTGGTATTAGCCCAAATCACAGGGGGTGTAAGTGGAATATACCCTTTATTATTTCATAATCAGTAAAACGGATCTTTGCTAGCTAGCTTGTTAATTTTTGTGAATATATATATGTGTGTGTGTGTGTGTGTGTGCGTGTGTGCGCGCGCGCAGGTGAAACGGAGAAATTTCATTGGCACGGAAGGATGGGATATGTCCACATAGATGATGTTGCACTTTGCCACATCCTAGTTTATGAGAATGAAACTGCTCACGGACGATACCTTTGTAGCTCCACTGTGCTGGATAATGATGAGTTGGTATCGTTGTTAGCAGCACGATATCCTTCACTACCTATCCCTAAAAGGTATGTTGGTGTAGGGAATTGGTATTTTCATTAATAAAAAACACATACGGATATGTATATATATAAATATATATATATATATATATACACACACACATAGTTGTTAATTGTGGGACTTTTCAGGTTTGAGCCACTAAACAGACCATATTATGAGTTTAACACCTCGAAGTTCAAGAGTTTAGGATTCAAGTTCAAGTCTATCCAAGAGATGTTTGATGATTGCATTGCATCCCTGGTGGAACAAGGTCATCTTCGGTCTGTCTAGCAATGGCCTGTGGTGACTTGTCCAGCCGATATTGCCCTATCAACTAATCAAACCATTAAATGTAGCGAATGAGAGTATCTGTTTCACAAATAAAACTAATACGAAGAATAAGAGTGAATGCCACTTCAAAAAAAAAAAAAAAAAAAAAAAAAGAGTGAATGAGATTTTTAAGAACTTAGTACGTGGTTCCTGTTTTATTTTATTTTTTTTCTCTAAATAGAGTACCTTTTGTTTAAATAAAACCAACTTGCATGCGGTTGTCTTTGTGTGGAAGATTTCATTCAAATTCTTCCTCCTTCACTGAAGGACAATTTTTTTTTTAATTATTTTTTCACTTTCTAATTTCTATATTAAAAAAGAAGATGAGTTAGTCTAAAAATATTTAAAACGCCTTATATCAATCATGTATAATCTCATATAGTTTAACTTTTTATACTAATCAAATTTGAGCATTCATAAAACAATGATTTAATCGCTACTTTACACACTTAAAAAGGTCAATCTATCCTTAATTGTATAATGACCACCTGTGATGTGAATTTTAGGATTTTTTTTTAATACATAACCATGCTTTGTTATTTGACACACTAGTTAATTTGGCATTAATGGGACTATAAATATCATAAATCTTCTCTCAATTTACAAATTTGGGTAAAGAGGATCTTCAATGCCAACTATTATGATGCCATTAGTTGCAAACTCATGCGATGCGTGAGAATAAATAATTATTTTGTAATTATAATATAATATATAATTTGTTCTCTAAAATTTGTTGAAGATAATTTGTTCTTCCTAAAAATTAAACAATTTTTATTCGGTCCAATTAGGTTTATCTCGATCCCACTTAGTCCACTTCAATTCACTTCGGTCCACTCGGTCAATTTCGGTCCCCTTTGGTCCATTTTGGACTAATTGGGTCTTAAATTAATTCTTTTTGTAGTTTGTCTTTTCAAGTTTAGCTTAAAATTTCATTTTTTTTCTTCATTTTTGGGTTGAAAAATATGAAATTTTATTATATTTAATTAGGATAAACTCTTTAGTTTTGAGTTAAAAAAAATACAAACAAATAGATATTAGAAATTAGAAATATGAGCCCTAAAAATGCAATAAAAATGATAAATATTTAGAAGTTCTATTCAGTCCACTTCGGTCCTATTTGGTCCATTTTGTCTTCTTTGGTCCACTTTGGTTCTATTCGGTCCACTTTCCTCCTATTGGTTCTACTCGGTCCACTTTCGTGCTATTCGGTCCATTTTGTCCTCTTCGGCCCACTTTGGTTCTATTTTGTCCAATTTCATCCAATTTATTCCATTCAGTCCACATTGGTCCTAATAGTCCACATTGGTCCTATTTGGTCCACTCTGTCCACTTCAATCCTATTAGGGCCATTAGGTCCAATTTGGTCCTATTCAATCCATTATGTCCACTTCAGTCCTATACAGTCAACATTGGTCCTATTCAGTCCAATTCGGTTCTATTTGTTCCTATTCAATCCATTATGTCCACTTTGGTCCTAATTTGTCCATTCGTTCTTATTCAGTCCACTTTAGTCCTATTTGGTACACTTTGGTTCACATAGGTTCACTTTGTTCAATTCGGTTTGGTCCACCTCATTCTCATTTGGTCCTATTTTGTCCATTCAGCCTACTTCGTTCCATTTGGTCCATTAAAAAAACTTTGGTCCATTTTGGTCAACTTCGGTCCATTTTTGTGCATTTACATATAAAGAAAAGACATGTTTTGTGTTGATAGCACCTATTTTAAATCCAATTTTATTATAAAGAAAATATAAATCTCAAACTTGTAATATCAAAAATCTTAAGCATAATATTTATTGTTAGTACACTTTTGCTAAAACACATTAACGTAGCATTTTAGTCCACTTCGGTCTAGTTAAATTTAAGTGAAAGTCTTTCTAAACATGAAAGTTATGAATATACAAATTTAATCTTTATGGCATTTACTCATTTGTTTTAAAGTCATTACTTTTAAATGAGTTGAATGAGGTTGATTATACCTTCAAGCAAAACACACACACACACACACACACACACACACACACACACACACACACGTATATATATAATTTTTATTTAAATAAACTATTCAAATTCTTCATTCTCTTAAAAGAGATTATTATGATAATCAAAGCTCATAACAAACTTATACTAAATATGTATAATTTATTTTTTAAATTTTATTGTAGATAAATTTTTCCCTAAAAATTAAACAATTTCAAAAAGTAATTTCTATCACTCTATTTTTACAAATATATAATTTTATAATTTTTGATATTTTTGATTGGTATTATTCTTTGTTGAAATGATCTATATTCTTCTAACTACTATTATTATGTTTTATATTTTCCTAGTTTCTTTTGGTACAATTAAAATTTTTAAGCTTCAAAGTTGTACGGAATGATGCTTCTAAACTCATTAGGGTCTTGGGCTTTGAGCCACTACTTTACAATATGGCCCACGAGCCCAACCTTATTGATTAAAGTTAGACTACCAACCCACCAAGATTACGGATCCTGGCCCCATGACGCCATGCTCGACCCGATACTCACTGAGCGAGTCGTTATGGTGTTCATACAACGATGTGTTCTTTGGAAAGGAACGCGTTCTCTCGAACATGCTACATCCCAGGAGCCAGACATACTACATCTCGGTTTCTCGACAAGTCCTCGGGGGTACTCCAACCGAACGCCTATTCTGAAGTGGGGAGCTAGTTCCAATGCCACTCCTACCATCGCCCGCTTTCAATTGCCTACCCACTTAGGGGTAACAACATTGGACCACCTTTCCCACGTCTTACAAGAATAATCATAGCATTCCCACTACTCTTGGGCTATAAATAAGAGAAGAAGAGGAGAAGGAGTGGACATTTTTTTGCGAGAGAGAGAGAGAGAGAGAGAGAGAGAGAGAGAGAGAGAGGAGTAAGTCTGATAAAAAGAAGATCACTTTGAAGAAGTGGGGGAAACTGAGAGGGAGATTGAGTCACCAGGTATGGGACCACCCATAGTAGGAAACTCTAAGCCACAATACAAATAGATTGTGAGCCCAATCATAGGTTAAGCCCCTACACCACATTTTGGGTACTCACAATTGGCATCGTCTGTGGGGATCTCCTACTAAGCCATGGTTCGGTTGGAACTCACACTCGGCAATATGTCCAAAAGACGTTTGAGAAGTCACGCTGAAAGCGATTCGGTGGGATCTTCTTGGGGATCCTCCTAGCAAGAACAAAGACGTAAAAGGCGGGAAGATAGGAATCGTGAACAAGAAGAAGAGCAGTCCGGCCTCGGAGAGAGGTCACACCAAACCCATCAGACAATGTCGGGTGCTTCAAGGCACGAGCAGTTTGACAAAAGAGATGAGGAATTTGGGCGGTTACGTAGACTAGTGAGAGACTTGGAGTTAGAAGTAGGGGGTGGCTACAGGAGAGGGGACTGGCATCGTCGGGAACAGAGATCTGATGGGGGATCTAGCTACCAAAGGCACTGAGGCAGTTCAAACTCACGGGAGTCTCGCCGACGTCATGACCGCTCGCGTTCCTGGGGGTATGCCAACCGGAGCTCAGATTCCCCGAAAGAACAGGGGCCCCGAAATGCGGCTATGGATGCTATGAGCCGTGCTCTACGAAGGGCTACCCGATCGCCGTTCTCAGATAACATTGAACAGGCCCTAATGCCAAGCAGATTTACATGCCCTTCATTCGATTTCTATGACAGGAAGATGGACCTAGTAGAACATGTCAGCCACTACATCCAAATGATGTCTCTGCACACCCACAACAACGCACTTATGTGCAAGGTATTTCCCTTAAGTTCGGGCCCACTACTTTGAGATGGTTCAATGGGCTGCGGAAAGGCTCAATTCATAGCTTTGCCGAGTTGATTCAAGAATTTGGCGTCCAGTTCATAACTTGTAGCCGGGTACCACAGCCAGTAGACGCATTGCTTTCGATGAAAATGAGGGTAGGGGAGACGCTCCGCAGCTATGCCAGTCGGTATTGGGAGTTTTATAATGAGATTGGGAGAGGCAATGAGAAAATCGTGGCGAGCACCTTTAGGATGAGGCTGCTCGAGGACTCTGAGCTTCGAGAGTCGCTGACGAGGAAGCCCCCCGAGGATATGAGGCAACTCATAAGGCGTATCGAGGAGTACAAACGCATGGAGGATGATTGGTTGCAGAGTAAAGGCAAGGCCCTGCAAGGAAATCATCCTCGGCAAAGCAGTTATCAGCCGAGGTCTCGGAAGGACACAAGGATGCAAGAGTCGGGGTTGCAATTAAGGGAAGTAAATGTAGTGTTTAAGGAACCGGTGCATAGGATTGTTGACCGGATTAAGAGCGAACCGTATTTCAAATGGCCAAACAAGATAGGGGGCGACCAGTCTCGAAGAAACCAAAATCTGTACTGCACCTATCACGGGGACAAAGGGCATACGACCGAGCAATGCAAGGTGTTGAAAAATCATTTGGGGGAGTTGGTAAAGGCGGGATATTTGAAGAAGTTTGTGGCGAATCCAGAAAATTGGGGTGCTGGACAAGGCGCACAGCAAAGGGGGAACCCTCTCCTGCCTCCGTTGGGAGTAATCGAAGTCATCCATGTCGCCCCGAGGATTGTCAGTATGACTGGAAGAAAAGGAGTCTTAATTGTAGCATCCACATGGGGCTGTACAGGAGAGCCACCACCAGAAAGAATGAAGGCTAATAGGGAGCCCATAGCCTTTAGCGACAACGATTTGGAAGGAACAATCTAGCCTCACGACGATGCATTGGTCGTGATGGCCCGTGTGAAAGGTTTTAAGGTTAAAAGGGTAATGGTAGACCAAGGAAGCGGAGCTAACGTGATGTACCCAGATCTATTCAAAGTGCTCGGACTAAAGAAAGAGAACCTCTCAAGACATGAGGCGCCACTGATCGGGTTTGACGGCCGGGTTGTAATCCCCGAAGGGCAAATATCTCGCCTTGTAAACATGGAAGGGAAGGAGGTAATGGTGACCTTTATAATTGTCAATTCATACTCTCCTTACACGACGATTCTGGGAAGACCGTGGATCCACGCAATAGGGGCAGTACCCTCCACCTTGCACGTGAATGTTAAATTTTGCACTAAGCACGGTATTGCTATGGTAAAGGGGAGTCAGCAAGCAGCCCGGCAATTTTTAGTGGCTGCAATTGACTAGAAACGCCAACAGGCTAGGCAGGAGGGCATGACTGAAGGCATCCCCTTATAGCAGTTACAGGAACCCCAAGAAAGAATGGGGGCTAGCCGTGCTGAGGAATTAATTAGAGTAAGAATACTGCTAGATGTTGATCGGTATTTTCAGGTTGGGGCAAGTATGAAGGACGGGGATAAGGTAGAAACATTGTTATTTCTAATACAGAATGTGAACGTGTTTGCTTGGAGCCCATATGAGGTGCCCAGGGTAGACCTCGAGTTCATCGTCCACAAGCTTAATGTGGACCCATCTTCTCCTCCAAAGAGGCAAAAATCGAGGAGATTCGCCAAGGAGCACGTAGAGGTAGTAAGGGGGGAGGTCGAGAGGCTGAAAAAGGCCGGGGATGTAAAGGAAATCTTCTTCCCGGAATGGCTGGCGAATACTGTGGTGGTTAGAAAGAAAAGTGGCAAGTGAAGATTTTGTGTGGACTTCACTGACTTGAACCGAGCATGCTCGAAGGACCCATTCCCTATGCCAAAGATAGATCAATTGGTCGACGCCACTTATGGGTACCCAAGGATAAGTTTCTTAGATGCTTTTCAAGGTTATCACTAGATAGCCCTAGCCGCTAAAGACCAGGAGAAGACGGCATTCATCTCCCCTAACGCTAACTATCACTACATCGTAATGCCCTTCGGGTTGAAGAACGCCGAAGCAACCTATCAATAAATTATGACCAGGATGTTTCGGGATGAGATCGGGCGTATGGTTGAGGTGTACATTGACGACTTGGTGGTAAAAAGTAAGCAAGAGACTCGCCACATAGAGGACCTCCAGAGGGTATTTGAAGTACTTTGGCTGCACAAGTTGCACCTAAACATGGACAAGTGCGTTTTTGGTGTAGGGGCCGGGAAGTTCTTAAGTTATCTGATCACTAACTGTAGGATAGAGGTCAACCCCGACCAAATCGTCGCTGTACAGTGCCTTAAATCACCGAGCAGTCCGAAGGAGGTACAAGTGTTGACTGGGATGTTGGCTGCACTTAATCGGTTCATTTCTAAGTTTGCCGATCGTTGTCGCCCATTCTACTAGCTTTTGAAGCAATGGAAAGGGTTTATGTGGGATGAGGAGTGTGAGAAAGCTTTTCGGGATTTGAAAGATTACTTGACGCGAGCACCTATGCTAGCGACTGCGGAGCCCGAGGAAGATCTATTCATGTACCTTTCAGTATCCGACCACGCTGTGAGTACCGTGCTACTAAGGGACCATGGAGTCCAGCAGCCCGTCTACTACATCAGCAAAACCTTAGTCGACGCAGAGATGAGATACCTACCCTTGGAAAAGTTGGTGTTAGCACTAGTGCATGCCATGAGGAAGTTTCCCTACCATTTTCAAGCCCATACCGTGTATGTTTTGACCGAATATCCTTTACAGTCCTTGCTAAGGAGATCTGATTTCACGGGCTGGATTGCTAAATGGGGGACTTGGCTGGGATCCTTCGATATAAGGTACAGACCGAGAAGTTCAGTGAAGGGCCAAGTTCTCGCTGATTTTATCACAGAGTTTTCTCTCAAGAATAAAGGGGAGATGGTTTATCGCGTGGAGTGCAATCCATGGAGGGTGTTTGTGGATGGTGCATCAAGCGCCTTAAGGGCAGGTGCCATGATTTTCATTATTACACCAGAAGGAATACGGTTGGAGCATTCTTTTAGATTGGGATTCAAGGCCTCTAACAACGAAGCCGAATACGAATCCATGCTCGCCGGATTGAGAACAGTTTTGGGAATGGGCGCCTGAGATGTGGAGATATATTCGGATTCTCGGCTAGTTGTCAACCAGGTACAGGGCAATTTCGAGGCCCGAGATTTTAGAATGAAAGGATACTTACAGGTTGCGAAGCAAGTCATGGGTGAATTTGGTACTGTGAAATTGGCATAGGTCTCACGAGGACAAAACAGACACGTTGACTCCCTGGCCATGTTGGCTTCATCGATGACGGAGAATGTGCCTCGATTGATTTAGGTGGAACTTATAGCTGAGCCGAGCATCAACCCCACGGTGGGCCTTAGTGTCGTAGTGGTTTCAATGACCGAACCGTGTTGGATGGACCCGATCATTGACTTCTTAGCCGTGGATAGACTTCCAGACAATGAGAAGGAGGCTAACAAAATTCGCAGGATGGCAGCTCGGTATTGGATGTTAGCAGAACACAAATTGTACCGGAGATCCTTCGGAGGGCCATACCTTTTGTGCTTGCATCCCGACAAGGTCAATTAACTTTTGGCCGAACTGCATGACAGGGTGTGCGGAAGCCAGGTGGGGGTGCGCTCATTTGCACATCGAGCAATGACTCAAGGGTTTTGGTGGCCACAGATGTAGAAGGGTGCCGCGGACTATGTGCGAAAGTGTGAACAGTGCTAGAAGCATGCTCCACTGATTCACCAACCCACAGGCCATCTGAATCCGGTCAACAATCCCTGGCCCTTTGTGCAATGGGGGCTAGACATTATTGGCCCATTTCCCAGGGCAATGAGCAATTGGAGGTTCGTCTTAGTGGCCGTAGACTACATTACCAAGTGTGCGGAGGCAGAACCGTTAGCAAACATTCGGGACGTGGACATCAAGAAGTTTGTGTGGAAGAATATAATTACGAGGTTTGGGGTACTAGATTCTTTTATATTTGATAATGGGTTACAATTCGATAGCAGGGCCTTTCGCAAGTTTTGCAATGATCTAGGCAGCAAAAACAAGTATTCCACCCCAGCGTATCCTCAGAGTAATGGTCAGGTAGAGGCCACTAATAAGGCAATTGTGAGTGGTTTGAAGAAGAGGTTGGACGGCACAAAAGGCAATTGGGCTGAAGAACTGCCCAATGTTCTGTGGGCGTACCGCACAACGCCCAGTAGGTCTACAGGAGAAACCCCGTTCTCTCTAACGTACGGGGCAGAGGTTGTGATATCGGTGGAGGTGAACATGTGCAGCACTCGAATTGAAGAGTTCATCCCCACCCGTAATAAAGACTTGATGGTGAAGTACTTGGACTCATTAGAGGAGTACAGAGAGGCAGCAACCATACGATTTGCCGAGTATTAGCAAAAACCTACAATCGGGACGTGAAGACAAGGGAATTCAGCGCAGGGGACCTAGTGTTGCACAAGATAGTAGGAAGTATGTGAGATATGAACGCTGGCAAACTGGCCCAAACTTGGGAAGGACCTTACAGGGTTACAGCCATCGCAGGTACAGGGGCAAACTATTTGGAAGATCTATGGGGGAGGCCGCTTCCTCGACCGTGGAATGTCCACAACCTGAAGAAATTTTATCAGTGATCCTTTGCGACGAATGTAATTTTGTCAACTATTAATAAGAAGATGTTCATTCAGGCCAATGCATCTAATTTCCCCATTATGATTCCGTTCCCTGCCCCTAGTTCTATTCTCGTCATCGGGCAGGTACAAACCTTGTCATTCATAAGGATAGAATCCTGTCCCCAGTTCCATTCCCATCACTGGGCAGGAGGAAACCTTGTTGTTCAGAAGGACGGAACCCTATCCCCAGTTCGATTCCCATCACCGGACAGGAGGAAACCTTGTTCTATATTACGCATGGGCAGAATCTTGTCCCCGATTTGATTCCCATCACCGGGCAAGAGGAAACCTTATCGTTCATAAGGACAGAACCCTGTCCCCGGTTCGATTCCCATCACCGGACGGGAGGAAATCTTGTCCTATATTATGAAAGGGCAAAATCTCTCGGTTAGATTCCCATCACTAGGCAAGTACAAACCTTGTCATTCATAAGGACAGAACCATGTCCCAAGTTCAATTCCCATCACCGGACAGGAGGAAACCTTTTTCTATATTACACATGGGCAGAATCCTGTCCCTGGTTCGATTCCCTTAACCAGGCAGGAGGAAATCTCGTCACTCCTAACGACAAAACCCTGTCCCCTATTCGATTCCCATCACCAGACAGGAGGAAATCTTGTCCTATATTACGAATGGGCAGAATCTCCAGGTTCGATTTCCATCACCGGACGGGAAGAGAGAAACCTCACCCACGATTCAATTCCCAATCTGACCTATGGAAATCCTGTTTCGGACTACCTAAAGACCAAAATAAGTTCCTAACCACGCCCCCACGATTGAACATCTATACAATGAAAATCTTGCGCCTGATCAATACGCATTTGGCACGGCTTAAATATCCAGTTCTCGTTTTTCCTAAATCGAGGCACACTATCATTCGACCACCCAGCTAATTTCAGGAATATGAAAAAGGCTAACGAGTCATCATGATAAGATTTACAGGAAAGACAATGTAGTAGCGCTAAAAGAAGCACTCATGCATCAGATCAAAACTAAAATTAAGACTAGTGTTTTATCACCATGGACCGGTGATCACAAGAAAATATAACTTAAGACTAGGAAAACATAAAATTAGGTGTTCTGTCACCACATCCAGGTGATTGGGCAAACTGAATAGCAATAAACGGGTAATAATAATAATAAAAGGGGGGGGGGGGGAAGGGGGAACATTAAGTAGCTGGATCAGTAGGGAAAAACTGGACAACAACCTTGGCAGGCTGATCTGTTGGATCCACGATAGGCAACTGCTGGGTCCCCTCACCACCGGGAGCTTTGAGATTGCTGGTGACTTCCAAATCTTTAGACTCTGCATGGGTGTCAATGGCTTTCACTAGCTTCCTCATGCTCGGGGTATCATCATCTTTGGCAGCTTCAGCTTGGCTCTGAACGGGAGCAGCAAGAACCAGGCGAGGGATTTGCTCTGAGTTCCTTAACGGAGACTCCTCAGGCACTCCTAATGCCTGAAGGGCGGCCAGCCACCCCTCTTCGAACCCTAAGTTTGAGCTTGGTTGACAACAAGCTCCACGAAATTTTTGGCATCTACAAAGCCCTTATTGTACCACTTGTTCTCGCAAGCCTCAACGGCCGCCTTCAGCACTGCTACTTCCTCGGCATGGGTTAGAACCAAGCTTTCCGCTTGTGCCAGTTTGAATTTGGTTTCCCCCAGCCTTGTTTCAACCTCTACTGTCCTCCTCTCGGCCAACTACCGGCTCTTCTCTGAGGACTGCACTCTTTGCTCAGCAACCTCGGCGGCTTTTACTTTCTCCCGAGTAGTGGCTTCGGCTACGTCCTTCAGGGCCCTCTCCCGCTCAGCATCCTCGGCAAGCTCACCCAACCGTTCACCTAGTACATGAGTTATCTGGGTGGCCTGGGAACACCACATAAACTAAGTTTAAAAAAAAAAGAAAAAGAAAAAAAATGTTCAAACCGCAAAGTGAATATAAAGTTTAACGGAAGGAGTTTACAGCGATGGTGTGCCATTGCAATTGCCGTACGATGGAATCCTTGGCTTCGTCCGAGAAGAAGTGGAGGTCCTCGGGCAATAACAAACCCCTCGCCAGGCTTTCAGCTACCCTCCCCCCTTGGCCTTGGGCCTACATCCGGACACTTGCTGTAATCGGTAAGGGCTCCCCGCCTAGCATAAATGTGGGCTGCCAGCTGGGCGCGGCCTGCGAAGAAGAGCCCACTTTAGCGCCGCCTGTTGTGAACCACCCACGGGCTTTCAGATCGTAATCCCGGGCAAAGAGCGAGGGGCCGTCCTAGCAGCAGCATCGCCAGTAACCCTCAGTGATTGATCATCTATGCGTTGCTTCTTCTTCTGCGGGCCATATGGAGGAGGAGGAGGAGGAGGAGTACGGTCTTTTACGCGGTCCTGCTAGGGCTGGGCTGGCGGTTGGGATCCAGACAAAAAATGATCCGTAGTTAACTTTCTTCTTATAACCATTCCTTCTTGTTCGCCTTCAGCCGCTTCCTATTCAACTACTTGCACTTGGCCCGCACCTCCTTCAACGGGAATATGCACTTGTTCTTTAAGAGCCCAAGAAACACGTTCAGCTGATTTGTCCCGGACCGGCGTAAGATCTTCGGCAGTTAAAAAGTGCAAACCAAGGTCTCGAGCTTCACCGACTGTCAATGAAGGGGGAAGGAAATTGGCATGACGAACGTCCACGTAAGATAGCAGAGGGCTATCCACCAACAAGGCTTGGCTGAAAGGTTGCCAAGTCCTGTACACGGGAGTGCAACCGAGGATCAGATGTGACGCCCGGAGCTGCCCGTCTGTATGGAAAAATATCTCGGATCTGAGCACGAAGTTCAGATCCTTAACATGTGCCACTCTAATGTCCGGGTTGAACTTTTTACCGTCTGCAACCAAAAAGCATGGCACATTAATTCCCGAAAAAACAAAACTGTGAAAAAAAAAAAAAAACGAGTTAGCATTCGGTACGAACCGACTTCGCGTAGCGAGAGTGGACAAGGGAGTTCGTCGGCCAACCAATTGCCGCTTACCTAAACGTACTCCTTGGCAGAGTTTCTGTTAGAATCAGGCAGGCATGAAATCAGCCGTACCCGCATATTCCTAACTTTTAAGTAATAGTTTGTCCTTTTACTTCCACACAGACTGTACATGAAATTTATATCGTGGTGGTTCAATCGCAGGCCGTATAGTTGGTTCAACCTACCAACGCAACTAACCACTCGGTAAAAGTTTAGGGGAAGTTGGTCAGGACACAGGCCGTAGAATCTAAGGGTACTAAGTAGAAGAGGGTCCACGGAAAATCTAATCCCACCCTCCAAAACCACCATCAAAGGAAAGAAGGCGCTATCAGACGCCTATGAAGAGCGATCTCACTCTCGTGGCAATAAGTGACATTCACATCATCAGGAATGTTGAATGTCTGCCTAAAGGTAGCTAAAGACGACTCAGTATTTAGAAGGTGAGCAAAACCCATTAGAAACTCAGAAATAGAAGAGGTAAACTAAGACAAGAGATAGGGAAAGAGAAACTTACTTGGGTTCTAAGAGAAGGATGTTCTGGGCTGGAGGAAGAATGCACAGTTAAATGCACGTCAAGACAAAGAAGTGGAGAGCAAAAGATGCAAAAGTGAGGAAATGGTTCGGAGGAAACTATTTATAGGGATTAAATGGGTGAGTAAAAGCCATACCATAAATGAAGAGCAGGAAACTTCGTGAATCCCCATTTCAACTACCACACGCGTGTCGCTTCGGTGCGCAAACCGTCAAGCAATTTTGACGGTTGAACTGTCAGATATGGTGCGCCTTTTTGGGATGCATGAATGGAACCCTTAGACGTTTGCCACTAACCTGTTGGATTCCCCGACGAAGTCCCCGCCCCCACTCTGCCTTGATTTGTCCCTAGAGGCCGGACACAAATCAAGGGGGGGCTAATGTACAGAATGATGCTCCCAAACTCATTAGGGCCTTGGGCTTTGAGCCACTACTTTACAATACGGCCCACAGGCCCAACCTTATTGATTAAGTTAGACTACCAACCCACCAAGACTACGGATCCTGGCCCCATGACGCCACGCTCGGCCCGATACTCACTGAGCGAGCCGTTATGGTGTTCATACAACAAAGTGTTCTTTGGAAGGGAATGCGTTCTCCTGGACATGCTACATCCCGGGAGTTGGACATACTACATTCCGGTTTCTAGGCATGTCTTTGGGGGTACTCCTGCCAAACGCCTATTCTGAAGTGGGGAGTTAGTTCCAATGCCACTCCCACCACCGCCCGGTTTCAACTGCCTACCCACTTAAGGGTAACAACATTAGACCTCCTTTCCTATTTCCTACAAGAATAATCATAGCATTCCCACTACTCTTGGGCTATAAATAAGAGAAGAAGAGGAGGAGGAGTGGACATTTTTTTGCGAAAGGGGGAGAGAGAGAGAGAGAGAGAGAGAGAGAGAGAGAGAGAGAGAGAGGAGTAAATCTGATAAAAAGAAGATCACTTTGAAAAAGTAAGGGAAACTGAGAGGGAGATTGAGTCACCAGGTACGGGACCACCCATAGTAGGAAACTCCGAGCCCACAATACAAATAGATTGTGAGCCCAATCATAGGTTAAGTCCCCTACACCACATTTTGGGTACGCACAAAAGTTATTATTCAAATTCTCATTCTCTTTAGGAGATTATTATGATAACCAAAACTTATTATATAATTACAATTGATATTACTCAAATAATAGATAATACTCTCAATCCAAACTTTTATTTTTTCATATCTTAAGTAGGTACTCCAAATAGAACTGAAGTGATCTAAAATAAATCAAATGGATTGAATGAACCAACTTGGACATGATAGACTTAAGTAGACCGAATGGACCAAACTGGATCGAATAGACCAAAGTGGAAAAAAATAGACCAAATAGACCGAAGTGGACTGAACGTACTGAACAAACCAAATTAGACCGAAAAGGACCAACATGGATCGTACTACACTGAATTCACTGAAGTAGACCGAAATAGAGCAAAGTAACTAAATGGACCAAACTGAACCAAATTGGACTGAATTGACTGAAATAGACCGAATGGACCTACTTAAACTGAAATGGACCGAAGTAGACCAAAATGGACTGAAGTGGATTGAAAGAGATCGAACCAGACCAAATAGATAAAGTGGACCGAAATAGACTGAAATGAGCCGAATGTCGATCTGTAATTAGCATAGCCAAGATTGTGTTTAGAAATAAACTCAAATTCTTACTTCCAAAATAATCAAGTATTAACTCAAAAAAAATTAAACCAAAACTACAAGAGAGAGAGAGAGAGAGACTACTTGTAATGGGGAACTAAAAAATACAACACCAAAACATATGAACCCAAATTAGATTTTTAAAAGTCACATTGATTCATCAATATAAAGTAGAGTTGCAAGTAAGAATAAAAAATCAAGAGAGAGAATAACCACTTTTTCAAGAGAGAATGTGAGAGAGAATAATAAGAAATCTATAGAAAATAATATGAGAAGAAAAAAGTAAATATATTAATAAATAATAATAAAAAACTAAACTATCCAAATCATGTTATGTTATGTAATAAAATAACATTACATTCTTATACTATTTTTATAATGCAAAATGATAACATTGATCTATGAAATCAAAGAGAAGAAAAAGATAACAACTTAAAAACACAACTTAATCAAGTCAACCCAAATTAGGGTTCCAAATAATACAAAAAAATCCATTAACTTAAAGTAGAGATGCAAGAAAGTTAAAATTATGCACCAAAAACTTAAAAACAAAATTTTGAGAGAGAGAGAGAGAGAAAGAAAGAACCTTTTGTGTGTAGGAAAACTGTATAGAAAATGAGAGAGAGGATTGTAAATTTATAATAAGAATAGGGAAATAAGAAAAGCCAAAAATAAAGGAAGATAAAGGGATAGAGGAAAAGTGATATTAAGGTAGATAGTAATGGGGAGATGAAAAGGTAAAATGGAGGGGAGAAGTTGGAGAAAGTATAACAATAAGTTGGGAAATTAATATGAAAAAAGAGAGTTAAAAATAAGAGAGAAAATGTTGAAAATGGGTGGATGATGTGGCTCAACAAGAGCGTAGCAACAATAAATGATATACTTCAACTTTTAAATATATATATATATATATATATAGATAAGTAGATATTAGATTTTTTTTTTTTTTCCTTTTTAAAACAAGGAGATATTAGATCTCTATCACCCACTTGTAATGAAAGGCCTAAACAAATTCTAAGTTTGATTATTTTCCTCCAACTTTTTTTTTTTTTTACTATTAATGCTTTGTTTGTTTGTATTAAAATATTTTAAAATATTTGAAAATATTTTATATGTAAAACAGTTTCAGATAAAAAAATATTTGCAAGTATTTGGTATGACAAATAAAATTTTTAAGCAAACCACCAAAACCAATGCTAAAGGTCCGGTGACCAAACCGCCAACATCTGCCACTAGAGTGGTGTCTTCGGTGATTGGATTTTCAGCACCAATCATCAAAACAGTGTCTTCGGCCACTGGACCACCAGCACCGATGGTCGAAACATTGGCTTCGGTGTTACCAAATGTTCAACACTGGTCATTGGATAGGTGGCTCTGACTATCAAGCTGGTGACCTAGCCATTAGATGGGGGCAGGGAATATCATGGTGTGTTTTGTAAAATATTTTTTCAAATTTTTAGAAGCAAAATATTTTATAACTTTTTATAAAAGATTTTACAATCAACGGAAAATATGTTATAAATTTGACTATATTCTACATGCTAACAAATACTTGAAAATGGAAAAGCATTTATCAAAATATATTTTATTTTAAAAGAAACAGAGCTGAAATCAAAACTATTAAGGTGTGGTGGGAGATTTTAAGCAAGTGCTTGCAACCCAAGAAGGTAACCTATATTTCCACGGACCCTATAGAATCAAGTAATAATATCCCACGGGATTCAAATTCTAGAATAGAACAGGAGAAGTAGCATGATTATCATTCATCTACAATGACGAGATAAACAAGGTTGGAGATATATAGGGTGGGTTCAACCCACTCCACCAACCTCTCAAAACACGCGAGACCTACATGTGTTGTGAGAGATTAAGTGTAACATGATAATATACACCCTCTCGAGGGTGGATTCCTCCGTGGGCCTGACTCTTTCTACAAAAGTCCAAACCCTTATAAATGTTAGACATTTGTCTCCTCTACAAAACACCTCAAAATCCAACTATGTGTAGTCGGTCTAGAATATCTTTTTTTAAACCCGACAAATGATTCTATTGTGTTTATATATATATATATATATATATATATATATATATATATATATATTGGAGTTTAATCCAACAAATTACACTTTAATTTCTCTTTCATAATTTTTTTTTTCTTTAAAAATAGTACATGCCATGAGTGAACAATTGATTGTCAATGCAGATATTTCGTTAATATTAGATTCTTAAAACTTTTAATTTCATGAGCACTTCGTCGTCTACACATACTACTTACCAAGGAAGCTGATACCGTACCGTACCGGCCTGCACCGGCCGGTACATACCGTACCTGCCTCGTACCGGTACAAGTACCCCCTTATTTCGTATCGGAAAAAATACCGGCAGTACCGGCCTCGTACCGGCCATACCGGCGAATTCCGGCCGTATCGGCTGTACCGGACCGGAACACAAAATGCTATGTTTTTTTTTTTTTTTTTGTAATTGTGCAATTTTTTAAGGGCAGGATAGTAATACTCATATATATTATGGTCTTGAAGTAGATCCTTTTGATGGATGGGAGTAGATGATTCTATGTAGTTTGTGTTAACTTAATTATTTGTATTATTTGTTTTCTTTGTATGCAATGAACAATTAAATTTTTTATTTTTTATATTGTGTTTTTTCTTTTATTTGTATGCAATGAACAATTGAAGTAATGTTTTATTGTAAACAGGAGGTAATTTTTTATGGTAAATAGAGATTTTGTGTGTGTGTATTAAATATAAAAAATAGCGGTAAACCCGAAACGGTACACTGGTATTGACCGGTACCTGAAATATATCATACCGGTGGTCAAACCGGTACAGCCTCCGATACGATATTGACTCCCTTGCTACTTACTGACACATCAAATAAAAACTGGGACAAATTTTTGAGATAAATCTAAGGAGTTGGTGAAATGGTTATTTGTATGAAATGGTTAAATGTCACGTGTATGCCTCTCCATCGATCCTTTGGATTCTTTACTAGGTGTCATATATGTGTGTGCCTCACGGGCTCCACGGATCAGATGGACACATAACTGTTGAGCAGCTTCATGTGGCTCGAATGTCTGCCACACCGACACGTACGTTTTCAAAACTAATTCTGTTTCCTTCTCTTGTCACCTGTACGTGCTAACTGCTAACTGTGACGTGAGAAGGAGTACATGATAACGTACCATTAATTCCTCGCGCATTCAAATGGTATTCATTTCAATCGAATATATACCACTCATTTATTTAAATATTCTAAAAATACTTCAAACTAATAAGTTTCATACGTGTCACTGTGATGGGTATCTAATATTCAAACTATCTATATATCTTGAAAGAAGAAAGAAAGAAACAACAAATACAAGGCTCTTTCGTAGAGTAGATTAAGTTATTATCTTAGTTTCCAGCAAAAAAAGAGAAGTTATTACCTTAGTTGATTATAAGCTTTGCCAATAAAGATTTGAATCTTTACTGAAGTAGGAAATGTAAAATCGGTGTTATAGGCACCCCTTCAACAAAAAGTTGTAGTTATTATTTTATACTTATTATAACAAAATTGAAACATTTAAGCTGTCTTTGAATATTCAATTTCTTTATACATGTGGGCATAAACGTAAAAACAGTTAAAATATTAATAATTAGTAGATGTAGATCAACAAAATTTAAAATTGGAATTTTAATCAGACACTTGAATTTAAGATTGCCGCGGGCTAAGAGGTTTCGTCGATGGGTGTCGGCCAAGACTATGATATCTGCACCTTCTTCCCAAGTAAATTGATGAATCTTCCCCATAAGGAACAATTTTTTCAAATTGAATTCCTATCATTTTCCCCTTCTTCCTCCTTGCCTTAAATAGAAGACTTTCACTTCTTTTTATAGAGTGGTGTACGGATACTCATAAACAAGAATTCATTTCTGCTTAATGATCTAATGACAAGTGCACGTACTAGACTAGATATGAAGGACTAAGAACCACATGGCACATGGATCATTCTTTTAATATGGCTCGTTCGGCACCAGAGACTCTTAATTATTACGTACGTACGGCATAGGTTCTACCTCTCAAGCACATGTCCACAAATATGTCTTTCCTCGTGCACATATGATTTGTTTCCCTAGTCTTTTTAAGTTACTATCTTCATGTCATTCACTTGACATGCCACGCCTAATCATAAGAAGTAGGTGCCTAGCCAGATCCTACGTACGTACCCATGGTCAAGTTAGCATGCAAGTCTCCTTTAGGGTTATCTATCTTACGCTTAAGTGATCTAGGTCCGGCTTCCTAGTTAATCCCATGCTTTAGGGTTATCTTACAAGAGACTCGTCCATGATCGCTTTAAGGCCTTCCGTGGAGAAACCATGGCTGCTTTTAATGGCGCCGAATTCTCCTTTCTCTGCATGCCAAATGCCACTTAGCAAAGGGTTATTCATTTGGATATATCTCAATGTGTCCTACCGGAGCAAGGTCCACATTTATAGTGGCATTGAGTCTGCTCGATGACGTTGAAGTAAGGTACAACAAATGCAATACTTAGTCCCCAAACAAATATTTTACTTAAGATCGATCTACATCATCTTGAGCTTTTTTAGATCGTAAAATCATAAGATTTTAAGATTTGAATCAAGATATAGCAACCATAAAAATAGAAGAAAGAGACAGAGAACCGAGTGAGAGGAGAGAGAAAATGGGATATATATATATATATATGACATGAGGGATAAAAAAACATATTTAGAGAGAGAGAGAGAGAGAGAGAGAGAGAGAGAGAAATATTTAAATGGAACAATAAAAAATAAGAAAGATTACGTTGGAACGTGAATTTGAAAAGTGGGTTAGTTAAAATAGTGTGTGTGTCTATGCTGTTAAAAAGATAAAATTAGGAGGGAAAAATTGGTTTAGGGCTACCACACTATCGGCCTTGAGTGTATGGTAATTGTTGATGGATTATAATGGAACACAAAGTAATAAAAGGAGAAGTGGAATAATCAAAGGAAAACCCTCTGTAAAAGAAACCACATAGAAAACCTATTACCTATATGCTAGCCAACCTACGTACTCTTGCATTATTTTCTTAGAAGTATACAAGTTTTTATTCCCTTTTTATGAAAGTAGAGGGAAGGGGTCCATGATGTTGGGTTTAGACATTAGGTTGGCAAACTGTGAATAAAATAAGTCTTGTTTTCTAGTTTAGAAGTGTATTGGCGGAACTAGAATTTCAAGTTTCAATAATGAGAGGGCCAAAGTAATAACAAATATAAATTTTATCCAATTTAAGAATATTACATGAGAATTATGTGAAATTTTTGGAAGAGCCATCCATATATTTTTGAAGATTTTAACTATTTGGGGGGAACCGCACCCGTAAATTTAAGGGTAATTTTTTAATGAGTAGTTCCACCATTGAGTGTATTTGTATGATTAAGTGGGTGTTTGGCATGGCTTAAAAAATCAATTTTTCTTAATATCTAGTTTATTTTTGCTACTATTTATAAACTTCATTACACTTTTTGATACTATTTAGGTGTAAATGCACTTTTAGTCCCTACATTTTGACGTTTTTCCATTTTAGTCCCTACATTTTAATTTTTTGCACTTTTAGTCCCTAAACCAATTAACGCGTTCTATTTTAGTCCTTTCCGTTAGCGCACCAACGGAAATTGCTCAGGTGGCAAACTGATGCTGACGTCGTCCATTAAAAAATAATAAAAAATTTTAATTAGCATTTAAAAAATGCCAGCTCAGCTTTTAAAAATAAAAAAAATTTATTTATTAATTTTAACGAAATTAAAAAAAAAAGAAACTTAAAAACAATAAAACACATCCATTCAGATCTAATTCATTTTAAACAAGAACACAAGAACAAAAAACACAAACCTAAAACCAAACACAAAAAACAGAGACTCAAATTTAAACATTAACCCAAGATCACAATCACAAAAAACACAATAATAAGCATTCTTGAGCAGTCTTGAAGAAGAGGAGTCCAAAAGATCTTCAGTTACGTGACTCACCCTCTTGAGCATTCTTGGACTTTCTGGTTCGATAATCGATCTGCCAAGAACAAGCAAGCCGCTTGGGGTAGCTCCATGAGACCCATCTACACCTTCTCTACCGTGGAGGAGTTCTGGAGGTTTTGCTCTCTTTCTTTTGCTTTTTTCTATTTGGGTTTTTGTTTGGCTACTTAGAAAATCATAAAGTTTGGATCTTTGTTGGCTGTTGATGTGTTTGATGGGAGCTCGGCGGCTTAGATCGGAGCTCCACAGCGTGGAAAGGAGCTCAGCGGCGAGGATCGGAGCTCCGCGGCGTGGATCGGAGATGGTCGAGGCGTGAAGTGGCGAGGTCTTTGAGATCGGAGCTCAGCGGTGTGGATCGGATCTCACAGCGTGGAAAGGAGCTCGGCGGCGAGGATCGGAGCTCTGCGGCGTGGATCGATGATCGAGGCGCGAAGAGCGAGGTCTTTGAGATCGGAGCTCGGCGTGGATCGGAGCTCCGCAGCGTGGAAAGGAGCTCGGCGGCGGGGATCAGAACTCCGCAGCGTGAATCGATGATCGAGGTCTTTGAGATCGGAGCTAGCCGTGGATCAGAGCTCCGCAGCGTGGAAAGGATCTCGGCGGCGGGGATCGGAGCTCGACGGCATGGATTGGAGATCGGAGATGGTCAAGGCATGAAGAGATCGGATTGATCCCAATGTAAAATTGCTCTAATTAATTTTCTAGGAAACCTTGGAAAGAACATGAAGAGCATGTTCCTTTGTTCTTCCGAAAATAATGAAAAGAAAAAAGAAAAGAAAAAATTTTAGTTACTTTTTTTAATTGGTATAGGTTTGTTATTGTGTTTTTTGTTACTGTCATCTTCGGCTAATGTTTAAATTTGAGTATCTGTTTGTTGTGTTTGGTTTTAGGTTTGTGTCTTCTGTTCTTGTGGTGATATTTAAATTTGTGATTGTGTTCTTGTTTAAAATGAATTAGATCTGAATGGATGTGTTTTATTGTTTTTAATTTTGTTTTTTCTTTTTTAATTTCATTAAAATTGATTAATAAATTTTTTTTATTTTAAAAAGCTGACATGGCATTTTTTAAATGCTAATTAAATTTTTTTATTATTTTTTAATGGACCACGTCAGCATCAGTTTGCCACCTAAGCAATTTTCATTGGTGGGCTGACGGAAAGGACTAAAATGGAACGCGTTAATTGGTTTAGGGACTAAAAGTGCAAAGAATTAAAATGTAGGGACTAAAACAGAAAAACGTCAAAATGTAGGGACTAAAAGTGCATTTACGCCTACTATTTATGGATCTCATTGTACTATTTCAACTATCTTTTAATTTTATCTATGGTATTTTTAGCAAAAAGTTTTCAGTTTCAACTAAATGAGTTGTTCCAAAACTACAAATTAAGATTATTTTTGCCAATTTATTTTACTATCCAGTTTATTTTTGCTACTATTCATGGGTCTCACTGCACTTTTTGATACTATTCATAGGTCTCACTGTATTATTTCAACTAACTTTTATCTTTATTTACAGTACTTTTAGCAAAAAGTTTTTAATTTCAGTAAAATAAGCATATCCCAAACAAACCCTAAAACTACTACCCAAGTCTTGAAATTTAGAGGGCTAGTTTTAGCTTTTTGATAGCTATTCAATTGATTGAACCATGGTAAATTAGATAAGCGATTTCAACCAATTCAACCAATCAAGTGTTCCACTGTGTTTCATAAATTATGGAATGTCATGTGTTTGGTTTTTTCTTTTTTCTTTTTTCATTTTAAATTTTGACCTATATTCTTTTTATTTTCATTAAAAAATAATCAAAGTTTAATATATATATATATATAGCCGTGAGTTTGAGTTAACTCACTAATAAAGTATGGTCCAAAATTGCAGCCTCTCCACCATGTTTACGTTGTTTTGCATAACAACTCTTCTTCAAGAATGACAAACCACGTTTAAAGTGATGGCGAAATTTATCTTCAATCTCTGCCACATTATTTTGTAGCCTCATAAAACTTATAACGTGTCCTTCATTTGGATTATTATTAATAATAAAAATAAAAAACAGGTTGGATAGATAAGTGGACGGTCTAAATGCAGCTATATAAAGACAGCATTTTCCTTGTGGTACACAATATGGTGGGGAAGGCATATTTATTGTGAAAACTCAACGTTATCTTCCTCTATCTTTTTTCTTCTCTTTGCAGCAGCATTTTGACTCTTTCCTAAAATCAAGAACCAAAGTCAAGAGGATAATATATTTCTTGTTGGAATTGGTAAAAGCTACCAAGTAATATGGTTCTGCCATGTCATGCCGTGGAAGAGCAGCAATGGCATCATAGCTAGGCAGCAAATTAATTAGTGCAATGCTTACAAGTTTGAAAACACAATCATCTCAAAAAACAGTGAGATCCTCGCTCATCTTTCAAAATATCTTCTGCAACATGTGAAATTATTTATTAGACTCTCTCTTGCACAGCATATATAAGCCTTCGAATTCTAGTTATATTGCAGAGTAAGTATGTACTGACCTATATACTTTTTCCAGAACCATTCTTTCTATATTCATTTTTAGCATGTGTATGAGTTGTAACTTTGCAATTCAATCTGTTCCAATAATTGTTTTCAGTAGCAGGGACTCTCTATTATATATATATATATATATATATATGACTTCCCATCTTCCTGACTGCATAGAATTGAAGGGAGGGTCATTTTGTTTGTGGTAGGTATAGATATATAGAAAAGAAATGGCGGAGAAAGCGAGAGCAACACCATCCAATTCTTCTAGTAGACAAAATGAGCGGAGATCGATTGGGGTGTTCGAGCCGGCAGAGAGTGAGAAGAGTATTAGTAGTGAGACAGTGGATGATCATCGGGGTAGCACTTCCTTGCTGGGGTCTAGTAGTAGTAGCAGTAGTAGTAGAGAGGCAGCAGTGAGAATAAATAAGTGGATGGCATTCGAGCCCCACAATTCTAATGGGAAAGATAATAATAATAATAGTAGTAGTAGTATTGATATAGATATAGTACCAAACATAAAAGCTGAAGCTGGAATAGCGGAAAGAGTAGCCGAATGGGGTCTGGTGGTGAAGTCAGAGTCAGATGTGGGAGAAGGAAGTTTCAAAAAAGCAGGAAAAGGAGAAAGATTATTGATTTTAGGAGGGGAATCGACAAGAACATCGGAGGAATCGAATCATGGGTCTGCAAAAGTGTCATCTGCATCTGCATCTGCATCAGGAGATTTCCCAAGGGTATCGCAAGAGTTGAAGACTGCTTTGGCCACTTTGCAGCAGACATTTGTTGTATCTGACGCCGCTAAACCTGACTGCCCCATCATGTACGCCAGCTCCGGCTTCTTTACTATGACCGGTTATTCTTCTAAGGAGGTCATTGGAAGGAACTGGTATGCTATCCTATTAACGCCATTTCACTTTCCTTTCTTTTTTCTATTTCTCTTTTTTAATTCGTTTATTACGTTAAGCAGTAGATTTTAATCTGGACATTTTTGTTGGAAATAGTAGTGATTTCAATATTCTTGACTTAAAGAAAAATGTTTATACAGTCAAGCAAATAATTCACAAAGTATTGACATAGTAAAAATAATAATTTTAATAATAAATCTAGACAAAAATTAGTAAAAATAATTGTTAAATTTTATTGTATATATACAGAAGTTTAAAATGTACATAATGCTAATACTAAAAAAATAAAGTATTGTTGCACACAATTTATCACACGATTCTTCACGTAACAGTGTGTGAATGGTGCGTACAATAAAAAAAAAAAAAGTGATAATCATTGGTCTGGAAGATATTATTCCTTCTCAAAAAAAATAAAATAAAAGGAAGATATTATTTGTGTTTTTTTTTTTTTTTTTTGCACTTCTCTTTTTTAAAACAGTGCATTATGTCAGCTCATCGTCTCTTCTGTTTTTTTTTTCCCCCCCATTAAATTAGAATAAATACATTGGAATTACATTTTAAAAAATTGAAAGCAAATAAATGTTATTCCTTACATGCTCCTATTAACCATATGCGCAAAGCTACCCTCCGTGTGCTCTCATGCGTCACCTGCACTTTAGACCATTTTGAAACAGTATTTCTCTTCTGTTTGTGGTGGATTCCATAAAAGTTTTTCTTGTGTATTGAATAAGCCCTCAAGGATTTAATTAAGGGTTTATTCTTTGAAATAGACATGTTCTATTTTTTGTGTTTATCTCGTTGAGTCGTATTCATATACCCTCACCCACCATCTCAATACCAACCATGTGCTTTCATGTAGTTGTATTGTGGCTTCACGAAATGCCTCCACTTTGAAGATACCCATTACATTTCTCAAAAGGTCAAATGCACTAAGAGCCCTCATCTCATGTACTAGTTTCGTCCTAGCGATGTGCCATACCCATTATTTGACTTTCACAAGTACATTCTTCACACAGTACTTACTTACCGGTAGATCCTCTTGATTTATTCAATGTGCATTAAAGGACTTTCTTATATTGAAAACCTCCCTTCTAAACTTAATTTTTTGTTTCTTATGCTTATCTTGCTGAATCATATTTATATATCCTCACCCACCATCTTAATACCAATCATGTGCTTCCATGTGGTTGTGTTGTGGCTTCATGAAACGCTTCCACTTTGAAGATACCCTTCACATTTCTTACCAGTTTCATCTTAAGGATGTTCTATACCTGCACCCGATGTGGGACAATGCCCAGCGATTTTTTTTTGGATAGACCTTAAACTCTCCACATAGTACTTATTGGTGGATCCTCCTAATTCGTTCAATGGGGAATAAAGACCTTTCTTATGTTTTTGTTATCTCTCAACCTTAAGTTTGATGGAGTGTTCTATCTTTTACCACAAAAAAAAAAGAAAAAAAAGAAAAAGAACAAGAAGAAGAAGAGAGAGAGAAAAAGAAGTTTGAGGGAAGTTAGAATATATTTGAATATACCGAAATATTAGCATAAATAATATAATTATGAGAGTAATGATTATCATAAACTAGTTATTGTATATTCCTTACACATGCCCTTTGAAATAGTGTTTTGAAAACATAATTTCAAATGGAGTGTATAGGAAATGTGCCGTGTGTAATAAGATTTTGGCTTCATGTAATACACAAAACATAAATGTGACCAGGCCTGAGCCTGATCTCAAACTTTTCTTTCCACTGTTTACCTAGGCCATTGGCTAAACTCTATTGCTTCCTCTCTAAGTCATTTTGTATTCTTCTTTAATTATTAAAAATAAAAATAAAAAACTGTGAGGACATATGTGAAAGATGAGCCCGTAACAGGGGTTTTTGACTTGTGGGTGCAGCCGATTTCTTCAGGGGCCGGAAACGGACCTGAATGAGGTGGCCAAGATTCGAGATGCAGTTAAAAGTGGGAACAGCTACTGTGGCAGGCTCTTGAACTACAAGAAAGATGGCACCCCTTTCTGGAATCTTCTCACTATCACCCCCATCAAGGATGACCATGGCAAGACCATCAAATTTATTGGGTATCTATTTCTTTCTTTTCAATGACTACTAATTCTCTTGTTTTCTAAATGAATTTGTTACAGCCTTCTCCTTATTGTATGACACTCTTCTCTAGTCTAACAATTGTGGTACTTGTACACTTATATATACACATGACACACATGCATGCGATTCAATGTTAAATGTCTACATGTACACCTGCATGACTTATATGTTAGAATCGGTGAACGATTAGATAGTTTAGTAGACTGTCCTCTTTGCCGCTTTGTCAGTAGGTTGTAGTGCCTTTTTTTGGCCTCAGCTCCGGCCTTGGCACATTTCTTGGTTTTGTTGGAAGAGTAGCCAATTTAAGCAAACTTTGATATTTTTTCTAATTGATATCAGTGTTCTCCATTGAACCAAAATCACCTAAATATAAGTGTTGAAAATGCTTTGCCTAGAAAATGAGTAGGATAAAGAAGATGTAAATCTATGACCAAGAAATCTCAGGTGAACAGGTCTTTGCAAACTATAGCTTCAATGTAGATAGAAACTTTGGGCTCAAGGGAGCTCACACTGCTTCAATTAAGTCTAAAAATCTTCAACTTGTCTGTATTTATGTGTTATTGTTGGAAGAATGCTTAACTGACCTTATTCATATAAGTCGAAAAATCGTATTTTGTTGTGTGTCTTGGATTCAAAATGACTATTTCTAACCTTATTCATGTAATGCATATCTTGAAATGTTAACATGTGCTTGCATCACCTTACAATGTAATCTCATGACGCTTAATAACCATTCATGCGCCATTTTGGTTAATTAATGTTTTAGACTTGTTACTTTAATTAATATGCTGTCATAAGAATCTTATGATTATTTCAAACAAGGCTCCCTCTCGGGCATTATATGCCTATTCCTCAATTTGGTCATAAAGAACCTCATATCTTTAGAAACCCAAATCGAAACCCAAATCTCCACTCCACTACTCAATGCAATTAACGAGCTTAAAAATTTGTGAATTTAGTCATAGATAACCTTTTGAGTGCTGAATTCAAGGATGTTCCCTTACTAAATTTATCATTATTGATGCCTTCATGATTATAATAGCTTTTCTAGACTTGGTAATTTCAAATCATAGGGCCACACAACTATTTCCTGAAATAATAAAACATATGGTCATAAGTGATTTTTTTTTTTTTTTTTTTTTGCCTTTTTAATCATGATATGAATTGTTTAGCAGAATGTTTTCTGTTTTCTGTGAATTATATTTTTATCTCGTCTTATGGTGCAATTTTCAATGTTGTTTCTACAGAATGCAGGTGGAGGTCAGCAAGTACACAGAAGGTATTAACGAGAAGGCACTACGGCCAAATGGTTTGCCCAAGTCATTAATCCGTTATGATGGTAAGCATTTGTACTCGCCCTGTTGATGGATATGACTGTGAACGCTTCAATCATCTTATTTTCACATGTCAGCTCGTCAGAAGGAGAAGGCTTTAGGTTCCATCACAGAGGTTGTCCAAACTGTGAAACATCCACGATCTCACACTCAAGCTACAAGTCGTGACACTACCAGCAAGCATGAAGAACAAGAAAAATTTGACCTTGATTATATTCTGCCAAAATCTGCTGAAATTCAGAATATAAGCACACCTGGTGGACAAACAGCTCAATCAGATTACAGGGATGATGTGTCTCACTCAATTTTAAGCCAGGAAGCAGGCAAAAAATCTAGAAAATCAGGTCGCGTTTCCTTGATGGGGTGAGTGTTTATTGAGTCACCATTGCTTTATGGTAAGGTTGATACTAATTGCATATTGTAAAAAAAAAAAAAAAAATTACATTCTGAGCATTTTTGTTTATTACACAAATATCTAACTCAAGGTTGGTTAATGCCTATGAATGTCCTAGCAGGACCTATGACTCCCTGTAGAAGTACCAGATTTCTTATTTCATATGTAAATTTCTCTTACAGTTTTAAAGGGAGGTCTCTGAGCTTTGCAGAGAGGCAAGAACAGAAACCAAGTATTGACCCAGAGGTTTTGATGACTAAAGATATAGAACGCACTGACAGTTGGGACCGCACTGAAAGAGAAAGGGATATGCGCCAAGGAATTGACCTAGCAACCACATTGGAACGCATTGAAAAGAACTTCGTGATCACTGATCCAAGACTTCCTGATAACCCAATTGTAAGATAAAAGAAAATTACTTGTTTATTTGTATTAGGAAAAAACTTCAGATAAATGCTCAAGAGATCAGAATTTTTAGTAGTTTATCTTCTGATGCACTCAACTACAGTGCACTAATTCCCCCCTTCCCTCTCTTATTTATTTCTTTCTTTCTTTATTTATTTCTTTATTTATTTTTTATCCTAATTGAACCATATACTGCATTTTGCATGTCTATCATCACATTAGATACACAAATGAGGTACTCCATTGATGTAAAGATGCTTCTCTAAACTGTTTTTTTTTTTTTTTTTTTTTTTTTTTTTTTTTTTTTTTTTTTTTAATTTTATTATGTCTACTGCTGTCATCGCAGCTTACAGCATTTTACTATCATACTCCTTGTGATCATATAACACTGCACAATATAAAAAGTTAAATATTGACATTAATAGTAGCATTTTTGTCAAGACTGGAGTTATATCTACTTTTTAAATCCTAAATAGTATCAATATCCAATATACAACCTTCATGGTACTCTATGTAAGCGTTATGGTTCTATTTCACAATATATACTATTCATGATATAGATAATACTAAAGGTGATATAATCGTTCATGTGCAGATATTTGCGTCTGATAGCTTTCTTGAATTGACAGAATATACACGCGAAGAAATTTTGGGAAGAAACTGTCGGTATGAAAACTGTATTTTATATCTTTGTTTTGTTATTATTTTGATTTCTTGTATCCATTTGCCTCCCATTATAGGGGCATTCAAGTTGGACTCATTCTTGTTGCACATATTGTAATTTTTTTTCCATCTTTTGTCCATTCCTTCTCTTGTCTTTTTCTATGATTGTACCATTTAATGTTGCACTTCAAAGTGTTTTCACTGTAACTAGTTAAAGCAGATGCTTATATTTACTGGACCACTTTTTAAATTTCAATTCCAAAACTTTTGTCCAAATTTCAGATAAGGATGATATGTAAGTTAGAGGCCTGGGAGATGATAAGTTGATGTGTGTGAATGCTTTTGGATGTTGTTAAGATATTTTAGTAGCTAGTTTACCTCATTCAACAAAGAACGTTTTTTGTTTTTTTTTTAATAATTAGTTACAACAAGGGGGAGGTGGGATTTGAACCCTGGATATTTCCATTAAAAACATTAGGAGGTGCCAGTTAAGCTACAAGGCTTTTGACAACAAAGAATGGTTTTAGAATTCTAAAGGCAGATTTTTTTTTTTTTTCTGATATTGGTACCTCTACCATATTCATGTCTCATTGGTTTGGCAGTGAAAATCTTGGGGACTGAAGTTTGAAGGTTCAGTCTATATTCTTTTCAGATATGTTGTATTTCTAGCAAAAACTTTGAGTTATATTAGATGTCATGGCGATTGTCGTAGCTATAATCTTTTAGTTTTAGTAAATTTTTATAACATATTATGAAAATAGCATAGCATTTTTTTTTTTTTTTTTTTGGTAGAGTTTTTATTCTCTCCTATCTTGTTCTATCTTACACTTGTTTGAAAAACCTTGGATCAGAACTGCCAGTTCTATTCAATTTTTCCTTGTCCATTTTCTAGGTTTCTTCAAGGACCTGAAACAGATCAAGCAACTGTCTCAAAGATAAGAGATGCCATTAGAGCACAAAGGGAAATCACTGTGCAGTTGATCAATTATACCAAGAGTGGTAAGTATATACCTTTGATATCTGGTTTAATTGTTTTTATTGTTTCATTTCGCTTGAAACTAGGAAAGTTACAGCATTTGAGTAGAAATCGAATTGGCTGGTTGTTTGCTTGATTGGAAGGATTGCCACCTTTCTCATGTCATTAAAATTATAATTCCTTTGGAATTTATTTTATATATATTGCATTGGAAATTAGTGTTTTACCTAATTTTTATTTTTGTTTTTTATTTCCTTCATGCTAAGTTGTTATGATTTCATGACTTTCAGGAAAGAAATTCTGGAATTTATTTCACTTACAACCTATGCGCGACCAAAAGGTGACTACAGGGTTTTTGTCTAGATATTTGTTAAATCAAATATCTAATTTAATATCCATTGAATTCAGATGTTAAATATCTTTCTATTTTTTCACTTGAGTCTGATGTAACTTTGGTAGGGTGAGCTTCAATACTTCATTGGTGTCCAACTAGATGGAAGTGATCATGTGGAACCCTTGCGAAACCGCCTCTCAGATCACACAGAGCAACAAAGTTCTAAGTTGGTGTGTGTGTATTTTTTTTTCTTTTGATATCTTTTCTCCGTCTATATATAAGAGCTGTGAAAGTAGCTATGATTCATCATTCATAATGTCGGGCAATTAAAAACAAAAATCTTATGGAGATGGGGGTTCTTAATAAGAATTTTAAGGTAGATGGACATACCAAGAAAGTTAGAAAAGGAATGAAATTGTCCATTAAAAAATCATGGTGGCACCTATTGAGAAAAAGATGAGGGATAGCTACCCAAGATGGTTTAGGCCTAGCGAGAAAATCACTAGACTAAATCAAGTTGGAATGAGAAGTACTAAAGGTGGCATATGGGTAGAAGTAGTGAAGAAAAATATAACATAAAGAATGTTGGCAAAGAGTATGACTTTAGATTGAGTAGAATGCTGAAAAGAGATACATACAATGGACCTAACTAGTGATAAAGGATTCATATATGTCATGGTGTTGGGGGAAATAACACCTTGGGGGTACTTCATTTGGGAGGCTAATTTAATACATTGGGGCACCACTTGACCCAAAAGCTTAAGCCAATAAGTTTGGGCTCGATTATGTTATATTAACTACTCATTTTTGTCATTAGTATCCAATGTGAGATTTCACTATTTAGCCAACCACACCACTCATTCATGAATATTACAAAATATCTCCCTCTTCATGTGTGAGCCTTATACCAAGTCACTTGTGGCACTTCGGTTAGTCTCCCCTTTTAACGGAAGCCTTTTTCTTAACAATCTGAGTGTCATGCATTGCCATCACCAATAGAATGCCCTTTACTCAACCATGGGTGAAGCAAGCCTTTGAGTCTTCCTTGCACAACCATGGGAGTCACGAACGTGCACCTAGTAGAATCCTTTTACTCAACCATGGGTGGATCTAAAATGGGATTCTTCCTTGTTCTACTTCGTGAGACCTACTAATGGACACTTGCCCTCGAATCATCGGCTTTGATACCACTTGTTAGAAAGATAACACCTTGGGGAGACTTCAATTGAGAGGTTAATTTAACATATAGGGACATCCTAGGGTTATATTTGGTCTTTTCTTACAACTTATAGGTAAGAGTCCTAGAAATTACCCATGTTCTAAAATTCAGAATGTATTAGACCAAATTGATATAAAGCACAATCAATAGTTTTTGGTGAAACTTCCTGAAATGTATATAACGCACAATGAATGCATGTAAAGCAATTACAAACATTTTACGAATCAAATGTATTGTCTAAAGCAATAAAAAAAGATCTTACATAGCAGTGATAATTAAGCAGAGGTTTGTCTAAAATTCAAGTAATGCTGCAATCACAATTACATTCCCTTATTCATTTGTCAGCTAAATTGTACTTTGTGTGACCTGTCTCTCTAGATTTGGTAGAAAGAAAAATATAACTTATAATAGAATTATATTTTAAAAAAGTAAGAATTTAGAGATTGTCACTGCCAGCTTGAGGCTTTTAAATAGCACTGGTGTAATAGTCATTTGGGGTTAGTATGGATAATCTAACACTTCTAGAAACTCTCTCCATGTTGAGTGCATCTTCTATCTTCAGCAGGTTAAGTTATATTTTGATATGGATGGCATCTTTTTATTTTCCCCCTTTTTTTGACATGTTTCTGAGTTTTTTTTTTTTTTTCTCTTTAATCAGGTCAAAGCCACTGCAGAAACCGTTGATGAAGCTGTCAGAGAACTTCCTGATGCCAACTTGGTAAGGTACTCTTTTTTATTCATGTTCGGACTGATAATTGTTGATGCATATGTTATTAGATTTGAAGAATTTAAATTTTTTTTTTTTTAAGTTGTTGACATTTCAATTTAGGAAAAATTTTACCTTCAAACTGGGTTAGTCAGTAGTCACATGACTTTTTTAATGAGTCATGTGACTCATTTGAATAATACATGCGGATGATCTTATAAATTGCCATTTATTGGGTTGAAAGAGATTCCTCCAAACTGGTTTGGAAAAAAACATTGTTCTTCAATTTACTGCAGTACATGGTTTTCTTATTTAGATAGCGGATAATATTAAGTTGCATGGTCACCAAACCTCACAGTTCAATTCCTCCAAAGTTCAAATAGGAATCTTGTGAATCTTTTGATAAAATTTGTTCATTATATTGCTATCAAATGATATAACCAATATATTTCAAATAAGCTTGATTTACAAAGCATTGGAGAGCCTTATATCCCACTTTCAATAGATGCACATCTCAATATTTATGATTTTGATTGTTACTCACACACGTGTGCGTGTGTGTGTGTTTTGATTAGACTTGTTATGGCATTAAAAAATTCCTGCAAAAAATTCTTTCATAAAAATAAAGTATTTGGGAATTTACATTGACTATTTGTCATGATGGATAAGACATGATAATTTTTTATATTTCCATCATGTAAATTTTACTATTTAATTGTTGCTACAGCTTGTACTCTTTTTCATGATGAGAACCTGGTTCTCTTTCATCAATATGTTTGTTCATAACTGATACAACTAATATAATCTACAATTTTTTAGACACCAGACGATTTGTGGGCAATTCATTCTCAGCCTGTCTTTCCAAAGCCTCACAAAAAGGATAGTCCTTCTTGGATAGCAATACAAAAGGTGAAGATTGCAAAAGTTAAAATCATACTGTATCACACTCTAATACCATTCACATTTTTTTAGCTATTCAAACTTATCTTGCATAATGAACTTCAGGTTTTTTGGGATAAGGATATGATGATTTGACTATAAGCCTTCTCTATGTGGTTATTCATTCATGATTATTATTATCATTATCAATATTTCTGGTATATATAGCTACCTATTCTTTCATGTGTCAACTGCAAGTCCAGGAGTTTTATTTTTGTGGGATTCCATCTGAAACTGCCGAGGGTTTAAACCATATCCAAATGTACTCACTGAGGATCCTGCTTGGCAGCACCAACACCGGATAATGACCTTTAAAATTATTAATAAGGGTGAACTACTGATTTATTCACGGTAAAGCATGAAATTGGATACATATCATTCAGGTCATTATAAATTTGTAACACAATATATTTTTCCAGAGCATCTACTTTAACAAAGCATTTGACTTCAATCTACTCTAGTTGTAATGACATTGAGCTTCTTTTTTCAGTAACTCCTTTGCCTCTCAAACTTTGACAATATGGTTTAGCTAAATATTGCTGTCATTTCTTTTCTGTGGTTAACCTTTTCAAGTAACATTCCAATCCTCATTGCTTCTAAAATACTAACAAAAGAAAAATATTCCCTGAAGCACAGAATAAAAGCATACATTTCAAAGTCACTTATAATGAGAGACATTTCTAGTTTGAGGTACTCTTGCAGTTTTGAGTTTGCTCGAGAGGGGAAGCTAAAGATTCCACATCGATTAGGTGTATAATATGATATGGATTTATATACTAGTTGGGAAGTTAGTTGGCCTCTCCACTTAGTAGTTTAAGCATTTGTGACAAATGCGTGGCCTTTGGGCCAATCGGCAACTCCACTACCTAATAAGCTTGGGGGTGGTGGGTGAATGTGGAGGCTTGAATCCCCCTTGGTTGCATGAATATGTTGCCTAACAAAAACGAAAAAAAAAAAAGAAAAAAGACTTTTGTGACTTAACGACAAATAGTCAACATTATATTAAATTTATTTACTTCCTCTATACTATGTTTGACCTCTCTACTTAATAGCTTAAGTTTTTTGGACAAGGAGTAATTTATTAAAATTTTACTTATGTAAGTGATAATTTTTTATGTGTATCATTTATCTTAGTTTCTGTGGTAGAACTTGCAGGCTTTGAATAGTTATAATTACATACTGATATGTGTTCAAGTTCATTTATGCTGTTTATGTTCCAGTTATGTAAATTTTGGCATCTTGCAGCTGTCTCCTTTACTAATATCCCAATCTTCCTTCCCTTTAATCCCTTTGTGCTTCTTAGATCACTGCACGTGGTGAAAAAATTGGGCTACGTCATTTTAAGCCCATAAGACCATTGGGTTGTGGAGATACTGGCAGGTACAGTGCCTTTAATGCAGATGTGATTGTCATAGATTTCTCTTCATGCACCGAACTTGTTGTGACATGATTAGATACGACCTCCAAATTATTGCCTGTCTAATTTTGTGTGTGTATTCTAGTCTTATTTATCAGCATTAATGATATTTTCTATTCATTATGCTTTTTAGTGTTGTATGCAAGTGTTCAAACCTATTTTGATTTTTAGCTGATGGAACTGAACAGAATCCTGGACAGCTTGAATGGATCTGTCAATATGATGCAGAACAATGAGTTCTGATACCAAAACTGATACAGCACAAAATTCTCAAAGGGAACTGAGATTAACAAAGAATAAAAAATTCAAATAAACCTAAAAATCAACACTTAGGTTCTCTTGGAGTCATCACCAAGTGGGATAGAAAGCCCCGGAATCAACACCTAGGGTTGCCTATAATCAGTACTGGGGCATTGGAAAAAACTCAATAGAAATTTTATTTATAATAAGCTTGTCTCCATTGGAGTACAATAATGAACTTATATAGACTATTAGGACTAAACCCCAACCCTGATTGACTTGTGTCAAAGCTTAATTATTAAATTATGAAAATAATCTTGACTCTAGGAAAAAAATCCAATGGACCAATAGTAAAAATATAATTGAATTCTAAAAAAAATTATACTAAGTTAAAATAAAATTGGTTTTGCACTTCTGCATCACACTTGGTGACTGGCACAGCTTGTGCATATCCTACTTTTCATATGAACAAAGGAAGACACTTCTCCCTCCCCAATCTCCTTCTATAAAAATAATACAGGTCTCTGAAAAAAAATTGTAATTATCTTACCTTAAAACATGTTATATTCCTTTCATGGCTAGTGTCCCTCATCCCTCACTCCTTCCCTACCTCTGATTACCTTAAAGTGTTTATATTTACTGGGGGCCCTTTACTCATTAAACATGCTAAAATGATAAATATTTCAGATGTTAATATCATACCTTCTTGAATTAAGGTAAGTACGAGGGCTTGAAGGGTACAGGAATAAGTGCAATATAATCTGTAATTAGTTTTCATAAGTTATCAAATAGGTTATTTTGCAATTTTATTTTAACATGCAGAGAGTAGTCAAATGGCGTGAGTAGAAAATTCTTTCTTAGAGACCTAAGAATTGAAGGATAAATTTGGTGTGTCCAAGATGTTGCCATTGATTGGAAAGAGGAAAATTGAAATGGAATTTGGATCCCATAAATCTTGGAAGGTTTTCAAGATCCGTTTTTACTAATTAGTCTTGCTTGATTGATATGAGAGAAAGGGGTTCATTAAAGACCCTAGATAGGGAAGATATGGTATTTATAAAATATTTGTTAGATAATAATCACTAAGTAATTAAATTCATTTTTTCCTGTCAGCTTGAGCGTTTGAGATCAATGATGTTTTATCAATATTTGTACTTAAATAGGTTGAACCCTAAGATAAAGATGAAATAATTAGATTATGACACTAAAATATGTAATATGTAAATGTAATGCCCTTAGCCCTTTGTGTCATGTTCAAAACTTAAGGACAGTGTCAGCCAACCCTAACCATTGGTGGAATTTCTGCTACATTTACCTATCCAATGAGATCTGAAATCATTTGTTGTCTACTGATCTGTTATAGCTAGAAGAAGATCGATTTATTACTCTCTTGTTTTACACTCAGTGATTCACTTGTGCTTTAGAATTCACTCGTTTGCTTTAAAATTGCTGTCTTTCTCCAGGTCACACAAAGGTCTTGCTTAACATCAAAAGCATTAAAGTAAAAATTGGATTCTTTGCTCTTCGTTATGATTAAATTACTGTGGTTTTTGTTGCAGTGTTCATTTGGTGGAATTGCAAGGTACAGGTGAACTATATGCTATGAAGGCAATGGAAAAGTCAATAATGCTGAACCGTAACAAGGTATGAATATATAAGAGAATGTCATTTGACTGTTTAAAGATACCTAGCCCATTTCCTTTCTATCTGAAATCAATGTAACAAAAGAGAATATTTCTTTCAAAATCCTTTCACTTTCTTTTTTTTTGGTGTCAAATAAATCCTGATGACTTATATTGAGTCTACAAATAAGTATTTGGTTTCATGGTTATGTGGCTTAGAATTTGTTGCTCAAATAGCACCTCCTCCCTTTGTAAGAGCAAAGTGGGGTTGAGGTTGCCAATTCAAGACCCATCAGGTAGGTGTGTAATTTATCAAGAAAAAAAAGGCTTAGAATCTGTGGCCTTCTCTTACATTTGAAAGTTTCATGAATTTCATTAACTCCCATAAATGCAAAGATGCATATATGCAAACTAAAAACATTTTAAATATGTATGTGAATGAAAAATTCTTATATGTTTGGAAGTTTTTAAATTTTTAGTGAAATCAATCTATCTGTCACTAGTCACTTTGCCTAGATTGATGATTTAGGCCTTGTTTGGTTTAAAAAAATGGTCACTCATCACTCAATTTTTGTCACTCATCACTCATCACTCATTACTCATCACTTAAAATACCCAACTCCCTACACCTCATTCCGTTTGGCACCATCACTCACTTATCATCACTCAATATTTTTAACTGTTTGTGGGACCCACACACTGACCATTGTCAGTTGACTTTTCTTTTTTCTTTTTCTTTTTTTCTTTTTCCCCTGCCTCTCCCCTTCGTTTTTCTCTGCGTTTTCCCCTATTTTTCTCTTCGTTTGTGCTACAACCTTGACGAACTCAAGAAGAAAAAAAAAAAGGAATGGAAACCCAGTGAAAAGGAAAGAAAAGAAGGAAAAAAAAAAACCCAAGCCCAGAAATCAACGTGAAAAGAAAAGAAAAGAAGAAAAATAGAAAAGAAAAGAAGAAAAACCAAACCCAGAAAGTGAAAAGAAAAGAAAAGAAGAAGGAAAAAAAAAAGGAATGGAAACCCAGTGAAAAGGAAAGAAAAGAAGGGAAAAAAAAAAAACCCAAGCCCAAAAATCAACGTGAAAGAAAAGGAAAGAAGAAAAATAGAAAAGAAAAGAAGAAAAAAAGAAAAACCAAACCCAGAAAGTGAAAAGAATAGAAAAGAAGAAGGAAAAAAAAAAAAAAAAAAAACCCAAGCCCAGAAACCAAACCCAAAAAGCAACGTGAAAAGAAAAGAAAAGAAGAAAAAAAAGAAAAGAACAAGAAAGAACAACCAGAACGTGAAAAGGAAAGGAAAGAAAAGAAAAGAAAAATAGAAGAAGAAGAAGAAGAAGAAGAAGAAGAAGAAGAGGGGACATTCAACTGGCGCCAGGGCCCACGTTCACACTTTATTTACAAGCTTGCCACCGAGTTTCAGTTTTGGTAACTCACATCCAATTTTTTGAATGATTGGATGATGAGAACCAAAACAAAAAACTAAACCAAACAATTCATTTTGTTGTGGGGCCCACTAAATTTGGATATTGGATGATGAAAACTGAGTATTGAATGATGAAAACTCTCAAACCAAACAACACCTTAATTGTCAAGAAGCTTGTTTTGAAATACCCTATTTTGCCAAATAAAGCTAAGTCATCAATCAGTGGGATTACCATTCCTTTATTAGTTCTGGGGTTGAAAGACTTCATCCTCTATGGTCCATGGCCATGGATTAAATCTTCACAGTGAACATATTAGCTTCAAGGAACCAGCCTATTATTCCCTGTTGCAGTGTTTTTCTTAAAATTAGTCAGCTAATGATGAAATAAAAAGTGCCATCTATAATAAATTCTTTCCATAAATTGGAACACTTATGCTATATATGCATCCCATTTTAATAATGGACAGCATGACCTACCAAGTAATTGCAATTACATGTGTTTATATTAAACTTAAGGTTTTCGTCCATATAGTGGTGGAGGTTGCACCAGCCAACACATTTTTTGTTAATACAATGCCCTACTCTAATCAAATATCCTGTTTTCTTAAGGATATTAAGCTATCAATTTTTTATAGACAATTATATTATTTTTGCATCTACATATTGTTGGTGATGTTTACAAAGGAATTTTGATATATGCTGCATGCACGCATATCAGCCACACACATGAACATGCATAGGTATGGAATTTTTTTAGTCTTACCAAAAGAGTCAGTTCATTTTACTCATTTTTCTAATGGGCATATTTTTGTGGGTGCTGTACAGGTTCACCGAGCATGCATTGAGAGGGAAATCATTTCTCTACTAGATCATCCTTTTCTTCCCACACTCTACACTTCATTTCAGGTCTACTCATTTTTGTAATTTTAATTTTCTCTTACTAACTTTAGACGATGGTAAATAAAGGAACTGGTGAGTTTTCGCAATAGGCTTAATCTCTATGCTCAATTACTTATGCATGCATACACATGCATGTATGTGTAGTTGATGCATGAATGCTTCTATAATATGAATTTGAGGATAAAGGAAATCAGAATTGCAGCCTGTGAGCTGAAAATCAAATACATGTAAGATTCAAGTGGACTTATATGGCTTTGTTCAAGCTCACAAAGACACTAACACTACTGTAACTGATATAATCACACAAGCGTTCCTAAACTGAATAGATTAGGCAGCCGGTGCCCTTGTCTCTCTTTTTCTATCTTTGCCAGGGCTAAGGTTGAGGTTCAATCCCTACTGCTCCTGGCTTTGTCATTCAGTCATAACAAGTGGACTAGGCAACGACCAAGATCTATGTTTCAAACCTTTTTCACTTGCCTAATATTTCTTCTCTATACTGAAAAAGGTTGTTTTGTAATATTTAAGATTGTTCTATATGTATCCAATAATATCTAATAAGTATTTCTTATAGTTTCCAGATTTAAAAATTTTTATTTTCAATTTTTCAATCAAGTATTGGATACATATTAGGAGTATTTAACAAATATGATCACCCTTGTAGAAGTTCTGAATTACATAATGGACAAGCAATAGTAATAACAAAAAATAGTGTCTAGATGTATTTGGCAAGAAATATAGAAAAGGAGGGGCTAGGGTTGGGGGGGGGGGGGGGGGGGGGGGGGGGGCGGTGGGTCCTAGCTTTTCTACAGGATTATTCCAGTTTCTTGTTTGAGAATAAAACACTTGATATGACTTTTGTATATCCTTCTCTTTTATCTAAGTTAATCCATTAGTGGAGTAGCCGTTAATTTGATGCCATTTGGAATTCTCATTGTTGGTTAATAGTACTGATTTGTAATACATTTGAGTATGCTGATGTCTCTTTATCTCCTCAGACCTCTACACACGTTTGTTTGATAACAGACTTTTTCCCTGGAGGAGAATTGTTTGCCTTGCTTGACAAGCAGCCAATGAAACTTTTTAAAGAGGATTCTGCAAGGTACTCATTGGTTGTTTTTGTAACATATTTTAGTGCCAAAGGAACATGTTGCCTTACTGTTCTTAGAAGTTACAATATAGAAGAACAAATTTTAGCTAGTTGAAACTCTTTGATTGTCCCAGAATTCCACTATTATTGAAGTGGAGATAGAATTTATCATTCAGTTGGTGCAACTAGAATGTATGATTTCAGATATTCCTTGTACACTTTAATCATTGTTAGACTGGTCATGTAAAGAATAGATTAATTATGGGTTTCTCTTTCATTTCTAATTAAAGTACTGAAACATCTTATTCTCATCCTGATAAGTATACACCCGTTATATATCAAACCTTTTATTATTTCAATGCTAACTTTTATTCATCTCTAGGTTCTATGCAGCAGAAGTTGTCATTGGCTTGGAGTATCTCCATTGTTTAGGTATTTAGATCGTATGAGAATCTCTAGTATCTTTCCTTTGGTTTTACGGTATTAATTAGTTTTTCATTTCCTTGTATAATGGATTGGAGGAAATCACAGGGAACTTATATATGTGAGAGCTTCCTAGGAAAATGGAAACCATTGCTTTTTTTTTTTTTTTTGGCTAAACTGGAAACCATTACTTAAGATGTCATAAAAGTATTATGTCCTTATTCCTCTTTTTTATTATATAAATCTTGCATGGATTTATCATACCAGTATCATACATTGTTGCTGCTTCATCACTTTAGTTTATTCATGTTTAGTTTGGCAGCTAAGTCTAGCAGAGATAGGTTGTTAAGATGGACAAAAGTGAACTTCTGTTTGTGTGATTATTTGTCTTTTCCAATGCCTTTGTACAGGAATAATTTATCGTGACCTGAAGCCTGAAAATATCTTACTCCAGAAGGATGGGCATGCTGTACTAACTGACTTTGATTTATCATTCATGACATCATGTGAACCACAAGTATGTTACATTTTTCCTGTCAGATGACTTTGTGCTTCAATTTTCACAGGCCTGTACCTGTGATTCTTGCCTTTCCTAGTATAGGTTTATGGTCTTCATTGAATCAACAAAGTCACCTAAAGTTGACAACCAAAAAAGAAGACAAAAATTAAAACAGAGATGAAAAAAATCCACTTAGTCAAAGAGTTATAGTTCACAGGAGTGCAGTCCACTGCTCTTTTCTTGTCAAAGGAAAGGACCATGCAAAGAAAATCAAACCTTTCTTCCAGTTGACTATTCAACTGGTTGCATGATTGAATCCAATAAATATTCCTGTCTCTTACATATTTATTAAATGGCGGTAGTCTGTGGTACATTTCCACCTTAGTGCAAGACTCGATTCTATCAGCTCATCATTTTATATTGTCACCATATTATCAGCTCTATAGTCTTTTCATTCTTGCACCAAATTGTTGTGAAAATTTCTCTTCTTAAGCATTTAGAATATTTCTTGTACCATGAAATGTTGGGAATCCGAATGACATGATCTTCAGGTTCTGCTTGATAATTACTAGATTCTTAAAATGTGAACTACTGACCACGCTACTACTTACTGCAGATTATAAAGCATCCCTTACCCAGTAATAGGAGGAGATCTAGGAGTCAACCACCACCAACATTTTTTGCAGAACCTGTTACACAGTCGAATTCTTTTGTTGGAACTGAAGAATATATTGCTCCTGTATGGTGAATCTTTAATCATGCTAAATTTTAATTTACTTCATGCTACTTCTTGTACTTCGTTTGGTATATCAAATGAAAAAAAGTTTTGATTTCTATCAGATTCTAGAATTTTTGGGAAATTCTTCACCAAATTTTTTATGGAATGTTTAAGATGTATTAAATATGTATTTTTCTGTGTATCATTAGAAATATTTTTGACAAGTAAACTTTTATGTCCTGGACATCCATTTACTTCATATTATTTTGAATGCAAAAATTGCCAAGGAAGTTGCTTTCCTGCAAATCCTTGGGTCTGGAACATCATGCACATCCTTGTTCTGCTTCATGTTCTTTTTTGTTCAAGAAATTTGCAAAGGAAGTTGCTTTCCTGAAATTCCTTGGTCTGCCATGTCCTGCACGTCCTTGTTCTGCTTCACATTCTTTTATTGCAACAAACAGCTACATTGCTTCCCCATACATCCTTTGCCTGCCTCTGCAAAACTAAAGATGAGTAAAGAAAGCTAAGGAAAATGTAAATTTTCAGGATATGTTAATTCTTGAGGATGCTAAAATCTGTTAAAAGAAGTATAATTAGTGTCAGTAGGCTATATTACAGAAGTGTTTATCAAGGATAAAATTTTCTGTCCTCACATGGAATAGTAGGAACCATACCTTTTTTTACTACATTAATCAAATCATTTTCCATAAGTGAGTTCCCTAGTACCATTTCTGGATTTATTCCAATATGGAACTCAGCTTTGATGTCCTGTTTATAATAATTTTAGTTTGGACTTTTCATAATTGGTAAGAAATATGTATGTGTTTGAGAACATGCTAGCTGCTTGTACTTGCATATTCATCAATCAGTCATGTAGGTGCATACTTTTAACATATTCCTTATCATGTTTACCAGGAAATAACTGCATAACTAAAAATTGTATCAGCAATATTAGAAATACGATTTTATCCACTAATTTCTTTTTAATGTTCTTATACTTGATTTCAGGAAATAATTACTGGTACAGGACATGGTAGCGCCATTGATTGGTGGGCTCTTGGTAAGCACATGCTCAAACTTAATTATTCTTTCTTTTACATTTTTAAAATGATATTCAAATATTTTATAAGAACATAATATGGGACCTTTGCCTCATAATATTATGCTCTTGGGTCATGAGATGTATGACTCTTAAGAGTTCTGATTAATTTTTAAAACATCAAGGCATCTTTGGACTGTTACACTCCAAATATAGCCTTAAAAAGGCTATTGACTGAGAATCTAGATGTAGGGGTACCTTTACATGGAGATATGAAGTAACTCATTCACTTTGTTTATTTTGATAATAAAATTATTGTTTCTGTTTAATCTGCTTCACCGCAATAATTTGGATTCTTTTTTTCTTTTTTGTGATTAATGCCTTAGGTGATTCCTGTTTCAAATTCAGGTATCTTGTTGTATGAGATGCTCTACGGACGTACACCTTTCAGGGGAAAGAATAGGCAAAAGACATTTGCCAATATCTTGCACAAAGATCTCACCTTTCCAAGCAGCATATCTGTAAGTTGTTGAATTTCTAATGAGCTTGCATATGCGTAGGACAATCTTTGTTTTACTGTCCACTTGGAGTTGCTTTTGTTTGATGATGTTGACCAATTGAGTGGGTACTGCTGCATAATCATCAAGTTGACCTTTGGTTAAAATTTGACCCTATTTTCATTTTAATTTTTAAAAACAATATTTAACATATTTCTACAGCAAAAAGTCCTGATAAGGTTGTAAGCTACCATTTGAGTGGGGACTATTCTGAAAATTGTGAGAGTTTTAATATCAATATTTATCTGTATGGACAAGGTTGTAAGCTACCATTTGAGGCTAAACTTTTTTTTTCCCAGTAAGTAAGCATTAAGTATATATCTCTTTGCTTTCTCAAAAAAAAATATATATCTCTTTGCATTGGTTATGCAAGATTATTAGATCGATTCAAGATGAAATCCCTTGGTGTGTGATTATTTCTAACAATATAGTTTGATAAGCTAGATGTGGAGTCAATGTCAAGCTCGAAATTTGGAAGAATGGAGTAAAAATAGAAACAAAGATTTGGGGAGTTGATCCATAGATATCAAAGAGTTAGTGCTATTGATATCTTTGATCAATAATTAAGAGAGGATATGAACCATAGGATAAGTATAGGGTGGATGAAGTGGAGAAGCGCATCAAAGTTGTTTTGTGATAATAGAATACTCATTAAGTAAAAGAGAAAATTGTATAAGACTACTATAAGACCAATGTGCTCTATGGTAATAAATATCTGGCTATTAAGAAGCAAGATGTTCATAAAAGGTACATGAATGGAAATACAAGAAAGATAGAATACAAAAAGAAGATATTTACTTACAGGTAGAGATGGATCTTATTTATGAAAAGATGAGAGAAAGTCACCTTAGGTGGTTTAGTCATGTGCAAAAGAAAGCAATTAATGCACCTGTTAGAATGAGTGATTCAAGTTGGGGATGCAAAAAGAGGTAGATGAAAACCTAAAATAACATATTGCTAATAGTAGAAAAAAAAAAAACGACATGCTAATTAAAGAGGCTTAAAAGAGTATGATTTGGATAAGATAGAATGATGGATAAGTATTTATGTGGTCAACCCCAATTTAGTCTATTGAAAATTCATAGCTGACCCCAAATTCCAATTTAGTCTATTGAAGAATGATGGATAAGTATATATGTGGTCACCTCAAACTCCAACTAATCTCCTTGACTTTGGCTGCTTTAGAAAAAATTTTGTTAGAAGTTCATCTCACTGTAAATACAGTTAAATTAAAAACTTGTAATTTATTTCAATATATTTTCATCCTAAAAGAGGTGATTTAAGGTGCCATTTCCTTTAAGTGGAAAACATGTTCTGGAGAAATATGATTTATACTGAAATATGGGACTGCTCTTCGTTAAAATTGTAAAGGAAGTAACAAAAATTGTTCATCATTTAATTTTTTGAAAATAAACATCTCAAAGAACAATGGAAGCCATGCACAAAGGAGTGGACTGTTGTTGTCCATGATATATTTAACATCGGTTAGTCACAAGACCAGTAAATAGAGGTGTATGATTTCTAAGATCCACATTCTAGATCACTAAACATAGCCTACTGTGTCTTTTAATGTGTTAAATTTTTTTATGCATTAAAAAGTATCCTGAAAATGACTTGCAAATGATCTTCTTTAACAATTGGATTTATGAGGCATGAATCATTCAGTCAGTTAACTTGGAAATCTCAGCTGTTATGCATTAGCTGATCTTACTTCCTTAATGTTCCAGGTAAGTCTTGCAGCCAGACAGTTGATTAATGCATTGTTGCAGAGAGACCCTGTCAACCGTTTAGGATCGAATACTGGTGCCAATGAAATCAAAGGACATCCTTTTTTCCGTGGAATTAATTGGCCCTTGATCCGCTGCATGGTAGTAGTAGTACATTTCTAATCAACAGAAAATTTTGGATATTGATTCTTAGAAATGTTGATAGTAATTTTGAAAGACTACTCAGGAATTAATAAAAATAAATCTTTCAGAAGTCTTGATTATCAACTTGGTTGTATGCAGAGCCCACCGCTATTAGATGTGCCTCTTAAATTCACTGGAAAAGATCCAAACACCAAGGAAGTACATTGGGAAGACGATGGAGTGCTGGTTAATTTTATGGACATGGAGGTTTTCTGAAGGTTCACATTAGTTACTATATAAAATCAGATCAGCATTATCCCTTTCTATTTGCAGTTGCTGCAACCACAAAGCCAAAATATTAAACTGTCTTCATCCACTTATGTGGTTAAAATTATTATCTACTTCTTGAGTCTTGTGGCTGTTCAATTTTGGACAAAACCTATAGCTGCTTGATATTAGTTTTATGCCCATTGTTATTTATAGTATCTTTTGGGTTTTACACATATTTTCTGTATGAATTGTGCAGGATTAGTTATAATGTAACATAAATCGAATTATGTGATGTTGGTCCTGCTTTTCTCTGAAGATGGAGCTACCTCAGCTTAGAAACTAGGAATTGCAGATCATAAAGGGAAGAGAAGCAGCCATCAGAGTCCTGTAGCATAGTATAATTTGGTAGTGCTGCTGGGTTGTTTAAGCTCTAAGGGAGGGGCTTATATCGTATATGAGGTATCAATGACAAAATTAGCATTTGGACAGCATCTAGACCATTACCATTTTGTTGGTGAATATCAACTGGAGAACAAATCTTATCATAGCAGTTAATAAATGTTCTAAATAAAGAACAAATTGATCAGTATTCAAGTTTTTGGAGACATATACACCCCTTTTGAAGTTTACCACTTCAATTTAGTGATTCGCATATGTTGACATGGTTTTTTTTTTTTTTTTTATTAAATGCATCCATTTCAAAGTTTACTACAAAGTCAGTAATTTGCAGATTTTGAAATGGTCAAAAAAAAAAAAAAAAAAAAAACTGCCATGTAGCCAGTCCAACCAAACTGCCATGTGTACCAAATCAATTCACTGCAGATATACAAGGGAAAGACGTTATCATGAAACTAAATGCACTCTCCTAGGCGTTATATAGAGCATTGCCAAGAATTTCGCCATTGCCATTGAGAACAATCAAATGCCACTATCATTAATGACTTAGACCCCAAATTAATTACAGTTTTAGGCTAATCTAACAATTTAGTCCAAATAAAAGGATTAACCAATTAAACTAAGCATGGATGATAACTTAAGCACGTAAAAACATGTAAATGAACAACACATAGAATATTACCCCAAAGATAACACTCAGATGTGTTATAAAAAAGGAAAACTCCAGTATCGAGCATAAAAACCTCTCCATAGACTTACTGTTGAAATGATCCACTATAATAGATAGTTGCACTACAATTACTCACAAAACCTTCCAAATAATGTAGCAAAGTTGTACTTAAGCCCTCTAAGTTCCTGCAAGCAACCGACTTCAAAGTCCTTTCTCTACTCTAGCATTCGAATTTGCAAGTTGTTGCCAATCACACAATCAAGTATCTTTGATCACTCCAAGGTATCTTGGAGATTTGGGATTGCTTCAATGATTCCTAGGAACTCTGAAGGTTTCTTTTGCGTGTAATGGATTTAAACTCCTCACATAATTTGGCAATGATGAGAGGGGAAAGGTAAAGAGAATGAGAAGGTTTTAGCTCTAGTGTTTTAGGTCTCTCTCTAGCTCTTCAAACTAGGATTGGGTGTTTTTCCACATTTAAAGTTCGTGGAAAATTAGAATATTTATTGTGAGGACATGGTCTAGAACAGCAAAGAGAAGAATAACTAATTAGATTTGTACATGTGAAGTGAGGGCAAAACTATTGTCCAATGGATTTTCAAATTTGAAACTCGTATCACCAACTCACTTCATAGACTTAGTTTCAGAGGTTTGAAATTATGCGGACTTCAGCTTCCACTTCAGCATTTGCACACTTCACCTCACTAACTCAAATACAACTTGAATATCTACAAAGTTCAAAATATAATGAAATTGAATAATTTAATTACATAAAAATTTGACACAGAACTAGCCAACACTCTTAGATCTTAACAGCCATTGGGGTCATTATTCGTCACCACTCTAATCAAGCGAAAATCAATGCTCAAATCAGTATGATGAATTATGAAATGAAGTTATAATAATACCATTAGGATGTAGTTTTAGAGGAAATTTTCCAATTTACTAATAGTCATTCATTAAAACATCCACATGTACCCTTAGTAACATGACCTATTTAATAGCCATGCGACTTACTTATATAATTTAATGAGATACGATTTAGTAGACATGTGTGAACAGTCACATTGTGGGTTAGGTCTACTCGAAACTGGTTTGGTAGAAAACATTTTCCGTACTCCATTCCATTTGTTGTTAACTCCTAAAACCACGTTTGTCTACTAGAATGCCTTGTTTCCTCTTTTTTGACTTTTAGGGTCTGTTTGGTTAGAGGAGTGGAAAAGTGGGAGGATGAAAAATTATAGGAAGATGGAAAAGTGAGAGGATGGAAAATATTTAGTTTTCCCTTTTGTGTGTTCGGTTGGAGGAGTGGAAAAGTGAGAGGATGGAAAACTCTTGTGTTCGGTTGAAGAGAAAAAGGAAATGATGGAAAATGTAATTTATATAAATTGACTATTATACCCTTGTTACATAATATGTAAGAAATATATTTATTTCTAATTATTAAATAATATAAAATTTATCACATCATATATATAAATTTATATTATTATAATGTAAAAATTAGATTAGGTCACATTGAAAACAACATTCAGTAACGTTGAAAAAAAAAAGTTCTCAGTAACGTTGAAAAGAAAAAAGAAAAAAAAAACGTTACTGTTCAGTAATATTGAAAAAAAAAAAAAAAAAAACCAACGTTACTGGGTTACTCAGTAACATTGAAAAGAAAAAAAAAAATGAGAAAGTTGAAAAAAAATAAGTAGAAAGAGGGTATTTTTGTAAAAGTACTACTATAGAACTTTTCTCTCCAGATTTTCTTTCCGATTTGGAAGAAAAAAAAAAAAAAGTGGGCCCGAAAAAAAAACTTTCTCTCAAGCTTTCCATCCTTCTTATTTTCCTTCCCCAAACAAACAGTGAAAAACAATATTTTCTATTCTATTTTCTTCCCTTTGTTTTTCATCCTCCCAATTTTCACTCCAAACGAACGGAGCCTTAAAAGGAAGGTTGAGAGGGAAAAATGGGTCTAGGGGCTAGGCTCTAGACACGAGGTGAAGCCGTGGATATGAGGTTAAAACCTTCTATTAATTGGTTGTGACTTGTGAGAAATTGGTTGAATAATACAACTGATGCAAGATACTATCTCCTAAAAGATGAAGAGACAACTCTTCTCCTTGAAAGAGCAGAGTGGATTAGAGTTGCGCTAACAAGGTGTTGGGGGGCAAAAGACCACGTATTGCTACAATTTTTGTTGATAAATCACTAGTTGCAACGTGCTACATTGTGATGCTGTACGGGAACTGTGGAGTTCGGTGGTTCTCCTATTTGGAATTTCGCGAATTTTGCCCAAAACAGTGATTGAGTAGTTGGCAGGCTGGAATGGATTCCTTGTTAACAATGATTTCTAAAGAAACTTGATGAGGATTCCCACCATGAAGAACAGAATTTCAACAATAGAAATGGTAATACAACAAAGTTGAGCAGGCTATATCACAAAATTTAAACTACCCAACGAAAATGGAAATGCATAATTAAGGCTCATTGCCTTGCACATAAGTGCTAATAATACCCTTAGAAAACTACTCGCAAAACACCTGGCAGAAACAGGCCAAATGCACCAACCATATAGAACATGTAATTTTAAATGTAATTCAGACATGCAATCATATCACAATCCTCAAAAACACATACGAAACAAAAGGTGCATTCCAGTCATTACAAAGAAAAACACAGAATAAGAATAATACAGTAAGCACTTGAATTTCAATCAATATATCAGGCGACTATGTATGCCTGTCCTCTACTTGGTGGCCTGAGCAATTATATTACTTATTGAACTGCGCTGCTCTTTTGCCATCTCCACCAATGAATCCTACAAACCAACAATATAATGCACTCAGCAAAAGTGTGAAACTTTCCAAAAGGCATCAGGACTAAGAAAAAGTCTACCTGTGCAGATATCAACCGTGCAACTGATTTCTTGCTAGATTCCTGAAGTTCACCGGCAATCAATAGTTCATCCAATATATAGTAGGCCTTCATGTTAAACAGTAACAAACAGTGAGCAAAAAGAGCTTTACTTTCACATCTATGTAAAATGCATATCCAAAAGAACAGTGCAATTTTATTACTGAGGGACATTTTAAATGGCTGCTCAACATGGCACATAGGTGGACACATAAACCAAACTCAAATGCTAATTAAACAGAAAATTTGCCCATAAAGCATGAGTAATGGACATACCTTGTGGAAATTGAAGATCAAGTCCAGCTCACAGACCTGTGAAATATGAATAAATTACTAGGATGTCCATCCTTTATCACAATCAAATGGGAAAAAAATGGTGTGCTACGTTTATAAATAAGTCACAGATTATATTTCACTAACACTGCCAAAGTATCGGTCCAAAATCTCCACATAATGATGAATTATTTCAAGGACTTCTAATTCGTTGTCTTCTTGGTCAATGCACATGCAGAAATACAGACTAGCATATCTGCACAAACACATTATTGGAAACTGCTCAGTGGCTCATGTCAGAGATGGCGAAAAATATTCCTCAAGTAAGAGATTCTCATTATAACAGCAAACACAGTAAAATTCTGGCATTACCTTTTATAAACAACTTTATATCCTCTCCATTCAACAAAATTACAGAGCTTGGGCCCTCGGGTAAGAATCACTCCACTTAGCTCCCGCAGAACCTTCCCAACATAATCATGAAAGGGTGGATATTAACATTGGAAAAAATGCACATCAGTTTAAGAAACAAATGCAGTAATGATCTTTGTGTCCATCATCGTGAACACAGAGTATTCTCATTTTTAATAAAATTTCTTAGTTATCAAAAAAAGAAAAAACAAAAGCTGTAACAATACCTTCAATTACCAATGAGCTATAAGGAGAACACACATACATCCCAAAACCAAACAAAAAAACAAAGCAGGTGATACGTAACCCCCAAGGGGTAGCTCAAATCTCCTCTTTCCCCTCCCCATAGGGCCAAAACTTAATAATTTTAAACCAAAAATAAATAAATAAAGAGCAGCTATTACCTTAGTTCTTTCCTTCTGGGTATACGGTGAATACCATTTTGTCAACCTCACTTTTCCTTGTCGACTAATAAGAAGCACAAAGTGAATCTACAACAGGTTCAGGAACATAAATTATTACAGAATTAACCAATATAAAAACCTTGATGTTAGGTTAATTATGCAGTTAAGTCACATAAAACTGACGGAAAACAATGTCAAAACAGTCTCAAAGAAGGCATTACAATTGTGAATATGATGATGTTAATGTTGGAGAATATCAGAAAATTTCCATGATATGAGATAGTTGAGTCATGTACAGGTAAGAGCTTTTAATTGGTAAGAGTTTTTGGGAGGTGAAGAATCTTCACGGAAGATTTCTCAGGATTGCGACTGGTCCAGGAGAAGATTCTAAAATTGAGGCAGATCACCAGGCCTTTCATTAAATTTGTAGTTGGCATGGGTTAAAATGAGGAGCTAATTAATGTTCAAAGCAAGTGGAGTTTGGTAGAATTAGAAAGAGAGTACAGGCCTACTTGGAGTCCAGGAAAAAACAGCACGGCACTCCAGCGCAAAGAACTTGGAACAATGGAAGAAAAAGGCTTCTTGAGGTTAAATATTTGGTTCCCTAAAGCAATTCCCAGGCACGATTTTATTGGGTGGCTACGCTAACAATGCATAAAACATAAGCAACAAAGAATAGGTTGCTGCAGTAGGGTGTAATTACTGACAGATCAAGAACTGAGATACTTGTTCTCTAAGAGAATCTCGAGAACCATTTTGAGCTAATGCCTATAAAGGAAGGGTATTGTGCATCACGTAAAGATTAATTATGAGGAAGGCATTGTGAGATTGATAAGACAGAGTAAAAAAACAGAACTTGAGTATAATGGCAATTTCTGTAACTCTTTTTAGAATATGGAAGCTTGTTGCTAGTGGGTTATCTCTGATAACTGTGATTTCAATGTAGCTAAGAATTCCATTAGTATGTTGTAGTAATTTCAGGGTGGCTACTGGCTAGGTCTTGAAAATGTTGAGTTGAGAGTTGGGTGTCTGTTTTCTTATTAGTAGTAATCTGTTGATTATTGTTGATTTAAAGCTTCAGTATTTGTAAGTACAACTACAATGAGTTTTAAGTTTTAAAGCAAGAAGCAGCATCCAAGCTCGAAACGAACAAAGCACAAATTGTATAAGGAATTTGCAACAAGGGTAATCATTGATTCAGTTTCTGTTAATACCTAATATATATATATATATATATATATATAATTAAAAAAAGAAAACCCAGATGGTAAAAATTTGAGGCCATAAGAATAATCACTATGGATGGATGAATGGATCCATCAGGAAATGGAAAATAGTATGGGTGTGATTTAACAGATCTTGAACAAAAGAAGAAGAAGAAGAAGAAGAAGCAGTGAATACAAAATCTTAATTTTATGTTCTACTTCCACATATAAAAATAGAATTAAGGAAACCCAAAAAGCATATAGAAATAGAAGAGAGTAGAGAGTTTCATGAATCGGATCTATACATCCAAATATCATTCCAATTGAAAGAAAATGAAATCGAGCGAGAGAGATTACCATTTTGATGTGTGGAGATCTTTGAAAGAAAGAAAGAAAGAAAGAGCTTCAGCTTCTTCTTCTTTCCTTCTCCGAGACTCTGATAATGCAAATTCATTTGAGAGGCTTACGACTTAGCAGTTCCGACCATCCCACTTTGGGCCCAATGCCAGGCCTTCTCTTACATATACCATATAATTGGCCCAGACCCAAATACTGTATAATCATTCCTATATTCAACTCAACCCAAGCCCACTTGTACTTTTTTCTTTTTTGGAGAATCTAGTCATGTTTTATTGAAACAAAACTAAGGAGCATTTCTTCTCCCCAAAAAAAAAAAAAAAAAAAAAACACTAAAGAGCATCACGAATTACAAAAGAAGCTACATCTTTAAGAATGTCTTCTAACCACACTTGAAACTCATCAAGAAAACCAGTCTTTTTTACAAGCACATGAGTTGTCCATGTCACCACTGCATTTTTCATGATTTAAATTTGATTTACGGTAATCACCGAGATGACAAGTTTGTGAATGATAAACATTTTAGTAATATTAATGGTGGATTCTTGTGAAAATCAAATAATAACTTGCCACTACAGTAGATTGTGGAAAACTAGTCATTACCACATTTTTGTCCTCTTTTAATAGTTACGTGTTAATTTCGAACAATAAACCTAAGGATACAAAAATTTTCCTAATTTTTTCACAATTATTAAAGACCTAAGATAGTATATATGTTATGATTGATTATTTGATGTACCATAAATTGGTTTTACTTTTGGAGTCATGTGAAAGTGGCGTTGCATTAACCATAACTAAATTTTTTTAAAAAAAAGTTGTTGAACTTTGTGTTTCTAGCATTGCTCAATTGAGAGGTAAAAGAGGAAAAAAATCATATAAAAAGAGATCATATTACTGATCGAATTCCATTAATGCATTTCTTTTCGTTTCAAAATGACCCCAAAGAAAATGGAATGAAGGAGATTGCCATTTCCGTTAATTAGCATGTTTGTTTAGTTTGATGAGGGAAAAATGATATCTCTTTTATGTTTGTGAGCATGAACTTTGATGGAATTTCCCTTATATATCCCTCTACCAATAAAATATAACTAGGATATATTTGAAATACTGTAATAGATACTATAATATAATAGTTATTCCTATGGTTTAGCTATTCAATAGTTTAGTTATGTTTTTATTACATGGAATAGTCATTCCTTATGAATAGTTATTCTTTAAAATATAGAATAACTATTCATCTTTACAAGGGTTGTAATAGCTATTCCTTAGTAAGTGTATTAATTTCTAAAATTAATATATTTTCAAATAAACAAACTTTCCATATGCACACAACAATTATGAAAATAAAAAATCATAAAAAAATAACTAATCTCTCTTTCAAATTTAAAAAATATTATTTTTTAGAAAATATAATTATATGAGTAAATATTTCCTAAAATATAATTTAATTTTGAAAAAAAAAATGCTTTCATTCCATTGTTTTTAAGGTTCTATTATTATGTTTTTTCCAAACAAATGAATAGTACTAAGTATTACATTACAACATCTTTTATTCCTTGTAATACCTATTCTTATTCATATGTAATTAACATTACAGTCTACCAAACTTACCCCTATTGTACTAAAGCTAGCATAACTTAAAGCGTGGAAATTGGAGAACACAAAATACTGAAAATAGTACTCCCAAAGTCACAAGGAAAATACATAATTTCCATTCTTTGCTCCATTTTCTTCAATCAAACTCTAGTGATTTTCTTGCCTTCCTTTCCTTTCTCTCTCTAAATTCTTTTTCAAAACAAACAGGACAAACTAAAAATACCTTATTTGATCATATCAACGACAATGTTTTAGTGTCAACAATTTTGTAACTCAATTAGTATCTGTCAAATAAAGATATCTAGAATTTTAAAAAATAGTATTTTTATTCATCGGACGTCATTGGATTCAACTTGAAAACCCGCAACGTTTTCAAAGAGGTCTTTTTCAGTTGAGGTCAATGCTCAATAAGTCTAACTTGGCTCCATTTGCAAAGCAAAAGACAAAATCACATCATATCATATCATATCATATGGTAAGTCAACTATCCTCAAATCGTAAATCACCCTAACAATTGTTCGGTCGATCTCCCTCTACGCTTGTTATTAAAAAAAAAAAAACACAAAACAAAACAAAAAACCAAAAACCATCCAAGCTAATTAAGAATAGAGACCACTAAAAAACAAAAACAAAAAATCCTGCCAAAATAATTAAGCTTCCTACAAGTAACCTTTATTCTATTCCCTTTTTCACCTAATTTATTACAGCACTTTAAATTGGTTCTTATATATGTATCACCATTTTTAAAATAGGTAGATCTCGCAAGAGAAAAATATATGATACATATATGATAAATATTGCTGCAGTACTAGAGGTAGCGTCTGAAAGTTGAAAAATAAAGAGTTGAATTAACTTCGCCATATGTATCTGATGACTGATAAAACCGAATTGTAATTGTACTGCATGTAAAATGCCTTCTTCTTCTATCCAACAACAAGCTAGCATCAGTCACACACTATCCCACATGCATTTTTTTGATAAGCATCACGCTTCCACAGGTTAATTAGTATTCATACTCAGAAACCCATTAATTTAATGGAGCCCCTCTCTCTCTCTCCAGTTGGGTAAAATGACAGTTGGGCAGTTCACTCGTGTGTTTGAACGTTGAAGAAAAAAGAGTATTAATGAAATCTTATTGCTTCTTAATTAGATTTGCAAATTAAGCCACTGGACTTGGACTGGGAAAGAAATTAATTAGATGCAAAACCAAATAGAAAATACCTTCATCATCTCAAATTCTGTATGTATTCTGATCAAATAGTCCCCTCGTTGACTTGTTGCAGAGTCTAATATATTTCTTATTCTTATTGAAATATTAATCAACAAACAAATAATTCAACCCCCCCAAATTAAAAAAACAAAGCAACAAACAATTAACATCAAGGTTGCCTTGTCAAACTATTTTTTAAATGGAGAATATTTTAATTAAAACTTATCATCTTCCGTTGAAGAAAATATCTAAACAACCTACATCATCAGCTAATACTAAACAAAGTTTCAGTTTGTTTCTGTTCAAAGGCTTAGGTGGATGTCAAAAGTTTCCTTCTACTTTTTTTCTTTCTTTTATTTTTTTTAGGAAACTTTTTTCATGCAGTTCCTTAGTGTGCAGATTTTTTTGAAAAATCAAAAATTTGAAACAATTCCTGAATCCCCCCCCCCCCCCCCCCCACCACCACAAAAAAAAAAAAAGATAAAAATATAAAATGTAAAACAAAGTAGACAAAATTTTGATTTGATTAATGCCAAGAAGAATCCAGATAGGAGGGGATACGTAGTGAACTAGTACCACTACCACCACAGTTTGCATGACAAGTATTTACAGCTGAAAATAAAAATGACCTACAAAGTGGACAGGTGAACTGGTTTCGGTCTAGCCAGCTTTCGATGCAGTGCATATGGAAAACGTGGCCACATCTAGATAGTTGGCTCACCACATCTTCTTTCTCAAACTCCACCAAGCAAATAGAACACATTTCATCCACATTTTGCAACTCTTCAAACCTAGTCACGGGAAGGTATCCCTCATTGAAGCTCTCAACTACTGGCTCATCATGAGAAGTGAACATAAGGAGGCCCATTATGCTGAGCAAAGCTTTCTTGAGTTGGAGAAATGGGATCCAAATACAAGTGTAGAAGACAATGGTGGCCATGCAAAATGGAGACTGAGAAACTATAAGACAATTCATTTTGCCCCTTTTAACTCTTACTCTCTCAAAACTTCTTCTTGTTTATATTTTGTGTTGACTAATGAAAGATGATATGAGAGAAACCAAAGAAGACAACCCTTTATATAGCAATCAAGGCTATGACTCAAGTTCAATTTCTTAGTTTCAAGATTAAATAATATGTATTACACTTCTATAAAATAATAGATAAGCTAGCCTTGACTTTTGGAGGGCTGAGGAACTTCATTTTAAAATTTTAATTTCATTTCTCAACATATAGAGTGTTAGAAATGTATAAGTTTGTGCTTCATGTTTAATATATAAAAAATTAAATATATTTAAAGTCATTATTGAAGTTTGATATCCGCGAGGCTACGGGGCCGGCGCCGACCCCACATTCTCCTAGTCTTATATTTGTATTTATTTAAAAGAATCTAATAAAACAGCTCCTGTCTCGAGTTTGATATAATAATAATTCTGTAACCATATATGATGGATAACAATTAATGGCAATCTTCTCAGTGGAGTCAGTTCTACATCAAAGTATGCTAGAGTTTATAACAAGTAAGGTAACAACCAGTTAAAGTTATATAGCACGCCAATTTTTAATTTTATAGCTTTTCACAATTGTACAAGGTGATAATATGTTATAATTGAAGCTAACAATATTTTATATGAATATATTTTTTTTTTTATTGATATCACATTTATCAAGTGTCAATCACAATATGTACTGTCTTTGAACTTGTGAGTGCTCGAGAACCGAGGATGAAGTTGAAGAAAAGGAGATGCCACGGGCCATGGGCCTAAGAAGAAAAGGAGAGGAAGTGATGAGCCAAAATGACTCTGAGGCGTTCCAGATGGAAATTAGGATATGAAGAGAGAGAATCAGTGATCATAGGGGAAGTTTCTAGTTTGAAGTAGCCTGTTGCCTCCGCATTAAATAGTGGGCAACAGTTTTATCAACTGCATTGATAAAGAAGTGGCCTGAACAGTGTAAGTCACAGCTAAGCAGACTCCTTCCACCACCTTCTTTAGGTGTAGAAAGAGACAAGTGTCGTGAAAGGAGGCTAGTTAGGTAGGGATGGATGGATGAGATAGGAGGAAAGGAGAAGTACATAAGAAAATGAGAGGTTTATAGAGAAAAAGATCCTAACACAAGCACCAAGATATAGAGAAGAAGTGAGAAGAACACTGAAAAAGAAGAGAATGAACAGTAACATGTCTTACGTAAGTGTGGCCTCCTCAAGCCAGCTTGTATAGAAAAAAGGGGGTTCATCCATTTAATAAGATCTGCCTTTTTCTTCCTTATTTTCTCCTTGGGCGGAGCCCCCCTTTAGTTGTTTGTTTCCCTCTCTTACTATTGTAGGTGCCCGAGGACCGAAGACGAACTTGAAGAGTTGCAGTATTGGTGTAGGGATGCCACAGGCCATGGGCTCGAGGAGGAAGGTTACCCAAGGAGAGGAAGGGGTGAGTCAAAAGGACTTTGAGGCATTCCAGGTGGAAATTATAATATGAAGAGAGAGAATCAATGATCATAAGGAAAGTTTCTAGTTTGAAGTAGCTTGTTGTCTCCGCATTAAATGGTGAGTAACAGCTTTATCAGCTGCATTGATGAGAAAGTGACCTGAACAGTGTAAGTCACAGCAAAGCAGACTCCTTTCACCATCTTCTTTAGGTGTAGAAAGAAAAAAGTGTCGTGAAAGGAGGCTAGTTAGGTGGGGATGGATGGATGAGATAAGAGGAAATGAGAAGTATATAAGAAAATGAGGGGTTTATAGAGAAAAAGATCCAGACACAAGTACCAAGATATAGAGAAGAAGCGAGAAGAACACTGAAAAAGAAGAGAATGAATGGTAACATTTCTTATGTAAGTGTGGCCTCCTCAAGTCAGCTTGTGTAGAAAAAAGGGGTTTATCCATTTAATAAGATCTGCCTTTTTCTTCCTTATTTTCTCATAGGGCAGAGCTCTCCTTTAGTTGTTCGTTTCATTCTTTTGCAAATTCATTATTTTGGGTCACGGTTGGACCAATCTAGCCACTATTCTAAGTGAGTTTAGGCCGCCAATTTTTCCAGTCCCTATAGAACTTATATTGTTATTCAAAACCGGAAATGTACTCTTTGTGATATTAATTTAACTAGGAAAAAAAACAATTCAAATCATCCAACTAAGAAAGTATTTTTTTTTCTTTCTCAAAAAAAAAATTATATTTTTTTCTTATAATAAATGTTCAACTAAGAGCATTGTAGATCAATTAGTTAGCACATCTTAGTGGGTTCATGACATTCAAAGAAGATAAATGAAGTTAATTAGACGAAACAACAAAGTTGTTGCTAACAAATTTGTATAGTCTTTTCCCACTTACACTAAATTTATTACAGGTTTTGAATTTTATATAAATATATATATATATATATTTTTTTTTTTTTTTTTTTGAAATTATCTCCATACATGTTAGATTTGACAATGTTTCTATCAGATCATCAAAGGTTGACACAGCCTACCTCAAAATATCCAGTAATTAGTCATTGACTTGGACTAAAATTATTTACATTATTTAAAATAAAACGTAAAATCAAGAGTGTAAAAAGTCAACAGAAGCGAAATCGTGATTTTAATTCTCTAAAAGGCAATAAGATTATCACAAATTACTGTAGGAACCTATCAAAAACAAACCAAAAAAATACTGTAGGAGTAAAAAATGAAATATACTTTTGTTCAAAATCAACACCACAGAGATATTAATAATTTAATATCCCAAGTTCTCATAAATAATCTTTTTAAAAAGAAAATTTGATTAGCATTTGCTCGAAAGTCTTTTTGTTTTTCTCAACTCTTTTTTAATTTTATAATTAGTATTATACCCCCCACAACTTAATTTAAAATTATATGTAAATGAATCAAAAATATATTAATAATTAGTGAGACACATAACAAAAACTCACTATTTTTAATGATATGTAATACATATACATATATTGAATAACTTTGCATAAGCACAATGTATAGTGTGTAAATTTTATTATATTTAAATATAAAATATTAAAAATAAGTAAAATAAATATTCAAATTCTTGAAATTTGTAATAGAAGAGTAAACTATTTTTGTAATAAAGTTTAATCTAGGGTTCTTAAACTATAATTGATGAGAGTACATAAGGGCTTAATTTGTCTTCAATTAAGGCTATAAACAAAGGAAAAAGTTAACGAATGTCCTAAAAAATGAGATTAATTTAAGAAATATTTTTAAAGACTTTTTCTAGGAAAAAAAAACTAATCGCTTATCCTTCAAGTCAAGTGAAATGGTTGTTGAACTTAGTGAATTAAGTGCTTCAAACTATCTTGACTTTATTGCTTATCTTTGGTTCAAGCTACCATCATTAACAATTAAAAGTCAAATGAATAAATTCCAAGACTAAAAGGAAAATGAATAAAATTTTCATTTACATTAAATTTGGTTTCCCTTCTGCTGACTGCTAAGGTACACTAATGGTACTGCCTGCCTCCATCTCATTGCTTCAGCTTCTGGTAACCCTGCCACTACCTACACACGACTTTCCTGTATAGTTTACTTTTGCCAACCACAAAATTGACTTGACTTAGAGCAACCACATTGGTCCATAGATAATCTTGCAAAACACAAAAAATAGTTCATTTTACACATTTTAACCAAAAAAATACTTATATCAGTGAGTGTAAAATTGTGCATAAATGTACAAGAGCTATTTTAATCGTGCATATATGCACGGTTACTGTAGCTGTTCTATACATTAGATAAACCAAAAAAAAAAAAAAACCTATTTGTTTTACTTTTAATATTTTACTTTATACTACTACCGCACACTCTTTGTGCGATGGTCGCTCCACGAGTATAAGTGCTTGTGTGGTGTGAGGGACAAAGGCCCGGGTTCAAGTTTTCATGAGTGAGTTTCACATACATACATATTTAAAGTAAGCTAGAGTAGAATTTCTATTTTGTTTAAAAAAAATATTTTATTTTATACTCTATCAATCACGCGTCTCTTTTTTCCTTATAAATTAATAAATAAATAAAATATTAAAAAATGGATGCATTGTGTACTATAATTGATAAAGTATATATAAAAAAAAAAGGTTAAAATAAATAATTTTATCACAAATATATATAGACTATTTAGAATGAATTATTAGATAGAGAGATAATAAAAAGTTGGGCACCCACCACTCCACACCTGTAATGAGACAGTTCCCTTGTTAACGCCTAGGTTTGGCTTACTTTAAACTGGAGAGGAGGAAAAAAAATATATATAAAAAAGGCCGACCAAATCACAAAGATCTTGTAGGGGCATTATACTGAGAATTGGCTTTGGTGAGTTGTGGTTGGCATTTAAATTAATGAGTGGGTACTTCACAATATTCAAATTAAAGTCTCTTCATCTTCTTCTTCACTTTACTCGCTTCTTCAATTAAACAATAACCGACCATGTGGTACGCACAACAAGCGGAGTACTCGCCGGAGAGAACCAACCAACTCCCTTCCCTTCTATTAATTCCTCACCTCACCTTACGGCTTTGTCAAATGCCTAAAGAGAACCGTAGGTAATTTAAGATATACTACGAGGTCGAAACCATCTTCTTCTTTTTTTACAATTAAATTTGTGTTCGAATCCTATTCCTTCTCTTTTGTGTGGATATTTGTTTCAAAATAATATATTTGTTTCTAAATAAAAATGTGTAAGAAAAAGTGGAGAGCTGGATCAATAAAGTCTATGTAAGAGTGAGACACGACTACTACTAGAAGAAGTATCCACTTATATAAAGATCTCAAAAATGAACAAACTCATATAAACTATCCAAAAACTATCCACTTATGTAAAGATCTTAAAAAAAAAAAAAAAAAAGAACAAATTTAATGGTTAGTTTGATCTACTCCCCTTCCTTTTCCCTCAATCCAAACTGGCTGCAAAGATAAGAATGGGTTCCACGAAATCCTTTCTGTGTTGTCAGCCAAATTCTGATAGATACTTGGGGAGTCTCGTATCCTTAAAAGAATTAAATTTAATTGGCAAGCCTAAAGTTTAATATATAAAAAATTGTACTTAAAGTTTACCCTTTTGTTAACCTATATAGTATTTAAAAGCTGAAGAATAATATTTCTTATTGTTACAGTCACACCATCATTGCATTCCGGCCAATTTCAGTTCGTTCATCCACTTCAGTCTATTTTAGTCCACTTTGGTCCATTCTAGACCAGTATTAATTCAATATTGTATTAATTTTATTTTCTGTCCTGCATCAAATTTTGAGGTTTTATTTAATTTTTTTTTTATCCTTCCCCAATGGTCTGGTCTAATGCTAAATGCTACTTTCCTAAGGAATTTGCTTTGCCAAAAACTCTTTCACGGAAGCTGTTTACCTGCTAGATATTCTGAGGAAACCGAACCATATAGTAGCATCTTCATACAGCCCCTGAAACTCAAACTATTTGCAGGGATTTCGCAGAGCTTGCATATTTGACATGTATCTACAACTCAAAAATTCAATTAATACAGCAAACAAGAAGGCAGTTGGGTTCAGTGCAGGCTTAAACCTAACTAGCTCCAAAAAGTAACTTATTTTACAATACTTCAAAAGGAAAATTCCATGCATTAAAAACAAGGGGCAAAGTTTAAGTAGCCACGATATAGAACCAGTTATTCTGTAATGATGCATATCTTTCAACAAAATGCCAATATCATGCATTCAGGATTCAGGATAAAAACAAGGTTGCGTAAATTCAAGGCAGGATCACCCCCATGGTGATGAAGTCCTAGGCTTTCTACGAAGAGGTTATGTCTTCATCAGTGTTCATATATAACCATTCCTCCAGATCTCTCCCTAGGGTGACTTAACATTTTAACTAGTTCAACAGTCACCTATTTCACATTATAGCGAAAAACAATTTCAAAGATTTCTAGAGAATGTGTTGAGTCTGTTGACTATCTATTCACCTGCTGTTAAGGTAATTTTATTAATTCAACAATTAAAATACTTCACAGAACTCCAATCATCAGTTTCATTGTATTACCAAAATAACTGCTTATATTCTTGTGGCCAATGAGCTTTGGCTCAAATGGCATTTCCTCCTCTTGCAATAAAGGGTGAAGGGTGAGGTTGTAGTTTCAAAACCCATGGGGTGCATGGGTAACTTATCAACTGGGGGGAACAAAAAAAAACAAACAAAACCCAGCTTGTAGTCTTTTTATGTGTGTGTGAAAAGAAATGATAACCCATAGGCTACAAAGAATGCTTAAAGAGGAATGGTTTCAGCAACAAGCTCACTTGGACGGATATATTGGCAAAATAACATGATTTGTATCGTGCTTCAGTACTACTGATTCTACATTCCCCCCCCCCCCCCCTCTCCCTCCTTCAGCATCCTACTCCGCCATCAAATTGACATTAGTACTACTTGAAGCAGCCAACAAAGAGTTCCAAGAAAAAACATTATTCAATACTAACAGATTCAAGAATTGTGTTCTAGTTTCAATATTGGACCTTCTTGGCACCATATAATGATATAAATAGGGGTAATTTGGCAATTTCAGATTTTCTGCAAAGTGCTATAGTGGGCTGTATAAAAGGCCCACGGGTTTTATTTTACATTTTGAGTCCCTTTTTCTATTTTGTTGAGAAGTTCTTATTACTTTTTTAATAATTATTATGAGTCCTAGTCTTTCTAGGAAATGGAAATTTAGGAGGTTTAGTCCTTCTATGAAAAGTATTGCAATAGCCTATGTATTCAATAAATGATAGAAATATAAACATTGAATTCAATAAAATTTCAGCCCTTCATTTTAATCTTAAATTTGGGTGTGTTTGAATTCTTTTTCCTAAGCGTGATTGGTTTGCCTAGTATTTATCTTACCTTATGTCTCTTTCTATTCACTATTTTGACACCAAGTAGCCATCAAATGGGGGTATCGCTACAAAGCCCCTGTTTGGCTAGTCTATCCCTGGCTAGCCCATCAAAGCACCAGTGGTTATTTGGCAGCAATTGGTCTGATTCCCTCAAAGAATCCCTCTTCAGGCTTACATTTGTTGGTTAGCTATGTAGGACAGATTAATTACCAGGGATAGACTAGCAAAATGGGGTGGTTATGTATTGGAAAGGCAAGAGCTTGCTTGCTATGTCTTGTAGGTTGGGGGCTTAGTGCAGCGATATTTCATGTATAGGGGCAAAGAAATGCGATCCTGCTTGGGAATAAAGTCAGCTCAGAGGAGCAGCTCGTTGCTGTCATTAGAAAGAATGTGAAAGCCAGGATTGAATTCAAGGGCCCTTCCCTAATTCTAGAAATCGGCAGATTTGCAATGGATGGGGAGTCTCTGTGACTTGCCTCAAATCTTGTAGACCAATTGCATAGTAATGTAGGGTAAGGTGTTTGTTGCCTGCTTTGTACTAGGCTGTGTGGCTTGATGCTGGTTTCCTAGCTACTTGCTTCATATTTGCTGGTCTGTGTTGCTGGTTTATCACAGTTTTGGTTTCTAGTTCTGTGATTTGTATTGCTTGTTTCCAACTTGGTAGTATTTTGTTTGCTGGTTCCTTCCAGCTTGTTTCAATAAAAAATTCTTGATTATTGAGAAAAAAAAAAATCAATCTTTTGGTACTTAACCCTACCTAAACACTTAACATTAAACCCTATTCAAGAACCCTTCAAGATCTCATCAATGATCCTAATTTAGTGCTAAATTTCTGAAGAACCTACATCTAACCCTTCTGCCCTGCATCACTACGAGTACTAGTACTACTAGGAATACCATTACCTCTTTCCTCTCATATCATTCACATATACAAATACTTCCACCACCAAACAATCACACTCAAACCACCACCGCTCTTGCCACCCATCCATTACAATATTCACTTGAAATGAATGCTGACTTCGTTGCAACATTAATTAATAAATAAAATACTTCACTTTTGTTCCATATTTTGAATGGCTTGAACTTAGAAAGTATCAACTAGCCTGAGGATGATCATAGGAAGCTTGACTAAGTATATGAACTGTGATTTATATAAAACAAGAAATAGGGATCAGAGGAAAGTGAAAATTGATGGTATAATATGTATTAAAGAGTCATCTCTTTTGGGTATCTGAACTAGATCATTCGTAAGGATGGAGACATTGAGGAGTATCGAATGCATATTACTGGAGCAGGCTAGACTTAAGTGGAGAAGCACATGCATTAGGCAACCATGGGCTTCGGCATCTATATTATTCAGATGTTTTTAAAGAAGGAACGTTAAGCAAGAAGAAATTCAGAGGATTGTTATAGGATGCTACTGTCTACTGCTACTAATTTGGTTGCTGGAAGAAAACCAGCTCTAGTACAAAGAAACCATGCCATTAAACCATGAAGAAATGAAAAGCGCAAATTAAAACACCCATTATCAACATAATTCCATTTCATCAACCACATAAAAGTATAAGAAAAATAAACCATAAGTAACACAGAGAACTTGCATTGATGACACTGAATGTTCTTCACAAGTAGTCTCTCACATTTGGGTTGTCTAAAACAAAGCCAAGGAAGCATATATTAAAAAGAAAAACTTACAAAATGAACAACAAAAGTCAATGCTGAAACGGTATCTCAGGAGTTTGGTTGCCAAAGATTGCTTCCCAAACATGTGGATGTGCAGATTTTTTGTCCATATACTCCTTAATAGCTTTCTTATTAACAAAAAAACCCTTGTTCGTTAAAGTTGTAATGACTTTCCTGGCTTCTTCGACTCCCATTTTTAGACACAGTCTAGTTACCAACCCAACAAAAGTTTGCACATTTGGTGAATGGCCAGCTTCCAACATTTCAACACAAAAGTCAATAGCGATGTCCAACTGGTCACACTGATAAAGACCTTGAATCAAGACCGAGTAAGAGAAGGCATTGGGAGAAATACCATTGTTTTGCATTTTCCTGAAAACTCTTTGGGCATCATCGAATTTGTGTGCCTTACAGAAGCCATCAACAACAGCAGTGTAAATAACGACTTCAGGAATAGTACCCTTTTCGCGCATCAAACCAAAGAGCTTCATGGCGTCTTGAACAAGGCCGTCTTTGCAAAGACCATCGAGCATAGCCACAGCATTTGGGATCAGACCCGTTTCTTTTAGCTTCTTGAAGATCTCCTCAGCGTCCTGTGGAGGAGGCGTTTCTGCGTTGTTCGCTTCTACTTGACCTTGTTGTTGTTGGGGTTTGGGAGAAGAAGATGAAGTGGTTTCAGGACCAAGTTTGAATTTTTCGAGAAAATCGAAGTTGCTGTTGTTTTCAGATGGATTTGGATTAACATCATTACCCCATGTTCTTGTTTTGTTGTTTTGAAAATGGGATTGGGATTTGGGGTTGCGTTGGGGTCTCAAAGGCCTGTTTGGAATGGGCTCTGGAGGACGTTCTTGTTGTTGTTCTTCCTCCTCCGATCTCAAGGGTCGTCGTCGTCGATGTTGTCCTCTGATAGCTGCTTCATCTTCTAGGGAGCTAGAACTGAAACGGCGTAGTTTCAGCCAAAGTGCCTCCGTTTGGGACTCTGAAATCAGCTTCAAAATCCGACCTTGCTGCACTGATGCCATTTTTTTGTTGTTTATGAAATGGATGAGGTATTGAGGCGGTTAGGGTTTAAAGCTTTAGTTTTTTTATTTGGGTTTGGGGTTTTAGAGTGTTTCCACTGAGTCCGAGAGAAAAGAGGCCGAAGTAGTAGACTAGTAGTAGCGGAGTGAAAGGAAGGAGGATACGCCCGTCATTTTATTCGAAGGAGGAGGGCAATTACGGTAAAATAAAAATAAATAAATCGAAAGATAGTACAAATAGAGAACAACAGATAAGGCATGGCAAGTAAGTAGGGGAAGTAGGAATTGGGAGGAAAGGCAGCAAAGCAGTTCATTCTCATTGCCTCTGCCTCCGCTGGTTATGGACTCATGAAATAAAAAAGCTCTCATTTATTATTAAGGTAAGGTAAGCGCCTTTGTTCTTCATAATCATATATGCTCTACTCTACTACTACTTTGTCTCTGTCTGTATCTCGTAGCCTAGGAATATGTCTCCTCCTCCTCTTCCAATGCTATATGCTAGTTTCAGTTATTTGTTTTCCTAAAGAATCAAAAGCTTAACATTCTATGTTTCTCGTCTCCATTGATAACATGCTAGTAACTAACTTCCATGATCTCGTTTCTTCTATTGTTACTACAACATCAACCAATTCTTAGTCATCAAATTTTGGGGTCAGCCATAGACTAGTTAGAGATTCTTTTCTAGTACTGAAAAACAAAATTGCATTCTTTGGTTCTCCTTTGACACTCTTCATATTAATTCACTTTCTCTCAACCCTTCTTACAATTCCCCATTTGTTTGGTTCTATTCAATTATGCATAGAAATGTTTACTTTGACAATGCTTCTGCTTCCGATCAACTCCAGGCCTTTCTTTCTTTCTTTTTATTGTTTTTTATTTTGGGATTTTAAAGGAGTGTGACCTTAACTACCCATTTTGTCAATTGGTAAAAGAATTGCTTCTAATCATCTCTTTTAGGCCTTTTTGCTCTTCTCAAAAAAATAATAATAATATGTCATCTCCTTTGGCATGCCTTTCTCTTTACAACTAAAGCTTGTAATGTAGTGTACACCACGTTGATTAGTTATTTTGACCTGTAGAGGTTGTTTGTTTAGCATCTATTGATCTACATATATGTCACATCTTGTTAGGGGGTTATGGAAATCTGCAGCAGTCAACATGGTAGCAGCATTATGTGGTTCTTTAGGGATAGAGGTTTTGATGATAAAAGCATCAATGAAATGTTTAAGAAGTGCAAGCGCCTTGAGGGTGCTCAAAGAGAGAGAGCTTCCGAAAATTGGGCTTACCTCAAAAGCATCGGCATTCAAGAGAGAAAGATCCCTTCCATTGTTTCAAAGTGCCCCAAGATACTTACACTAGGTCTCCATGAGAAGCTTGTTCCCATGGTTGAGTGCCTTTCCACGCTGGGTACAAAACCACATGAAGTTGCTTCTGCCATAGTCAAATTCCCTCACATACTCTCCCACAGTGTGGAAGAGAAGCTCTGTCCGCTTCTGGCCTTCTTTCAGGCACTGGGCGTCCCTGAAAAGCAACTTGGAAAGATGATATTGCTCAACCCCAGGCTCATCAGCTACAGCATTGAATCCAAGCTAACAGAGATAGCAGACTTTCTTGCTAGTCTTGGCCTTGCCAGAGATGGGATGGTTGGCAAAGTTATGGCCAAAAACCCATTTATAATGGGTTATAGCATCGAAAAAAGGCTACACCCTACTTCAGAGTTTCTGAGATCAGTAGGTCTGGCAGAGCATGATCTTCAAACAGTGGCAATGAACTTCCCTGAAGTTCTCTGTAGAGATGTGAACAAGGTCCTGAAACCCAATTTGGATTTTCTTAAGAGTTGTGGGTTTGGAGATGGACAGATAGCAGCTTTGGTAACTGGTTTCCCCCCTATTTTGATCAAGAGCGTCCGGAATTCTTTAGAACCTCGGATCAAGTTTCTGGTGGAGGTAATGGGGAGACAAATTGATGAAGTCATTGATTATCCTGACTTCTTTCGGCATGGTTTGAAGAAGAGATTGGAGTTGAGGCACAAACTTTTGAAACAGAAGAATATAGCTTGTAGCTTGAGTGAAATGCTGGAGTGTAATCAAAAGAAGTTCTTAATGAAATTTGGTTTGTTTGAAGGATATGCCTGAGTTACTGTGGTCATATCTTCTTTTTCTTCAACTTTCTAGAATTTAGGTTATTTTAGTTTGTATATTAGATTTATGTTCATGAATGTGGAATGCAATTAACTTGTCTCTGGTTCTGGGTGCATCAATGAATAGTTTTTGACTTCAGCACCTGATTAAACAATTACTGGATTTTAAATACTGCTCAATCCATAACTCCTAACAATTCTGAAAGTCACCTGGTGATTTATAGTTTCACAGGATCCATAAGTAAACTGATTTTACTGTTACAACACTGGTTATAAGGTTGTATGAATATGTAAGAATCTCTTGATACACTTTATGGCATAGACTTGTTGTTAGCTTATAACAGGTATCCCAAGGTGGTTCAGGCCTTGAGTATGAATATCAATAAAATCTAGCAACTTTATGTAGTGCTTGGTTTTGAAGAGAACAAACTAATTGCACAATATATGCTCCTAGACAGAGTACAAGATGAACAATCTAGATTCAAGAAATCAAGGGCATATGTATGTCTGCAGTTACATGTCTGGATGACGGAGGACAAACTAGGGAATGTGTTTACATGGTTATGGTGGGTTCAGGGATTAGAGAATTTATGGATTTTAGGTTTAGATTTGTTGAAAAAAGGGTTGAAGTTGTGACTTGTGATAGAAAATTAAAGGTAATTTGATGAGTTATTTGATGGCTTTTTGGTGGAAGAAAGTATGTCAAGTTTCAGGATTTTGATAGGTGAAATAAATGGCTTGATTTGTGGTTGTAAGGAGTAAGACAAAGGAAGGTTTTTATGGTGTTCAGGGGTTTTACAAACAGTACCACCCCTTGATCACATGAAGCTCATGGAGCTCTTCAGGAAGATAATACAAGTGAAAGCATTACCTAATGAACTAGTTCCTGATCACATGGAGATCAGACCATGATATCATAGATTTATTGAGGATGCATGTCAAGAGACTTCTTCATTGTCAATCGTGTCCTGCATAATCTCTATTATTAGTACTTCCATTCGATATATCAAAATGCAAATGCTGGTACATATGAATATGATGTAATCTATCTGCCAAATAAATTTCTTTTGTATTCCTACTTCATATTAAGGGCTAACAATTAAAATTATGTATAAAACTGAAAGCATGAAAGAACAAGAATAAATCTCTTGCACTTGATTGCAGGGAAATTATGACCCCCAAAACAAAAACCAAAAAAGAAAAGAAGAAGATTACATGGGACATGAATCATATTTACTTGTAACCAAAAAAAAAAGGAAATGAAGACCCAAGCCCATATAATGGATGCTTGAGACTAACAATAACATGCAGGTAACAAGGTCGCATGATTATGCAAAATGGGCTAAGTTTTATGCAATAATGCCGTAGTCCATGTTACATGAAAAATGGGATAAGCGTTTTCTTCCCTGAGCTCCACTCTAATGCCTCCAATGCAAGGATGGATGAAGCTTTCTGCAATAATGTCATAGTCCATGTTACATTCCAACCTTAGGAAGAAAATGTTGTGCTAGTAAGTGTACCGTCACTGCTACTGAAGGGAGTAACCATCGAAGGCCATGTGAAAGCAGGTTTGAATGGAGGCACATTAGGGACCGGCATAGTTCCAGATATAATCTGGAAAATATCTTGCGTTTGAGGCCTATCACTGGCAATGGGATGTGAACATGCAAGCCCCAAAAGTAAAAGTTTCTTTGCTTCATCTTCCACATAATCATTGCCAAGCCTCTCATCTACAGCTTCTTCGATTTTGCCTTCACGATGTAACATCCAAACCCAATCAACCAATGAATAGAGACGCTGATGGTGATTGATGCTAATCCCAGGACTTCTGCTGCATATAACCTCAAGGACCACTGCTCCAAAACCATACACATCAGATTCAGGGGTAGCCCTCCCCGTGTGGAAGCACTCAGGAGCAACATAGCCCATGGTGCCTGGAACTCCAGCTAATCCTAGTTCAGCATAGGAATTTCTTTCATTATCCAAGGCTCGGGCAAGGCCAAAGTCACCCAGGCGAGCATTATAGTCAGAGTCCAGTAGGATGTTGCTGGCTTTGAGGTCACGATGCACTACCTTTTGATCATACTCATTGTGAAGATAATGCAATGCAGATGCTACACCGGCTAGTATCCTATACCGACGCCTCCAATTCAAAGTGTTCTGGTTGGAAGCCTCGTACAGGTGCTTATCAAGACTACCATTTGGCATAAAGTCGTACAATAGTAGTAGCTTCCCTTTCTCGTAGCACCAACCTGAACACAGACCGTATATATTAGAGAGGAGATCAGGGATTAAAATTGGCATTTAATCTAATAAAAAGTAGAGCACATCAATTGAGAATCTGAGATACTTAATATACTTGAAAAAAAATAATGATAACAAAATGGCAGCTTAGTGAACCAGATGCTGATATAATGTTATTTGTCTTCAATCACTTTAGTATCATAACAGTTGTCCTATATGGACTATTGGTGCAATTGATTTGAGTAGTATATTTCATATGATTTGACTTCTACATCCTGGTACAACTGATAATTTGGTACACAAATGTTTTTGCCCTGTCAGAATCTGTAAACATACAACACTAGTGAAACATTCTTCTGATTAATCAATTTTATGCCTTGAAAAATTAGTTGGGTTACTATCACAAAAAAGTACGGCTTCCAGGACTATAATTTGAATTTGATAGCATCCTCTTGTTAAGGACTTAAGACCATGCATTTTGGTTTTACATTCTCATCTAATAGCTAGGAGAATTTCTGTAAATGGAAAAAAAAATTATGAAAGCAAATTAGATAAAAAAAAAAAAAAAACAAATAATTTAAAGAATATTAGCACTTTCTTCTACCGAGAGAAACAAATAATTTAAAGAATGGTAGCACTTTCTTCTACAAAGAGAGAGAGAGAGAGAGAGTTCTGCATTTTTTCTATTTTCTAAATATTAAGAAGAAGCTAAAAGTTCAAGGGGTTGATCCACAAGAGGTTGTAATGCCAAAGCACACCTTCTAAGTCTTCTGCGAAAGTGCCTTAATTTGACAAATGAATAATTGCAGTTTTGAACAACTTTGAATGATTCCTTTAAATCAAATTGTTTGGTGCTTTGCAGAAAAAGCTTGTGATGATCTTTGAATAATTTCATGAAATTGGAATTGCAAGTTGTCTAGAATATTAGAATGACAAATAAATAAATAAATAAATAAATAAAGAGGGGATTACCAACTAAGCGGACGAGATGTTTATGACGGAGACGGTGAATAATGGTGAGCTCTGCCAAGAAGTCATCTTTGCTTTGAATGCTGTCTCTGGAGAATTTCTTGACAGCTATTTCAGTACTGGTTTTATGATCCTTGTCCTGCAGAATTCCTTTGTAAACAACACCAAAACCACCTTGACCCAGCCTCATACTCTCATGGAAGTTGTTGGTGGCCTTCTTTAAATCCTTGTACTTGAATTCCCTTGGCATCCCAGGCAACCATCTCAACTGTGTGCCAAGCGCGTTAGACTCCTCATTACCCCCTCCTCCTCTTCTTTTTCTCTTGTTCAAATACAAAACCCCACATAGGATTAACAATGTCACCAATGGAACTCCAACCCCAGCACCTATCTTCAACCAAAGCAAATCACTTTTCTTTTGTAGATCATCAATCTCTAAGCTCCATTTCAATACACAATTCAACTCAATCTGTGGATTACCCGTAGAAGCAGCAAAACCAAAGTAGGATTTTTGATTCACATATTCTTTCAGGTTTATGATCTTGCTAAGAAGAGGCTTTTCCGGCTTGGGTTGGCCGTCTTGCACCATGTAAACCTCCATCACCTTCGACGTGCCATTATAGTGCACCCAGACTCTATAGTTGGTGGGTACTTCCGCAGATAATTCGATATTATAATCATCAAGAGAGACAGTGGCAGTTGAATTAACAGAGTTGATGTTGAGGCCAATATGGTTGTCATTAGGATCAAAGTCTTGCTTTTCGGTATCAAACTCTATGGCCACGATCTGGTTGGTTCGTTTACCATCATTGATAGCATTGGTGAGGCCAAGCCATTGCCCATAACTAGCATCAGGGATTGAGAGATCCGGAGCAATAAGAAAAGCAAGTCCCTCACCAGCATCCCACGCCGTCTTTCTAAACATGTTAATGACAAAATTGGAATTGAATGAGGCCTGAATTTCATCAGACAACCACATGTTGAAAGGATGTATATACATAATGCGACCAAACCGGTTGAGGAGGTTGGGGACATTCTCGGTTGTGTCTGGGGTTATCTGAAGGGATGCATTATCAATAGTCGCACCACCGCCTAGAAACTGAAAACTGTTCTTATCCTCTGCCTGACTAAAACTATCAAACGAGAAGTTGGGTGGTGTTGCAGCTTGGATATCAGCCAGATGCAAAAGGATGCAACAAAGGATAATGAAAACGGTGATTGAACTTTTGCCATTTGATATGATAGTAACCATTTTTGTTGTAGCTAGTGATCTTTTGGACTAAAGACTAAAGAGGAGAAGCAGAAGCCAGAAAAAGGTTTTGTTAAAAAAATTGCAGAAAGGGATTATATGAAGACTTTCCAACCTTCTCTCATATTCATAGAATTAATACTTAGATCTATTTTTTCGGTCTTTAATACAAAAACTAAATACTAAGATCCAAGCCCATACAATTTGACTTGTCTTTCATCGTTCTTAAAGAAAGTGGCGGCTAGCTAATTGTTGAAAAGTTGGAGTTTTGAAGTCAGAATATATATATATATATATATATATATATTGATGGAAGTCAGAATAAATATTAGACGGAAGGTTCGGGTAAAATTTGTCATCTTAAATAGTTAAATGGGTCTATCAACATTTTTACACGTTTTTTTTTTTTTTTTTTTTTGTTCTTTCTTTTTGAAAACTTGTTTTTGGCACTTGGTAACTCATGTAGCAAATAGAAAATTAGTTACTGTGAAATACATTAATTTGGATTCACCCATGTCAAGAAAATGCTCATGTCAACAAATTGATACTTGTTTATTAATAATAATTAGTGTTGGTTGCACGTGCAAGGCACGTGCTTCCCTAATAGTAAAAAAATTAATATAAATTTTGTGTGTTGAACTGTGAATTTTGACTTACCCAATTTGACTATATTAAAAAAAGAGTCTAAAAATACAACAAAATATCACAATATTTTCACAATATCTTCATTTTTAGAATTCGAATAGATATTTTTTTTATTTTATTTGAAAGAAATGCTACATTCATAACATTTTTAGAACAAATTTTAAATGACAAGTTATTATTGGTTTTAAATTGATAACATTGTTATTGTTATTCTCAAAACATTTATTTTCAATTGTGGTTGGTCACAGTCTCATATTTTTTTTTTTTTTGACTTGTAAGAAATTTATACTTCAATATTTGTAAAAATATTTTGAAATTTATTGTATCGGTATAACAATATATATGCCAGCTTACATAAATATTTAAAAGAAAAAAAAACACGAACTAATTACTGGGAAAAAAAAAATTTAGGCACGGTAGAAATTAATATAAAAATGTTGTGGACTTAGCAATTTTTTATTTGATCTAAAAGAAACTAAAATCTCAACAATTGTGAAAATATAGTGATAATAATAAGTGTTGTAACATTTTCTCAAAATAATTATTTTCAGTTATGGTTAGTCATAGTCTCATATTTTATTATTTTATTTCGACTTGTAAGAAATTGACACGTCAATAATTGTGAAAATATTATGAAATTTGTTGTGTATATGTGCCAATTTACATAAATATTTCAAAGAAAAAAAAAACACAAACCGATTACTTACTGAAAGAAAAAAAAAAAAAAAAAAAAAAAAAACTCTAGGCACTGTAGCTACAGTGCCAATTGAATAAACCAAAGCACTGTAGCTCCAGTGCTATCCATCAATAATAGCTTACCTATGATTTGTTGTGAAATTAATGTTAAAATGTTGTGGATTTAGCATTTTTTTATTTGATATATAAGAAACTGAGATCTCAACAATTGTGAAAATATTGTGATAACAATAAGTGTTGTAACATGTTCTCAAAACATTTATTTTCAATTGTGGTTGGTCACAGTCTCATATTTTATTATTTTATTTCGACTTGTAAGAAATTGACACGTCAATAATTGTAAAAATATTATGAAATTTGTTGTGTATATGTGCCAATTTACATAAATATTTCAAAGAAAAAAAAAACACAAACTGATTACTTACTGAAAGAAAAAAAAAAAAAAAAAAAAAAAAAAAAAAAAAAAAAAAAAAAACTCTAGGCACTGTAGCTACAGTGCCAATTGAATAAACCAAAGCACTGTAGCTCCAGTGTTATCCATCAATAATAGCTTACCTATGATTTGTTGTGAAATTAATGTTAAAATATTGTGGATTTAGCATTTTTTTTATTTGATATATAAGAAACTGAGATCTCAACAATTGTGAAAATATTGTTATAACAATAAGTGTTGTAACATTTTCTCAAAACATTTATTTTCAATTGTGGTTGGTCACAGTCTCATATTTTATTTTTTTATTTCGATTTGTAAGAAATTGATACCTCAATAGTTTTGAAAATATTGTAAAATTTGTTGTGTATATATGCCAGTTTACATAAATATTTCAAAGAAAAAAAAAACACAAACTGATTACTGGAAAAAAAAAAAAAAAAAAAAAAAAAAAAAAAAAAAAAAAAACTTTAGGCATTGTAGCTACAGTGCCAGTTGAATAAACCAAAAGCACTGTAGCTCCAGTACTATCCATCAATAATAGCTTACCTATGATTTGTTGTGAAATTAATGTTAAAATGTTGTGGATTTAGCATTTTTTTATTTGATATATAAGATACTGAGATCTCAATAATTGTGAAAATATTGCAATAACAATAAGTATTGTAACATTTTCTCAAAACATTTATTTTCAATTGTGGTTGGTCACAGTCTCATATTTTATTTTTTTTTTATTTCGATTTGTAAGAAATTGATACCTTAATAATTGTGAAAATATTATGAAATTTGTTGTATTAGTATAACAATATATATGCCAGTTTATATATATATTTAAAAGAAAAAAAAAACACAAACCGATTACTGGGAAAAAAAATAAAACTTTAGGCACTGTAGAAATTAATGTTAAAATGTTGAGGACTTAGTATTTTTTTTTTATTTGATCCATAAGAAACTGAGATCTCAACAATTGTGAAAATATTGTAATAACAATAAGTGTTGTAACATTTTTTAAAAACATTTATTTTCAGTTGTGGTTGACTACAAGCCTACAATCTCATATTTTATTATTTTATTTCAACTTATAAGAAATTGACATGTCAATAATTGTAAAAATATTGTGAAATTTGTTGTGTCAGTATAACAATATAAATGTCAGCTTACATCAATATTTAAAAGAAAAAAAAAACACAAACCGATTACTTAAAAAAAAAAACCAATCTCATATTTGATTTTATTATTTTATTTCAACTTATAAGAAATTGACACGTCAATAATTGTGAAAATATTGTGAAATTTGTTGTGTCAGTATAATAATATAAATGTCAGCTTACATCAATATTTAAAAGAAAAAAAAAAAACACAAACCGATTACTGAAAAAAAGAAAAAAGAAAAAAAGACTCACGAAATCAAAGCACTGTTGTCGCTACAGTGCTTGCACAGTGAAAAACACTGGGTGCACAGTCCTGAAGCACTCTAGCGGCATAGCCGCTTTATATATATAATAAGAAATCATACAAATCTTAGCATTGCTAAAAAAAACAAACAACACAAACACAAAAAAGTCTAGTCTACTATTTGAAAATCTAATTAAAATAAATACACAAGTTTCATTTCCACACAATATAAACACCCCAAAATAGAGAACAAAATTATAAATGATCTATTGGATAGCTAATTAGACAAAGAATTAAAATAGATTAAAAAAAATTACAATCTTGAAGCCTTATTTCATAATCTAATAATTGTATTTAATTTTAGATACACGGTGGTTAATACTATGTTTCAATTTGAGAATATAAATCAAAATTTGATTATTTTACTTATTTATACATGTCATCTGTTATAAAGATCAAGTCATTGTTAAACAACACACTCTCTAGAGAATATCATCTTTTATTTTGAAAACTAGTTTATTTTTACTATGGGCCATTAAAAAAAAGGTTTAAGTATCCATAATTTATGTCAGTTTTAATATTATACTTTAGTTTCACACTTATGAATGCTTCTCATACGAATTTTATTTTGAAAAATCATTTATTTTGGATATGGACTATTAAAAAGTAATCCTAAGCATCCATAATTTATGTTAATTTTATTGATATATTTCGTCTTTACTGAAGATTGGGATCAAATGAACACAACTTGTAACCTTCCCTTGTTTGTATATATAAATAAGAGAAGGTTACGGCCCCCTCGATCACCTTTGTTAATCAGTTTGACAATTTCTTTCTTCTTTAATTATTCCCGAGTTTGAAAACGTGGAAGTTTTGACTTTTGAAATGAAAAGTCAAAACAGCAGCCATTGGCTGGAATTGGAGAATCATTATTTTGGTATTATAAATATGATTAAAAGAAATTTCTGAGCAGCATGTATGAATACAAGTAATAGTAATATAAACAAGCAAGACCACAACGCAACTTGGAAGGCCTCAAGCAATTTCTTATGTGACCAAAAAATGAGGTAAAGAAAAACTAAGAAGAAATAAAGTATACGCAACATGAGCAAGCAAGCTTATCTTCTATTCTTCTTGGGCAACTGTACCTACCATATGCGTCCAAGCCAAGGTCAAACAAATAACAACAACAACAACAGCAACAACTGTTACTACCAGTGTACGAGTTATCAGTGTAGCCAGTGTTTGGGTATAGGGTCGGTGTACACACTAAACTAAAGTCAAAACTGAAAAATAAATAAATAAATAAATAAAAGTGGCATTCATGACTTATTCCTCAAACTAAGTTGGTCTCTAGCTTTAACAATTTGAAGGATACTTTGGACTTAAATGTAGCGTTTTGCTCTGATTATCCATCTATTGAATCTGATCACTTTTACAGCTCATATAAATATTCCCAGTCTTTTTTTCTTTGTTTTCTTCATATTAATAAGTGGTTAGGTTTAATTATTGTCATTCTTAATAACATGTGAAAGGCTCCACCATAGTCATAGTCATAGTCATGATCATATCATAATTATTTAGCAATTGGATTGCTCTTTACCCATGGCCATGTGCTTTTTTGTATGCTTGTCTTCTTCTTTTCCTTATTAGGCTCTGTTTGGATTACGTACCGCGTTCACGCGTTTGCGTTCTTGGCTTTTTTTTTTTTTTTTTTGACTAGCACTTAATGCACTGTTTATGGGACATGAACAATGCATTAGGGCAAATGAACATCGCTGAACAGTAATGAACAATAATTAAAAATTATTTTTTTATTATTTTCAGTTTTCAGCAAAATAAGCGGTATCTAAACACACACTTAAGGCCTATATTAACGCATTGCCTAAGTAGACTTAATTACCTTAATTTTCTATCATTTCAGTCCAAAAATTACCTCAATTTACTTCAGTTTTCACTTTTCAGGGAAATTATAAATAAATAAATTCGCTTTTAATTTCAATAGGGTAACTTTTGACTTTTGAGAGAGTGAAGATTACACAAAAACAAAACACCCATTTCTTATTTTTATTTTCTTTCAACTTTTGTGAATTTCAACCCATTTTACCTTCCCGTGCCATCACTTGGTAATCAACATGGTCAGCTAGCCAGGCATGCAAAAATGTTAGTCAATAAGCAATTTTGATTGAGGACTAACCCGAGTTCCTTAGACTTAGACATGTTATGAGCAAGAAGACAGAGAATTCTATACTTGATTAATAAATGAATCTCATTTCTTTCATTAATGAAATTTTTGAATCTTCCTGTCAAAAAAATAAATAAAAATGCATGGTTGGTCATAGGTTAGACCGTGAGACAGTCCAATGACTCATTGAACACGCTTTCCACTAATTGGGGAAGACAAAGTTTAGCTTTAAAGTTGGTTTTTTTTTTTTTCTTTTCTTTTCTTTTTAACTATTTACCAGTAGTTCTCTGGAAAGAAATATGATAGAGATGTATTAGTTCATAGAATATAAAATTAATTAATTAATTAGATTTGAAAATTTGTGTAACGCAACCTTAGATGAGTATTTAATGCTCTTAATGGATGAGCTTAGCTTAGGACTTCCTTTAACCGACCATACATTTAATTTACAGAAGTCCAACTGTGAAACACCATTAATTCAACGAACAAAAAAAAAAAAAAAAACTCTGACCTTTTACACTACACCATTGCCACGGAGCCTTCCGAATCTGAAGCAATCAAACATCGGAGTCCTTCATTTTTTTTTTTTTTTTTTATCAATATATCTGAGTCCCTTTAATTGACCAGACCATTTCTCTTTCTTTTGCATTGTAGTGCCTTGAGTGACAAACTTGCCTAACTTCCTCTTTATTATTTTAGAATGGATGCAACCTTTAATTTCCTTTAAGCATGAATTTATAATAAATTTTAGAATTCTTTCACGTTGTCTTCCACTTACTATGTCTTAACCATCATATGGAAAAGGACTGCCGTTTATTGTTTGCCTATGATCTGAATTGATGCCATAAAGCTGATATGTGTTTCAGCAAAAATATTAAAATAGACTGACAATTATACTTCAACTATAGGGAGTAGCTTTGCTCAAACGAAATTCTTTCCCCATTCTACTTCTCCAAATAAAGAGAAGTAGGAACAAACTAAATCACATAAAACCTTTCAAGGATGCATGGGTACAGGCAAGTATAAGTGTTGAGATTATCCAGATTCACTTGCACTTATGGCACATGTCTCAGCTATTTCAAATCTATATCTATATTCTATATATATCTAAAAGTTGAAACATAGTATTTATTGTTGCTACGAGCCACATCAACGACCACATCATCTACCTATTTCTCATTTCTCTCCTCTACTTCTAACCATAACTTCCCTTTTACCTTTTCAATTCTTCACTACTCTCAACCTTAATGTCACTCTTCATCTACTTCTTCCCCTTCCTTTTATTTTGACTCTTCTTATCTCCATTTTATTACTATAAATATGATATTCTCTCTCATATTCTATACATATTTTCTCACATGAAATAGGTTATTACTCTCTCTCTCTCTCTCTCTCTCTCTTTCTCTCTCTCTCTCTCTCTCTCTCTCTCTCATGTTTTTATTTTTGTGTGAATTTTTTAATTTTTGTATCCCAACTTTAGTTGATGAATTTATGCATTCTTTAGAATTTTACTTTGGGTTGCAATTTGGTTTTGTATTTTTAAGTTATTATCTTTTCTTTTCTATGATTGTTAAATGTTATTCTATTACATATAAATATAGTTTATAAGAATATAAAGTTATTCTATTATACATCATGGCTTGGATAATTTGATATTTGACTTATGACTATATTTTTAATTTTGATCCTTCTTTTTCTCATTTGAGTTTCTATTTCTCTCCTGAAAAAGGTGATTACTCTCTCTCTCTCTCTCTCTCTCTCTCTCTCTCTCTCTCTCTCTCTCTCTCTCTCTCTCTCTCTCTCTCTCTCTATATATATATATATATATTATTTATTCTTTTTTGCAACATTACTTTAGGTTGATGAATCATTTAATTTTTTTATATAATATTATTGGTCAATATGATTTGGTAGTGTGTTTGATTTTTTAAGTTTTTCATCACAAGTCTTCTTTCTCCCTCTTTTAGCTTTTGTTTATTTATTTATTTATTTTTTTTTTTTTTGGACATAACACTTAGTTATTTTGGAAGTGAGATTTTGAATTTATATTAAAATACAATGTTGGCTATGTATTTGAATGTGTCTATCAACTACTAAAATTAAACCGCCTAAGATGAATATGTATAGACAATATTTTTATTTTTATTTTTCATTGAATTATTATTTAGTTATAACATCAAAATCAAAGTAAATGAATATGTAAAGTTAAATTTGCCTAAAATGAATTTGTAAAACCAATATATTTATATTTTTAATATTGTCAACAAATTAAAAGTAAAAAAGTAAAAAATAAAAAATAATGATGTTGCCAATAATGTGATAAATGAGAAGGCTCAATAGGAGCGTAGCAACAAAAATGCGATATAAAAATCCAGTTAAAAACAAGTAAATCTTAATAAATAAAAGTGTACGTAGTCCAAAAAAAAAAAAGATTAGATCATGTTCTCTTTATGTTATACAGATTATTTTCTTTCATTTTGATAAGTGAAGTGTTCAATTTTAGACATAAAGTCTACTTTTTACCTATATATTATTTTAAATATAAAATTTATAATATGAAATAATCTCTTAGAAATATCTAAGAAATATGTAGTTCCAATCTCGTGTATCTATATTAGTAAACAAAATTCAATCAATAGTTTGAAGCTACTCCTACGATAAGAAAAATTATAAATATAATAAATCTCTTTTTAAAAGAATAAAAATTTAAAATAATATATTTGAAACTCAAACAGTTTAGTTGTACAGGAAAAATAAATCCAAATAATAAAATGATGATATAATATTTGAGATAGATAAATAAAAAATAATTTTAGAAATTGTTTAAGTTTTTGGGAAAACAATTTATTTTTCTCAAAATTTAGAGAACAAATTATATATTATACCATAACTAAAATACAATTATCTATTCTTACGCATCGCATGGGTTTCCAACTAGTAATATCTAAAAGCTAAAACTTAGCATTTATTGTTATTACACTCCTCTTGAGCCATATTAACATAACATTTCGATCCAATTGGTTCATTCACTCCATTCAACCCACTTCAATCTACTTTGGTCTATTCAGTCCATTCGTTCCACTTCAGTCTATTCGGTACATTCGGTCCATTTCGGTCTATTTAGTCCATTAGTTCCACTTCAGTCTATTCGGTCTACTTTGGTCCATTTCGGTATATTTTGGTCTATTCAATCCACTTTGGTCCATCTAGCCAACTTCAATTCATTTGGTCTACTTTGGTCCATTCAATCCATTTCCGTGATACTTTGGGATGAGAGATTTGTGCATAAAGATTCATGATTTTAAAAACTAGATCAACCAATTCAACAGGGAACCAATCCAATAAAAATCGAAAAAACTAGAAACTATACTTATTTTTAGTTCTTTGACCATTTCAGTTATTAAAACCATAGAAATATGAGTTGCTTCATTGATAACTATGTCACATTCTCTCTGTAATGTTGGTAGATTCTTGATAAAATTACATTTTTCTTATATGTTATTAAAGTCTTGTATTTTTTTCTTAATATCAGTGATGAATTTACTTGTTTCTTCCTCTTTAGACCATTCAAGATGTATAGATAATGAACACTTACAAGTTTCATCTACAATTTTCATTTTTGATTTAAGGAAAAAAAAAAAGTCATCAAATTATTCCACATACTATGCGAATTTGCAACTAGTTACTTGGAAAGTCTAATAAACTAACGTAGTAATGTTAATGAATGCTATTCTGTCAATTTACTGTGATTAAATGAAGTAATTATCAATTTGACAGTTTTGTAATTTGTGACACATTAGTTTAGAAGACTTTATATAATAAAAGTATCATGTTGAATCATCTTTTGAACACCTCCAATTCCCTAGTTAATCACTCAAATAGTATTAAACTTACACGTATTAATTAATACTATATATATGAGTGATTAATTAGGACATTGTATTAGGATTACAACGCTTTAAAACTGCTGGTATAAGATGTATTTCTCTCTCTCTCTCTCTAAATACCCTGGTATAGGGCTTATTTCTATATCTGAAATAACCCATACCGCCGATTTTAAAAGTGCTAGAATAGGGTCTCAAAACCACCGAGAATTGTACAGGCGGTTTTAAAAGCGCTAGTGTAGGTCAGCCAGACCTATTGCCACACTCGTTGTGTAGTGCTACAAAGTATTGGGAAAAAAAGCGCTAAAATAGGCATTTTTGATTTATACCAATGCTTTTTGGGGCTATCCCAGTGCTTTAAAAACGCTGGGATAGCCTCGCCTTTTTTTTTTGTAGTGGGAGTATATATATAAAATACTCTATGCTATTCTAATCTAGCCATTTAAGCCCACATTTTTTTTTTTTTGGGTATTTATATAACTTATTACTTTTCATAGATAATTAGTACATATGTAGGCAAGACAACATTAAAAAAAACAAAAAAACAAAAAAACAAAAAAAAACCTAAGGCTTAGAATTAGATTGTTAACTGCCCACTTGTCTTACCATGAATGTCATGAAACTAAAGCTTAATAATTGATTCTCCACGTGATCAAGCAATGCAAGTCACAATGGGTAAGATTATTATCTCCAAATTAAATATATTACTAAGTACCGGTTTGGGTACTGATGAAACTAGACGCGTCTGCGTCTACATTTCCTTCTTTTTTTTAAGCGTTTTGTGGCTGTGGTGGGAGTTCCAGTGGGTCCCGTGCACTGTTCACGGGACCCACAAATCTCTTTTTTCAACAAAACTTTTATTAAAAATGGGTCTTACAGCACTATTCATATATTTAAAAATTATTTTACTACAGTATTTTCAATTTTCAGCAAAATAAACGGTATTCAAACGGACCTTAAACGAAACTCTAGAGAGAGTTGCCTACGTGGTTCTAATTCAATGGGTACGAATGTTAACCCTCTTTTAAACCATACAGTAGGAGTGGCAAATGAGCGAGTTGGGTCATAAATGAGTCGGGTGTATAATTACTCATTAAAATCGAAACCCTAAACCTAAAATCGAAACCCCGAAACAAAAATCAAAACAAACATTTTAAAAAACTTACTGTTACTCGGCCTTCTGAGAGTGTCTTCAATGAGATTGAGGGTTCGAAAGAGAGAGGGAGAGACGCGAGGTAGCACCAGTGAGATCGATCAGAGTAGGAGTAGATGTGCGTTTTTGTGTTCGTTTTCGCTGTGGAAATTGGAGACGAGGGAAGAGCGAAGAGAGGAAGGGGATTCGGAGAGGGTGAGAAGTGAGGGAAGGAGGGGAGTGTGTTGGATCGAGAGGGAGCTTGAGAGTCGAGAGTGGTCTGAGAGTTTTTTGTAAATGGAGGAGCTTGAGAGTTTTTTTACATGTGTGGAGTAAAGAGTTTTTTGTTAAAAGATGTATTTTAGAGTTTTTTGAAGCCGCGTGTAACAAAACGCAGCTCCAGACAGGTTGAAGCTGCGTTTATTTAAACGCAGCTCCCGCATGGCGTTTTGAGCTGCATTTAATAAATGCAGCTCCAGACACATTGAAAAAAAAAATTTTTAAATCTGTTGATGGGTCTTGGGCCGCATTTTTAAAAACACGGCCCAGCTAAACGCAGCTTCAAAGCTGTTCTATAGCTGGGTTTAGTGAACGTGGCTTCAAGTCCAGGGGTGGAGCTACGTTTTTGACAAACGCAACTCAAATTACCCCCTATAACTGCGTTTGATAAAAACGCAGCTAAAAAACACAACCTAAAAGCACATTTTTTGTAGTGATTTTAACATTTATGGCTCATTAATATATAAATTAATTATCCATTATCAACCTAACTCATTTAATTAGTAACCCACTCATTTAACCCAATATGACTCAAATGCCTCTAAATTATTTGAATACCCTCTTGACCTCTAAAATTACCAAAATACTCTTAAATACCTAAAATGACGCAAATACCCCTACACTTTCAAAATTACCAATATACCCTTGGACATCCAAAATTATCCCCAAAATCTCTAAAATGAGCAAAATACCCATGAAATCTCTAAAATAACCAAAATACCCTTGATATCTCTAAAATTACCAAATATGCTCAAAAACTACTAAAATGACCTAAATATCCCCAAAATCTCTAAAATGAGCAAAATACCCATGAAACCTCTAAAATGACTAAAATACCTCCAAAATCTCTAAAATGAGTAAAATGCCCCCCAAAACATCTAATGTGCACAAATATATATGTGTGTGTGTGTGTATGAATAACAGTATTGCTAAATAATACACAATAACAAACAAAGCATAAACATAGAATAACGATTGGCTAGTCTTATAATAGCTATTGGACTAAAGCAAAATGGACTAATTGGCCATCTTTCCTTAATTTGCAATGCGATGAAAATGAACATGATTGATTTTTTTTTCAATAATATAATAAATGAATAACTTCTTTTTTGTGGTTTGTTACGCATCCATTTGTAAAACTTATATTATAAACTTTGTACTATCACACGTAAATATCATACATGCAGAACAGAACCAGAACAGAAGAGACTGTAATTATTACATATATATATCATATGCGTTAAGTTCTTCGTTGGTATTTTGCTCAGTTCTACCTACTTGGATATGAAACCCCCAACCACTGCAGCTATTATAGCTGTAGGATCCCCCAAGATGGCAGAGACAATAACACGAACAGCTCCACCAGCAATCTGACAGCACTTGCTCACCTTTCCTCCTCTCCCTCCATGACCATGATAGTTTTTAAGTGTCCCTTTAAGGCTTGGGATCCTAGTTTGCATTTCCCTGACCTTGTTCTTGTCTACATTAAGATACATAGCCTGCCAGTTCTCCACAAGCAACTCCTTAACACATGACACATGTAGGTGATAAGTTTTGCAGTGGGACCTATAAGACCAACCATGTCCTTTGCCCCCACAACGATGGCATGAACTAGAGAGCTTGAGGCACAAGTAAAGGCTGTATTCCCCATCGTTTAGGACCTGTGGGAGGTTTGCACAGCAAGGATGAAGATCAAAACCGCATCTTTTGCAGTGGTACACAAACCCCAGAACATCTTTCCTACATGCATCACATATTCTCCTAGCTGCACCAGGGGGATAATAGTGAAATTGGAACTCACATTTCTCATAAAAAGGATGATGAATAATACTAGTTGGGGGTGCCACAGCACAGGCCTTATGTAAGTCAAACTCGCATTGCTGGCATTTGTATTTGAGGCCAATACCAGCTTCTTTGCACCCATCACAATTGAATGGGATCTCTGTGTATTCAAGCTTTAGCTTGTGCAGTGGATGGGTTGGGTGAGAAATCTCTTTGTCGATTTTCATCATGAGGGGTTTTTCTTATATATACTCAACTTCTAATAAGCTAGCTTATATATAGCCCGTATGAAAATTTGGGGAGATGGGATTTTTTTATATGGATGGTATGGATGAAGATTAGATGTATAATTTGGTTTGCATTTGTATAGCTCAAAAGGATTTTTTCAACAGTCCTCTTGGAAGATACTTTGCGTAAGTTTTACATGTAGAGTTAGAGAATAACTTGTTTATACGGTTGTTACTATAATTTAAGGCAAAAGGTGGGTTGAGTGATAAATCGAGAAAGCATTTTCTGGAATCTAATAAATCCTTGCTTGGGGGATGTTGTTATTGCATGCCTTCTAGCTGATGCGATTACCATCTCTAATACCAAAGTTACTGTTTTAATGACTCAAATTTGCAATGCCCCTCGACCAATCTGCACATATATATTCTAATTTACTTGTTAAACTATAGGCTTTTAAAATTGAATCTAAACTACTAGTACTTGTTGTGCGTGGATTAATAAACATAAATACGAAACTTGGAATAGTGTTTAATAATGAAGACTTAAAAATTGTAGTGTTTCACTTAATTAAAGTGGCCATTACTTGTATTGATTTTGGCTTTCGATCTGTTTTTCAGGGGGTACAACAATAGGAATTTTTCTGGCATATTTTTTGTTAAAACAAGGAATTCAACACTTGAAAAAGCTGCAGGCTGAATTATCTGGAAGGTATGGTATCTTTGTCAGAGAGTGCAAAATGGACTTGATCATAAAAGTTAGTGACGCGTTTTTCATATTGTACACATTCAGCTTTTTTTATTGTGGCTTGAATGAGGTATGCGAATTGTTCTTGATTCAAGCCTAATTAATATGCCATGCCACTCTTCTGTGTCACTAACGCTACATTAATTTTGGATGGAACTTAATTGGAAGCCTTATATCGGTATTTTCGACCCTATGCAAGTATGCATGCACCTCAAGATTATATATTGACTAGTCTACCCTAAGGCGCTCATGAGAGAATAGAGAAGAAATCACTACTTTGTTAAAGTCAGTTCAATGTATTATATTTATACAGAAGCAATAATTTTGAAATGTTGATAAGGTCAAGAGACTCGAGGATAATTATACATGTGGTTTTATACATTTATATCGATATTTGTGTATATTTGACTTCTGATGATTGGTTGCATCAAGCATGGACAATGCACAACTTCTTTCTCTCTTCTTCTTTTCTTTTTTTTTCTTTTTTTTTTTTTTTTTTTGAGATATAGAACAATGGGCAACTTGATAAATTACTAAAACAAATAAATCACAAGTATTGTCTAGAATTTAAACTTTTCCTTCTTATTTTAACTATTGAATTATCAAAAAAAAAAAAATAATCACATTGCTCTCCTAATTGCTTGTGAGGCTAAAGAACAGGAGTTTTCTTCTTCTTTTTTCAAAGGGGGGTGCTCTGAATTTACTAACTTAAAAACCGCGTGCATGGTTGAGACCTGTAAACTCTCTTAATGTTGATACTTTTTTGATAAACGAGATGTTGATACTTTGTCTTGCACCTTTCTGAAAGAGATGGAAATGCTTCCTCCTCTTTCTTTGCTCTTATAATATATTTTTATTACCTAACAAAAATAGAGTATATCATGAATACAATAATAACTATAGAGTTTAATTTGTTATTTTTTGAAACTTCAAACACAATATATTATTCCACTTCAAACACTATTTTTTTTAATCTTAGGATTTAATTTGTTATATACTTTTTGAAATTTCAAGGTTAATTTCGTTACTTTTGTTAAACTATATGATTTAATTTGTTACATTCCCTTCCACTATAGGGTCTAAAATATATGGTCCATATGTTTTGACAAAACAATAAAATGGTTTCTAGAAAATGAGTTATCTTCCAAAAAGAAAACTGTTTTCCTTTTATTTATATTTGGTAATGGCCTTGAAAATAAGTTGAAAAATGTTTTCTAATATTTGGTATGCACAAAAAATTAATAATATTTCTTGTGGGGTTAAGGGAATTCCAAATGAGAGATGCTACGTTCACAATATTTTTACAACATTTTCACAACAAATCACAGGTTGTTAGTTGTTATTGATTCAAAATTGAACATAACACTAAGATTACTTTTTTACCCCAACAATAACAATCAATAACAACCTGCTACTTAGGATTTGTTGTAAAAATGTTGTGGATATATCATTTCTCATTCCAAATAAAGTAATTTGCCATGTGTCATACCTGTGGCCAAGAAGGGCCATTATCACGCCGAGGAGACCACGCCAATGGCACGTCATCAGGAGAGGCCATACTGAAGAGAAAAAGTTTCAGAGAGAGGGATAGCACTAACATAACTGAAGGGATGGTGGCTGCCACCACATTTAATGCATCCCACCAAATCTCCTAGCTGCATTTATATAGAGAAGACTCCTAAACAGTGTTGTCTTGGCTGCCGCAACGCACAAAGGGGTTTGAGAATGTGTTTGATAGGACAAGAACTCAAGTAGTGGCCAAAATGACCAACAAATGGAGGGCCAAGATCGCCTAAAAGGGGCTATATAATGTGAGAGACCTTCCAAGGACAGGGGGGGAAAATCTGTAGAGGAAACAATGTAGCATTAAGAACAGCAACTGTAATCAAATCTAAGAAAAATATATTCAAGAACTACTCTCCTCGGACATTGTCGAGAAAGAATTTATGTACTCCACATTTGTCTTTTCATTGTTTCTCCTTGCTCTCTTACCATTTCTGTGCTCCTTCTAGTGCCTTGAGGGCGTTGTACACTTCATTGAAGCCCAGCTATTTAACCCACTCTCTATAAATTTATTGTATTGGGCTCTTTGAGTCTTAATCCATTCATCTTTTGGACTAAAAAACCAAAGTCTACCCTTACATTTCTTATATAATTCAAAACTTGAAAGGGCAACTATGAGAATGAGATTGTTTTTTGAAAAATAAAAGTGAAAAATATCCACTTGAAATTAAACTAATTTTTTATTAAATTTTTTCATTAACTAACTTTTAATTTTCCTTTGAACAACATTATCTAATGTCACCAAATACTGGAAAAAAAAACTATATTTAAAAAAGGCTTTCTTCAAAAGAAGAAATCAAAAATTTTAAAAAGAAAAAGACTTGTAAAAAATCTTATAGTTCAACTAATATTTGATGAAGTTTTGAACAGAAATTAAATTTAAAATTGACCAACATAAAAAGGCTTGTAAAAAATCTTAACTTAACTAGTAGTTACTAGGGCTAAAATTGGGAATTAACCCTGTTTGTCAAACAATATAATTAGTAAGCACTATTTTCAAACTATATTTTTTACTAGCATCTCGAGTTTAAGAGTCTCGATTTAAGGCTTATAAATCGAGTCTTAAATACTCGATTTTAGTGTTCTGATCATGTCTGATTTGGCGTATTTTCCACTTGGTGTCCACCTGAAAATCGAGTCTCTAAGACTCGATTTATAAACCAAAAAAAATTCTATTTGTTCCCTTCATACCAAAAGGCAACACACATCACTTTTCTTTATTCCTAGAGCAGCACACACAGGACCTCTTCCTTCTTCATCCCTTCAGCCCAGCCACGTCTACCAAGCCGAGGACGTCATCTAACCCGCGACAGCCACAGCTCAGACCGGCAATGATGATAGTGAGATCCACTGTCAATTCGTAGCCTAAGAACTCCAGCACCGCTTCCCTCATCACTGTCGATCTCCTTCATCGGATAGTGGGCCAACTGAACGGTGGTTAAGAAGGAGTACGAGTCAAGCATGAACAACGGTGAAGCACGAATAGTGGTCTCCACAAAGTAGATCCACACCTTTTCTTCCTTGATCTGACGGTTTAGGTGCTGGATTTCTTTTTTTCTTTTTTTTTCTTTTTTTTTTTTCCTCTTGTTCGGTTATTCTCAGTTTCTTATGTGGATGAGAGACTTATGTATTGTTGGATTTTTAGTGGTGGTGGTGGTTGCTGTGCTGTGGGTGAGTTTTTTTTTTTTTTTTTTTCTCTTTCTCTTTCTTCTCTAATGAGGTAGGTGGCGGAGTTCGATCTGTTTGGGTTTGGGTGTTGTTGGATTTTAGATTGTGGTGGTGGCTGCTATGCTGTGGGTGAGTTTTTTTTTTTTTTTTTCTCTCTCTCTCTCTCTCTCTTTCTTCTCTGTTGAGAAGGTGTGTAAAGGGTGTGTTTAAAACTTTGTAAAGAGTTGGGTTATAAATCAAGTCTCTAAGACTCGATTTTCAGGTGGACACCACATAGAAAAAAAAGGCCACATCATACATGATCAGAACACTAAAATCAAGTCTTAAAGACTCGATATATAAAGACTAAATCAAATCTTTTAAACTCGAGATGTTAATAAAGAATATAGTTTGAAAACACTGCCTACTAACTAAATAGTTGAAAAATCATGGTTAAATTTCAATTTTGGCCTAGTTACTAGTTAAGTTAAGATTGGCAATGGGTATATAAGTAAAATTGACCAACATAAAAAAATTGGGCATGTGAGGAGTAGATTCTTGGTACTTGAGACTTGAGTTGAGGAAAACAGTGTTCAGAATTTGGAGTGATTAGATAGAGGGTGTAAAAGTGTCAAATTTTATTTGTAGTATAGAAATTTTTTTTTTTTTTTTTTTTTTTGAGAAACTATTTGTAGTATAGAAATTAGAAACAGAGAATAGTTTATAAGTTGATTCTTGTCTTTGAATCGTGCTCGCTCGCTCGCTCGCTCGAGGTTTCTGAAGAAAATAATCTCTAAAACATGGAATTTGGGAAATCCACGGAGGAGGACGACACTCATGTTTGAAATTGAAATTGGACTCCGGTGCTATTGTTGTTGAACTTGAAGCCGATACCAACATCAACCGCTCTGAACGGGTTCAGGTTTGTCTCTCTCGTCCTCTTTAACCCCTCTTCCTTCTGCCTTCACAAAACAACATTGCAATTTTTTGTCTACGGGTTTTGTATTTTCCATTCTATAATTTGTTTGTGTTTGGGTTTGGGTTTATTGAATGTGATTCTGAAGAGAGTTGAAATTTTCATGGCTATTTTGTTTTGTTTTGTTTTGTTTTGTTTGGCTTTGGCCATGTGGTATTGGTAAGGCTGGGAGTGTCAATAACGAGGTTTGGTGCTTGGGTTGGTTTAGTTTTGTTAAGGAATGGTTGGAGATTTTATGTTTTTCAGAGTTAAAAGGTTTGTCTAACTGAAATGCAAGCAATTAACTGTTCGATGAAATGCCTCTGTGAGCTCTTTATTTTGATGCATGAATTTTTTTACTGAGATTTTGAGTTCTGGTGCCACAGTGACAAGTTAGTATAGGTTAGTAAATTTGTCGGTTGTCTTCAATGGTAATCCAAGTAGTGGGCTTTTAAGTTTAAACCTAAGTATTATACTATGTGTGTGAGTGTGATGGTCACCTGACCCCCACACCCAACCTGCTTTAAATCTAAAGAAACTGATTTTAATTGGATTGGTACTTATCTTTATAGTGATTTTCTATTACGTGTGTTGCCAATCATGTATGTCCATGGAACTTGCTTAATTAATATATATAAAAAAAAAAAAAAACCATCGGATTAAGCTAACTAGTACAGACGAATGGGATTTGGATTCAAGGCATTTTAAATCAATTGTTTTCATTGCTATGCTTTCAATAAAATTTTATGAATTCAAATTATAATTTGACCACCTCATGATTCTCTTTAATCTTCTTCTATATATGCAACCATGACCGATTGCCGATTGAAGAAGTGGATAATAAAAGTCTTGTTACTGTTATCGTAAAAATAAGTTTGATTATTTTTAAGTATGGTTCCAGTTTTTTTTTTAGTTTGTTGATTGCTCTGTTTTGTTGTTGCAGCTTTTTGCTGCTGGTGTTTTGTTGTTTGTATAGTTTGCTTATATCTTACATGCTTGATTAAAGGAATTGTATCTCTACTTTTAGTTTTCAGAATTAAGAAACTTGTCATAGTGAATATTTGATTTTTGGTTACCAGTTCTTTGCTAAAAACTTGGTCATTACTAGCACAAGCATGCTATACTTCTGATATGTTTCTAACGGGGCTAGGTGATTAGTAATGCTGGTTAGAAATAATTTTCTATATATCCTATATAATTGGATACTAATACATCTCTTTCTTCTAAAAACTTTCACATATAATTGGAAATTATTACTTCTCTTTCTCCTAAGAACTTTCATGTAAAATATACTTTTTGGTGTGATTTCATGTAGAAGGATTAAGAAAAATAATAATTAAAAAATATATTTTATTAATCTTAAATCCAAATCCAAATCCAAACTTAGGTAGCCAAACAGTGGAATTTCAAATGATAAATTTCATTCCTTCATTGTTTAAAAAGACCCAAACAAGGAATTTTAAAATCAATGGATTTCAAATCCAAATCCAAATGTCCATCCAAACAAAACCTTAACACCGATTAAAGAATACTTCTCTCCAACCTCCAATTTCCAAGGTAGGTTTTTTTCCTTTAGTCTTAATCCCTCATTCACATTATTATTATCATTGTCTCCAAATTTTATCATCTACACTACGAGATTTCATTTGGGAATGCTTTTTCATTCCACTACAATTCAACCTTTTCTTATGTTATGTTTTAACTATCTCAAAACCCATCAACAACCCAGCTTTGTGATTGTGATTATGATTTTAAAGTTGCCTTCTTTTTCTATTTAAGTTTCAGTCTATCTGTGTCCTGTTCAACAATAATCACCTGTTGCGTTTTTGTTTGTTGGAATTGGAATTGGACCTTTCAAAATAATTTAAAACTAAATCCAAAACCTAATTCCTCATACTTGACTTGTAACAACTCTACTCTGCATTATCTATAACAACTGCAAGAGAAGCAATAGAGCTAAATTTTCCTTTTTTTTTTTTTTTTTTTTTTTTTTTGTCCATCTATAACTATGAATATTCTTTTTTATTAAAGAGATGGGAAAAGGAAAAGCATTTGCAAAGTTAGATGGATTAGGATTTAGGATTAGCCTCCACCCCTAACTATAACCAACCCCTTCAACTTCAAATTTAACCTTTTAAATATCATTGTAAATTTTTTCACGTTTTCATTGAAGATTCATTTCAAACAAACCAATAACATCTGTTCTTGTCTGCTAGAAAATAAAAACCCCAACTCACTAATGGGATTCTTCTACCTTGATATTGCTACCAGTTTCTTCTCAAAATTTAATTCCTAAAGAATATAGGCATAAATCAGTTGGTCATAAAAATAAGCCGTAATATTGTAATTGGCATCGCCATGGTGCCATGTCGAGGTATGTTTAATAATTGAAGGGCTGCTGCATCTTTTCCATCTAATCAATGCTCTGATTTCATTGCACATTAGGTCTAGGGAATAATAGCAGATTGCTGTGCCTGGCTTCATATTATTTGCACTGTCTTGCAGTTTGCTTGGTTTATGGAAATAGTTTTAATGAACCAAAATGATTCTAATGGGAATCGTTGCCTCGTTTGAGCTAAATCACAGCCATTATTCATGAGCTTCTACATATTGTAATAGGGTGTTAAATTATCTTGTTTCCTTACTTATCAAAAAATACATATCTGCTTTTACTTGTCAATAAAGTTTGTTGTCAATCATAATTCATAATATAGGAATGCTTCAGCTCAAGCTTGTATCCATAAAATAATAATAATAATAATAATAAATAAAAATTTGGCTTTAGAGAAAGGCTTATCGATTTGACAATATCCCTTTTCTTCTGTCTCTTTTTTTCTCTCTTTAAATTTCCCTATGCCACAGTTGATATCTAGAGATACATGAGTGGCAACAGGCAGAGAACCCTTGGGGGTGGGGGTCAGCATGTATTGGACTACCTGAAACGAATGCATGCAGAGAATCCTGCTTTCTTTTTTGCTGTTCAGGGTGATAATGATCACGCTAGTGGAAATATATTCTGGGTAGATGCAACATCCAGAATGAACTATTCTTACTTTGGGGATGCTGTCCTATTTGACACAACATACAGGACAAACCGGTATAGGGTACCCTTTGCCTCATTCACAGGGTTTAATCATCATGGGCAGCCTGTGTTATTTGGTTGTGCACTAATTCTTAATGAGTCAGAGTCCTCCCTCATATGGCTATTCCAAACTTGGCTTCATGCAATGTCTGGACGACCACCTGTCTCTATAACAAGCGATCCAGACCGGTTTGTACAAGTTGCTGTCGCACAAGTTCTTCCTGAAACCTGCCATCGTTTCTGTAAGCAGACCATATTCAGAGAAATGCAAGAGAAACTGGCTCATTTATACCAGTCACATCCTACTTTCGATACAGAATTCAAGAAGTGCATAAATGAGACTGAGGCAATTGATGAATTTGAGTCATGCTGGGCTTCACTGCTGGAGAGATACTATCTCATGGGTGATGAATGGCTTCAGTCAATGTACAATGCTCGGCAACAGTGGGTCCCAGTATACATGCGAAACACTTTTTTTGGAGAGATATCCAGAAGTGAAGGAAGCGTGGGTTTAAATTTGTTCTTTGATGGATATGTGAATGCATCCACTACCATACAGATGATGATTAAGCAGTACGAGAAAGCTATAGCAAGTTGGCATGATAAGGAATTAAAGGCAGATTACGACACTACTAACGCTACCCCTGTTCTGAAGACACCATCTCCCATGGAAAAACAAGCTGCAAATCTTTATACAAGGACAATATTCATGAAATTTCAAGAGGAACTGGTTGAGACCCTTGCTAATCCTGCAACCAAAATTGATGACTCAGGGACAGTCACCACGTATCGAGTGGCCAAATTTGGGGAAGACCACAAGGCACACACTGTGACTTTCAATTCTTTTGAGATGAAAGCTAGTTGCAGCTGCCAAATGTTCGAGTATTCTGGAATTATTTGTAGGCATGTATTAGCAGTTTTTAGAGCGAAAAACGTTCTCACTCTTCCAGCTCAGTATATATTGAAACGATGGACAAGGAATGCCAAGAGTGGTGTGGTGTTGGATGAACATGCTGCTGAGTTGCCAAACAGTTCTCGGGAATCTTTAACCGTGCGGTATAACAATCTTCGTCAGGAAGCAATCAAATACGTAGAAGAAGGAGCAAAATCTATTCATATTTATAATGTGGCAATGGATGCTTTAAAAGAGGCTGCTAAGAAGGTTTCTGCTGTGAAGAATCGAGGTCCAGGACCTACACAAGGTGCTACCCTAGTAAATGGAGGTGGGCAAGAATTGCACACAACTCAAGAAAATCAAACGGCAACATATCAATCTGTGGTAAGTCTCTCCCAGACTGAAAGCTTATCTATTTCAGGGAATCTTGAAAGGTTTTTTTTTTTTTTTTTTTTTGGAGCAATTTTTTTAATTGATTGATTAGTTATTTGAAATGAAAGCGTTTCCTAAAATTGAAAGAAGATACAATATATATATATATATATATATAATTTCCTTCCTTGTCTTGTAAAACATCCATGTTTAATTGTTTTGTCAATCAGCTCTTAGCTCAAATTGTTCTTTCTCCCACAATAAGAACATGGTGGAGGGTGAGGTCAAGAGTTTAAGAGCCACTCAGCACGTGTTATTTTGGGTGTGTTTGTATAAGCTATTGGAAAATGGTGTTTTGAGTTTGAAATGAGCTTTTGTAAAAAAGTTATGAGGAGTTGTGGTTACTAAACAGAGTTTCGGGTTTTGAGATTTAAAAATGCTCTTTTAAGCTCCCAAAACACCTAACCAAACAGACCCTAGAAGAAATAAATAAATAAATAAGGAAATCATATGTTTTCTCATCTGATTAGCCATTTAATTAAACAAGGATGTGGATGTGTAGTATGCAATTAAACAGAAATGCACACAGCATTAAAGATTCTCTCTAATGCGCTTCAGAAAACCAGATATAATTCTGTGGCATAACTTAAAAGAGTCTCATCTTTATATGCTTGTTATGATGGTGCTTGCATTTCTATCTTGACTTTGATATGAATCATTAAATAATTGCTCAGGATGAGAAGAAAAAGAAAATTAGTGAATTGACTGCCGAGTTGGAGAATACAAATCAACGATGTGAAGTGTATCGGTCAAACCTGCTAGCTGTTCTGAAAGATATGGAAGAACAGAAGTTGAAGCTATCAGTGAAGGTTCAAAATGCTAGGCTTAGCTTGAAAGAATGAACACTACATGTATGACATATTTCATGTTTCGTGTACATCTTTCACATACTAGTGAGCATCTTGCAAGTGAGGGGGAGGGTGATTTTAGCAGCAGGCAGCCGTTGTTTGATTTGAAACATTTATTTTCCCTAAGAGATTTAGAATGTATGATAAAGATGTTTGATCCAAATGTTGAAGTATCTGGCTGGATGAACCATATGTTAGACTAAAGACAGTAGGAGCGATCTTTGTGACGAGGAAAAGAAATGCCATAAGAATACCCAAATGTTGACTCCTGATGCACTTTGAACTGCAGAGGAGGAGGGGTAAACTAAAAGGCCCAATTATTAACGTTTTAATGATGCACTCCTGATGATGCACATTAGGTGGGCGAATGAAAATGATTAATATGTTGTCTTGTGATCTTTATGTTGTGAAAATTATGACAATAAAACATTTTCCAGCATCCTTTTTTGGTCAACCGTTAAATGGTGCCAAATTTGTTGTTCATAGTTGTACCTACTCATCGCGAGCTAGCTGCCAATTAGTGTAAGAGCAATTCTAGTAGGAAGCATAAATTCGTGTAAATTGTCAACTAGTAGCATTTCTTTTCTTTTTTTTCTTTTTTAGCTGGATGGCATTTCTATTCCTATAGTAAACCTACTCATAGTTCATAACAGCCATCCAAAACACCTGGAGTTATGAATCAATGCGAGTAGATGCAGGTATAAGATTAAATCTAATTTTTTTTAATTTTGTTAAAAAGGAATAATAAAATTATTAGGAGATTAAAAACGTTTACACCCACAAACGTAATAAAACATATTAATAAAATTTTGAAGAACATTCAAAAAGAATATAGTAATATATTTAAAATAAATTTTATTTATTAAATTTTTGAGCCTTAATTAAATTTTTTTTACATCATAAGATAGACAAGGTATTCTACCGGCCAATAAAAAAAGTTCTTTTTTTTTTTTTTTTGTTCTAAGTGAGAGGCTTTATTTTTTTTTTTTTATTACAATATTATTTTTTTGCAATGCTATAAGAAACATAGATATAATTTTAAGAGGCTATCTTCTATTTTGGGTCTTTAGGCCATTGCCTAGAACTGCCCCTGATTAGATCTTAGGCAAAAACATTGGGTTTGGGTTTGAATGAAGTAGCTACCACTTTGAATTTATTACAATCCACATCTAGAGGCACCAAATTAAATACACTGTGCAAGGCAACCTAACATCATCATCTATCCAAGAGAAGACTACCCAATCTCTACACCATCTACTTACTGAAAGTGAAGGAACAGGCGAACAGCCCAGTCCAAACCAAAGAACAGTGTAACTACATAGACTTAAAAGAAACTACATGTATCTAACTGTATTGCATTTTAGAGGCCGTCTTTCATACTAATCTTTATGTTTTGCACTTTAATCGACAACTGCTGCTTATGATCCTCAATATCTTTTAAAACTGAAAGCAGGTTTGCCCGATAAACCTCACATTTTCGATTTGCACTCTCCAGTTCATTGGTAAGTTCTCGAATTCTCCTGTCCATATCATCCTGCACACATGCAATATAATGTCACAAACCAGGCACAGCAGATCTACATGTAGCAGTGTCAAATTGGAATGCATCACTTAAAACTATGAGGACAGTACAAGCAACCCATAATTTAAAATGGAGTCAATTATGTATATTCTCCATTCCAGGTGCCAAGTATAAAACTAAACTACTGTAAAAATAAAATAAAAATTTGAAATACCAAAGAGAAAAAAAAAAAAAAAATCACCCTTCCCCTACCCAATAACAAAGCATGCAATTCTATGGGCTTTCAAAGAGAGTGTTAGGTCCAAATCACCATTAAATAGTACATTACAATAGTACAGTCAATTTTAAGAAGCCAAAGAAATTACAGAAATGGTACATCATTCTTAAGCTAATCCACAGCAAAGCTGTAATCATCCACTCCGGTTAACAGCATCACATTTTTCAAAAATATCAAAACTCGAATACACAATTCAGTAGAAATAAAGTAATAAACAAAACTCGGGTAAAATCCCCAGCAAATTGTTTGCCTACTAAAGAAAAAAGCACAAGAATCAGTGCCAAACATGACCATGGAGCATTTGACATAACATTAACACATAATTAACATCCACACCACACCAGTGTCGGGGCTGATTAATTTTAACAGATACACATTGACCAAAAGAACAAACAAGATTATGCAATTCTTTAAGGCTAAAATCCAAATGGAAATCAACTAGGAGAATACTTGATAAGATTATGAAGAAAAACTTTGAAAACCAATCCATAGCATGCTGCCAAGAAGACAGTTATATTTGTAACTTACACACACACACACACACACACAAAACCCCCCACCCCCCCAAAAAAAAAAAAAAAAAAAAAAAAAAACCTAGATAGTCTCCTGAGACCAAATAATACACGGTTGCTACAGGATCAGAGGCTCAAATGGCATAAGCTCTTTTAGGTTACAAAAACATTTCAAACTCTTAGTTGGTAATATTATTCATCCAAAAAAAATTTCAAACTCTAACATTCTAAGTAAAAAATGAGAGTAAATGGGTACGGAACAAGAAATGAATTGAATCAAGAACCCCTAAATCTATTTCTCCATACTCCATTAAAGGAAGAGAAATAAAAATCCAGTTCTCTATATGTCCCCTGGACACAATCTGTTACACCTTAGCAAGGATTTCCAAGAAAATCAAGCCCCTGTGGAGAACAAGTTATCAATTAACATTGATGGTTCATCCCAAGAATTTAAGAAAAATAATGGGAAATCCCAAGATTCACCCATGTGCAAGTTAAAATTCTGAGGACTACTAGTTCCTCACACACTCTTTTATTTTATTGATAATTCCCTGGTTACAATGGGGGAGGAGATTTGAACCCTAAATGCCTCTATTGTAAACATTCACAAGTGCTAGTTGAGCTGCTGAGAAATAAGTCATCAAAAAAGTCTATGAAAGAAAAGGTGGAGAAAGTATAGGATTTGGAGCTCCACTCGTAGAGTCATCAGAAAGAGGACTCTTTAAAAAAAAATAGAGAAAGAGGAACTCAAGATGTGGCAAAGATATCTCGTTGCCCTCAAACGGACAACAATTCCTCTCTTTTTAAATGCAGCACGTAAGACATGAAGGAGATGTACCCCACACACTCTTTAACCCAACATGTATGTCTAACTTGATGCAATGCATATATACTTCTCAAGATTAATTTTCTAATGCTAATAATGATTAGGGGTTGGGTGTTCTTAAGTGAACATGTATATTCAGATGTCTTCCACCTACAACATGTACATAGAGGCATGTTATCAAAAATAAAAAATAAAAACATGCACATAAAGGCATTGTCATGGGGTTTTCGTACCAGATTCATAGCCATGTTTTGCAGGATCCAACACAATACAATTATTTCATGATGTTAGGGCTTAAATAAACATAACAAAACCAAGAGCAATTCACCAGACAATTAAAAGTAACCAAAAGAGGAGGGAAGGTAAACACGTAAAAGAAAATTTACTTGATAGTAATTTAAGAGAACAAATGAAAGTAGGAAAAAAAATATAAACCAATTACATGCAACTGTATGGAGACAGATAAAGCAAAGGACAACTAGAAATGAAAATTACTCTTACCTCAGATAGATGCTGTCCCGAGCACCTTTCAAGATCATCAGTGGTGCAATTTGCACGACTTCCATCAGTCACCAAGTTACCCTTAACACGCCCGTTGGCCATGCCTGTTTTTCCCTCGTTCTTTGTTGCATGAGAAAGTTTTTTTGCAGCCACTTGCAAAGCACCCATTGCCACATCATAAGTTTCCAGAGCCTTTGCCCCTTCATCGACAAATTTAAAAACCTCATGGCGTAGGGTATTATATCGTACGGTATGAGATTCTAGATAATTGGTATATACATCACTTGTACGTTCTTCTAATATAACGCTGCTCTTGGCATTTCTCGTCCATCGTTTTAATATATAGTGAGATGGGAGAGTAAGCACATTAGTCACTCTAAATACTGCCAATATGTGTCTGCAAAGAAGACCTGAAAACTCAAACATCTGGCAACTACAAGTTGCTTTCATCTCCAAAACATTGAATTTAACATAATAAGCCTTATGATCCTCCCCAAACTTGGATACTTGATATGTGATTACCTCCCCATCATCCTCAGCCTTGGATGCCATGAAAGTTAGTGTTCCAACTAGCTCCTCTTGAAACCGAACAAATAGTTTTCTCGTGTAAAGTTCAGATGCTTGTTTCTCCATTGGAGAAGGGGTCTTCAAAATCGGGGCAGCGTTCATAGTATCATAATCTGCTTTCACCTCTTTCTCATTGCGACTCTCTAAAGCTTTCTCATATAGCTTAAAGAACTGACTCAGATTGGTTGAGGCATTCACATAGCCATCAAAGTATGAATTCATACTATCACTTCGCTGGGTTATGGACATTTCTGCAAAGAAGGTGTCCCGTAAATATACAGGTACCCATTGCCTGCGAGCGGAGTAGATTGTTTGAAGCCACTCATGATCCCTGAGATCATATCTATCAAGAAGTGACAACCAGCAAGACTCAAATTCCTCAATCAACTCGGTCAAGTTAACACATTTATGAAAGTCGGCTTCAAAATTTGGGTGCTTGAGAAACACGTGGGACAACTTCTCCTGGCATTTTTTGAAAATGTGCCATTTGCAGAAGCGGTGGCGGGTCTCTGGGAAAACCTGTGTGATGGCTGAACGTATCACCGCATCATGATCAGTTGTGATTGACACTGGAGGTCGACCAGACATTGCCACAAGCCACGTATTAAACAACCACACAAATGATGCTTCAGATTCATTTATTAGGAAAGCACAACCAAACAAAACAGGATGTCCATGATGGTTTATCCCAGTGAAAGGTGCAAAGGGAAGACGGTACCTATTGGACCTGTAGGTAGTGTCAAATGTAACAGTATCACCAAAGTAAGTATAGTTCAGCCTCGCCTTTGGATCAGCCCAAAAAACATTGCTCATAGACTGATCCTCATCGCCCTGCACTGCATAGAAGAAATTTGGGTTCTCGGCATGCATTTGTCTCAAATAATCCAGAACAAGTTGAATGTCCCCTTCTAAGCTCCTCTGTCGGTTATTCCTCATGTAATTCCTACAATCAACCTCTGTAAATCCAACTTTGCTTATTCCACCGTACTCTTTAATGAGAGCAGACATAATCCTCCGAGGACCCATCCCAGCAGCCTGCAAGGTATCGATCAAGGTCTTGGCAGGGCCAGAAATTTGCCTGTGAGAGCGAAGGCAGTGCACCTGATCGGGTGGAACCAGTTCATGATTGTGTTCCCTAACAAACCCAGACACAACCCATTTCCCTGAGTCCTGCATCTTGACAGACAAGGATGCTTTGCAGCCCACTCGAGTAATGGTTCTCGGGCGCTTAATCTCTCTGTCCTTGGTGCGCTTCTCATTCAAGTTGCGAAACCCCTCCTTGGCACAGACAAATTGCCTCTGTATGATAGCCCCATCGCGCCTGGAACGACGGGAGGAGCTGACACGGGTACTGAAGCCAACACGACGAGCATAAGAATTATAGAAAGCCTTGGCAGCCTCTTCAGACTCAAATTCCATTCCTTCATAAGGTTCAAGGTCCAATAGGTCCCCCTCAGGAAGATAAAGTTCAGAGCTTGTGCCAGCACCACCTCCACCACTGGTAGTGATGTGAGTTGGGCTATCAACCATTTCTTCATCATCCATATCCACACCATCATCATCACCACCACCACTCCCCAACCCAATATCAAATTCGATCATCTCATTATCCATGTGGGAATTTGAATTATTATGATTTACAATTTCAATGGGCAACTAAACCGTGTGAATTTCTCACTCATATGCTTTACTAGTAAACACTGATAATCACAAATTGAAAGTATTCTAATTTCCAATACCCAAAAAGCCAAAAAAAAAAAAAAAAAAAAAGGAAGCAAATTGAAAAACAAAGCACTGACCCTCATAAGCGTAACCCAACTCTGTTTTTCATATATAATAATTTCTCCTGCTCCATCTTCAGCCAAAAGAATCTCAGCCCACAAAGCAAAAACCTATACTATAGCAAATATGAAGAAAAACCCACCAAAAAGAAGTGTTCTTTATTTGTTTTCAGCACAAGTTGAGGGTTTAACAGAGACAGAAAATGTGAGGTACAGAGTGTGGAAAGAAAAGTTAAAAGTTACTTTCTTTTATTTTTCTTTGTTTGTTCTAGGGTTTCTGCTGAGTATTGAGATAGAAGAAGAGAAACCCTAGAAGCTAGAATCAAATGGGTTTTGATCTGGTTTAGAATTTGGAGGGTTTGTTCTTTCTTTTTGCTATAAATAAAAATAAATAAATAAATAAATAAAGATGGTGAAGAAATGAGAGAGAGAGAGAGAGAGAGTAGTGAGAGAGTTTGAGAATGGTTGGTGAGTTCTTCGTATACTATCATGGCCCGGGCTCTTTAACCCTGATCTCCTACTTTACCTTTTTCTATTCACAAACCTCTCATCTACCGTCAGATTTACTGCTTGGGATGATCTACGGTCCAGTCTACACGGATCCGTGTATTTAGGCAAAGCCCAAACTCTTTTTTTTTTTTTATCTTTCCGATTTCTTTTCTTTATTTTTTGGGTCCTTTTCAAATTTAATCAAGCGTGATAGGGTTTGCTTTGGTTGATGAGAATTTGCTATTTTCATTCAATCTAACATTCACCTATTATGTTAATCTTATCCTAAGCAATTGTACCAAATTACCAATTACAAGTTTCTTTGTTAATTGAAGAATTGACCAATTACTTTGGCTTTCTTTCTCACTTTCATTCTAGATTATAAAAATAAATTAATAATTTCAAAAATTTTCGCACTGTGCACTATAAAATCTAATATTAATATTTTCACAGCAATCTTTTTTGTGATTATAGATCTACAGTGGATCAGGTGTAATTTTAAAATTTTATTTTAACTTATGAAGAACTATCACTTTAATAGCTTGTAAAAATGTTGAAATTTTATGATTATAAAAAATCTTTTTTTTTTTTTTTGGACAATTTTTAATTTACCTCCATTTTTTTTTTTTACTAGATAAGTCATATATATTTCAAACTTTACTTATACTTTACTTCACTTACAAATTTCACTTGTACTTCACAACTTCATTTTCAAGATCAACTTCTTTACTTCATCTTTTAATCGAATGAGGGCTTATTAATTGCACAATGATATTTAATTAATTCTATTTCGTTCCTTCAATCTCTCTCGTCTTCGAATGGAATCCAATTTCAAACCACTTATATGATATGATAAAAAGACACTACCAATTAAGCTTTAGACACTGAGAGGTGTTTAGTGCAATTGTTTAAATAACAATTTTCAGTATTTAAACATTGAAACACGTACATATTTCTACAACACTTAAACAACAATACTAGAAATCTCTAACTTAATGAGCCTACATTCGCAATGTCAAAGATCAACCATGAAATGAGGATGCTTGTAAGTGTAATAGTATCAACAATCGCAACTTGAGGAAGAAGGATGAAAGATGCGAGGTCATGAGGGGGAATAAAAATTGGAGGTGTGCAAAAATTTCCACGAACAAACAGGCTCAATTTAGTAAGTGATTTCTAGTAACGTTGTTATTTTGTGAGAATACGTATAAATAAAAAAATGTATAGAAATATGTGTAGTGTTGTATAAATACTAAAAACTGTTGTTTAAACAACAATAACAAACACAACAGTAACAAACACCCCCCACACTGATTGAGGATTGAAATGGGGGTTGTGCAAACCACTGTACCATGCGCCATCATCTGACAACTCAATCCAATGGTGCAATCAGCTTGATGACGACATAAAGTATTACTTCCGTCCCATCCATGGATGTTATCATCTTTTTGCATTACCGTTAATTTTACTCTTAAGATTTGGCTAATAGCGCCGTTAACTCTTGTAGGCTCATAGTGATAATATTCGAGCCTACTTCTATCACCCCCTCTTGGGCATTGTCTATAGAGGGAGATACACTGCTCCGCCAGTTTCAATTAATACGCAAACGAGTTAGAATAATGCATCATGCGAACAGAGCTTGTTAGGGCCAGCTATTATTTGAGACTTGCTACAACTTAAATATTCGATTTAGAAATAACGAAAGAGTAGGTCTTAATCTTATTAACTTGTGTTTGGCTAAGCTTGATTTCCAGCTTACTTTGATTACTTCTTAGCTAATTATTGTCAGCCAAATAAAAGGCAAAGAAAACAGGCTGTAGAACCCAAGACAAGCCTATAGAAAAAAACAGTTGGTAAATGAATCAACCACAAATCATAGGTAAATCCTTCTAAAGGCTCGGACAAACTTTGAGCATCATTTTCAATATGGTGTGAAACATTTCACACGGAATCAAAATCATCCAAGGTCTATCAGATTTCACATAAGCATAAATATTGCAGTATAGGAGCATATATAAAGGCAAGCACAAAGCCAAGAGTAGGCAGATAAAGGCAGCTAGCATGAAACTCAGTATAAAGAACACCATCCAAATCGTGCTGTGTGTAATGGATTTCATATTCTGTTCTTGCACGTTAGAGTGTTCTTCGGACCTGTGTTGATTGATTGGTTGTTTGCAGTGATTACTGCTTAATTGAATAAAATGTTATTCATTAAAAAAAAACAATCAAAATAAGCATAAAACCATCCGATTCAACAGTCAAATACCAAAAACATACGCTAGAAAGAAATAGAAAACATCTTAACCGGAAACATATACTCAAAAAAAGCTGTATAACAGCACATTTGTCTCATCCTTGTTATACCCAAACTAGCTCAAGCATCATTCCTCTCAGGCTCCTCCAGGACTAGCTTACCAGTTGGTTTTGCCAACAGATCTGTATGCTCTTGGAATGGGGACTTTGTGAAGCGAGTCTCTCTCCAAAAGTCAGGTGTAAGGAAGCCATAGGTTTTCAGCAGACATTCAAATGTTGCCTGCAAAGAGAGAACACCATTATGATCCATAGATTTATAAATAGCACATTACATCTTTAAAAATACCTTTTCGACATTTATTTTAATAATCATATACACAACTGCCATCTTAACTCCAAACAAATAAAATTGAAAGTTAATAATACCCTTCAAGGAGTAGAGAGGAAACATTATGCTCCACAGATTGATATTCAGTACACTAGATCATTGCAATTGCATTTTATGTCTCTAAATCAATATATAATTCATACATTTCGATCTTCTGTTTAACCTAAGGGAACTATGTATAATACATTCTCACTATTGCAACTGGTATAATAATATCTTTGAAAACCAACAAGCCTCTTGAACGAGTATATATATAGATCCTCTCCATTCAAATGGATCCATTTCATCATTCAGACTAGATATTACAAATCTAAGAAGTGAAATGGACCCTCAGGCAATCCAATTAAACCTAAACCAACAATACTACAACAACAACAACGACGACGACACATTTCTCAAATTTTCATAAACCCGAATATTGAATCAATAGTGCAGACAATAACGCATCACTATAATAATAAATAAATCTTACCAATTCAAATCCCAATACAAGCAAACAACATATCATGAAAGAAACAAAAAGAGAAGAGAAAAGAGAAAAAGCAGACCTTGACGAAGTTTCCGAGAGTCTTAGTTGAACCCCTGGAGGAAGTGAAGACATCATCAATACCAGCAAACTGAAGCACCTTCTTTGGAACCCTAGCGGCCACAATTCCGGCACCACGAGGAGCAGGAACCATACGAACAGTAACGGAACCACACTTTCCGGTGACCTTACAGGGCACCGTATGGGGCTTCCCGATCTTGTTACCCCAGTATCCTCTCCTGACAGGAATGACAGAGAGCTTAGCCAAAATAATAGCGCCACGAATAGCAGTAGCAACCTCCTTGCTGCACTTGACACCGAGCCCGACGTGGCCGTTGTTGTCACCGACGACGACGAAGGCCTTGAAGCGAGTTCTCTGACCGGCACGGGTCTGTTTCTGAACGGGCATGATCTTCATGACCTCGTCCTTGAGACCAGGGCAGAGCTTGTCCACGATCTGGTGCTCCTTGATTGGGAGCGAGTGGAGGTAGATCTGCTCCAGGGATCTTATCTTATCGGAATGGACGAGGCGCCCAAGCTTGGTGACTGGCACCCACTTCTCCTCCTCCTCGCGTCTCCCACGGCGGCGCCCACCACGTCCGCGGTCGCCTCTGGAGCGTCCTCCGCCGAAGCCTCTGCCGAAGCCACCACGCTCTCCTCCTGCTCCACCGCGCTCAGCCATGATTAGGTTACTGGAAATGGGAGATTTCTCTTTTCTTCTGTGAGAGAGAGAGAGAGACTGAAGAGAGGCGAAGGAGAATGAAGCGATTTAGAGAGTGAGCTAGGGTTTTTGAGGGATTGAGTTAGGGTGGTGTTTGGTTACGAGGTTCACTTCAGCTTAGGATGGGATTAAGAGACTTTGAAGAGGCCTTGTGGAGTTTTGGGCCCAATTCTAAATTGTAAACCCTGCAAAAGCTAAGGTCCAGCCCAGTCCAAATAATTTAGAGCATTGTTTAACTATGTAATAGATAATCTCTTTAATTGAAGAATTTTAAAAAATAAAAAAGAATTTGGATAATTAGGGATATTGACACAATATTTTTAAGTCCCAATAAGCTAAGTTATTCATGATTTACACTCAATTTGATTGTAAGCAAAATAGATCAAAGCTTAATTAATCTAACACAGTAAACATATCAAAGCCTAATTAAGGCCAAAATGGCCAATTACCATCAATTTGGGGAATATTTAGCAAAAAAATACTGTTTCGAAACTAATAAGCAATCTACCACTTTTTATAGTACTCGATCTTCAGAAACTCGAGTTCTATATAATACTCAAGTACAGGAAACTCGAGTACACCCTTCCCCTGCTACCGTGGCACAGGCTGACATGGCATTTGCTAATAAAATAACCACATGGTACTCGAGTTTCTTGAACTCGAGTACTGTGTAAACATTACCCGAGCCCAGTGAACTCGAGTATGGCTCGGGTAAAATTTCCATTGCAGCAGGGCTCATACTCGAGTTTCCTAGACTCGGGTACTGTTTACACAGTACTTGAGTTCAGGAAACTCGAGTACTCTTGCAAATCCCAGAATAACTTCACAGCGTGAGGAGATGCTAATTTTGCTTGCATTGAGTGTCTGATGATCTGGGTTTGGATGTACAAAAAAGAAAACAGCAATTAATAGATGCGATTATGATGCTTCTGCAGGGGAAACAAATGAAGGGGGGCTATCAACTGACTCTGAAAGTAAAATTGATCAGGCTGAGAATGATGTGATTGTGAGCCAGTTGATGCCAAAGATATATCATATGAACAAGCAGGAAAATCCTCTAAGCATAAATCAAAGGACAAAAAGACTGAATCAAAAGCCAAAAGAAAGAAGAGAGATCCAGAGGAAAACTAGTGAAAAAGGAGTATGATAGAGCACATTTTTTGAAAGCTAAGGGAATGTACTTTCAGATCCGTTTTCGATTTACTAATGAACCACTGGCTCAGATTGCTCAAAAAAAGGCCAAGAAGGTTTTCATCCAGAGCTTTGGCAGTTTCAGGATGTTCTTGATGTCAGGTAGAGAACTTAATTTTGATTCCCTTATTTGCGGAAATAAAAAAGGTAGAGAGTAATACATTGAATTTTTTTGCATTAAAAATCAAAATTTGTAAGTGCAGGTAAGCTAATTAGACAATAGCTCCTTCAATTTATTTTTTTTTTTTTTTTGTGTTGCAATTACTACTGCAAACATATTTTTTATGATTTTTTTCAAAAGATAATAATAAAATTAAAAAACAAGGTTATAAATAAAGTAATGAACATAATTTTTAAGTTCCACCCACGAATGCTATATATGTAGATTTTGTAACATCCAACAAACACGAGTTTATCCCATTAATTTCTCAACAACATTTGTTCAAAACACTTACAAAAGAAGTAATTTACACTTGAATCAATAGTAAATAATAAAAATTATTTCAATTGTCACATTACTCATAGCAACAAACTTATAATATCTAGTTCACAAACCGACAATTTTTCCTGATCTCACCCTGGCTTCCTATAAGCACATCAATGTAACCCATTTTCACCATAGCTGCAGCAAACTTATAAGCCCATGCTTCACCTTGCCTTGCATTATTCCTGACAATTCCAACCGTTGAAGGCCTGCTCAAAAGAGATTGATCAGAGGTTAATAAGTCATGGTGGTTTTTCAAATTTATATAGTACTTATTTTCAAGCCTATATGGTGTGAGTACATCAAGTGGCACAGTTGCATCATCATTGCCAGTATTTTGTGGACACTTGTTCTTTAAGTCTCTTGCAAATATGACATTGACACCATCATAGACATAGTAACAAAGAAAACCAAGCAAAATTTGATAGTTGCCATAGTTAAGCTACAACCCAAATATGAAATACACCAATATTGTAAAGAGTGAATGAATAAGACTTAGAAAAAAGAGCAAAGAAAGAACACCTAAAGAAGAATATTATACGCAAGAAGGAGATGAAGATAAAGGTTGTTGTTAACCAAGTATTTATAGCAAAGAATTAAGCGAAGATGGGTTTGTCATTTTTACTTTGTAAACCAAAACGTGTATAGCTACATGGAAGAAGTGCTTGAAGCTTTCTACGTTTGAGAGTTTCACCAAATCACCAAAAACATCCGAATACAATGCCAACAGTGGCAATTTAAATCCACTCTCAACCACATCCCCACTACTATCCCCAACAATCGGGGGTGCTGAAATAGGCTTTGGCGAATTCGGTGATGCCCCTACCCGAACTGCATTTAGGATAGTTCCCTCAACCTTAACCTTAGCCTTATCCTCCTCATCCTCCACCACAACCAAACTACTACTACAACTAACATTACTATTATTACTACTACAAATGAAAAACATTACATTACACATAGGGTAGTTACACATTACATTACATTAACCAATTAGTATGCAATTTTTGTGACAAACCAAATGGCAATGCTAATGAATTTTTGTATGCATTATATAGGGAATGTAGCTTCTAGTATGAATGCCATATTTGATCCTTAAAATGTTATCCAATTTTTCTCAAGGCTTAAAAATACATTTTTGAATGGCATATAGCATGCATTTTGATCTAATGGCATATATCATGCATTTTGTTTCAAGTTGCTTAGCGTACCTAGTCCGCGAGAGCACCACTCGTCGGTACCTCGTTCCGCTTAGGGCATGTTCTTCGATTATGCCCCTCTTGGTCACACAACCTGCATTGCACCTTCCTCCCCCCCTCCTTCCATGGTGTGGTTCTCGGCCGTTTCCCGCCCTCGTCCATCTCATTCCTGATTCGTGTTGAGACAGGGCGACCTTTTTCTCGGATCAATCGGGGGTTAGGGACGACCTTCCGAGTTTCTTTAGGATCCGGCCATGATAATCTATCTTTCAACGTAGGGAAAACAAGAGCATAGTTGCGAAACAGTGCATTCATGCTATAGCATTGGTCAATGTACTGCTCTGCATCATGTCGATACCTAATACAAACTACAATGACATGTGAACATAGTATCTTGTACAATTTCCATTTCTGACATGTGCAAGTTCTTTGCAGCAGATTAACTCCATGTGTGTGATCCCCATGTCCAGCAGTGCCTGGATTATGCGGTGTATCTACTTGATATAATTGTTGTTGCGCACTTAATCTCGTCACCCTGTGATGCTTCGCCTTCGCCTTATTTCTCATGAAGATATCGAAGGCATATTTACACCATCTTTTCCCCGATTTCAACTGTGCTATGCTCTTATTGCGACGATCATCAAAATAAGTATTCAGTTTGAACCATGTGTATTTCACCATTGCCGTAATGGGCAAGCTGCGAGCACCCTTTAAAACACCATTGAAGCATTCAGAGACGTTTGTAGTCATCACCCCATATCTAAAACCCTCGTCAAAAGCTAGAGCCCATTTCTTTTTGGGCACATCCTCCAGATATTTGTGCGCATCTCGATTGACATTCTCAATTAATTCAAAGGTGGCATTGAACTTTCGCTCTTGGGTAGCACTTGCTGCCCTCCATACTAGATTCTTTAAAGTTTCATTGTTCCATCTACTGTTGACGTTACTACGTACATGACGAAGGCAATAACGATGTTCTGTCATTAGAGTCTGCAAAAAGTCACGATTAGTGTCTCTGAATACAGCTTGTATCCCAGGGTGTCTATCAGATATGACACATAGCTCGCTCCGGCTGATAACATACCTTCTTATACAAGCCAAGAACCAACCCCAAGTCTCTGTGCTCTCGCTCTCGACAATGGCAAAGGCGAGTGGATAAATCTTATTATTAGCATCTGTCGCCATTGCAATCATCAATTTCCCTTTATATTTTCCATAGAGGTGGGTTGCATCAATGCTAATCACGGGCCTACAGTGCTTGAACCCAACAATACATGGACGAAACGCCCAAAATACGGCCTTGAATGTACAGGTTCCCCGTTCATAATGATCGTCCACTAGTAACTTATACTTTGTACCCGGACTTGCATCCTTAAGTCCTGCCAAAAAACGCGGCAACTCTGCATAAGACTCCTTAAAATCCCCGTATATAGCTGCAACGGCCTTTTGTTTGGCATCCCATACCTTGTATGTGAACCATAATAATTAGGTTAGAATAATCGTCTACAAGTTAAACAATTATAGTTGAAGAAAACAGATCAAGAGTCACTAGGATATTTCATTCTATTTATTCCTTTTTATGTTTTTTTTTCAATTTAATTTTTCATAATATAAGGTATTCATGGGTTTTTGGACAAAATATCATGCTTATACTTCCATAAAGACTGATGTCTCTACATTGTATTGGAAAAAGAATGCAAGTTAAAGAATACCTTGTAGTGAGAGACTTCGTGTTTTAAGTCTACTAAAGCAACGTGGCGTAAGTTCTTTATCTTATACGCGGGGTCTTCTCGTATATAGTGCTCAAGTACGTATGCTAGGAACGCCGAATCAATTATCCGACCATCATGAGCATTCTGAATTTTGTCGCACGTGTGGGGACCCTTGCATTTGGCGATCTTCCAGACATTGTCTCCCTTGCAACAGATCGCACGGACTGACCATGGACAGGAATCATCCTCACAACTCATCATATGCCTCTCTGAGTCTGAATGCTCAGTTTTGAAGCTAAAATTCTCTCGCACTGCGTACCAGGTCAACGCATGTCGCATCGCCAATTTTGTCGCAAATACCATCCCTTTCATTGGCTGCTCCCCAGGCGTCCAACTTGATACTTCTGCTTGCATGACCAGTGATGGATCAAACATATTATCCCAAGTGTTTTTGGTGAACCATTCCGGCGTAGGATCAGGACAAGGGCATCTGCCTCTATTCTCTTCTACGACCACATCTTCGATGTGATCAACATCTTCATGTTCACCCATGGTATCTAAGAGCTCCTCGAAGTCATCCCTAGTGACATCGATATTGGTTGCATCATCACCAAGTCCATCATCATCAAAATTTGGGGATGTGCCCCCATGTAGCTCATCAGGAGATAACTGCTCTCCTTCATGCACTTGTTGGGGCCCTTCCTCCTCCTCAGTCCAGTTCACATAAGGAAATGTTTGCCACGGTTCACTGCCATACCCATCTCCTGTGTTCTCTGCCCACCCTTGATAAGACTGTAATGATATTGAGTCAATGTGTTCATTTACTGTTCCATCCAAAACAGTATGTTGTGAACCCTCTCCAGCCTCTACTACGGCGGGCTCAATTGTGACATAGAGATCCAAACCAATGAATCCTCAAGCCACCATTTGTTCAACAACTTCCCACATCATCTTTACTTCAGTGCCACCCGATAACTGTAGTGAATTGTAGAAAACCTGGGTGTCTACAACCCGTTGACGTGCTCGATACACGATGGAAATGTTATGCCTAGAGTGGTCTAACCCCATCGCCTTCAAAATTCTTCGTTGCAAGTTCATAAGGCCTATCCCACGCTTCACCCTAACACATTTTTGCTTTTGATTCGAGCCTTGGTATGACAACCCATGCAACTCATGATAATACGTCTCTCCATCATAGTACACATAAAAAAAAATGAGAATCCATCACCGACCTGTTATTAACAATATAAAAGTTGTCATAATTTATATTCAAACTCAAATAATTGACATATAAATAAATAATTGACAACCAAATCATTCAAATAATTTATACCCATAATTTATATTTGTGCTCCATTTGTTTTGCCACAAAAGTTATATATATATATATATATATAAGCATATTGGATAATAACTTAAATTTGTATGCATTTAACTAGGTATGCATTTAACTAATGAAAAAGGATGAAAAATTTCTCTCATACAAAATTTTTGTAGTGTTTATATGGTCTTGGTTTTCGTAGTGTTTATGCAAGACAATGTAAAAGGATAGATAGATAACATTGGTGATCAGCTTCAGAGAATTTAGAATTCCTCACAGAAACTACCTACGAATAAGCATTTAAAAGAATGAAGGTTTAACTTTTTAAACTAAGAATGAAAATATATTATTCTTGTGCAAGACAAGGTAAACCGTGAAAGGAAAATTCAAAACTAAACTTAGATTCTTTAATCTACCCATGATAATTAGTCCTTAGAAGAAAGAGCATACTTATTCAACTGCAAAGCCAGGACTAGAGATCACATGCATCCTCTCTGTAATAAGATAGTCTTAGATTCAGGCAATCATCTATGTCCTAGGACTTGTAGTGAATGACCACATTTTTTTTTTAATAACTTTGGTTTCAAAACAGTAATCTGATAGCATGTATCAAGAAAGTTATGCAATGTTGTTTCTCACAAAAAAAAAAAAAAAAGTTATACAATATCCTAATACTACATGGAAGTGAGGATAAATAAGATATGGATATAGACTAATTTCAATCAGGAGATATGTTTTAAATGTTGCTAAATTGTCTCTTATCATACTCAAAAGCCAATAAGAAAAAAGAAATTTGAATATGATATTTAGTACTGTTGACTAAGTTAATTATCTGCATGAATCCGAAGAATTAAAGAATAAATTTCTACAAAATTTAGCTCAAAACGTGCATGGAGATTATCTTTATTCAAATTCTATTTCTTATGCTTCTCAGGTTAGGTTTCTTGATAGTTTAGGTACTTCTGAATAACCTGTTCAAGTTTCTGCTGGCCACATGGCTAGCACATAGTAACTTTAGCTATCAATTTGGAAGGAATGCAGACAGGATGATGGGGCTATTTGCTACTTCTCAATCGTTTTAAGTACTAAATTGGCTATAATTTTAGTCTAAAGATGTTAGTGCAACTACAGAAATGTTCAAACTCAAATAATTGACATATAAATAATTGACAACCAAATCATTCAAATAATTTATACCCATTATTTATATTGTGCTCCATTTGTTTTGCCAAAAAAGTTTTTTATATTTATATATATATATAAGCATATTGGATAATAATTTATATTTGTGCTTCATGTGTTTTTACAAAAAAGTTATATATACATATATATATATATATAAATATATTTGATAATAACTTTAGCATTTTTGTTATCTAATTTAGAAGCTAATAATGTGACAGTACCAGTTATAACTTCAGTGTCAAAGCTCAAAAATTTGCATGAGCAAGGACATGTTTATAGGTTTATTCATTTTGACATAAATAAAAATTAATAAGTCCATACAAACATTGTTATCATGTAAATAATGCTTTTCATCCATTTAATACATGTGTTCTTGAACCCAAATATCAAACACATTTTTTGTCATACTTCTAACATCAGTGCTACATAGCTAAATATTGCAAAACTCATTACATGAATTCTACGTCATGCATAAAAATCCCACACTGTAACTACATGCAAACATAATCTAACTAAGCATTAAACCATTACCTCTATGTACTGATCACAGCAGGCAGGACCCAACGGTTCAATGGACAGCAAGGTTGACCCAAAGGATAAATGGACAACACGTTGGTTTTGAATGGAGAGTCAATGACTTGTAGATAGTGACCCAACAGACAAAGTTAATATGAATACTGAAAGTAAGCGTTGGTGAGTGAAAACTGAAAGTAAGCGTTGTAAGGTGCGAACACAACAATCAGAAAAGACGAATACTGAAAATAGCAGAAAGTTGGTGAGTTGAAATATGGTTAAAAGGTACTCGAGTTCAAAGAACTCGAGTACCATTTATTACACACTTAACTCCAGTTGTTGGCGCCAGTAGGTAGGTATATAATTATTACGGGGCTTAGTACTCGAGTTTACAGGACTCGAGCACTATATAATGTACCCGAGTCCAATGTGCTCGAGTATGGCTTGGGTAGAGCCTAGCACAGGAAGGTTAGTACTCGAGCATCTAGGACGCGAGTACCACTAGTACTCGAGCCTCTAGAACTCGAGTACTTGTAATGTTTTGTTTTGTTTTAAAATTTATTATGTTATCTATTTAACTTAAAAATTTTCCATTATATTTTCAACAAATAATTCTCTTATATTTTCCATAAGCTTTCAAAAGCCAAACAAACAAGCTTTCTTAGCTCAGTTGGTTAGAGCACCCATTTAGTAAGCAAAAGATCTTGAGTTCGACTCTCAATGAAAGCAAAGGATTATGAAAACTAAAGTTTTTTGGATTAGAAGATGGTTTTCAGCTTTTGGGGAAAACAACTTTTCAGAACTTTCCTCCAAATTGTTTTTTAACTTTTTAAATATAAGAGCTGCCACTTCTGACTTCACCACAAACAGCTTTATTATTATGCTGTGTATTTGGCACAGCTTTATCAATAGCTTTCTTATTATTGATTCCATCAACCATGAACCCACTTTCCTCTCTAATTACAATGGGTAAATAGTTGCAGCTTAAGCCATTGATCAAAATGACATCCCAACTTTTTCTATATGTTGCTTGCCACAATTTCTTTGTAAAAGAGCAATCAGAAGAATAATGCTTTCAATATGTAATCATGCTTCTCCAAAAAAAAAAACACATAAGAAATCTCCTGTGCAACCCCATTAAGCTAATCTATTACTTGTCAATAGCTTGCTTTTAATAGCCAATAAACTATGCTTGCCCTTGACGTCCACCTGCTTACCGACCACGCCCTACAACCGGTTCTCTTGTGTTGCCCGCAGCACGTGCATCGTCCAAGGTCAACCGACCGAGCTCTTCAACAGCTTGCAAGGCATTAATACAGTCGGTGTAGATCTCAGACCCTGGTTCGCACTTCGCCATAATCCTCAATTGTGATTCAACCTGTCAGAAGTAGATGAGTATTGTTAGTAGGTTGAACTAAACTATGCGAAGCGAGGTACATTTATAACAAAACAATCTTTGTAAACTTACCAACGTGTCCCAGTATGAGGTCGCTTTTGTAATATGGTGAACAGTGCGGGACGAAACCACACCATATACTCGTCATTGTAGCTCATCTCCCCTTGAAAGGGCGGTGCATCGGCAATTGTGGAGTGTGCAACCCATTTAGCCATATGTGTGGCATGTTCTTCAGCCCAGTTTTTATCCTGCTTGCCCTGAAGTGTTATCTTGTGAAGTTTAATTGAAGTATCAACATTTTCGGGTCTGCCTTGCTTCATCCCAAATTGTCGGAGAACACGTTCGGGGTGATGGCCTTCAACCACCCAAAAATGTATGAGCGGCACAATAGACCTCCATATGTCTTGGCCGGCCGTACAATATGCGGGCAGGGAACGCAAATCATTTAGGTATGGCTCCCAGCAATCTACAATGATCCAACAGATGCAAACACACATATTAACATTATGTGTAAAAAATGTTTATTCATTCCAAAGCTTGTTGTAAATACAACAACTACATGCCAAAGCGGTTCCCACTTGTAAGGAACGATACCTAATTTGGCCGTAGCGAAGCAAGCGACACACGATAGGCGCATAGGACGTGTGTTGCATGTTCAGTTATTATCTTGGCCCCTTTCCATCTAGCAAACAACACAGACATAACCTTCATATTACTTACTTACAAAATTTCCATGCGAAAAAGATAATGCAGAAATGTAAAACGGTAACTATCTAAGATCCTACATACCTGATAGCAAGTGGACCTGGGGGAAGTGTCTGGCGTGGATGCCTCATCACAGGACATATGTGTGGAAACCTCACCCATGTCCACAACTGCACCAATAGCACAGCACCGCCAATCTGCTTGGCTGTCTTCTTAGATGCCTTACAGAGGTGTCTATATAGCCAACTTAATGCGGCACTACCCCAACTATAATTCTTTCCGTTGCTAATTGGATTGAAAAATTGCAGATACATAATGTTGTGCCGTTCGCCAGACTTATCCATAAACAAGATACCAGCCAACATCTCCAGTATGTAAAACCGAGCATACTGCTGGATAAGCATCTCAGTGGTGTCAGTCGGGAGCGGATTGCGAAACTGCGCCTCGAGCCATTTGGCTTTTACCCTTGGCCCTTCCATCACTGTGGTGTTCCTATTACCACCGACTTCTCTGTCTGGCGGCCTATGCCCTAGCAATTCGGCGCAGAGGTCGCCCCACTTGTCCATACGCGTAAATACCACCACCGACAGGCCAACTACAGGTATCCCCATTATAACCTCTATGTCTTGCAGCGTGATGGTCATCTCACCGTGGGGCAAGTGGAATGAGTGCGTCTCCGGCCGCCATCTCTCCACCAATGCTGTGATTAGTGCATGGTCAACGTCTATATTTGGGACCCGAAGTAGCCCATCTAACCCCACATCTGTGATATAAGCGGCAATCCGTGGATCTAACCCACCTTCAAATAGACCTTTCTCTCGGCGACGACAAGTCAGTACACCTGGCACTCTCTGCAAACAGATTTCGCTTAGTATTAATAATAGCATTCACTAAGCATGTAATAATTATGCTTCAAACTTAAATGCCAAAAATCTGTCTACTACATATATTGACAACAATTTTGGACAAGCGCATACCTCGTCTGCCAAAGGAGTATCCCAAAGCAAACTTGAACGATGCACATCTTGCCTCGTCAAGACATCCCGTATAGAGGGTCTCTGTTGATGTGGGTCCATATCTGGCATAAATTAAAGGTGATTAATGGCCTATTTGATGCCTTAAATAGATAAGTTTCAAGCTTCATCAAGAATAAATCACCAAAAGATACATTGGTGCACAAAAATCTAAAAATGAATAAAAGATTATTGGATGGAAGCATGAAACAGTAAAAGGACCACTACAAAACTGATGTAGGAAAACGTAAGCCTAAAAGATTTTTTTTTTTATTTTTTAAAAAATAAACCATTATTTCCTCATCTTTTATTTCTCTATGTTATATTTTATTTATTATTATGTACTTAGTATTACAAAATGTCATGTCACTAGCAAGTTACTCTTGATTGTTACTAAAATTTATTCTTAAACCCTTCTACAAACGACCTAAGTTCTCCTCACCAAATAAACAATCATGAGACTTAACAGCCCACACTAGTAGTGCCATTAATATCAAATCTAATTCACCAGTTATAGGTTCATTAAAAGAACTTATATAAAAAATGATCACCCAAGTCTCCAGGGTGTATACAACTTGGCACCGAAAACAATCAAACACTCAAATAACAAACATCTATACAATCACAAACCAAAAATTAAGAGTGACTTCCTATAGCTAACATCCAATCCAATCAAGTTCTAAAGATAAACAATTTCAGTTCCGCTAAAGTCCTTTCTAAATCCTTAAAGCTCTGGTAAAGTCATTCCACTACATTGAATTTAATTGTTCTTGGAAAAGAAAACATTGTTCGTGCTTCATTGGTAATGCAACCGCATGTTTGAATCTAACTGGGGAATCTAATGCCTAGCACCTAAGGAACTATACCTAAGTTTTACCTTTGTTAATTATTGCAACAAACATATTTCAGGGAACATCTGCATCAAGTGTTTAGTATGCAAAGAAATTGCAGCAGCTTTCTATTTTTATCTTTGAGTCAGGTCACTTGACATGTTCCTTAACCTATCCCTCTACTTGTTCCCTGTAATGCCTTTGTTGCAATAATTTTTAAATCTTTGTGTATTTAACTTTGTTTTTACTCGAACTCTTCTTTACTGTCTGTAACTCTGGGAGACCGTGGGTGTCTTGGCTCAAATGGCAAAGATACAGGGTTGCCTCAGAAAAATGATTTAGGCATTGTAAAGTCCTCTGATAGACAGTTAGAAATGTGTATATTGTAGAAGCTTCTATAGGAAAATGATGGTGCTTTTTTTCTCCTAACCAAGCCATCATTGTTAGTGCTACTGTTTTGTCTATGTGCTTTTATTGTCTTTCTTTTCTCCCTGACCCTTCCTTTTTCTCTCTCTTTGTGTTTTTGTGTGTGTGTTTTTCTTTCTTCTTTTATCTTTGAGTCAGGTCAAGGAACAAGTGAAGGGAAAAGGGCTTTATACCACTGTAATTATTGCAACAAAGACATTACAGGGAAGATCCATATCAAGTGTTTCAATTGCCCTGATTTTGACCTATGTATAGAGTGTTTTTCTGTTGGAGCTGAGGTGCAACCGCACAAGAGCAATCACCCTTACAGGGTTATGGTTAGTAATACTGTTAATAAATTATTTCTCCTGTGGATATCATGCAGACTTGTAGAGTTTTTCATTGTGTTAATTTATCTATAGAAGCTGCTTTTCATGTCTTTATAATGTGGATGTAACTTTGTGCCTGTTTCAGCATGATATGCTGCTGCTGATAATAGAGAGTGTGGACAAAAGATTGTAAATCCATAAATTGTGCTTATACTCACGTGTTTTCACTTCAACAGGACAATTTATCCTTCCCTCTTATTTTCCCTGATTGGAATGCAGATGATGAAATACTGCTTCTAGAGGTACTTTTAATCTCGTTTTTAATCCCTACTATGGAGTTGACTGATCCTAATTATTTTTTTCAGCACTATATTTGGTACCTGGCTTGGAGGAGTCTATTTTGACTTTTGTATAATTAAAATTCTTATTTCAGGGTATTGAAATGTATGGCATGGGTAACTGGTCAGAAGTTACTGAGCATGTGGGGATTAAGAGTAAAGAACAATGTATAGATCACTATACCAACAAATATAAGAACTCCCCATACTTCCCTCTTCCGGTATGACATCTTAAACAAAATCAATGACTCAATTATCTTCTGAATTGCAACTTTTTAGAGAGCAAATAAGTTGTGGAACATATTCTTTTTGTAGGACATGTCTCATGTTGTTGGAAAAAATAGAAAGGAGCTTCTTGCCATGGCTAAAGGACATAGTGAGGACAAGAAAGGTGTGCAATAATGTTATGACAACTTTTTAATCCCTCTGTTTTTTTAATAAAAAATTTATCTTGCTTACATGGTGATAAATCATAATTTATGCAGTAGTCACATCACAAGAAATATTATTTTCATATTCTGGATGCTAATAGGGTAGCTGATGCTCTGGCCTATAAAGTTTATAGCCCTAGGCCACACTTTGGTATAGAAATGTGCCTTGTGATAAAAGAAAATTGTAACCAAAGACATGAGAGGTTTATCTTGACCTAGGTTTTTTTTTTGGGGGGGTGGGGAGTTCCAGTTTCGTAATATATATCTTCTGCCAAAGTAAGCATCTACTGAATTAGGAGGCAATACATGGTTGTCAATGAATGATTTCCATTTATTTTTTATGATTAGTGGGGCTATGCTATTCATTTCTTGATGAGCAATTTCTGGTGACTATCACAGGATTTCCTATAATGGGGGAGCTTAATTTGAAGGAAGAATCTCCTTTTTCTCCTTCAAGAGTCAAGTATGGCTATCATTCACTACCATGGTTGTATTATACAATTTAGCTGAGATAACTTCTTATGTGTTTTTTTCTTTATCAATTTAATCAGAGTTGAAGAGTCACATAAAGGTGGTTCCTCTAGCCGCTTTGGTAATACAATCTCCTCCCCTCACCCCCACCCCCACCCCCTCTCTCTAAACTTGCTGACTTATACCTTGTATATTGTATACATGCATAATGTCCTGCTATACATAATCTTATTGGTATTTTTATGTTTTTAGTATTTGTTGTTGTGTCATAATCATCTCTTAAAGCTATGACTGATCGAGTCACATTCAAGTTGTTCTTTTATATCTTATTGTCTTGACTAGTTTATTTCCATTTTATCAAGTTCAACTAGCTTAATTATTAGCAGTGTGCTAATCAAATTCTCTCTGGTTTTATTTTTTATTTTATTTTTGTCCTCTCTAATATGCTACTGATCATCCTTTCTTTTTTCAGAGCAAAAGAATCTATACAGTTCTGATTTGGTGCAGGGTTGTAACCCTTGTAACCCCATTACATAGATATAACCATTATCTACTTCATTCACTATAAAGAAGAAATTTAACACACCAAGATAGAAGAAATTTGACACGCAATACATGTTCGCAGAATGGCAGACAGTTTAGCAAAAACAATGCAAGCTGAAACAAGCTGAAACCAAACTACATACCATCCAGAATGGCAGACAGTTTAGCACTTAATCATTACTTTGCTTTTGTTTGTTGTTGTTTTACCCCACAAAATACCCACAAATACCCACATACCCACACATAGCCCTAATCCCCAAATGCTCAAATGCTCAAACAAATATTTGGATCAGGAGCATACCATGTGATTCCAAACTGAAGACGCACCCCGAGAATGAGAATACATAGTGTGAGCAACGGACAAGAGTCAGCGAGAGCGAGACAGCGAGGGAGTGGGAGAGCGAGACAGAGAGTGAGAGCGCGAGGGAGACGGAGAGTCCGAGCGACAGGGAGAGTGAGAAGAGAGAGCTCAATGAGGGAGATTGAGAGCCTAAGACTAGCGAGAGTGAGAGAGTGTGAGGGAGATTCAGAAAGTGAGGTGATTCGAGTTAAGTGTGAGCAGGAGAGAGGGAGATTCTAAATTTTAAAGGGACCATACTCGAGTTTCCTGAACTCGAGTACTGTGTAAACAGTACCTGAGTCTAGGAAACTCGAGTATGAGCCCTGCTGCAATGGAAATTTTACCCAAGCCATACTCGAGTTCACTGGGCTTGGGTAATGTTTACACAGTACTCGAGTTCAAGAAACTCGAGTACCATGTGGTTATTTTATTAGCAAATGCCATGTCAGCCTGTGCCACGGTGGCGGGGAAGGGTGTACTCGAGTTTCCTGTACTCGAGTATCATATAGAACTCGAGTTTCTGGAGCTCGAGTACTATAAAAAGTGGTAGATTGCTTATTAGTTCCGAAACACTGTTTTTTTGCTGAATATTTCACAAATTGATGGTATTTGGCCATTTTGGCCGCCGAATTAATCTAACAAGATTATAAGGAAGCACTTATTGGCATGAATGCCTTACAAAACAAATTTTATGAACTATGAGAGAATCTCCTAAGGATATAAATTATAAGATCTCTTGACTAAAACAAGTTGAGTATGGTGTTCTTTTTTTTTTTTTTTTTGATAATGAACCCCATATTTATACTTAAGGCTCGATGGTTATTAGCAATTGTTTCTTCCACGTGTCTTTCTTTCCTTGGGCTTGGATGATACTTGTTAAAATGATAGAGACCAAGTATAAATCATTTAATGCCATTTGCCTTTGTTTTGTTATTAGTAATTGCATTGAGATTTTTCACATCTAACCCTTAATTTTTCCAATACTTTTACAAATTGAATGTTTCTATTGTGCCACTTGTCACACCTTTAATAACTTGAAGAAATTTTAAATTAATTCCAACCAAAATAAGGTATTTTTTTTAGTTTTAAATTTGTATGATATATTTAACCCAGAATCTTGAAAAAATATTATGCCTATACTACTTTGGGTTACTCTCCTAGTCCTGGCCAAAATGGCCAAATACCACTATTTTCAGAAATTTGTAGCAAAAAAGCATTGTTTCAGAACTAGATAGGGAAATACCACTTTTCTAGAACTCGAGTTTCAGAAACTCGAGTTCCAAATGGTACTTGAGTTCCTCATCAGTTCTGCCACCATGGCACTGCTAAGCTGGAATTTGTGCAATTAAAAAAATAATGTGGTACTCGAGCTTGGTAAACTCGAGCTCCATGCAACACAGTACTCGAGTATACCAGACTCGAGTACCTTTTATAAATAAAATTATGTTTATGTTTATTTCTACAGTACTCAAGTTCACCAAACTCAAGTACCTTGTAAAGAACTCGAGTTCCTTATAACTTTTTTTTTTTTGGGAAAATCGAAAAATAAACATAAACATAAAAATAAGTATCTTTTTTTATATTTTTATTTATTTAAATAGAAGCATTGTAAAATATAGAGATTTTAATTTCAAAATATGAATTAATTTCTACATTAATTAAAATTGTTTATTATTTTCTCATAAAAATTGTTCACTGTTTTCTGCAAAAACTATTTCTATGATTTTGCATAAAATTATTTTCTGTTCAGCATTATTTAAAAAATTGTTCTCTCTTTTCTGCATAAATTATTTTCTGTTCACTATTTAAAAAATTGTTCACTGTTTTCTCATAAAACACCTACTGAAATTGTGTTTTCTAAATTTAAATGCCAAATCTGAATGCTTTTTTATGCTTAAATTTCACAATAATCGAATTTGTTTTTCTGCATTGATAAAATCTATTTCCACATTAATAAAATTTGCTCTCTGTACATCATGTTTATTATATATTTGAATCTGCTTACTGCATTCATAAAATTTGTTTTTTATATTAATTAAAACTGTTCATTGTTTTTTCATAAAAATTGTTCACTGTTCATTGTTTTCTCTTAGACAACAAAACAGCATTCAAACAGAGGAAACTCAACCAAGCAGGGCAAAACAGTGATCAAAGAATTTTAAAAAATAAAAAAGAATTTGGGTAATTAGGGATATTGACACAATATTTTTAAGTCCCAATAAGCTAAGTTATTCATGATTACACTCAATTTGATTGTAAGCAAAATAGATCAAAGCTTAATTAATCTAACACAGTAAACATATCAAAGCCTAATTAATCTAATAAGATTATAAGGAAGCACTTATCCGCATGAAAGCCTTACAAAACAAATCTTATGAACTATGAGAGAATCTCCTAAGGATATAAATTATAAGATCTCTTGAGTAAAACAAGTTTGTCAAATTGAGTATGGTGTTCTTTTTTCTTCTACTTCTTTTTTTTTTTTTTTTTTTTTTTTTTTTTTTTTGTTGATAATGAACCCTATATTTATACTTAAGGCTCGATGGTTATTAGCAATTGTTTCTTCCACGTGTCTTTCTTTCCTTGGGCTTGGATGATACTTGTTAAAATGTTAGAGACCAAGTATAAATCATTTAATGCCAATTGTCTTTGTTTTGTTATTAGTAATTGCCATGAGATTTTTGACATCTAACCCTAAATTTTTCCAGTACTTTTACAAATCGAATGTTTCCATTGTGCCACTTGTTACACCTGTTTGAATGTTGTTTTGTTGTCTAATCTCTTAGACAACCAAACAGCAAATTAGACGAAAACAGCATTTAAACAGGGGAAACTCAACCAAGCAAGGCAAAACAGTGAACAATTTTTATGAGAAAATAATGAACAGTTTTAATTAATGCAGAAGACAGATTTTATGAATGCAGTAAGCAGATTCAAATATATAATAAACATGATATGCAGAGAGCAAATTTTATAAATGTGGACATAGATTTTATCAATGCAGAAAAACAAATTCGATTATTGTGAAATTCAAGCATGAAAAAGCATTCAGATTTGGCGTTTAAATTTAGAAAACACGATTTTCAGTAGGTGTTTTATGAGAAAACAGTGAACCATTTTTTAAATAGTGAACAAAAAATAATTTACGCAAAAAAGAGAGAACAATTTTTTAAATAATGCTAAACAGAAAATAATTTTATGCAAAATCATAGAAATAGTTTTTGTAGAAAACAGTGAACAATTTTTATGAGAAAACAATAAACAATTTTAATTAATGTAGAAATTAATTCACATTTTGAAATTAAAATCTCTATATTTTACAATACTTCTATTTAAATAAATAAAAACATAAAAAGACTACTTATTTTTATGCTTATGTTTATTTGTCAATTATCCCAAAAAAGAAAATAAAAAAGTTATAAGGAACTCGAGTTTACTAAACTCGAGTTCCTTACAAGGTACTCGAGTTTGGTGAGCTCGAGTACCGTAGAAATAAACATAAACATAATTTTATTTATAAAAGGTACTCGAGCCTGGTATATTCGAGTACTGTGTTGCATGGAACTCGAGTTTACCAAGCTCAAGTACCACATTATTTTTTTTAATCGCACAAATTCCAGCTCAGGAGTGCCACGATGGCAGAACTAATGAGGAACTCGAGTTTCATAAACTCGAGTTCTAGAAAAGTGGTTCTAGGGGTCAAAGGCCCAACCCTAAATGATGGGCCGTGGACCTGTCTGAGGAGACCTGTCCGTCCGAGGACGGTAAATTATAAAAGAGGAACATAGTTTAACTTCTCACTAAGATATAGCTCGCATAAAGACGGAAGGAAGTGGTCCGAGGAGTATCACCTCTTCGGATAATCAAAGGGACGGCCAAGATAAACACTTCAACCTTTCTCCTAATCTTTCCGGAGATTCCCCTGATATATATAGGCACAAGAGACAGGTGGAAGTAATGAGATATTATGTAAAAGACTGCGACCACCGCATTTATTATCCTGCAGCTAACCCTGTGGCCGCATTAATGAGGAAAAAACGTCTGAATAGTGACTCTCACTCTTTACAACTGCCGTGTAAGGATTTTAAGGGAATTTTGATGGGACAAGTATCAAGGAAAAATCACCTAGCTGGCATGTGCGAAGAACTGGCTTATAAATAGAATTAGACGCAAGAAAAGAGAAGAAGGAGAAAAAACCAAAAAAAAAAAAAAAAAAAAAAGAGAGAAAAAACGACTAAAAGAGAGAGAAAGAGAGAAAGTTATAGGCATTCAGACAATTGTAAGAATATTTCTCCTCGGACCAAGCCGAGGATAACTTTATATAATATCAGCGCTACGTTCTTGTTGATTTGTTTACAATCACACTTTGACTATCAACCATCTCGTTTTTGAGCCCAGCTTGTTAAGCCCACTCTCTTACAAATTCATTGTACGGATACTGTTCATGTGTTGGGCCTCAGTTCATCTCACTTGAGAGCCCAACCATCCTAAAATTGTGTCCTTACAGTGGTATTTTCCTAATTAGTTCCAAAACAGTGTATTTTTGCTACAAATTTCTGAAAATGGTGGTATTTAGCCATTTTGACCCCTAGTCCTAGCTTCTTCTCTGTTTCCTTTTCTTCTTGGGAATGCACACAAAGAGGTAGATGTTTGGCCCCCAATACTTTTTTCTATCTTTTCCCCCCCAAATATATAGAAAGAGAGGTTGTGGTGAGAAGAATAGCTGCTTTAAATATCATAGGATTGGAAAATTAGCCCAAAGATGAAACTTGGACCAGTTGTTGCTTAATACTTTGTCACCCTCTATAAAAGACATAATGTTATTGATGCATGGGGGAAAAAGATAAAATTCAATTTGTGGTTTAGCATAAGGTATACTAGCCTCATCACACGCACTTCGCACGAGCGATAAGACTTTTTTTTTTTTGGGATTTAGTATTATAATTTTTCTTTCATCACAATTTGAAAAAATAGGTCTTTTTTTTAAAAAAGAATAGGATTCCTTTTTCAATTAAAAGTTTTTGCGTGCTTATCCAAATCCAATTGATAATATAATAGTTATAAAAAAAAAAAATTGATAATGTAATATGATGATGTCAAGAATCAACTCAGTAAGCTACAGGGTCTTCAGGTGCTCCGAATGGACCTACACAAGTAAAAAGAACCTGAAAGGGGAAGTATCGGTGTGGTACCGGCCAACGACCCTCCGATGGCTAAGTTAGTATTGTTCACAACTCTAGAGTGCCAGAGTCGGGTTGAATTACGCGTACCTTGATTTGGGAGGGCTTGGAAGTATTTATAGTAGCATGGAGCCTTAGCTGAGGCATGCTTGGGAAGATTCCTCCTTACCGGAATTACCCTTGATTAGCGTGGAGCGCAAGATACCTCTTAGGCAATAAGTGTGTTGGGCAAGACATCCCTCTGGGAGCAATCGTGCTGCACAAGATATCTGCCCAAGTGTGAGCGTGTTAGGATATGTGCCCTTAAATCCTATTGTATGATGCTATGTATAATATTATGTATGACATTATTTGAGAAATGATGTATGACTTAATATTATGTTTAGTAAAGTTATTTTATTCTTATCTAAAATAATGGTAACATGAATATTCGGACATTATCAAATAGTCCATGAGATGTATAGTATGTGATTTATGTGATTTAGTCACAGAAGATATAGATCACAAGTTCTTTGTAAACTCAAAATTTTGGTTCGTAGTCGGTGATGAAATTGGGAATTTCATCTGCGAAGACTATAACATATTAACTACGATGATTTGTCTTGATCATGGAAGTGGTGACTTCTAGTTAATATGTTGATATGTTTTAAGAGTTAAGACATATTGAACTGGACCGCTGTGAGATTTATTATTCTCCTAACGACTGTCAATTGAATAATAAATCTCACGACTTGTATTCACATGAACTCTTAATCCTGAGAGAATAATGGACCTGATCATGAAATGTAGGTTGCTTTGATATATCAGGAGTGAGATCTAAAGTAACGGTCAAAACCTCAGTATGTTGGGCAGCCACATTTAGTGTTGATGGAACATATATTCTCAAGATGGAATTCATAGTCTCTTAACGGAGATATAAAATATTCCCTTGAGATAAGTTTAATGGGTACAGTTATTCAGAGAGTTAGGCCTAACCACTTTAGTAAGACTAAAGTATATATTTATGAAATTGGATTTCATAAATATATGGTGAATAACTTAAATGGATTAAACCGAGTACTCAAGGATTAAGATGTAGTAATTTACAAAGTGGCAGTCTATTTTCATGACTTTGTATTACTACGAATATTTTATGAAGGGGTTGCATGTATAATAAAGTCTTGGGATATAATTTATTAATGAGGCCTAGAGTGCAATTATATTTATATAGTGGTATTAAATATAATTAATGGTAACTTTGGACTTGTCAAGAGTTGACAGAAAAGCCCAAGGCCCATTGGAGCTAGTGTCTTATTTGTTCCCTTTTGGTCCCACTCCAAGCCACACACTAAAGCCCAATTGGGAAGGCCCAAAAGGCTAGCCCAATTAGATAATCAGTTATGTGGAGAGAAACATACAGAATTTTATATAGAATAAAATGGTTTGTATGTTTTATAATAATTATGGTAATGAAATAAGGAAGAGAGACACTTTTTCATATTCTCTCTAGAAACATAGAACTGATTGAGAGACCACACATCTTGGGCATTAAGTAGAATTGGAGTGAAGATTGAAAGTATTCCCGAGTAATTCTTCATTCGGTTTTGAAATTCACCGCATCAAGGTACACTCTCTTGTTCTTATATTCTGAAACTTACATAGTGAATGTTATCAATTGCGAATGAAGTAGATCCGTTTATTTTCCGCTGCGTATGTTTTGTATTCGATACAAACATGATGATTTCCCAACAGAGCGTACGTGGCAAGACTCATTTTCTTATGGAAGCGTACATGGCAAGATACCCCTTGGTGCATCTGATCTTACCCCGTCGTTCCTTACTCCTGTCGGCTTGTTTAAGTTTCGTCTCGTCAAGGTGACGCGTTCGTCGTCTACATCCGTCGATATACGTCCGTCGACATACGCCGCCCCGTCAGCATGCGCAGGCCGTCGGCGTCTAACAGGCGTTTTATCCCTATCAGGTGCTCCCTCAGCCCATTAGTCTGTGATCCCACAAGAGACGAACTAATGGGATGACGGTTCCAGTTCACAATGGGAGAGACCTGACTAGGTATGCTGTCACACGGTAATTAATGCTGAGTAATTAATGTAGGACACGTGTCGTCAACTTAATGACTGTGTGCCAAGAACGAGGCGTCCCCTCGCCTCCCGCGCTACTCCTCATATATAAACCTCCCTTTTTCTCCCTCATTTTTCACTTTTTACTGAAATCAAACGATCAGAGCGCATCCGTTCACCTAACCAAAAAACGTTTGATCCGTCAACTTGTTCGCCCGTCACGTTCGTGTGTCCATTGATTACGTTTTCTGACAACAAATGCAACCGGTAAGTATTCACTATTGATTCATTCATCTTTATCACCGTCGAATGCCTTTAGACTAGTTAAACTTAGGGTTTTCCGTCACATGTAGGTGACAGATGTCTAGCGTGTCCAGTAACCAGTCGTTTGTCCGCGACGGAGCGGGCTACGATGAAGTTCACCCGTCGGGTCCAAGAGATCCTGACACTTCAAGTGAAGACAGCTCGTCTACCAGCTCTTCTTCCTCAAGTAGTGATAGGACGGAAAGTAACCTTAGTGACGGTCTAGGAGAAAATGAGCCACAAATTCAATCCATCGTAGACTCTGATGAGATGAGGAAGTTTATAATGATTTCGCTATGGACGATGAATGATTTTTTGTCCACCATTAAAGAGTCCCACTTTAAAACACTTAGGAGCAAGTACCAAATACCCAACAACATACCTCTTCATCTACCCAACAAATCAGAGAAGTGTTATTACCATGGTGTTAAGGGTGTCGGGATCTATGAGCAAATGCTTAAGGCTGGGTTGAGGTTTCCCTTGAGTCAACTACACCGTCAGCTCTTCCATTACCTAGGATTGTTCGTCAACCAAGTTTCCCCAAACGCTTTGAGGGTTTTCCTGGGGGTAGAGGTCCTGTACGGAACAATGTCCAAAGGAAAGAAAAGACTAACAGTGGAAGAGTTCTTCCACTGTTACCGTCCTGTTGAGATAACAAAATCAAAGGAGATGTATAGTTTTGTAGCTAGGAGTCCATTATTAAGACTGGTGAGTGATACTCCAGATTCCAATAGGGACTTAAAGTCTAGGTACTTTTTTATGGACGGTAGTGAGTGGATGTGTCGTCTTGGTGAGACTGAGTACATGCCGGTTGACACAACATGGGGTGTATTACCCCCGTCTGGTATGAACCCGTCCTCTTCTTTGATTTAAATTCTAAACATAGTTGATTTCTAACTGTCCTCTTTCTGCAGCTCAAGACCGTCCACAAGTCACACTTGAACAGTGGAGTTTTTTGGAGAAAATTTTCCAAAAGACTAAATTGGAAGACAGATCTTGGGCGAAGTTGGTGTACCTTGAAACCATTCATTGGCACTGCGACGGACCTGAATCTTCTGAGGAAGCGATCAAATACGAGAACCAAGTTTGAGCACATGAGTCCGTTCACTTGAGTATTACACTTAGTTACTTTGTTAAGTCATTAACTTATGTACCGTCTTCTTTCGCAGAAATGCACGATGCAAGGAGGAGAGCCATCATCAAACAACAAGCAGTGGCGAAGAAGAAGAGTGGCCAGACAGGCGGAACGGACCCCCCAAAGCCGCCCGTCATCAAAAGGAAGACCGGCCAGGAGACGGACCGTCCTGCTAAGAAGCCGAAGGTCATGACTGAGACCGTCGTCGGTCTCGAGGTGGAGGCGAAGAAGACAGCCCCCGTCAAGCATGGCAAGGGGAAGGGCTTCATGACGGCTGGCCCAGTCCCCAATGTTGAGAAGCCACCCATCCTCCTGCGCGAGGATTCCAGGTATGCCATAGAGAAGCTGTCTTCAATCATGACGGCAGAGGATTACGAAGACCTTGGAAACCACTTAACGGAGGCAATGGGTGAGACGGGTCTTTTTAGCGTCGCCCAGGTAAATAACTTTCCGTCATCAACATTTTTTGTATATACTTGTTTACCGTCACGTTGACTTAATATTTTCCTGTTCCAGTCCGTTCTTATGATGAAAGGTCTTATGGACCGTTGCGTCCACAATGAGACGGCTCTGGGCCGTATATGGGCTAAGGCAGCTGAGACGGAGGACGAGCTAGCCCAGTTCAAGGCCTGGAGAGTAGTTATTGAGAAGAAACTGGCTATGTCCGAGCAAGAGAGGGGTGAGTTAGAGAAGCAGACGGAAGTGCTGCAAAAAGTTCTTGGCGACAAGGAGAAAGAAATTCTATCCGTCAAGGACCAACTCCGTCAAGCAAAGGAAGACGCCATTAAAGAATACCGCGATTCTGAAGCTTACTTGACGGAGTTGGGCAGCACTTTTGCAGACGGTTTTGACGATGCCATTCGTCAAGTGAAGGCCTTTCACCCCAAGCTGGATCTCTCCAATGTGAGCATAGATGAGGCTCAAGCTCAGACGTCCGTCCTCCCTGCGGCTTCCGGTAGCACTGACCGTTTGTTCAATGAAGATCAAAATATTAAGGGTGCCGGGAGCCGAGAAGACGAAGTAGAGACAGCCGGCCAGGACCATGCTCAAGACGAAGTAAAAGTTATTGATTCCCCCGTCTAGTAGCCTTGTAATTTTTTGTAGAAAGATTAATTTTTAAACCGTCATGAACAATGTTGCCTTTAAAGGCATTTTAATGCATTTCTCATTTTAAACTTGTCCTTGTATGGATTGCTTATTTTTATTTGAGCTTTGTGGATGATTCCTTTTATATTTGTCGCTCCCAAAGAGGTCGTCAGGCTCCATGTTTAACAGGCTCTTGCACTTTTTATAAATTTAGGGTAGAGCCGTCAGCTTATAAGCCGTTAGCTTTTACACTTAACAGATTTTTGCGCCCTTTGGTATATTTAGGATAGAGCCGTCATCTTATAAGACCGTCGGCTCTTATGCTTGGGCTTTTTATGCCTTTTATCCTTTTTAGGATAGTGCCGTTGGCTTTGGGCCGTCGTCTTCTTATGTCGTCGGCTTTTAAATTTAGACTTTCATACTTAGGCTTCCGGCCTTTTACCCTTTCTAGGATAACGTCGATTTAGGCCGTCAGCTTTTTGTGCCGTCAGCTTTCATACTTAGGCTTTTCGCCTTTTACTATTTTTTTAGGATAACGTCGTTTTGGGCCGTCAGCTTTTTATGCCGTCGGCTTTCATATTTTGCCTTTTACCTTTTTTAGGATAATGTCGCTTTGGGCTATCAGCTTTTATGCTGTCGGCTTTCATACTTAGGCTTTTTGCCTTTTACCATTTTTTTAGGATAACGTCGTTTTGGGCCGTCAGCTGTCATACTTTGCCTTTTACCCTTTTTAGGATAATGTCGCTTTGGGCCGTCAGCTTTTATGCCGTCGGCTTTCATACTTAGGCTTTTTGCCTTTTACCCTTTTTTTAGGATAACGTCGTTTTGGGCCGTCAGCTTTTTATGCCGTCGGCTTTCATACTTAGGCTTTTTGCCTTTTAGGGTAATGTCGTTTTGGGCCGTCAGCTTTTATGCCGTCGGCTTTCATACTTAGGCTTTTTGCCTTTTACCCTTTTTAGGATAATGTCGCTTTGGGCCATCAGCTTTTATGCCGTCGGCTTTCATACTTAGGCTTTTTATGTTTAACACTCAACAAAGTATTGGAGAGACTTTAGATAAACTTCTGAATCTTGCATAATTTTTGAGAAGAAGGGGGGGGAAGCATGCCATTTGAGTTCCCAAAATACATTAAAGCAGACCACAAGTAGGGGGTTGCCATTCTTTCTTATTGGTAGTACTTTCGTAGGTGCTCGGCATTCCATGGATGGTGCAGTCTTTGTCCTTCTAGTGTTTCCAAATGGTAGGTGCCCTTTCTTCGCCATGCTACAATCCAGTAAGGTCCTTCCTAGTTAGGGCCGAGCTTTCCTTGGGCGGGGTCTCTAGCGGCACCTATGATCTTTCTTAGAACAAGGTCTTCGACTTGGAATTCCCTGTGTATGACTCAGGAAATGTACTGTTTAGCCATGCGATCTTGGTACTGCGCGAGCCTTTGTTCTGCTACTGCTCTGACTTCATCGATTAGGTCGAGCTGCAGGCGCAGGGCATCGTCGTTCTTGCCTTCATCGTGAGCGTTTACCCTGTAGCTTGTGAGTCCTACTTCAGCTGGGATAATTGCCTCGCTTCCGTAGGTTAGCCGGAATGGTGTTTCTCCTGTAGGGGTCCTTGCTGTTGTCTTGTATGCCCATAGTACACTTGGCAGTTCTTCAGGCCATATCCCTTTTGCCCCCTCGAGCCGAGTCTTGATAATCTTAAGCAGGGATCGGTTCGTTACTTCTACTTGACCGTTGGCCTGAGGGTGGGGGGGGGGGGAGGAGTAGTGATTCTTTATTCCCAGCTGCGAGCAGAACTCTCCGAAGGGGCCGTTGTTGAATTGCTTCCCGTTGTTCGAGACCAGGACTCTGGGAATTCCGAACCTGCATATGATGGACCTCCAGACGAAGCTTCGTATGTTTTTCTCTGTGATAGTGGCCAAGGCTTCGGCTTCTACCCATTTCGTGAAGTAGTCTATGCCAACCACCAGGAACTTCAGTTGTCGCATAGCTGTTGGGAACGAGCCCATGATGTCCAGCCCCCATTGAGCGAACGGCCATGGGGCTGTCATGGGGGTCAGTTCTTCGGATGGTTGTTTGATGATGTTGCTGAACCTTTGGCACTTGTCGCAGGCTTTGACGTAAGCCTGGGTATCTTTTTATATCGTGGGCCAGTAGTATCCTGCCCGAATCAGCTTATGCACTAATGACCGCGACTCGGAATGATTTCCGCATATTCCTTCGTGTACTTCTCTCATGACATAGTCCGCTTCCTCGGGACCCAAGCACCTTAGATATGGGCGAGAGAATCCCCTTTTGTACAGGACGTCCTTCATTAGTAAGAACCTTGCCGCTCGGACCTTCAGCCTTCTGGCGGCTTCTTTTTCGTCCGGCAGGACGCCATCTTTCAGATAAGAGACTAGTGGCGTGGTCCAATTGCTTTCGGAGCCTATATCCTGTATATCGGCAGAGTCTATTAGCGGGGAAACCTGTACAAAAGAGAGCACATTGTCAGGGGTGGTCATGTTCTCCGATGAAGTAGCTTTGGCAAGGCGGTCGGCTTGCTCATTTTCATCTCTGGGGATTTGGACTATCTCTGCCTTCAGTTCGTCCACTCTTCTCTTCGCTTGATGGAGATATTTTTTCATCTGGTCGCCCCTGCATTCATAGTCTCCATTCACTTGGTTGATGACGACCTGGGAATCGCAGTAGACTACTACTTTTGCGGCCCCTATTGCTCTGGCGAGGTCGATCCCGGTTATCAAGGCTTCGTACTCCGCTTCATTATTGGTGGTGGGGAAGTCTAGGCGGATCATGCATTCAATCCGATCTCCTTCGGGGGAGTTTAGTACAACCCCTACTCCGCCGGCCTGCCTGGTCGACAACCCGTCTGTATGTATACTCCATTGAAGGCACCCATCTGCCCCCTGATCTTCCACGCTGGTGAACTCAGCGATAAAGTCAGCAACGGCTTGCCCCTTGATGGCGGTGCGTGGGCTGTACCGAATGTCGAACTCTGTTAACTCGATTTCCCACAGGGCCAGGCGACCAGCGGCTTCTGGGTTATCCATCACCCGCCGCAAGGGCTTGTCGGTTAGGACAACTATTGTATGAGCTTGGAAGTACGGCTTAAGTTTTCGGGTCGCTGTAACCAAGGTGAAGGCGAGCTTCTCCATGGGCGGATACCTTTCCTCTGCTCCGCAAAATGCCCGGCTGGCGTAGTACACAGGTTTCTAGACCTTGTCTTCCTCTTTGACTAAGGCCGCACTAACGGCTGCCGGGGACACGGCCAGATAGAGGAAAAGCTCTTCCCCCGGTTGCGAGGGGCTCAGTAATGGTAGTGAAGAGAGGTAGGCCTTCAGCTCCTCGAATGCCTTTTGGCATTCTTCTGTCCACTCAAAAGTTTTCTTTAGTGTGCAAAAGAAAAGTAGGCATTTGTCTGTCGCCCTTGACACGAACCTGTTCAGGGCGACAACCTTCCCATTTAAGCTTTGTACCTCTTTCACGTTCCTCGGGGGAGGGGGGGGGGGCATCTCCATTATGGCTCGGATCTTGTCTGGGTTGGCCTCAATGCCTCTTTGAGAAACCATAAAGCCTAGAAATTTTCCTGCCGTCACTGCGAACGCGCACTTCGTCGGGTTGAGCTTCATGTTATAGGAGCGAAGGGTGTCGAATGTTTCTTTGAGGTCTTTCAAATGGTCCTCTTCCATTCGGGTCTTTACTAGCATGTCGTCGACGTATACCTGAACATTCCTTCCTATTTGGTTAGCGAACATTTTGTTCATAAGTCTTTGATATGTCGCCCCCGCATTCTTTAGTCCAAATGGCATCACCTTGTAACAGAAAAGACCCTGGCTAGTAATGAATGAGGTCTTCTCTTGGTTTGCCACGTCCATCCGGATCTGATTGTACCTTGAAAAGGCATCCATGAAGCTCAACGGCTGGTGTCGGGCCGTAAAGTCCACCAGCGTGTCGACTCGCGGAAGGGGGTAGCTATCCTTGGGGCACGCCTTGTTCAGGTCTGTGAAGTCAACACACATGCGCCACTTCCCGCTAGCTTTCTTGACCATTACCACATTGGCTAGCCAGTCGGGATAGTATACTTCCCGGATGAAACCCGCCTCTTGCAATTTACCGACTTCTTCCGTTGCCGCTTGATCTCGCTCCGGAGCGAACACCCGCTTCTTCTGCTGGACGGGCCGGAAGGTGGGTGATACGTTCAGCCTATGTACCATGACCGAAGGGTTGATTCCCGGCATATCTTCGTGACTCCAGGCGAACACATCTTGGTTTTCCCTGAGGAAAGCCACGAGCGCTTGGTGAGCCGCTGGGCTGGTGAGACCGCCGATCTTGGTGGTCCTGTCTGGCCTGGACTTGTCAAGGGCTATTGCCTTGAGCTCCTCTACGGGTTCTGCCCCCACTCGCTACTCTATGTTCATTGCTTGCAAGTGGCTGTTCATTTCTACCATCGCGACGTAGCACTCTCGCGCGGCCACCTGGTCTCCCCGTAGCTCCCTCACACCGTTCTCGGTGGGGAACTTGACCATCAGGTGGTAGGTCGAAGTCACAGCCTTCCATGCATTGAGGGTGGGTCGCCCTATGATGGCGTTGTAGGCGGAGGAGCAGTCGACGGCGAGGAAGGTAACCTCCTTGGTGACTTGCCGGGGGTATTCCCCAATTGTGACTGGTAATGTGATGGCGCCGAGGGGGTATACTCTCGTCCCCCCGAACCCGATGAGCGGTGTGTGGGTAGGTACCATTTGTTGGAACACCGGGTAGTAGAGGATGTCTGTGGAGCTTCCGTTGTTGATCAAGACCCTGTACGTGTTATAGTCCCCTAGCCGGACGTTGACGACAAGGGCGTCGTCGTGCGGATGATGAAGACGTTGGGCATCTTCTTCTGTGAACTCAATAGTGGGTCCGTTGACTCGTGGCCTCTTCTGGACCACGCCTGCGGTTTGGACATTTTGAGCTGCTCTGAGGCAGGCTTTCCGAGCTTTCTTCATTGAGCCGACAGTTGCCGCATTTCCAACGATCATCCTTATGTCCCCTATAGGTGGTTTGGGACGCTCATTATCCCGGCGAGGGACTTGTTCCTGTCGAGGTGCTTCTGTTCTTTCTTGGCTGACGAACTTCTGCAACTTTCCTTGCCTAATTAAGGCTTCGATCTGCTGCTTCAAATCGTAACCATCGACGGTGTTGTGGCCGTGGTCTCTATGGAAGCGGCAGTACTTGTCCTTGGGTCGTCTATTGGGATCCCCCTTCAGCTTTCCCGGGAACGTCAGGGACCCTTCATCTTTGATCTGCATCAAGACCTGGTCGATCGGAGCCGTCAATGGGGTGAAGCTTGTGAACTTCCCTATTGGGGGTTTCGGGCGTTTGTTGTCTTGGCTTTCTCCTGTCCGAGCTACCTTTCGTCCCTTGTCTTACCGCACGTCCTCTTGCCTTTCCCTCTTCTTGGGAGCCTTCTTTTCCCAGGCCAGCAGTGCGTCTTCCGCATTCATGTATTTAGTTGCCCTGTAAAACACATCCGACATAGTTTTCAGGTCATTTTTGTATAGAGAGAACAAGAATTTACCCTTTCGCAGCCCGTTTGTGAATGCGGCGACCTGTATCTTATCGTCCGCCTCATCGACCGAAAATGCTTCCTTGTTGAAATGGGCTATGTAGGATCTTAGTGTCTCATCCTCCCGCTGCCTAATGCTCATCAGGCACGCGATGGATTTTTTGTACCTGTGTCCCCCGATAAAATGAGTGGCGAACTGGGCGCTCAGCTCTTTGAAGGTACCTATAGAGCCAGGCGTCAGTCTGCCGAACCAGTTCCTTACGGGCCTTCTCAGCATCGCCGGGAAGGCCCGGCACATAATTTCATCTGGTGCACCTTGTAGGAGCATCAAGGTCTTGAAGGACTCTAAGTGGTCCAGCGGGTCTTTGGATCCATCATAGTTTTCCACTTGGGGCATACGGAACTTCGGCAGCAGAGGGAATAAAATGACAGGCGTAGTGAAGGGAGAGTCCGTACGGTGGACGAGGTCGTCGAGGTCGCTGGATACTCATCCTTTGAGGGCGTTCATCATGAAATCCATGTGCTCTTTCATCACCTGCATCTCCGCGGCAATGTGGGACGGGACGTAGTTAGAAGCCGACGGACGGCTCGCCTCCTGCCCTTCGGGTCGGCTCAAGGCGTTGCTGCCCTCTAGTCCCCCAGTATTCCTCTCCGCAGCGCTGTCTGCCTCCTGGCTTTCTCCTTGATTGTGAATCGTCGCGTTTCTCTATTGCAGCTGCTCTTCCAAGTCGTGGTTGTGTTCTGTGAGGCGTTCCACCGCGGCCGCTAAAGTTCGGACTTGCCTTTCGAGAGCCGTGATGCGCAGTTCGTTACCTTGATCGTTCATGGTGATTGCCCTTGAACGCATGAGTACCATAAAACTTTTTGTTCGGAAAGCACAGAGTAAGGTTTGCGTTCTTTCCCACAGACGGTGCCAACTGATGATGTCAAGAATCATCTCAGTAAGCTACAGGGTCTTCACGCGCTCCGAATGGACCTACACAAGTAAAAAGAACCTCAAAGGGGAAGTACCGGTGTGGTACCGGTGTGGTAACGACCCTCCGATGGCTAAGTTAGTATTGTTCACAACTCTAAAGTGTCACAGTCGGGTTGAATTACGCGTACCTTGATTTGGGAGGGCTTGGAAGTATTTATAGTAGCATGGAGCCTTAGCCGAGGCGTGCTTGGGAAGATTCTTCCTTACCGGAATTACCCTTGATTAGCATGGAGCGCAAGATACCTCTTGGGCAATAAGTGTGTTGGGCAAGACATCCCTCTGGGAGCAATCGTGCTGCACAAGATATCTGCCCAAGTGTGAGCGTACGTGGCAAGACTCATTTTCTTATGGAAGCGTACATGGCAAGATACCCCTTGGTGCATCCGATCTCACCCCGTCGTTCCTTATTCCCGTCGGCTTGTTTAAGTTTTGTCTCGTCAAGGTGACGTGTTCGTCGTCTACGTCTGTCGGCATACGCCGCCCCGTCAGCATGCGCAGGCCGTCGGCGTCTAACAGGCGTTTTATCCCTATCATAATAAATCAAAAAAAAAAAATGATAATGTAATAGTTTAAAAAAGAAACATGGGATAGTTTAGTCTGACACTTTCTTTCTTTCTTCTTCTTCTTCTTCTTCTTTTTTTTTTTTTTTTTTTTTTTTTTTTTTTTTAACATGGGATAGGTATTTCTTATTTTATGGGAGGGGTAGTTATTTTCTTTCAAACGTGGGTAGTGGGAAGATTTTTTTTTTCAATAATGTGGACTATTTAGTGGGGAGTTAATAACCAGTAGTTTTTTTTTTTTTTTTTAATTTTTATCTATTTACAATTTTAACCTAATTTCTTATTTTTAAGAATAAGGATAAATTAATTAAATTAGGGGTAATTTTAGAAGTAAAAAAGTCAATAACTAACTTTTTGAATCCTCTTAATATATAGAGATAAGCAATATCTCTTCCCTCTCTATGCAGCTTTCCCCAATGTCATTTTCATTGTTGTTGTTTGTTCGCGTAGAAGTAAAAAGAAATAATTCCTCAAAAAAAAAAAAAAGTAAAAAGAAATAGAAAAAAATTACCAGAATCTCTCACGGTTAGTGAAACTTATTAGTAATTTACATCATGGTTATTTAACTTTAAAACCATCTAGTTCTATAAAAAAAAAAAAAAAAAAATCTAGTTCTCTTCTCTAGTTTAATCAATTTTTGAGTTGTGACACATACACTCATTGTTAGTAAAATGTTAACAAGTAGCTAATAATTTGTCTAAAAATCTCAATTACACTGATTCAACATTTTATCATTCATTCTAGATGAAGCGAGTCAAAATAATGAAAAAGATTACTATATATGACTAATAAGACTGGAGTTAAGAAGACCATTAAAAGCCATGCAAGAGACTTGATTATCAAAAAGAAAAAAAGCCATGTAAGAGACTATGAAACTTACGAAATGAGGTTTTTGTTGTCTTCTTTAAATTTTTTTATATGACATGAATTCGGTATGTCTAAATCATCTAGATTAATACAAAGTGAGTTGAAATACAAAATGTAAAGAGTTTAAGGCCAACTACGACATGGTTACCTTTTTTTGAGGATTTAAAATAAAAGAATTTGAATAATAAATTATTAGTATAAATTATTCTATATTATAACTCCATTTTTTTGATGACTTCAATGCCCAGGAGAGGAAAGATTTGAACTTGGTTTTGCTTATAAAAGAAAGCCAACAATACTATTGAGTTATATGACTCTAGACAATTTATAATAAATAAATAAATAATTGAGAAGAACTCTAGGCAAATTTAACTTTATATGATAATGTGACTTTTGAAAATTTTGCTCAAATATGTTTTTATGTATTACAGTAGGCATAAGGGCCCAAAAGTATATATTGGGATTTGAGCCTTGACCGAAGATGTTAGGTGGTCTGAGGACGTTGAAACAGCACCAAAGATGTGAGACTCAGAGTCCCATAAATAAACCATAAAGGGTAGGATGAGGGAATGTAGGCCAAGAAGGAATATTCCCTCAGTCAAATAAAGTAAAGACCAGAATGTGTGTTTTATCATCTAGGGTGACATTTCAGGAAGTTCTATTGACAAAGATGTGCATAATGAACATGCAGGAGGGATGGGAGCTAAGAAATATCTAAGGAAAAGTTGCTATTACCGCATTAAATGCTCTGTAGCTAACTTTCTAGCCGCATTAATGAGGAAGTGATATCTGAATAGTGTTTTTCAGCCTTACAGCTATCTCCAAAGGTTTCAAGAAGGTACTGATGGGACAAGAAGGAGGGCTAGCCATCTAATCAACACATGGATGGCTAAGATGAAAAGAGGAGGGCAATATAAGGAGGGAACATCCCATTCTAGAGAGGGATTGGAAATTAAGAGAAAAACTATGTAGCAATCAAGAGCTGAACTTATAATCAAACTTGAGAGTAATATATATAAGAACTAGTCTTCTCGGATTGTGCTGAGGATGATTTTTCTTAGATAAAATAAGTCTATCTTTACTTTTTGGCCAATTGGATTCATTATGCTTGTTCTCTAACTCATTAGAGCCCAGTTTTCCAACCCATTCTCTACAAATTCATTGTATTAGCTTTTTTGAGCCTAAATTCATTCATTCATTGGGCTAGAGACTCAAATATGGTCATTACAATTACCAATCCACATATTAATGAAACTTAAATTCATCCATAAGTTTTGTTAATAAAAAAAAATTTATTTTATATTATCTTCAAGTCATTTTAAATTTTTGATTGACATCCAAATCATTATATTTTAATTTCTTTATATAACGAGCCTTATGGATTTGATATTTATCAAGGTAAATGATTTGAATAGAGTGTAAAATGACTTGAGAAAGCATTCATCTAAGTTTATGTGAAAAAAGTGCTTTTAAGAAAATAACTTTGTTCTTTTATTTTTTTAATAAATAAGCTAGTTTATTTGTTTAAAATCACTTTGTTTCATTCCTTGTAAGACAAGGCTTTTTTTTTTTTTTGTTTAATTCCTCCAAATTTGGGAGGAATGAGGAATAAGAGGGAATTGATTCCTTGTGAGACAAGGACTTTTTATTTTTTAATTCCTCCAAAGTTGGGAGGAATGAAGAATAAGAGAGAATTGAGTGTATTTTAATGAATTTTTACTAAAATCCTTGTGATACTCCCTTTTTCTCCCCTTAAATTTCCATACTCCTATTTTATTTATTTTTATATAAGAAAGTGATATATCAACATTTGGTTGGATTATTCCACTTTTTGCTTATGAGACATTTCAAAAATCCAATGGATTAATAGGGCAATTGAGGAGACCTAGAACTTCTAGTTTTACGATACATCATTTAAGGTCATTGAGTCCATCACGTAGGTGTTCCTAAAGGGGCATCTATTTTTATTAAAGAAGAGACATAATAATAACATTATTATAAAAATGATTAATTTCCTTTTATTTTCATTCAATTCCCAAATAATGTTACTTATTCCATTTATTTATTTTCAGACCGCTAAACATGAAAAATATCAATATTTAATTCATTTTCATTATTTTATATTTTATATATTATATTCCATTTATTTCCTTTATGAACATAAGCTAAGTAAATAAGTTCACAAAAATAAGCTAATGGAAAGCACATTATCCAAATATTTGTACATAACCTAATCTCATCTATTAGGAGAATTAGGTTTTTATTCTTCATCCTCATTGTTGTAACTATTGAGAATTGTAAAAAAAAATGTTATAGCTTAAATATTTTCTATTTTAATAAAAAAGTGAAATATAAAAGAGAACCAATGTCAAGTGTCCATTTGGTAAAAAAAGTATTTATTTTTTTACTTTTGTATTTTTTAAATTTGTATTAATAAAAATTTTAATAGATCTAGTTTTTTTAAGTAAAAAATATAAAGTAACTCTTATTATTTTTCTGTCACATATTTAATATAAGAATAACAAAAAAAAATAATATCTTTTATGTCATATTTAGCAAGTAAGTTAAGGAATCTATGAGAAAATTTTTTTTTGGGGGATTAAATATGCAGTAAAAAAAGAGGTGGGTGGGGGTGCAGTCACGAGGAAGTTTGTGTTTGATATGGAGAGAAGAAAAAAAAACAAAAAAAGGTGAAAAGGGGAAAAAATAGTAGTACTGGTTGCAGTTGGTACTTGGTGGCGACATTGCAATTGCATATTTGCATATGCAAAAACAGTAGAGTAGTGGTGAATATGATACACGCGTGACTTTGGCTTTTGCTGATTGCTCCCTTATTTGGCTACCTTCTCTTCTCTTTTTTATTACACTACACACACTGCCACAAAGCCACACACAGCCCAGACACAGACACAGACTCCACATCCATTTAGAGTACAGAGTGAGTCAGGTGAAGAATCAGTGTCACCCATCAACCTCCAAGCTTTTGAATTCCAGGTAACTCTCCTTTACTACATTAGCCGATTTGCATTAGGGCAGGCCTCTTCATAACATCAACTACACTGTTTTCTTCTTCTACTACTCAAACGTTTGCTTTTCTCTATATATGCTAGTGTGTCTGTTTCTGTTTGTTTTTTCGTTTTATTTCGTCCTTGCTGAGAGCTAGGCTCTTCTTCGCAATGTTCTTGTGCTTTTGTTTTCTAAAGTCTCTGTCTTTCTTATCTCTTAGCTCTATTCACACTCAAACACCCTGGTCATATCTTCCTTAATACCAAGATAAACTAAAAAGAACTGGGCTTTTTGTGATTTTTGTTAGCGTCTCTTTTACACTTTTAGATAAAGACTTTCAATTTTGAAGCTTTGTTGATGTGTGCTGTTTGGGTGGTCTTGCAGAGGCTTTTTGGATTTTATATCGTAATGGGCTTTTTGTGCTCTGTCTTCTATCTTCCCCATCTAGCATAAACAATAAGATACCCAGAAACGACCACAGCCCTTTTGAAGGACTAGAATTATGGATGATAACAAACAAGAGCTTGAATATATGGTGAACCCACTTGATGAGGACAACAATCTGACCCATCCCCATGCACCAGTTGACCAAGTGGAGAACAACATTGATGATGATAAGGGTCTTGAAATCCCTATTGGAAACCAAGCTCCAGTTGATGTTGCTACTGCCTCCCTTAAGACCTCTGATGATGCCAATGTTGCTGTCAATGAACCAGAGCTTTCCAACACCCAAACTGATGTTAGCAATGCAAACCCTTTAAATCAGCCAAAACCCGATTCACCCCATGAGAGGTCTATGGAGATAGAGGTCAAAGTTGATAGGGATGTGAAGGACACCGAAACAGATGCTGCTAGTGATTTCAATCCTTCCAATCAGCAAGTAACCAATGTGCCCCCTGAGGGTTATATGGAGATAGAGGCCAAGCATGATGATAAAGGGCATGAATTGAATGTTGGAATGAGCAAAATGGAGCTGTCTCCGGATAGAGAGATTAAGGAGCAAGTGTTGAAACCCAAGTTGGATGTAGGTAATGAAGTTTGTATGAAAATCCCAGAGCAGTCATTTCTTTTGGCACCAGATGGGGTTGAGGGTGATGAGTCCGGAACAGAGGAGGAGCAAATGGCATTCATGATGGATGTAGAAAATTTCCACAGGGAGAGGAGCCTGGAGTTTAAGCCCCCAAAGTTCTACCAAAAGGAATTGAATTTGCTCAAGTAAGTGTTTGGCAAGTTTTTTCTTTTAAAATTTGCATATAAATTTCGTTAGATAACCTTTTCTAATTTTATGGTCAAAATCTTGGTTCTTTATTTGATTTAGGTTATGGAGAGCTGTAATCAAACTTGGTGGCTATGAACAGGTTTGCCTGGGTTTATTTTTCCTTATAATCCAATTTTGTCTTTTTGTTTTTGCTCTTCTTTTTGGGGGTCTATCTTCTGTCATGCCTCAGCATTATAGATTATTGTTAGAATTTTTTTTCCCAAAATCCCAATAAATTGACTTGATATAATTAGAAAAGATAAAACATAGTTCTGATGCTATGTTAGAAAAACCAAGACATAGTTTTGATAACTTGATAAAAGTGTATGAGAAAACATGAAGAAGAAAATTAAGAAGGCAGATAAAGAAAGAAAGAGAGAGAACATAGAGAATTAACGTGGTTGTTCGCATTATGGGTCTACATTCACAGTGAAGAGCCCTTGATGGCTACACCTTTTCTATTAAGCTCTATGGATATTAAAATGAACCCATTGATGGATATTTATAGTAAGCTACATCCTAGATAATGGGTTCATAATATAGATAGAGCTTAAAATTAAAGATGTAACCGTTAAGTATTTTTTGCTATGAATGTATACCTTTAATGCCGAACCATGTTAATTGCCTATGTTCCCTCTCTTTATTTCTTTCCTTGCCTTGTTTATTTTCTCATACACTTAATATAAGTTATCGTTTCTAATATGGTATGAGAGCCATATCTCATATTTTCTAACACGGTACCGGAGTTATGTTTTATCTTTTCTAATATGGTATTAGAGTCATGTCCCATCTTTTCTAATAGATTTAAATTAAATTTAGACATTATTCGAAATTTAAGAATGAATTCACATAGTTGGCTAACATAAAAAACCTTCTCCCCCCTCCCCCAACCCCCAACACAAATGCTTGTGCATTTTTCATTTGAATAAACAATTTATGTAGTTCTCTATATATTTATCACTGCCATGAAAGTATTACAGACTTGATTTCTGTTTGTGGACATTCATAGGTGACTTCGTGCAAGTTGTGGCGGCAAGTGGGACAAGCATTCCATCCCCCAAAGTAAGTAATTAAACCTTTTTTTTTTTTTTTTTCATTTCCACCTGTATTCTAGCTATGGTAGGGCCAGGTAGGCTAAAAAAAATAAATTCTGCAATTCTCCTTTGGGTGTAAAAAGGGGGAAAAAGGATAGTAAAGAAAAGAGAATTTGCAAGTGAGAGTTTGTAATTCTTGTTTAGTGTAGACCACTTCCCCAACCACCCTAAAAAAGGCTCCTTTCTGTTTTAACAGGGACATTATACAAGTTTCATTATCTATTGCAATACAATGGCTAATCTTTTATAATGATTTGGCTTGACCAGGACTTGCACTACCGTCTCTTGGACTTTCCGAATTTTTTATGAGAAGGTTATGCTCTACTTGCTATGTTTCTCCTCCTGTACATTAGTTCCTGAACTTTTTATTTGCTTACTTGCAAGTATTTTGTAGTTCCTGATTATCAATTTCTGCAGGCACTTCTTGAATATGAAAAGCATAAGATGGGTGCTGGTGAACTCACAGAGCCTAATAGAGTTAATAGTCAGGTAATTTAAGTTAGCTAATCATGCGGTCATGTCTTTGGTGTTTGTAGAAAAATATGATGTCCATTTCATTGTCAATATGGATGCTTTGCTTCAGGCACTTTTGACTTTTAGGTTGTCGAGGACTGGGGGGAAGAAAGTGGGAGGGGTTGCATTGTTTGGTGGAGGAACTTTAGTTATGACAAAGTTGTATGCCTATGGTCAGGTCATATATGGTTTGGTTTTTGACTGCTGTGATTGAACAATACATATACCAGAAAATGGTCTGGATGATGTGTTTTTGTGGAACTGGTGCCCTTAGTAGATGATCAAAGTTACTGAATGGTTTCTTAAAAGGGCATTAGGAAGGAGATAAATGCTACATTTGGGATAGAGGGAGTGGAGGGGGGGGGGGGGGGGGAAGGTTTGTTCCAGAAAAACCCAAAATTTGATCTTTAAAAGCATTTGCTTATCGTGGAACAAATTTGAGTTTTGGGCAAAGAATCACTAGAATGAGTATATTTGAGATAATTCTTTTAGTGTGGTGATCTGTTAGGATTACTGGATTTTATTGTTTCATCAGGACAACAAGGTTTGGTTGTTTTGGAGATTGGGGAGCGTTATAAACTACAAGCTAATGGAGGTTTCAAGATTACTTCTTTTTTTTTTTTTTGGTGGTAATCTACAAAGGGTTTGTTTTGGGACCTTCCGTTTCTCAACTTTCACAGGGAATTGATGCCTCATTCTCACTTTGCTTTTGTTTTGCTTTTTGTTTGTTTGCTTTTTATTTTCCTCCATCCTTTTGAAAATTTTGAATTTTGGTATAATCCATGCACGAATGGTATGCATCCACACAAAGAATAAATTATAAAGAGCCAGCCATAATGTGTTGTTTTTCTTTACATGAGTGCGTACTAAGTACATTGTGGTGTGTCTTTTAATTTAGAGAGAATCTTAAACTGAAAAATAAATGGCTAATTATATATTGGTGATATATAAGACACATGATGATATTACTGGAATGCTAAAAGCTGGACTGCCTAATGCAGTTTTACAGTTATTCGGCATTAGTGGAAATACAACCTGGTTCTGCACAAAGTGATTACAATGATTCATGGGGGGTGTGAGTAATAATTGATGATTATTATGAACTCATTTGGTGTTGCAAGAGTGAGTATAAATGATTGTAACAAATTTCTGTGCAGGTCGGTGATAGTCAAGCTTTGGGATCAGGTAGGGCACTAAGGGATGCTGCAGCTCGTGCAATGCAGGGTTGGCACTCTCGGCGTCTTTTTGGGAATGGTGAGATTGGTGATCCAATTATTAAGGTATGTGGAGAACTTTTAAGCTTTATAAATTGAGCTCTTGTGTGTTTTTCCAATTTTTGGTTTTCATTGGTTTTGCCTTTTTCTCCTTCCATGTGATCGTTCTGTATTATTTTCATATAATAAGAAAATTCTTTTTTTTTTTTTTTTTTTTTTTTTTTTTTTAAAGGAGAAGAATTTGAGTTCCATGCCAAAGGGTGACAAACAGGTTAAAAGTGTTGGTATGACCACTCTACTGGGTATTGTGTTCAGTAATTTTAACTGCCATTATGGTCCTCCTCTTTTGAACTTGGTTTACTAACTCAGGTTTACTAAAGCGGAAAAAGCCATCTACTGTTGAGCGTAACATCCAAGTTACTCACTTGAAAGTGACAAAGCCACAGTTAAGTTTATAGTTTTTTTTTCCCCTTCCGTGAGGTCTAGATTTTTGTAACTCATTTGATATAAAATATGGTACATTTGCTCTTGGAATTGCTCAAGTTGTTCTGTTTTTGACAGATTGGAAACAATGGTTGTTGATGTTGGACCCCCAGCTGATTGGGTGAAGATCAATGTTCAAAGATTTGTAAAGTTTCTCTCTTGTGTCACTCCTAAGACTAATATGCTCCTATTAGTCCTCTAGTTTTTTTTGCAGTGAATATCTTACTAGGTTTGAAATTTTGACTGTTCACAGAATGACTGCTTTGAGGTGTATGCCTTAGTTCCTGGGCTTCTGCGTGAGGAGGTCAGTATATGCCTGGAAACAACTTCATTTATCTCATTTTCTGATCTTCTATTACTATGACGCAATGCTTGCATGTACATTTGAAATTCTTCCTGTTTTTTAAGAGGTAGACTGTCAATAACGTGGTGGTTAAATGGAAACAAAATAGACATCACGTGCTTGGTTCAGATGGAGAATTATTCCCATTTAAGAGTTCTTTTTGGTTCTGACTTCCAATTATGAACCAGGTGGAGATAATGAGAGATAGGTTGATGCACCAAGGTCCAGAATGTAGAGAAACTACGCAGATGTCTTTTTGTGATAAGTTTCTAAGATGATGGTGTATAATCTTAAGACCAAATGAAAGAAACTGTGGCCCATACCTGGGGCTAGGTAGTCTATGAACAACTAAGTAAATTTTCTTTGGCTGGCACTGGACTCAAAAGTTTTTTTTTTCTTTTTTGAGAATTGGACTAAAAGTTGGGAATAAAGTTTGGGCCTGAGATCAATTTTCAATTTGAGATCAACCCAACTCAAACATTTTTACTCATCAGAAAACGTCCTACTACTATACCGTTCTATGGTAGTTAATTTTATTGGTAAATTTGTTATTAACAATCAGTGCTAGGACATATTACCGACTGCGAAGCTCACACTTTTGATGCCTTTTATTTTCAGTTTTTGCTTTACTATTGATTACATCCTTATTCTATGTAATACAGGTGCATGTTCAGTCTGATCCTGCTGGATGCTTAGTTATATCTGGTCAACCTGCGCAACTGGATAATCCTTGGGGTGTCACACCCTTTAAAAAGGTTTGTGAAGTGTCACTAATACCTAGATTACTTTATTTGAAGGTGTCGTCCAGTGCTGTTTTGCAGCAGGTCCAGGTCACTTGGCAATTGAATTGGAAGAGACTTTTGGCCTTAAAAGGATTTGCAAAATTGATGACATTGGAAGCTACCTAAATCATCTAATTCTACCCCTCAACATTATGTCACCTTCTTCCTTCTTTTTTTTTTTTTTTTTTTCCTTTCAGTCCAATTCAGAATAGTGTTGATTTCTTTTAGGCTAATGATGTACATATGCTGATTTTGAGGACCCTGATTGTCTTGATAGATTTAATTAGTTGAAAAGAAAAATAAAATCAGGAGTTTATTAGAGTACCAGGCCTGGGCAATATCATTTTCCTGTACTCTTATCTGTGACAATTTAGTGTCGTCTTCATATATTCATTGGTCTTCAATCCCTTGTTATGTAGGCTTGAGACTCTATAAAACTATACCTGACAGTAGAAGTGGTTTTGGTTTTAGGTTGTCAGCTTGCCTTCTAGAATTGATCCACATCAAACATCTGCCGTTGTGACGCTGCATGGCCAGTTGTTTGTGCGAGTGCCATTTGAGCAGTCAGATTCGTAGAATGTGGAGATGATGTTCCCATTCCCTGAATGCAAAGATTGCTCCAGATTTTTTTCTAGAAGATGAATTAACTTTATGTGGATGATGGAAAGTCCAAATTTCTCTGTAAGTTTTATGTATTTGTTTCATGCTTACAGTTGAAGCTCAAGCAGCCTACTGATTGGATGTATGTACAATTACAATCTATATTATCCTGTAATTATTAGCTGTTATGATTAAATCTGATGGGACCATATGTAGGGGTGGGCTGGGATATATATCAAATTGTGGATTACTGACCCCATTTAGGAAGCTATGATTTTTACCATTTGGCTTAAATTTTCTTTACATCTTTAATTGCAAACAACTGCAAATTAACTCAATTTGATTGAGGACGTGCCATGGTATTGTAATCATTCTATTGTTTTCTGGAAAACATGGTGAGGTCATTTTTATACTATGTTACACTTGAAATGTATCTCTTGTTATATTCCTTGGAGAACTCTTAGGGTGGGGATTGGAGATCTCATAAGAGGGTCCATCGTGTTCTAAATGCTTGATTCCAGTGATCTGGTGCAAGAGAACTGATGTAAAGCAGTTTTCCTTTTGGCCACAATTATGTGTAACTTCTCAAAATCAGCTCAAACCTGTCGATTGTGTTACTATTGGGTTTCTAAGAGACACTACAGCCAGTTGATATTCTATCTCTGGTCATTGGTTATTTTGATGGCAGAATCAGTCCATTAAGGCCTTTCAAATGTGTCCATTGTAGAAACTGAACAAAAACTTGTGGACACCCTTTATTTTCACCTATTTAATTCTAATCGAAGTGAAAACAAAATAGTTCCTCTATGGTTTTAGGGGGAGTCGGGTTTAAATTACTTAGAAAATGGTGATTAATGCTTTGTTTCGCATTCATTAAAAATATAGCGGTCAACTCTTTGTTTGGCTTCATTTTTAATGCTTGTTCGTCTGTGTTCCCTTGCTTTCTTATCTGTGGTTTATCATTCTAGCGAGTTCATTAGTTATCTAATACAACTTCCCTATGGTACTGAAAAACAGGGTTAGAAAGTGATACTAACTACAAGAGAAATTAAATAGCGATTGCTTAGACTAGGAAAATTTTCTTTGGAGGATTGTTTTAACGCGTATTCGTTTTACAAATCTATGCAGCTATGCTTCACTTCCCTTCATCAATATAATCAACTGATAACTCCTCTCATCTCAAGCCCTTCTTCATATATGTATTTTTGATCTCCATAATCTTCTTTTCATGACACATGAAACCCAACCCAACACATCATTTTTGCACTTATGGGAATTGAAAACCTCCTCAAGTGTTTTGTGTTGTGCCTCCCTTGGGTGGGCTAATGGCAATCCATGCATAAATATCATCAACGTCCTCTCCCCCTGACTTTGATGTCAATGTGAAAGAGATTTCTATGCCTGCAATGACTTTAAGAAGGCCTTGAACCACAGCAGCCAAGTGAGAACTGGTTCCAGAAATAAGCCAAAAGTGTTCATTCCTCCACCACTCTTCCAATCCCACACCAGACCATTTTACCTCGAGAATTGCCAGCGTGACGAGGCATGTTGTTATAATGAGCAGGTAGACTAGAAGGTGACATTTAGAGTTTGGACAATGAATTGTCCAGAGAAAAGTGAGAGTGCAGGAAGGAAGCAATAGACAATAAGGAAAACAGAGGTGAAAGGGTAAATGCCAACGTTTAGGTAAGCCATACGCTGGAGAAACTTGAGGCGCTTAGAGCCAAGCAAGGCATTGTTTCTAGAGAAGAAAATCTCAACAGAGCCAGTGGCCCAGCGAAGCACTTGGTGAAGTCTATCAGTGAGGTTAATTGGTGCTGAACCACGGAATGCATCACGCTTGGTGATGCAGTAGATGGAGCGCCACCCACGGTTGTGCATTTGATAGCCTGTCACCACGTCTTCAGTCACTGAACCGTAAATCCAACCCACCCGGTCACCCCATTCCGTCTTGTCCTCATACCTGCATGATTGAACAATTAAATTAACCATATGCATTACTTTAGCTATGAACAAAAATCCTCTCTATCCCAGTATGAACATTCCATTTTATACTCCAACTACAATATACATGCATTGACATTTGACATACCAACAAGATATGACTGAGACAGCCTCGGCAACTATAGCAGCATCAAGTGGCTCATGTGGCACTCTAAGAGCACCAGGAAGTCGGCCATACTTGATACCTGAATAATCGGCAAGGGGGCGACCTTGGTACTCAGCTATTGGAATGGATTCCGCAAGTCTTGTAGAATTTCCAAAACGGTTGGGAAGTAGATTCAACTCCAGCTCAGGATCCAACTCTATGGACTTCAAAGCTTGAGTCTCTGTCTCTGAGCCGGTCTTATTGCCAATCTTGTCAACTTGTGGAGGGTCAAAACCATACAGTGCAAACCGTCTAAACATGCAGCCTGTTCCCACATAAACTGGGCCCTGTAGTGTAGTACATAAAAACATCCATCTTAAGTTGCCTGGGAAAGTAATTGATGCCTAGAGTTTTAAGATTATTTCTTTGGCCTGAAAGTGTATTGAATTTTGCATCATTTAAAATTTTAAATGACATGATATTAGATATACTTTTAGATAATATGAACAAAATTTCAAATGGATATGATGTTTTTCTACCTGGACACCATCGAGGGCTCGCATGTTGCCATCAAAGAAGAATGTATTATGATTGGCATACCGGTCAGAAGGATCAATGCCTTCAAATCTTTGTGGGAATTGAATGTAGCAAATGTCCTCACCACCTCGGTCCATCATGAAGCACGTTCGTTCACGAATAGCTTTGCAGTTGTAGATGTAGTGGTCACAGTCAAGGTTGAGAATAAATGGGCCATTGGACAAAATGGCAGATGTTCTTACCGAGGCGTTCATGGCACCGGCTTTCTTGTTATGATCATAGCCTGGCCGCTTCTCACGTGATACATATACAAACATGGGGAGCCGTATGTCCACATCTGTAAAGTCTATCATATTATCGTCTACCCCTCCCATTAATGGCTCATTTCTTGGGGGCTTCAGCATCACCTGTGGATTATATAATATTCTTTGGTCACATTGCATAGGCTTGTTGGTGCACAATTAAGAATGTTAACCTAGCTATTACCAATTTTACTATTATAAAAGACATACAAATTGACATGACAATAAATATGATTAGTACCATTTAAATTATATAACAGATAAACGTTTGAGTATACCTTTTTGTACTTAAGTTTATGTCAGCCCATGTGCCAGGCCAATGGGTAGCATCTGCCATCCAAGTGGCTTTCTGGACCTTCAGTGGCTCCGAAATGTCAGGCCCGCTCTCCCTCATGAGCTTCAACACCTTCATTTCCTCCCTAGCATTGAATGCATCTGATCTCCTCCTAATCGAGTCTGGGAGCCCATTAATTCTTACTTTGAACTCATCATATTCCCTCTTGATCTTCCTCCTATCCTTTACAAAATCAGGCCTACACTTGTTCCTGGTTGGATCAACTTTCAAGCTGAAGTAGCTTTCAGGATTTCTTGGCTCGATATCATGTTTTCTACCGAATGGAACCCATAAATCAGCAAAACCTGCAGCCTCAGCCATAGCCTCAAAGGTGAGAAGGGCACCTCCATCATCAGAAATGTAACATGCGAGCTTCTCTACAGGGTAATCAACAGCTAGAATTGAAAGGATAGTGTTGGCAGTGACTAGAGGTGGTTCTTTTTCAGGATCAGCAGTGGAGACAAATAGGTCTACACCAGGAAGGTCTGAGCAGCCAGTGGGATTTGATGGTGATGGTGTGTCAAACTTGTCATGAAGAACCTGAAGGTCGGTTGAACGGTTGATGGGGCAGAGCTTGCGAATTTGGTCGAGGATCCAAGAGAAGGCAAACCATATCTCAAACACCACTGACATGAGCCACAACCACACTGCATCCTGGTTTGGATGTTTTATCCTCCGTTGCAAGAAGAAACATAGCACCACCAGCCGAACCAAAATCAATAGCCTGGGTCATATAAATTATTCATCTTTAAGTTAAGTATCGTACAACTGAGTGATAATGATTTGATGATAAATAATGTAAAGAAAAAAATTTAAGTACATAAGGTACAACACTTAAGGTCTATTTGGATTGAGTGGAAGGGAGGGGGAGTAGAATAGAGTAGAGTAGAGTAAATTTAGACAAAAATTAGTCTATTTTCAGTCAACTCTACTCTATTCTACTCCCCTTTATTTCCCCTCCTTTCTCTCTCAATCTAAACGGGCCCTTAAGGAACTGTATCTAAGATATATAACCTGTAAGAGCTAATGATGCCCGCTGAGATTGGCAATTTCCTACTTAAGGGCTTCCAAGGCCTATCCATTGATTCCATCATATCTCCCTTGAATCTTTCATCCTCTTCATGCCCGTATGTGTCATCTTGTGGCCAAAAAGGATTATCAACCCCATAAGTATCCTTTGCCTCAAACAACCACGGGTTGTTATCAAATTCTCCCATTTGGTTCCTCTTCATCATAGACATGTTATTGGCATCCCTTTTTAAGCTGTCTGGGGCTGACAATTGCAACTCTCTACTTGAAAAATCTGGTGCATCATCCCCATAATCCCTCACCTTGTAAGGCTCCTTGCAACCTGGACATAGACCAGTTTCTCTTTGGGCATCTATGTAGCAATCTCTGCAAATGGTGAACCTAGACAGCACATTTTAATTTTTTTTAGTTATTTTCAGTTTTCACCTAAATTCCTTTTGATATATTTGAAATGAGTACATAGTTTGATTTATTAGTCACAGAATATTAACAAAGAATTAAAAAAAAAAACAGAAAAATGATCAGATGTATCACATACCTACAATCACAGGGGATTACATCAGCTCCTCTCTCATCCTTCATAACCGTGCCATCACAAGTAGGCATAGAACATGCAGTGCCCTTGTCTCCTGCCATTTGAGGGTGACTGACCTGAGTCCATTGGCTGATTGACAGGTGTGGGAGGAAGGTGCACTGAGTAGTTCATGTATTCCCCTAATATTTCTCCAGACATATCAATGTCTTCTCTTGACAAACTGACATACTCCCACTCGAAGCTCGTCTTGCAAATTTAACAGTTTGCCCGCCTGAGTTTCGGTTTCCATGAGAAGTATTGGAACCCCCACCAGTACGCATAGCCGTCTTTGATGGCTGTTAGCTGGATAGTGATGCCATTAGTTAATAGTAATATTTAAATCTTCCTACCAATCACCTCTCCCAAATCCTGTAAATGTGGGTTAGCAGTGCTGCTAACCCTGCCTGATTTTTTAGTTCTACAACATTTGCAATAAGACGTACCACTACTGATGGAATCCAAATTCTGAAAGAGATGCTCAAAGCTTCAAAAGGTGAAAGCACCATACGGTATATCATCAGTTTATGAAAAAAGATTAGATGGACCATACTACGTACAAGGCAGAGACAAGTTGGGTTTTTAAGAAATGAAAGTAGTACTGCATTCATGGAGGCAATGTTTCTAAAATTGTTGCAATAGAATGACACTTTTGAGGGTGGCTGTAATTATTCATGAAGTTTCTTTCACAACAACTAAGAGATACAAATGGGAGGCACGTAGGAACTTTTATTGGAGAGAGAGAGAGATCCCGTATCTTACAAAGAAGGTTGGAAAATGATTGATTCATGTATGGTGAGAGACTTCCTTTGTAAATGACTATTTTTGGGGTTTCTTAATTACATGTTTTAAGGATTGTGTTTCTGGAGGGAGCAAAGTTGTTTGAATACTCTCCTTCACGTTCTTATAGTTTATTTGGCATTCATCACTAATAATAAACATTCAGTTTCTTAGTTGCATATCACTTGGATTCCTTTCCCTTTAATAATCATCCTCATCTCCATCATGCCAAGTCAAAGTGAAGGACAACAGATCAGGACCTACCATACTATAGACCCCATTCATTTTATCGAATTATATAGTTGAATATTATTTCTTTGAACTATCTAATATATATGAATATGACTATTATTCTTATAAAATCATTTCAATATCAACAGAGTTTGGTTCAAGTATGTGTAATTAATATTAACTATTGCTGATTTATATGGCACTCTAATCATCTAGTGGAGTGCCAAGATGGTCTAATGGCCGCCCTATACCTTTATCTAACATGGTAGTCATATTTGGTTATAATTGGAAAAGGGAATATGTCTGAAATCTTAAAACTTGAAAGATAAATTAATAGATTATTAACGTTTTTTTTTTTGGTAATGAAATGAAACATTACATTACATTTTGTAATGTACGTTTTTTTTTTTGTAACAAGACGGTCTAATGGTTTTTTGTAATGAAATGAAAAAAAGAAACATTTTATTTGTATTGGTTGAATGGCCCACATAACAATTTTTTTAGGTGGACTAGGGAAACACATACAAAGCCCTCGGTAGCTTTTTGATTTCCCTTTAACGTGGAAGCCTCTTAAGAAAATAAAATACATGCACATAGCTTAGCATACAGAATGTAATCAGCATCAGTATTGTAGATGTATTGGGCTTAGAAGCTCATTATCCATGTGTATATTTGGCCCGTGGCCCAAGCCAAGTACGAGAGATCGTTCGAAAAGGGGTAAGCATTGTCAAGAGAGTCCGTGTTAGTAAATAAGAAAGTTAGTCTTGGTCATAATGGCCTAAGAGGGTGGGCCGAGGATGAATGTCTCCTCGGATAATCAAAGCTGAGGTCCAAAGGAGTAATCTTCCGTCCAGGGGAATGTTCCAAGAGGTTCTGTTGGTGCGGATAAGCATTGTACAAACATAGGACAGGGGGGAGTCCTAAAATATCTAAAGAGAAAGCTGCTTCCACCACATTAAATGCTCTGTAGCTAACTCTCTGGCCGCATTAATGTGAAAATGATACTTGAACAGTGGTTTTCAATCTTACGACTTCTACATGAAAACTTTAGGAAGTTGCTGATGGAACAAGTATCAACATCAAACATCTGAACTGCATGTGGAGGGTAGAGAGTATAAAAGGGGGAGGAGGAAATGAGAGAGAGGGGTCGAAAAAAGGAGAGAAAGAAAAGATTGTAGGGATCAATAGTTAAACTTGTACTCAAACTTGTGAGAAATATATAAGAACCAATCTTCTCGAAATTTGCTGAGGACAGTTTCCTTCAGTATAAACTTGTCTACCTTCATTCTCTTGTCATTTGAATCTAATTTAGTGTTTGTCTGATTCATTAAAGCCCAGTTTTCCAACCTACTTTCTACAAATTCATTGTTTTGGACTTTTTGGGCCACAGTCCATCCACCTTTTGAGCTAGGGACTCAAATTTGATCCTTAAAAATTTGAGTGTAACAGAAACTAATCTACCTTTACTAACTGCATAAACCCTTGATCGACTTGATTGGTAGGTAGTATGATTCCCAATTTTTTTTTCTTTTCCTTTTTATGATAGGCGGATTCCCAAATAGATGAAATATAGATAAACCTAAATTTAAGTATAAATGGTTAGGAATTAAACCAACTTTTTAGATTTGTGATCGACGAAAGATGGAAAAAAAATTCAGCAAAGAAAAAACAATCACATGACATAAGATTTACATAATTCGGCAGTTTGCTTACATCTACGAAGTTACTACGCTTTTTTTTTTTCCCATAATTTCAGGGGAAAAAAAATACAAAGGCGGCAATTACAATACATCAATTCATCAAACCCTTTTTTTTTTTTTTTTTTTGAGCTCAATTCATCAAACTCTAATATGAAGCAAAAGCATATATATATATATATATATATATATATATATATATCTATCTATCTCAAAAAACAGATCTAAAATCCGACCAAGCATCCGCTCCATGGACTAAGATTCGGAAAATCTCTTATTTAGAACTGTAAAACTTTCAAGTCAGATCAGGTCATAAATCAGATCAAACATAACCCAGCTCCACATAGCCTAGCATTAAAAATATTATCAAATGAGCATATATATATATATAAAAGTTGAAACGCAGCATTTATTGTTGCTGCGCTACTGTTGCACCACATCAACGGCTAAGTTATCCACTTATTTTCGCACTTTCTCTCACCTGACATTTACACTTCCTCCAACATTTCTCTATTACTTTTACCTGTTTATCTTTTCACTACTCTATATTGTAAGGTCACAATTCCTCCATCCTTTCATCTTCCTTTTATTTTGACTCTTCTTCTCCTCATTTTATTTTCCAAAAGTTGCTATATTTTTATTCATTCAATCCATATTTTACCCACACAAAAAGGTAAAGTCTCTCTCTCTCTCTCTTTCTCTCTCGTCTATTTCTTTTCGTAGATTTTTAATTCTTTATTGCATCTTTGCTTTAGGTTGATGACTTTTTGTGTTGATTTCTATTTTGGTTGATGAGATTTGGTTGTGTTTAAATTTGTTAACTTTTTTATTTTCTGTTATTTAGTTGATAGATGTTATCCTACTATGACCTTATATAGTATATAATTAATGATATGATGTTATTTTATTTTATTACGTAACATGATTTGGGTAATTTGGAGTTTGCAGCTATACATTTTTGAGTTAATTTTTAAATATTTTGGAAGTGAGAATTTAAGTCTATATAAAAATACAATCTCATGTCTATGTATTTGAACATGCCTTTCAATTATTTGAATAATATCAATCCTAAATTTGTGATGAGATTTGATTATCATGATAATCTCCTTAAGAGAATGAGAATTTTTTTTTTTTTTTTAAGTAAGAGAATGAGAAATTTGAATCATTAATTTGAAACTTAAAAAAGTTTATTTGTACAAAAAAAAAAAAAATTAATAACACACTATACCAAAAGTTTGAAGAATATAGATCGATCACTTCCCAAAAAAAAAAAAAAATATTGATCAAACACACCTAAAAAGCTTTCACAATAATAAAATGACATATTTATAAAGTTAGAAATTAAGATTGAAAAAAAATAAAAATAATTAAATTTTTCAAAAGAACAAATTATCTTTAATAAATTTTAGAGAATAAATTATACATTATTCAACATTACAAAATAATTATATTTTCCACACATTGCGTAGCTGTGCGAGTAGTTAATCTATGTATTACTAAAAGCTGAAGCGTGGCATTTAATGTTGCTACGCTCACATTGAGCCACGTCAGCAGCCATGTCATTTCCACCATATTTTTTGTAATTTTTCAACAATTTAAAATTAGTTTTTTTCAATTTTAAAATACTAACAAATATAAAATAAATCCCACCCTTATCTCCATCATAAAGCCCACTTCTTATTAATTTGATTCCCACCACTATCTCCACCATAAATCCCACTTCTTATTAATTTAATTCCATTATATATATATATATATATATATATATATATATCTAAAAGCTGAAGCGTTGCATTTATTTTTGTTACGCTCCAGTTGAGCCACATCAGCATTCATATCATTATTTCTTTTCTTTTCAATTTTCTTATAATTGTTTTTAACATTTACTCTTTTTTTTTTTTTTTCACTTTCACCAACCTTCTCCCTCCCTCACCTTTTCATCTCCCCACTATCCTTTTCATCAATATCACTCTTTCTCTTCCCCTTCATCTTCCTTTATTTTGTCTCTTCCCATTCACTCCCTCTTACTATAAATTTGTCACTATCTCTTCCATTCTATGCATAGTTTTCCTCACAAGAGTTTTTTTTTAGCTCTCTCTCTCAATTTTAATGGTTTTTTTTTTTTTTTTTTTTTTTGCATTTCTACTTTAGGTTGATAAATTTGTATTCCATAGAACCCTACTTTAGGTTAATGCGATTTAGTTTTGTGTTGAATGTTATCCTCGATTCTTTAGTTTAGTTGAGTTTTTTTTTTTTTTTTTTTTTTTTTTTTTTTTTTATTGTTAAATGTTATCTTGCTATGTTATAAAGAATTAAATATAGTAATGTGATTTAGTTTTGTGTTGATGTTATCCTCAATTCTTTAGGTTGTTTTATTTATTTATTTTTTGTTCTCTTTTATTGTTAAATATTAGCATATTATGTTATAAAGAATTAAACATAGTATATAAAAATATAATATTATTCTATTACATAGCATGATACAGAGAATTTGGTATTTGTTGTTATATTTTTTATTTTTACTTTTTTCCTTCTCATCTTATGTTATTCAGGATCAAAATCTTTTAAAGTTTCTAGGGTATTTTAAGACATAGATCTTGCCACATCATCCATCCACCAAAATAACGATTCCCAAAAAAAATAAAAAATCAACCTTATTCACCGTTTGCCATTTAACCAAAAACAAACTACAGAGCTGTAACTTAATTTCTCCCGCATTTGTCCCACGACCAATCTACATAGTCATATTCAATTTTGGGCTGAAGGTACAAATTTAAGTATTTGAAAGGAATTTCCACTAGGAAAAGAAAAGCCTAGCTGTTAAATTTATGTATTAAATTAGTACCTACTTGAAAATTTAGAACATAAAAACCAAAAACGTTGCTCTTCTTTGGACCAAAACGTACCTTAAAATTTTCAGTATTAGATAAGCACTTGAGATTATTTGGATCAAAACTCAATTCGGCCTTTTGTGCTTTTTTGGTTTCTGCTGGCTTTGATCATTGAACAAACTCTTTTCTTTTGGTTTTGCTTCTTTCTTGTAGATTTGATATAAAATTTATTCAATAAAAAAATAGTATGGGTTTAGTTGAAATTTTTTTTATTACGTGGAGAATATTGGCAATGTTTGCTTTCTTTTGCAAAACCATCAAGTCCACGATGGTGATTTCCTTCCATTAATATTTCCTCATAATTTTGGTAAGGTGAATAAATTTGAATTTTTTTTTATAGCATTCAATAATGGTTATGGTAGTGAATTGATAATATGGCAGAATCTTAGTCTTTTATTTTAAAAGAAAAGTGAGAATGTAAAGAACTTTATATGGTAGACTACCTTAGAAACTCTAGAAGATTTTGATCCTATTATTTAACATTTAAATTCAGTCAAATCTTCCTTATTATTAAATTATTTATAATTTTTCTTATTTTTTATTTTTAAAAATTTAACATAGAATATTTTATTTAAAGTAAATAAAAATGTCGTAAAAAAATTGTACTCATTTTTTTTTTTTTTACATTTACACTTTGTCTAACCTTTCTTCTTCCCTTTATCTTTTTATCTCCCCACTAGCCTCCACTTTAATATCACTCTTCTTATTTCCCTTCATCTTTCTTTATTTTGTTTCTTTTTATTCTTATCATCATAGTATTAATTTGTCATTCTCTCTTCCATTTTATATATAATTTTCTCTCACAAAAAAAAAAAAAAATTTTCATTTCACTCTCTTTAATTCTCACTCAATTTTTTGGTGGATTTTTTAAAAATTTTTTGCCTCTTTGTTTTAGGTTGATTAATTTTGGTGTTCTTTAAAACTCTACTATGGGTTGATGCAATTTAGTTTTGTGTTTAAATTTTTTTTTTGTTCTTTTTTTTTTTGTTAAATGTTATCCTATAGCATTATAAAGAATTAAAGATACTATATAAGAATATAATAATATTTTATTATATAACATGATTTGGATAGGTGTTTATTGTTATATCTTCTATTTTTACTTTTTTTTTCTTCTCATCTTATTTTATTCACCATTTAAATTCAGTCACATCTTCCATATCATTAAATTATTTATATTTCCACTCCTCTTATTTAAAAAAAAAATTTTAATATTTAATATTTAACTTAAATTCAATAAATAAAGAACAAAAGAGTAGATAAAAAAAAAATCAAACGTCAATTAGTAATAAAGAGAGAGAGAGAGAGAGAGAGAGAGAGAGAGAGAGAGAGAGAGAGAGCGGGGTTTACAGTAACGAAAAAAAAAACAATACAAAGTAATAAAGAATAGATAAAGAAAAAAAAAAAATCAAACATCAATTAATAACTGTTAATTGGAAAACAAAGAGACTGTAGGGAGAAGTAAAAAAATTAAATAGATATGACCATACGGAGAACATTAAAAATTTTACAGTGCAATAAAATCAATTGTTATATTCACTTAAAATATTAAATCAATAATCAAAAATGAAATACAATCATATTACTACATTTAAACTTAAATCTAATCAAACTCTAATCATAGAAACCGTATTTCCATTCATAACTAAAAGGAAGATGTTCTCCAGTAATCATATAAATTACATAGGAAATAAAGTCAGGAAATTTTAAAATCCCTTTTTTGACATTTCATTTAACCCTTTATATATATATATATATATATATAATCTTCATACATCAATACTTTTAAAAATCTAATGAATGATGTTACATCTCATTTAAAGCCTCTGTTATGCAAATCATCAACCAGTAAATATATGATAATACTAAGAAATGTTATGAATAAGATCATGGAGTAGTAGAAATTGGAATAAATAGAGTTTACTTAAAGTATATATAAAGATTCATATTAAAAAAAAGTATATGTAAATGTTAAAAAAAAAAAAAAACAAAACAAAACTTAGGTACAGTACTTAGATGCTGTTCCTTAGATTCTCCTTTTAAAATTTGGTCATGTGGCTATTTTTTCATGGGATGAAAAGCGTATTTTATAGTTAAATAGCCATATGGCTAAATTTTAAAAATGGAACTTAAAGAACAACACATAAGGTACTGTACATAAGTTTTGTCATAAAAAAAAAGGAGTATAAGTAAGGTTTTTATTAATTTAAAAAATAATGAAAAATCAATTGTTAATAATAATAATAATAATAATAATAATAATAATAATATATTTAATGAGATTGCCCTAAAAAAATTATCCTGCGTAACACGCGGGTTTGCGACTAGTAAGCATAAAACACGAAGTACTAAAGAAGACAGCCTCCCAGCTCACTTTCATATTTTGCAACTTTCAACACTTCAATGTTCCAATACCATGGTCTATGCATGTTTTCCCACTCTTGGGAAGTTGGGTTTTCTTTTCTTCCCAAGATGGTGGTTCAGATTTTTTTTTTTCCTCTATTTTTATTTTATTTTCTTATTTTGCGTGGCAACAAGTGAAGTGGATGTGCTGGCAGCTGGTTAAAAATCAACCAAACTCTTTCAGTGCTTGCTCTACCCCGATCAAGTGGCTGAAGAGAATAGAACAAATGATACTAGGCTTCCTATTGAAGAAAGCTAGTACTGAAATGGTTTACAGGTTGATATAACTAGCCTACTAGTAATAAATAATTTAATCAATTTGCTCTTTTTCAGTACTAGCTTTATTTTTGCATACTTTGGGTTTTCTTCGGTCTCCTTTAACCTTTCTGGGAGAATGCTGAATGTGTGAAATTAGCCATTACGGATAAAACTCCAGAAAATGTGCATTTGGAAAATTTACCACAAATCCAAAATTTGATAAAACAAGAAAAGGAAAAAAAAGAAAAGAAGGGAAAATCTGTTAACAATTGAAAAAGAAGAAAATAAAACAATGTCATGATGTTTTGAACATAAATTGGACTTACAGATATGGAGGATTTTCCATGTCCTGTGCTCCAAATTAATTGAGGATCATATTCTATATATCCCCATAAAAAAATACATTCTATACATATCACAAGTTTTTCCCTCAGAAACATGTTTGTCCTGATAAAATATCACAGGATTTTCATTCTACTCTCTTCCTGATAAATATTTATATGCCTGCAGACCATTGAAATCTTCATCTTCCCCATATATATGTTCATCTCAACAGTCAAAACCAAGATACATATACTAACATTCTAACAACAAACATCTAAAAACACCCCCTTCCACTTCCAACTCATCTGACACAGAGCTCCCACTTCTGCAAAGTCTCAGAGAGGTGGTTCATAGTAGCAACCCCCCTCATCTTATAAGAAAAACAATACTAAAATGGTGGCCTTGCTGCGTTGCCACTACCCCAATTACCAAAAGTATCACCTGGGAAGGCTGTATAATTTCCCATGCTCACCCCCAAATTATAAAAAGGAACACCACCACTGCTGCCACCGCTTCCTCCATCACCCAATTGGCCACCGGTCGCTCCCGAAGTTTGTGAAGCTGTAGGCTGTACCTGCACTCCTGACTCTTCCTCCTCCAATGGTAACCTATCATACACTGCATTTGCAAATGATGCAACCATCAAAAGCACAGAACTTGAAGCTGTCAAAGGTGACACCACGCTCCCTCCCATGACTTGTCCTTGCCCACCTGCCAAAAAAATAGTCAAACCACCAGTTCCCGGAGGAGCTGGTGGTGGCAGAGCTGTCCCAGTCAGAGACAATATGTCAAACCTCCCATGTAATGTTACAACACTCCCAGCTGGTGATGCTGGCTGTCGCAAAGTTACATTGGTGACAGAACCACTGCCACTAAGGACACAAACTCCACGGCCACGGCGCAAGGCGTAATTTGAGACTGACTCAACTATGTCTGAACCAGCAGAGACTTCAAGTACGTGGGATTTCAGTGCATTTGGGCTGTCCCGGGTGATGATTATCGGTGGCTTGGGCTTGTTTTTGGAACCAGCAGGACGGCCACGAGGCCTGCGACTAGAGGTTGCTCCTGAACTTGTAGTGGGGGCATCAGGGTCCGTACTAGGTCTTCGCTCTTTCTCTGGAGAGTGCTTGGAATCTGTGAGTTGGGGCTGTGATGGTCTTTGTAGTTGGAGCTCCGGTCCCAGGAGCTGGTGGACATAGCGAGAACCTGCTGGTTCTAAGCCACTCATCTGCTCAATCTATTTCTCTCTCTCACACACACACTCTCACTACCTATTTATCTATATTAGCTAGGAAGAAGATATGACTATGGAAACTGTTTCCAAATTGTTATGGAGCTAGCATTTCTTCTAAATTAAAGAGAAAAATCAACCTAGCTAGAGAATTAAGTGATTTAGCTCTGTGAGAACTCTAGACTAGAAACCAAGTAATGTCACTTTCCCATTCCCAATATGAGCCGCTATCTCTCTTACCTTTTCAAAGATTGAAGATTTTGACCCCAAAGCATATAACTAGAATTAGAGGAGTTGTCCACTTACTTAGAAGAGATTTCCCATACAGGTTTCTGAACTGTTTGAGTCGGACCCAAGTGAAACAAAGAAGGGAAAATAAAAGGTTAAGATTCAGATCTCGGAAGCTAATGCTAGCTGTTTAATTCTTAGAAATTCCTAGTAGTAGCAGGTACATTCTGCTTTAATGAAGTTGCTTGCCCCTACCCAGCTTTAGATCTTTCAGGAAAGAAGCAACTAGGACAGGTAGAAGCCTAGCTATAAAACCAAGATGGCGAAACCCTTTTGGTTAACAAAGGAGAGATGTAATATTATAATATTCATGAAAAACTTGTATGATTATATTATATGTATTAGAATGAAGTTTAAAATGATGTTCTTTACTTCTTTGTAGCACCCTGTGTTTTTGAATGCCTGAAAACTTAACTTAAGATCGAATGAATTCAAAGCGAGGAGTTTGAGGAAATGGATTTGTGGAAAGCCGAGAGAGAAGCTGTTCTTTTTCTTTTTTAAGTTAGACAAACTCATTTTCTTTACATTAAATTAAGAAAAAGAAAGAAATAAAATAAAGGAACAAGCATGCATATGCTTTCGTGTCTAGGAAGGCAGGAGTCTAGGGAGAACCGAATCAATGACAGAATGCTAACTCGTGGAGGTAAAAGGCTATACATGAATTATGCTGCCCTGTAGCATATTGCAGTATGTAATATGGTTATATATATATATAGCAGAAACTTCTTCCCTGGGAAAAAGTTTGGATGCTCCTGAATTTTGCATCGTTGAGGGTCAAAGGTAACACTCAGGGATAACTTAGGAACTCCATGGCTCACCCTTTTACGTATTACTATATATGCTGCCTAACATAGCTTGCATTGCACCATTTACAAAGTGGACTCAGCAGGTCCGTAGTCCGTTTGGATAGAATTTATTTTGCTGAAATTAAAAATTAAAAACTGAAAATATGATAGTAAAATATTATTTAAATGTGTAAATAGTATTATGAGAACTATTTTTAATAAAAAAATTGTTAAAAAATAAGATTTATGAGATTCACTATAAGTTGAAAAGTCAAAAAATGTAACTACTATCTATGAACAGTAGCTGCACAGTAACAGTTGGCTAAAACGTGAGCTTAAAAAAAAAAAAAAAAAAAAAAAATACAACGCAAACGTAAACTTGAAAAGGTGAATCCAAACTCACAATCAAACCTAACTTTATGTTCTTATGTTTAAGTGTGAATGGTATGTTAGGTAAGTATTTCAAACAATTAATTAGCCTCTTTTTTTTTTTTTTTGTCTCTTTAACTCCAAATTAATTAGGAAAAGTTTCCTTCATTGCTTCACATCTATTCTTGGACATTCTTTAATTTCTGAAAATGTTAGGGCTCATGTGATAATGAAGAAAGCTTTTCTTAATTAAGATATTAAAGATATGATGGGATGTGTGTATTTGATTAGATAATTAACAACTCGCGTAAACACATCGCATCACATCACTTCTGTTCCTATTATAGTAGTAATAATTATTGCACATTCTTATAAAAAAAATAATAATAATTATTGCACATTACCATATATATATATTCGGTGTAAAGTGTGAACCTCCTTAAAATATGCTGGATGTTTGACTTTATTAAATGTGGATATTAAGGAGGAGTTTGGTTTAGCTTTTTTAAGTGAGTTAAAAAAAAAATGAAATTTTTAAAAGTACAGTATGACATTAGGCTTTTTGTAAAAGTTAAGTGTTTGGTAAAAGTAATTAAAAAGTACTTTTTGAAAAAATTGAATATTTGACTAGCACTTATAAAAGCGGTGGTTTGAGTGGTAAATTACTAAAAAGACAATGTATATATAAAAGAGTTTATTTTATACTTAAATCAACTACTTGTGATAAATTGATACTGATTTTAATTTGAACATACTATTACAATTATTTTTTTCTTTCTAAAAAAATTATTTTTTTTCTCACTAATATTAGCTAATAATAACCTACAACTTAAAATTTATTGTGAAAATATTGTGATAATTGATACTGATTTTAATTTGAACGTACTATTAAAATTATTTTTTTCTCACCAATATTAGCTAATAATAACCTACCACTTAAGATTTATTGTGAAAGTATTGTGATAAAAATTGATACTAATTTTAATTTGAACGTACTATTAAAATTTTTTTTTCTCTTTCTTAAAGATTTTTTTTTCCACTAATATTAGCTAATAATAACCTACTACTTAAAATTTATTGTGAAAATATTGTGATAAAAAATGATGTGAATTTTAATTTGAACGTACTATTAAAATTATTTTTTTTCTCTTTCTAAAAAAATTATTTTTTTCTCACCAATATTAGCTAATAATAATCTACCACTTAAGATTTATTGTTAAAGTATTATGAAAATATTGTGATAAAAATTGATACTAATTTTAATTTGAACGTACTATTAAATTTTTTTTCTCTTTCTAAATTTTTTTTTCACCAATATTAGCTAATGATAACCTACCACTTAAGATTTATTGTGAAAATATTGTAATAAAAATTGATACTAATTTTAATTTGAATGTACTATTAAAATTATTTTTTTTCTCACCAATATTAGCTAATAATAACCTACCACTTAAAATTTATTGTGAAAATATTGTGATAACATTTCCTTCCTTTTTCCTTCCCCCCCCCCCCCCCCCCACATTTTTTTCTCCTCCACTCACTTACTGCATTTCCTTCTTTTTTCTTTTTTTTTTCCCCTCTTTTTTTCTCCTCCACACATGTACCCTTACTCTTTTCCTTTTTTCCTCTCTTTTTCCATACCACTTCCTCCAAGCTCCGGAACGTTCCACAGAGTTCTCCTTCTTCCTCTTTTTTTTTTTTTCTTAGCACTTCATTTGCAAGATTCTTTCCCTCTATCCCATTAAAACACACAAACTTAAAGGGCACACCACACCATTTGATTCTCATTAAACGAAGATAGAGGGGAAATCCAAAAGGGAGGAATGGGTCAGATCGGTGCTTGATCTCTGCCTTCATTGCTGCTTGTCTTCCTCTCCACTATTGCTTGATCTCTTCCCCACTGCCAACGACATGCGGCAGAAATGGGTCCGATCGGTTTTTTTTTTTTTTTTTTTTTTTTTTTCATTATTGGGTTCCTTTGTAAAATTGTGTTATAAACCAAGGGATAAAATTGGGTTTTTGGGAAATTTGCGCAACGGTAACTTGAAACGCACCAACGCTTTTTTGCAATGGACCTGAGGGCTGCTTTCGTGAAACGCGCTTTTCCTTCACAAATGAAAACGTAGCTTTTTTAGAAAACGCAACTTTTAAAATTTACCAAACGCACTTATTTATTTGATTTCAAAAAGCGCGTTTCAGCTTCTAAAAGCTGAAACAAATGGGCACTATATGTAAACTTTTTTTTTGGTAGAAAATATTGTGTAAACCAGTGTAAATCAAGTAGTGTAAAACAACAAATAGTCTAATTATAGAGAGTAGTAATTTTCTTAAACTTTTGTACCTGGACATGCCTCATTATGATGGAAGATGTTATAAAAGTAAAACGTTAAACTCGGCTCAATCTCAAACCAAGCCTAGCAATATGCAAACTTAAGCTCATCAAAAAGTCTAAGAGCTTGAGTTTGGCTTGGCTCAAACATAATTCATTATTCAAGTCTAGGTCGAGCTCAAAATTAAGCTCTTGAACTTAAGATCCAACACAAATATATTATCAAATGCTTAAATCTCTCAAAATTAAGTAAAAAGAAAAATAGCATAGTAATTATGTCATGCTTATAATCCCACTTGTGATTAGCAATTCTTCAAATTACATGCTATCATATGCTAAAAAAACATGTCATTAAGTAAGATATGAGTTTATTTGTAAAGCTCATATCAAGCTTATTTGTATGAGTGTTATTGTTTACGATTTTGTTTATAAACAATTTTTTCAGCCTGGGCTTTACTAATTTATTAAAACTTAGCTTGTTTAAAAACAAATATATATATATATATATATATATAAGCAATCTTTTTATCAAGTCAAACACGAATGGTTAGCTTAGTTCATTTACAACACTACGTTTATATAACCATACATTTTCACCATAACCATAAGCAATCCACAGCAAGGGCGGATCCTAAGTGCAAAATTCAAAACGATTGATTGAAGCATGCTCTAGGTACGTTGTGTTAAACTTTGTTTCCACTAACAACTTTGTGAAAGATGAAGCCTCATCTTTGTCCAATTATATTCATCCTGCAGCATTTTTTTGCAGCATGTCTTAACGATCCGTGGAAGCAAGAGTACGATGTTTTTTTTTTTTAGTTATTGGTTGCTAACAAGAATTTTTCCCTACCACGATTGAATACCATGCTCTTAAGACCTTTAGTTTTTTAATTATTCACTTTTATCTTTACTATTTTGCTAGCCAGTCCTGTAACCTAATTAGCAAAGTTTCTCATTGTGTGTGTATATATATACATACTAGCATTACTCCTGTGCGTTGCATGGTTTTGGCTATAAACTTTTAGAATAATTTTATTGAAAAATAATAAATTAATAATCACTTGAGTTCAGATCATATAAATTGTATATAAAATATTGTTCTTTGGATTCAAACAATCACACAACATATTCATATGAAAAAAGTTCCTGAATTTAATAATTAAAAACCTAAGGAAACTTAACCATAGGTTTTTCATTTGCCAGAATATTTGTAGTACATCTAAAATGTGTTATGCACTTGAAGAGTATAGACTACATGGTATTTTGTTTTTCAAACCTTTAAAGAGTTACGCTTTGATACACTAATGACCTCTTTTATCTAAACGGGATCTCCTTAAAAATGAGTGGAGAATCATGAAAATTTAATATTTAAGGAGTCTTAAGGGAAAAAAAGGATATAGACAATTGTTAGAAAAAATTATTAGTTCAAGCAAATAGTTGCATGATCATATAGATTTAATATTACTTGCTAATAGCAATCTTGTGAAGGAATATGTTTTTGATATTTATAACATGCTATGTTAAAAATATATATTTTCATGAATATTGTATGAATTTGAATGCCTGGCCCACAAGTTGGAGTATGTAGGCCCAAAGAGCCCAAAACAATGAATTTCTAGAGAGTGGATTAGAGAACTGGGCTTTAATAAATTGGACAATAATCAGAGTGTACTCCGAAAATTAAAAGATGAAGATGGATTGATTAAATTTACAGAAAATCATCATCGGCAAGATCCGAGAAGGTCAGTTTATGTATATATTTCTTAAGTATGGTTACAAGCTTAACTCTCAATGTCTACAATATTTTTCTCTTCATTCTTCGATCCCATCTCTCTTTGCTCCCCATTCCTTATATACTCCGTTTCTCTTTCATCTTCATCCTCCACGTGCAGGTCAGATGATTGGTGCTGATACTTGTCCCGTCAGCACCTTCTTGAAGTCCTTAAATAATAGTTGTAAACTACTATTCAAATATCACTTCTTCATTAATGCGGCCAGAGTGTTAGTTGTAGAGTATTTAATGTGGTGGTAGCAGCTTTTCCTTTAGATATTTTTCAATTCTTTACTGTACTGTATGCTCGCAAGGTATGCCCTTTCTAGTATAACCTTTTGGTGCATCATCCTAGATAGTAAAATACATACCTTGACTTTTACTTTGCTCAGCCAAGGATTTATTCCTCCTAGGATCACCTTCCTTATTTTGCATAGTCCAAAATTGGTAGTGAAGCTTACCATCTACACCTTCTATGACCCGACCTCGAACATTTGAATCTCCTCGGATGGGCCCAAGGCCCAATATATGTATTTGGGCCTCTAGTCCCCACTATAGCCCCTCAAAATTCCAATTTCTCCTCCTGTCCGAGGAGAAAAAATGGAGTTTTGACTTTTAAGAGTTAAGATAACTTGTTTTTCCTTTGTTTTCACACGTGGGAACACAATTTCACGTGCTCTACAACTACTACTAACGCTTCCGATCCCGCGATGCATTATTAATAGCTCCAGGCAGCGCCTTGTTCTCCCCATCCAACGGTAGGAAGCAGATCTAACGGTGGACATTTCTCCTTGAAATTTGAGCGAGATAACTCCCACCCAATTACATCTCCTATATAAAGCACCTAGGGAAATCATTTTTCCCCATTTTACAACCCTTCAAGCTCTCAAGAGACTTCAAACACTCCACTCCTCAAGATCTTCTAAGTATTCCAACTTCTCAATCCTTTTTTCTCAAAAATACCTGCTTCTTTCTTAAAAGTTCCAGGGCTAGTACACGTGCTTCTCTTTGTAAGTTTCTAAATCTTTAAATAAATTTTTTGTGTTTTTTTTTCCTCTCTCGGTCAAGCTCCTCGGCCTTCTGTTCTTTATCTTTTCTTTTAGAAAATTTCTTTCATGTCCATATAGTTTGTCTAGATGGGTAGATTCAAATATCTCGTAGATTCTGATTCTACCATGGAGGCTTTTAGGGCTAGATACCATATCTCTCGAGGAGTAAACCTAAGGCATTGCTCACCAAACCGAATACATACCGATAGGGATGTGGGTGAGGTGATCATTCCCGTAATTGCCTTCATAGAAGGGGGAATGACGCTCCCCATCGGCACACTGACCCGAGACTACCTCCTCAACCACAGGTTGTGTAATACCCCAATTTTGTTTTTATGATTTTCATCGTACTTTGTCATTTTAATATAGAGATGATGTACTATATGTGTGTGTGCAAAGTAAGATGAGAGTAGACAATTTTGTGGTGCTACTAATAGGTGAGAAAATTAAAGTTTTAGTGTATACAATTTAGCGCAACAATTAAAATAATAAATAAATTAAAGATGAAAATGTTTTATGGGCTTATTGGAGACTAAAGAAATAAGCTCAAGTGGGTTTTAAACTCCAGCCCACTACTCCACCAAGCCCACATCTTTGATGCGTTAAAATATAAGGTGGAGGAAAAGATAAATTAGGGTTTCATCACTAAGGAGGCTAAGAGGTGTTTTTCCTTGGAGTGTAGAGCACATAGAATTGAAGAGGCAACCAATTGTTCTAGGTACGATTTTCTCACTGTTAGAAACAAAGAATTAAAGGGTTAGAATTTTATCATTGAAATGATAGTGGTGTGTAGATTGTTAAAAGGGATATTTTCCTAGAATATGATTTTACAGTACTACGTTAATACTTAAATCCTAGGTTACCACTATACGTGTTCTAGAACTAAAGTCAAAGTTATTAAATCATGAATATGGATTTCACGTTTTTCATTTGGACACACACACACACACACACACACATATATTAAATCCATGAACAAGTCATAGTTTTGCCCACCGTTTTCTTTTGGCTATATATATATTAGTTTAAGTTGCTAGTAGTCAGTGCACGTTTTTATTAGGTTGCCTATAGTTGGTATTTTTAGAACAAAATCCTTGTTACAAAGCTTATTCATGTAAATGGCTTTACGTATTCATTAGGTATATATTAAATCCTAGGTCAAAAATATTTTGGCTACTGCCTTTCTCATGGTAATATGAGTTTCGATTAATGCAAGGGAATATCATTGTTTAGAATATCATTAATTAGCAAAATTTTAATTTAGTGTTAAAAGGGTAATTAGTTCAGCAAAGTATAATTTTGGTGAGTCAATTTATATAGTTCTATAAGCTTTATATTTTGTAGAAGATATTAAGGATATTTCTGTGATTGATTATAGGTCCTATTTAAGAGTATTTGAGACTATTTGGAGGGTGTTTTAGCTAAACTTTCAGATTGATTCAAGTGCTGTAAGTAATTATACATAATATGCACAAGTTTTATTTTTTAAGTTCTTAGAAGTTAAAGGTTTTCAAAAGTTATGTTTTTAAAGCTTACGTTTTCTAAAGTTTATCAAAAGCATATTTTATACCATTGAAAGAGAAATTTCGACTTTTAAATAATGTTTTAAAGAGAAACTTCGAATTTTAAATGACGTTTTAAGTGTCCAAATATCATTTAAAAGATGATTTTTTTAAACTAAACTATTTTCCAAAAATAATTGAGTTTCAAAGTAAGTTTTCTAAAAAGATTCTTGTTCTTAAATTGTTAAAACCAAGTGATTCCAAAGTCATATTCCTATTCTCCAAATGGTATTTAAAATGTTTCTTTTAGCAAATTGAAATTTTAGATTTACTTAAGAATTGTAATATATTCGTATAAATTCCTCAATTCATCTTTGTTCCCTAAGGGAGTCAAGCATCCTTTGATTTATGTTCTATTCGATATTGTGATTGTTGATATGCCTCTATATTTGGAATAATTGTTAATATCAAGTAATTTATTATATTTTGTATATATTTTGTTTTGTGATATGTGGCTCAAAATAAGTGTTTTTAGAATTGATCAGATATATCAGGTATATATGTAAATCCGCTCACAGAATTTTATGTAAAAATATGTGTTGATCCCTCACCAGCAGGGGTTAATACTGGTATCTGCTCACAGGATTGTATGTGAGAATATGTGATGTGTATATGTGACACTGTGCTCTGATCAATTATATGTATGTGTTTACTAATGATTTTAAGATGTGATTACATATGTATTAAGTGATTCATTATGTGTTTTGGAATAATTATTTTTGATATTATTGAATGAGTTTGGGAAAAATCAAAATACTCGTGCTTTGCTTGACTCTATTCCGTTGTGTATTCTGTATAATTACTTACTAGATGTGTGGCTTACCCCATCAATTACAATTTTCAAATTAAAGTTTAGTTGGAGAACTGAACCATTGGATTGCTTCGTAAGGTGCAAGGTAGAGCGTGAGAGTTTTTAGGCGGAGTCAATAATACTTGAAGCCTTAAAAGATTATTAGTTATTTTTCTTTATTCCGCTTTAGATTTCACAGTATTTTGGAGATTAATCTAAATTGAGGATTTTAGTATTGTAAAAGATTTATTAAGATCATTGTTTATTTGGAGTTTTATTGAATTATGTTTAAATTAGGGCTTAGGTGGCACAATGTCATCTACATGTACGAGTGTCATTACCTCAAATCTCGATCTAACATTGTTAGAATGGTATCATGCCTTCCTAAGTCCAATAAGGGCATGAAGGATGATTACCTGATAGCGTCTAAAGAATGACGCGACGGTCTTCACTGCCCAACTCGGGAGGGAGAACCAGGTGCGGTTCCTAGATTTAGGTCCCTCGGCATGGGATTTAACTCCTGTATTGTTACTATTTCTATTGATGTCTCTTTGTTTTATTTTGATGATGGATTTTGTCAATTTGACCATAGTTTTCTCCTCGGATATTTTTGCAGACAAAAGGCACGTCATTCTCGACTTAGCCTTGTCAACGTTGCCGAACTCAACAAGTTGCTGTGGTCCGAGATTTACATAAGTGTAGACGGGCAATTGCGAGCCATCCACGAGATACTAGGCTTACAACCCCTGTCCTCGGCATTTCAAGACGTGGGCCAAGCTATAGGGGCAGGCGACCCCAGAATCTATAGGATAGACGTTTCTCAGCCCGAATACACATATATAGTAGTGGTACACTCATCCTTAGGCCAAAGGCTTATAAGGCATGAGTGGGAGGCGTCTCTCCCCGATGTGGGATTGAACAAAACCTTGAAGACTAAGGCTCAAAGCCATATCCGAAGAGGACAATACTTGATTGGGGGCCAAGATGAACGTCCTCCCACAAATATTATTCAAATGTGTTGTGGGTGATAAATATAGGTATGAATATTGATATTTCTAAAAACCAAAATAAAAATTAATTACAGTGAAATTTAATATAATAAAAAAAAGTTACATGCTCATAATATTAGACAATTTCTTTCACACACATATAATATCATTAACAACAAAAATAAAAATGAGCAATAGTAACGTAAAAATTTTACTACACAAGAAAACTAATTTAATCTAATAACGCACATATAAACATAACACAAATATAAATAGAACTCTTGTTGTAGGAGAGAAAACAAATTTTGATAATTCTTAAATAATATTTATAGAGGTTTATATAATAGATTTCATGGATTTAAAATTGCATTTATGTCTCATAAGCAAAACCTTTATAAAAAACAAAAAACAAAAACAAAGAAGAGAAATACATACTTGTAATAGTTTGGACGGTAGGTTTGATAAAGACTTCTACTATGGATTTCACAAACATCAAATTGCCTAAGAAAACAAACAAACAAACAAACAAAGGAGAGTTAGATTTCTAAACAACATAGAAATTGTAAGAGAATGAGAATTATTGATAATGGGGAGAGAAATGAAGAAGAAGAGGTTGTGCCTAAGCATATATAAAAATACACTGAAAATAAGTATATATATATATATATATATAGAGAGAGAGAGAGAGAGAGAGAGAGAGAGAGAGAGTTTACAATTGTAAGGAAGTTAGATTTCTAATCGTTCTAGAAATTATAAGAAAAGAAGAATTAACTTAGGAGGTATGTATATCAAAAAAAAAAAAAAAAAAAGTTATATAGTCATTGAAAGTAATGTGTTAAAAAAAATTAAGAATTTTAAAAAGAGAAAAAGAAAGAGAAAGAAAGTAAGTAAACGTTAATGACAATAAGGAAATAGGAATTTTTTTTTTTTTTTTTAAAGTTATAATCAGCTTAGAAGGTTAAAGTTATCCAAAGAAGAAGAAGTTAAACTCAACAGAAATTTATCCAAAAAAGTGAAAAAATCTTAGAAGAAAAGTTGATAATAAAAAAATTATATCTATAAATTTTTGCGCATGTAGTATGTTGTTGTTGTTTTTTTTTTTTTTAATTAAGATTTTTTAATAAAGGATTAGATGAGAATTTTAATTGTAATCAAATTAAGCTAGAATTTGGATTGTAATCAAAGTAAGATTTTTATAAACTTAAAAATTATAGGAGAAGAAAAATTATTTCTATTTTTTCTTAAAATCTAAAAAAAAATTCCGCAATTAAGTGAAGCCACTTGGCGCAACCACAATTTCTATAAGCCCAACATTTATTATATAGTACATGATATGATATGATATATATATATATATATATATATATCAGGGACGGACCCAAGATTTTTAGCTAGCGGGGGTCGGAGTATAAAGAAAAAAAAACTCCAAATAAACATTCATATAATATTGAAAAATTATAAATACACAAAATCATTGTTTCTAAATACATTAAGATGCAATCATTTACTAACAAAAACAAAAACATTTTTTTTTTAATACTAGGTTGGCTAGGATTTTTTTTTTTGAAATTAGAGCATTCACAATGGTGGTGCTCAAAATTTTAGCTTTTGATACATTAAAATGCTACTTTATCTATTTTATCACCTCACTTTACAATATATCCGATATCAAATGTTCTATTTTTTTTATCACTTCATTTAAAATAATATAAACAACTCATTAAAATAAAAAAGGAAGAGAGAGAATTTGAGTTTTCTAATTGAAGGAAGAGATATAATCTTAGTAAAATATTTTATTTTATTTTTAACAATTTGCTACAGTCAACTGGTATTTATACCAGTTTACTATTGTTGCAAAAAATTTAGCTTTAGGTTTAGCTTCTCCAATAACATGATTTTTTGGTTCATTGGTGGCCAAATAGTTTTTTTTTTTGGGTTAAAATACAATCACCGTTGTAAATGTTTTTATTGTGTTTGTTAAGTTTTAGGATTGGATAATTTCTATTTTGGTGAAATTAGCTAGTCTTATTGAGTAGAAGAGAGGCCTAAAGTTTTGGAAGGGGGGCCCAACTACAAAAATTAAATATATGATAAGTAAAAAAAAAAAAAAAAAAATTTGGACCTAGGGGGGGCCACCCTGGGTCCGTCACTGATATATATGTAGGGGGTTAAATATCGGGCCCAACCCACTAAGAATGGGCTAAGAGGGGAATCCAATACAATTAACTTAAAGAGATGGGAATGTAGGCCAAATCTTTGATTCCCTAAAATTGTGGCTTAATGATTAAAGAAGTAGGAGGTGCTACAGAGATAACACTTGGCAGAAATTGTAAAACAAAAAGAAGAAGATTGTTATTTAATTCTCTACTCAGGCTGGTTGAGGAACACTTGCACTTAAAGAAAAATACAACTTTGGTATAGCTCTTGTCTCTTTCTCTTTCTTTCTCTATCTCTCTCTTAACTTTTTCAATCCCCTTCTTAAGTGGGATCTTCATTCCTTTTATAGCCATTTGAATTGCATCCCAACCTTCCACTTAGAGGGCTGCTAATCTTTCATTGGATATTTGTCCCATCACTACCTTGCTGATGGTGGTAGAGTAGATTACAAACTGTGAGGGCACTATTCAAGAGTTATTCTGCCATTAATGCGGCAGACTGAGTTGTTGAAGGGCATTTAATACGGAGGTGATGGATGCTTAATCTGGAAGTTTCCTTTCTCTTTTATCTATATGTCACCATGGTCCTCCTCGGCTTTCAATATCATAGCTCTTACAGTCTACTCCTTGTCTCCCGTGGGGTAACTACTCCTTGGCCTCCTTGGGCAAGCTACAACTCTTGGTTTTTCTGATCCATCGAGTACCTAGATTGTCTTGATTGGACTGAGCTTGGTTTGATAAACAATTAGGCTTAATTACTCCTCGGGTTGATCTTGTCAAGGGCTCTTTATCTTCGGGCTCCTCCCCCCACCCCACCCCACAATATATATAAATATAAATATATATATTTTTTTTCACGGTCACAAATTGTTCATAATATACTTCAAAAAAAAATTTCTTATTTTACCTCCACTTCAACCGGTGATTTCATATTCCAATTTAATAACTTGGCTTTGTGTCATTTTTTTCTTCTTGATAACTCAATTATTATAATAATTAAGTGGAAAGGAAAATTTAAACAAATTCAATTATTACAATGGGAGGAAAAATTTAAACCCTAAATGTTTTCTATTTTTTTTTTAAATATTAAGAGATATTAGTTGAATTATAAGGTTCTTAACATTTCGATTTATTTTTAAAACCATATATTAAATTTTATTTATTTTTAAAAAATCTAATCTAACCATAAACTGTGACAAATCTTTTTTTTTGAAAGGTGGTCCCATACCTTTTAATGGCTGGTCAGGCCACCTTAGTAAAATCATCAGTGGTGACCATCCCCATATATGCCATGCAAACCATGATGCTTCCTCATAAAATTAGTCAACAACTAGACAAATTAAATTGTCAGTTCTTATAGGGGGATACCAACCAGCACCGATGCTGTCATACAGTTAGCTAGGACACAGTAACCTTGCCAAAGGACATAAAAGGGTTGGGAATACAATCACTCCGCCATAGGAATAGGGCAATCCTTATGAACCAGGCCCGACGTCTATATCATAATCCTAATATGCTCTAGGCACAAGTCTTAAAAGCCAAATATTTCCCACATACAAGCTTGTTTACAAGTACTAGAAACCTGAGAGGGTCCCATATTTGGAAAGCCCTTTTTGACGGAATTCAATGGTTACAAGAAGTATGAAATGGATAGTAGGAGATGGGCAAACTATCAAGATATGGGATGATCACTGGATCCCTGGAGGCACCCTCCGTAGTCGCATCGAAGGACGGCTTATGCTACATGATGAATATAGCCAAGTTAGTTCATTGAGAACTAATCATACTTGGACTTTTGATTCTCTCCACGTTCCTCTCCCACCACAACTAGGGAAACTTATCAAAGGTATCCCCGTGACACATATTGCCAGGCTTTTAGATACCTTTATATGGCCCCATAATAACGGTACTTGCTCGGTTAGCTCAGCATCAAAATTTCTATATCACCAACAACAAGTGCCTGTGAACAAGCAATTGTGGAACTGGATTTGGAAATTACAATGCCCCCAAGATCCAAATATTCCTTTGGAAAGCTATGGGCAACCGACTTCCCACAAGGCAATATTTAACCTTCTCTCGTCAACACCTAAATGACCATTGTTCCACATGCAATACCCAGGAAATAACCATTCACATCCTACGTGACTGTCCATGGGTTAAAGAGGTTTAGGGTCAATCCCCGGGACTCTTGCCTCTTTCCTTCTTTCACATACCCTTACAAGCCTGGCTGCGGAGTAACGTGACTGTCGTGGGGGTTATTATGCACCAACAACTCCTTAGAACATATATTTTCCTTTTCTTTATTGGAACTTATGGCTAGCTAGAAATGAACGGATTTTCAAAAACCAATCTCGATCCCAGCATAGCCTAGTGTACACAACGGTGCAAGCAGCCACAAAGTTATTTTTCCTAGCTAGCTTCGATAAACCAGTCCAAGTTAGAATCCCGCAACTTATTCGATGGGCTGTACCACCTGACCCCTATATAAAACTAAATATGGATGGTAGTGTCATCGGCAATCAGGATTGTGGCAATCTAGATTTTCATTAAATCTGGGCATAGCAACCAATAATATGGACGAACTGGTAGCAGTCCAACAAGGACTTTTACTAGCATGGGAATTGGGTTTTAAGTTTATCTAGATTGAGATTGACTCTATTACAATGTTATCATGGTTAACTAATAGATATGCTACTTACCCTCCTGATGTGATCTCTTTAATATGTGATTGCAGGAGCCTCATGGAGCAGGAATGGTAGATATAGGCGCGTCATAGATACCGTGAAGCAAATGGATGTGTAGATGCACTAGCGAAGCGGGGAATCCGCCAATAACATCTTTTGTCTGTTTATAGTACCTGTCCCAGTTTTGTATCAAGGAAGTCAATATCGTACCGGAGGCTGTACCGGTTTGGCCACCAGTACGATATATTTTGAGTACCGATCAATACCGGTGTACCGTTTCGGGTTTACCGCTATTTTTTATATTTAATACACACACACACACACAATCTCTATTTACCATAAAACATTACCTCCTGTTTACAATAAAACATTACTTCAGTTGTTCATTGCATACAAAGAAAAAAAAACACAATATAAAAAACAAAAAATTTAATTGTTCATTGCATACAAAGAAAACAAATAATACAAATAATTAAGTTAACACAAACTACATAGGATCATCTACTCCCATCCATTAAAAGGATCTACTTCAGGACCATAATATATATGAATATTACTATCCTGCTCTTAAAAAAGTGCCACAATTACCACAAAAAAAAAAAAAAACACAGCATTTTGTGTTCCGGTCCGGTACGGCCGGTATTTTTTTCGGTACGAAATAGGGGGGGTACTTGTACTGGTACGAGGCCGGTACCAGTACAAGATGAGATGTGTCCATCGAGAGTATGAACTATTTTGTATACCACTATTTTGTAAGGGATTTGGCCAACCTCGAGAGTAATAGACTGTGTGTCCGAAGGTCAGATTATGATGTTGTTGTATGAACTCTATATAAACTAAATAAGACCTCCTGTTTCTACCCCCAAAAAAAAAAGTGGTGATTTATGTGTCCACCGATGAAATCCCTCTTCTTGTTGGTCCAGTTCTGAAGATGAGATGGGTGTCACATGCAGTGTAATGTGGATAGCTTTCCTAGAAGAGAATTAACAATTCTATAATTCAACAAAAAAAAAAAAAAGAGGAAAAAAAAAACACACACACATTTCTATAATTTGTTCCACCACCTTTCTTGAGCCACCAAAAAAGTATACGCCACTTTGGATTTTCTATTCATTTAAAAACTTCGATTAGGAACATTAGTAAAGTTTTTTTTTTTTAAAATAATAATTCTTTTTTCTTTAGGTAAATTAATAATTCCTTTTTTTTTTTCAGAATTAATAATTCGTTTAGTAGTAAAGTACCCTAAACCCTAAATATATATCTTTCATACTTTATGGAAAACAATTTAACAAATAGGTTTAATCTAGACCTGGTATTGAGCTGATCTTTTAGTCAATTTTGATCCCCTTTATTATTATTATTATTTTTTTTTTGGATTGGAAAAAACAGAGGTTTATTCTCCCCTCTTACAGCATTCACAGTTAGAAATTTTATCCTATTCTATTTTACCATTTTAAAAAGTTACTTTATTAATTATTCAATATTACCATTTTTACAATACACTAAACATCATAATTTTTATTTTACTATACTACACATTAAAATAATATACCTACATAATAAAATAATATATTCTGAAGAGAGAGAAAATGAGACAGTGGAGAGAGGATACGAGACCGTACAAAAGTTGTAGATAGAATAAAATAATAATTTTTGGATTTGCAATACTGCTACAGTACCATTGCAAATTTGCAATGGTACTGTAGCAATATTTCAAATTTTTTTTGGCTGTACCATGCCAACTGTGACCAATTGTTGACGTTTTTTTGTGCTGAAATGGTAAATCTTGGAAAAATATGTCGAATGCTCTAGACAGACTGCATGAATTTGAAAAATATATACACTCTACAGGTGGTGGATGGAAATTAGTAGGCTCTTCCAAAGTTGCTTGGCTGTACAAATGTGTGAATGCCATCTAATCAATATTTAAAAAAACTAATGCGTTGTGTTTTCTTTTGCATCTGGATTGAGCTGGCTAGGAGTTGCCACAGAGGCACAGAATATATATTTGATATTAAATAATTTGATTGTGCCTTGGATGGAATATTCTCACATTATAGAAAGGCTCAATCCTCCTACGTTATATTAATTAAGGATGGGAATGCTGCAATCTAGGCCCGTTTGATACATAAAATTAAATTATGTTTTCAATTTTTAAATAATATTATATATATTTTTACACACTTTTTCACTCACACATATTTCTAAAAAAGCTGAAAACTATTATTTAAACACACGTACCGGATGTTCCTATTCATTCTTTCTTTTTCTTCTTCGTTTTTTTTTTTTTTTTTTGATGAACTTTTCTTCTTCCTATATAAGTATATATGATGATAACTTCAACTTAAAAGAATCTTTTCACCGTTGGAAACTTTAATATTGGGCCACGTAGCTGATGATGAAAAGCTTCTCTATCGGCTTATTAATTAGCAAATTAGTAAGTGTTGGCAAATTGCATGAATTCTGCAGATTTCTGATCTAAGCAATGTTAGTAAATAAAATAAATAAGAGAGAAAAATTGACACAAAATTAATGTGATTCAACATTCTGTCTATATCCACGAAACTAGCTAGCTAGTGACAGCACAGCAAATTTTATTATTTGACAACTAGTGACTGCAAATTTTATACTGTCCAAGAAAATGTGAACTCAATATTATATATATATATATATATATATATATATTATGGTTTAACTTGATAAATTGAAATTCACAATATAATATAGTACATTTAACAATATAAAACGCGGCAATTTACCAAAATCTACCAACCATATGAACAGGAACAAGCAAGGCCAGGTTATACGTATTTGCTGGCTGTTCTTGAACTTAATCATATCTCCCCAAAAAAAGATATTACTCCAACTTAACTCTTTTTCAATTAATTTAATGATCCCTTAATTAACTTGCTTTTCATTTATATGTGAATAAGAAAAAGAGATGGGTACCTCGATGACCTTTTTTTGAGAAGACAATCAAAGAGTAATTTCTTCTTTTTATTTTTTCAACGTACGTGAGCTAGCTGATCATTTTATTATCCTGATCCTGCAGTGCAGGGTCAATGATAGTAAAGGCAAACCTTATCTAATACACACCGTTATGGTATGACGTGCAAAGCACATGAATGTGGCTCTTCATAAATCCCTCAAAACAAGACAACAAGGCATGACTAGTAGAGCCCAAATCTTCTGTTTCATTATTTTAATACTACTATTAATTAATAACGGTAGTATTAATAAGTCAATAATTATAGTATTTAATTAATTAGGTAAACACGTAATAAGTTTTTATTGGTGGAGTATAGAGTGGAGCAGAAAAAGTGGGATAGAAGATTTTGACTCATGGGCTGAAACTGAACCCTTTTTTTATTTTTTTTATTATTTGCCTTGAAGTTAGGCTAGATTTGTACTCTTGCCTATTTTTCCCTGCGTTACCATATATATGGTGTGCACTAGAACTGCCCCAGAATACAATGTACCTACCCATGTGTAATTAGTTATGTGTTTCCAATGCCATATATAGATATAACCTCATAATATCGATCCTTCTTGTAAATCTATTGAAATGAAATGTTTTAACAAATTCCTTTCTTCTTGCCAAGAAAAGAAGAAATCTCTAGAATTCTTTTTTTTTTTTTTTTAATAGTAATTCCAGGTAAGGTTGAAGCTGAACAGACTAAACCAGATAAGAATGAGAAAGGGCAAATAGACATATGGCCAGCTAAAATCCTTAGGATAACTATTTACAACACACAAAGTGCAGAAATTATTAGTGTTGGATTAAATTGATTTAGTTAAATTAACCAACTACACAAGTTGATTAATTACATTAATTATGCAAATTAATGTCCAATTAATTTAGTGACAGGTACAACCATATTGCCAATTCTAAGTGCAGTAGAAAGTAAATTTGAACACAGATCATATAGTTGCGATGAGAAGATCCCTAATAGGAAAAAAACTCAATGGGTGGTTTGAAGGGCACCACCAACTTGAAAAATATATTGAAGATACAAGTATAAGAAATATAACCCGATTGAATTATCCAAGCATAGCTGTAACCTAGTTGGACCACTCTATTCGCTACGCACAAATCTCCAATATATGACTAACTTCACGCAATCAATAATTCTAATTGTTGAAGGTGTCGGTACAAGTGTCTTTGCAATACGGAACACTTCATCCCTAGGTGCATAACGTCTCAGCAACTTTTCAAAGTGTATAGGATTCTTCTTGTTAATGATGACCACAAAAATAAGCTTTTAGACCTTTAAGTAGCCTAGCGTCTGATTCCCAAGACAACGAAATCATCATGGGCCACAATAGGATTTCCAGGAGTCGAGGTTGGAGTTGAGTATGGTATCGTGGCAATAGATTTGCCACTTTTTTTAGCAGTTTTTTTTGTGCCTTCAATGGATTTCTTTAATGCATATTCTTTTTTTTTCCTTTTTTTTTTTTGTAGAATTAATGCATATTCTTGGACACTAAAGATTAAGGGCGCAGACGCGCTTGCTAGAAGGGGCGCTACTATATATGTCGGAGAATTTTGCAGTTTTTGATTCCCTTCCTAACTCTGATATTTTGTCGGATGTATCTGATATGCACTATGCGAGAATTACGACTGCTGGCCTTGCCCCTGTAGCCAGGCTGTGACTGTGCTCTTGTTGTTTTTGCGGTTTGTTTTAATGCAATTCCCTTTTAACCAAAAAAAAGAAAAAAAAAAGAAAAAGATTAATGACTTAATTACAACAAAAATGCGTATTAACTCGGATTGGCCGTCATACACATGTTTGACCCTAATGATAAACCAACTTCCAAACTTCAATACCACGATATAGAACCATGTACAAGCTAAGGGGGGCACAGCCCCACAAATTTTTTTAAAATATTAAATAATAGGTATATATTTAAGATTTTAGAAATAAGCCCAAGAAAAATTATATTTGCCCCTCTTAAAAAAATTTTATTTGCCCCCCCTTGATTTCGAATCCTAGTTTCGTCTCAGCTTACAGCTTTTCTGCTGAAGAGGCAACAGGCAGGACTGATATTCTTGTCTAGACAATAGAATCAATTTATGCGCAGCATGAAGTTTGGTTACATTTTGTGGATATATGAAAATGTGGTTTGCAAATGTTACCTAAGGGAGGAAAAAAAAAAAAAAAAACTAGAATCTGATTCTCTAACTGCAAAAACGCTTCAAAGGGGTGGGTGCATATTGGTGAATCATGGCCCAATTACGCAGTAGATTGGAAATTTAATCTTCTTAATGGTTTCCAAGTGGTTCATATACATCAAAATCATGAATTTCTTCAGACCATCTGTATCTAAGGTGCGTTATTATTATTATTAATATTATTTTTATATAATAAACTTCAACTTTTATTATTTAAACTCATCTATATCGCAATATCCATGTACTTCTATGATACATGATTTGAAGCACCACATCGCAATTTCACATGTCGGCTCTACTTTTCGTTAAAATTAATACATATAGAACTGGACTTGTTAGAATACAGTAACAATTCAAAAGCCGAAGGCATCACGTAGCTGTCTATGTTCAGTATATCAATAAATATGTCAGCACATATTAGCAGATATAGACTAACTTTTGATGTTCTTAGCATTGCTCGTCACGTACATGTGTTAGTCTATATATGTCAACATATATTAACATATATAGACTAACTTTCTCCCAAGACTTTGTTATATACTTAGACCCCCCGGCGGAAGTTTCCTTGCTTTTGAGTCTTGATTATGTCGGGGTGGCCTATGACCGTTTTGTTCCTGTTTAGTTTTCTATGACATTGCCTTTCTCTACCAAAAAAGATATATAGACTAACTTTTAAGTAATAACAGAATCAAAATCTCTCACCAACTGTCGGTAAGAATTTTAATTAGTCCATATGATCTCGGTCATGTATGTACCGTATCTCGGTCCATGACCCCCCATCTTAAGGAGATAAGGTCCATGTGGGATCCCCTTCATATAAGCGACACATGAGAGCTTACGTGTTTGGCAGGAAATTGCCAGATCTATATTGACAATGGGAACATAGGTGTAGAAAAAACAATGTCAAAAGGGTGCATAGGTGTAAATATTTGACTGGCTTCGCCCATGTGATTGACCAGAAAGCAAATTCTAGGCCATAAAATGAGGGTTCGGACTATCTCATTATATAGAATGGATTTTTAACTAATAAGAACCTTTACACATGATAGCAACTGATCAGTGTACTCTGTGCCTTTTGCGATTCCATTACTCGATCGTTAGAATGTGGATGCACAGATGTTTCCTATTGCGTGTATGTTCATACTGTACAACTACTTTATTACTATTATATCGTATCAGTTTGACTTAATTAGCAGATGTGGGAGCTTTGTCGACCGAGTAAAACTTTTTAGTCGTTACGCTGTCACTAACACATGTACGTGAGCAATGCTAAGATCATCAAAAATTCCATAATTTTTGACATAATTTACTGTATAGTAAATTGTAAGTAGTGAAAGAGTAAACTTATCATTTTATCTTAGTAACTAACAACTCAACTCGCCACGTGGCCAGTCATTACAAAAGTTATATATATTTATATAATACAAGTATGTGACGAGCAATGCTAAGAACATCAAAAATTCTAGAAATTTTGACACAATTTACTGCAGGGACGGAATTAAGATTTGAAGTTAAAGGGGGCAAATATAATTTTCTTGAGGGGGGTAAATATAATTTTTTTTTGGACTTATTTTCTAAAATCTTAAATATATACCTACTATTTAATATTTTAAAAAAATTTGGAGGGGGTCACAACCTCCCTTTAAATGTATGTAATTCCGTCCCTGATTTACTGTATAGTAAATTATAAGTAGTGAAAGAGTAAATTTATCATTTTACCTTAGTCACTTACAACTCAACTCACCACGTGACCAGTCATTGCAAAAGTTTTATATGTATATATTTTCCTTCGTTTACCTTAGGTGAAATCAGGTTTATGAAACTGGGACATTACCTGAAAGTCATAAAATAAAAAAGTTGAGTAGACGAAGTATAGTCAATAAGGTGGTTGTAAATATATGAGGACGGTCACAATTGGTGGATGCCACTTTCTTTTGATTCAGTCAACTAGGCTGCAGCCTTGACTGACATTTTACCCCACGATAAACAATTTATGTATTTGTTTATTGTTTATTGAATGTTGATGCTTGTTCTTCCTTCTTTTGATTTGGCCATCGCTCGCTTGCATTTTCACACTCTGTAATTTTACCTAACTCTTTTAAGTAATGTCTGAATCTGGTAGATCGACCGACGCTTTCAGGATCCATCCATACGAAAACGAAATTCCTTTATAATTTCAAATTTCAAAGTCTATATAAATTAGCAGTAAAACTACTATATTGCTGCTATTTGGAATGTTTCCCCAAACTTTACAAATCAATATAATCTCTCTTTTTTCAGTCCCCATTTAACCTGTTTCCTGCCCATGTGAACTCACAGACCATTATTATTGCATTAAAGTTTTAGTTTTTGCCACCCTAACCTAATTCAGGAGCTGTAGACTGGCTTTTTAGCTACATTTGGTATAAGCTATTTCTAACTTTACTGGGCTACCTTAAAAACAAATGTAAACGTATTTGATCATCATGAAGTTATAATAACAAATATTGCATTATGAGTAGTGCCTAAAAGACACCGTTTTTCACAATATATTAAGGTGACAAATTGTGATGGGAGTATAATTATTTTAACATGAGCTCTCAGTTTGACACTATTTTGATCATGTCTCAATCACAAGACCCAATTTGAAAGTATTGTGGGTTATTGCTGTGTTATTAGCATGGCATGACCTGAATCTGCAGCGGATGCAGGGATCAGTGGTAGGTGCAGAAGCTGGAATCTTGCAGACACTTCAGGAGTGAACTACAGAAGAACGTGGGCTTCCTGGCAGATCTAGAATCACCTATCAATATTATTTCTGAAATTTGGATCCTTCAAGAAAGAGAAGTATTTTATATTCTAAAAGGAGTCGCTGCCTGAATAATATAAAAAATATAACAAAGCACGAGGAGATTATTTCTAAACCCTGATATACAAATGTCTATTTGGTTCCATATCCAATACTAAACTTCAGTTTATCCAAAAAAAATACTAAACTTCAGTAACTTTGCACCATACTACCATGTAACCATATTTGCAAAATACAATACTACACTGCTCTTCCCCCTCACCCTGTTTTACCGAACAGGACATTTACATTCCAAAGCCATAGGGGCAGGAGTGAAACTTTGTTTGTTTTCAAAGGATAGTTCCACTTTAAAGTTACTAAAATCTAATCCATCTATTTTTTGAAATAAATTGATTAGATTTTTTTTTAAATTTAAATTATTAATGATTGGATAAAATCCAATTCACTCATTTTAAAATGAATAATATATTAGTCAGTTTTGAGAACAGAAGATTAAAGAAAATCTTTTCCTTTTTAACTACTTAAAGATAGTACTACGTAAGTATCCCATTTTTCCCCTTTGGGGCTTGAACCGAAGGTCCAGCACTCCACCATGCACTTAAAGCACGAGGGGGTACTATCCGGCTTAACGGCTTAACTCACCCGGTTAAAAGCAAACTTTTAGGCAGTGAAACTCTCAGTTTATTGAAAAATTAAGCGCCTTTTGAACAATTAGACTCATAGTTTCGCATGAATCAAATAGGGTTAGGGAAATGATTTTCCTAGTACCTGGGTTGGGTTTTGGACAATCACACATGATCATATGAATGATAGACACGGAAAATTATTGTGTACTCTCGGAGTATTATACATGCATACTCCCTTCTTTCATATGAATGGCGGGTCCTACTAATTAAATTCATGATAGAATATGAGAGAAATGAGTAAAAGAAAACGACATTCATTTACCTGGAATCTTGGAGAGTGAACTGCCAATTATGCTTTCTATGACGTGCAAGTTTCACTTCATTAAAATAGCATATAAAAGTCTTCCTCGGCTATCACTCTCCTATATTTTTTGCGAATTGGCCCAATATAACAAGAAATTCAAATTTGGCGAGAGACACAATTTTCTCTCTTTAAACTTTCTTGATAAATAGACAAGAACTCAAGACAATCGAATTGTCATGAGTTACACAAAAAATTATATAGCTATCATGGTAGGTCATGTCATTTGTCCACTATCATATTAAAAAAAATTTCATATGTTTAAATTTCTAAGTGAGCAATTAATTTATGTTTAAATTTATTTATCATAAAATGACTTAGCAATTTTATTTTATTTTTTTTTAAGAAAAATAACTCAGCAATCTTGAATTGAGAGTCTCTTAAGCACTATCGGTGCGTTTGCGTTTTGTTTTGTTTTTTTTTTTAAAGTGCGTTTCAGCGTTAAAACACACTTCCAGTGGATCCTGTTCACTGTTCACGAAACCCGCAAACTTCTTTTTTAATCAAAACTTTCATTAAAAATAAGCCCCACGACATTAGTCACACAATTAAAATTTATTTTGTTACAGTGTTTTCAATTTTCAACAAATTATTTTCAACAAAATAAGTACTATTTAAACAGTCACTTAATAGAATGTTAAATAGATAAATAGATGAGAATCTCTTGATGGAATGGTGGAAAGTGACGTGGTCCACCTAACACGTAACCTTAAAAAAAAATTTCATCATATCACAAAATTTTCTGTTCCTTTATGAATATTTTATGGTGCAAGAAACTCAAGTAAAACAGAATTGAGTATAATCTTCAAGAAACTCAAAAAATATTTTTAGCAAAATAAGCACTATTTAAACAGGCCCTTAATAGAATGTTAAATAGATAAATAGATGAAAATCTCCTGATAGAACGGTGGAAAGTGACGTGATCCACCTAACACATAACCTTACAAAAAAATTTCAACATATCACACAATTTTCTGTTCCTTTATGAATATTTTATGGTCCAAGAAACTCAAGTAAAACAGAACTGAGTATAATCTTCAAAGAATGAAATGATACTAAACTTTTCCATCATATTACACAATTTGCAGGTACTTTTGTTACATAACTTGAAATTAACAAAAAAAAAAAAGGGGGGGGGGGGGGGGGGGGGGAACAGAATTAAGAAAAGCAAGCAAACAGATTTCTTTGCTGCTTGGGTCTGCTATGTATTTTATGCTGTTCAATTTTCCAATCATGTCCCTCCAAGTCTCCATGCCTAATTGACAGTTGATTTATATCAATCTTAATTTTCCATGTTCCTGAGGCCTTTTAAAGCCTCAAGGTTGGGGGTATTCTTACATCTGTTCCCTTTAAGAGGAAACTTTAGAAACATCCTTGCTAGACCTATTGTATTTCATATGGCTCCTAACAAGCTGCCCTGCTGCCAGAGCAGACATAAGGGAGAGCTCCCCAGCCAGCACAGAACCAGCTACAATGGTGGCCAGTTGCCTTGCGTTTGATCCTGCTGATTCTCTGTTTGCACCTTTCACCCCAAGCAGATTCAAGCATGCTGACTGAGAAGCAAGCTGGGTACCTCCACCAACTGTACCAACCTGTAAAGAAGAAAGCCATGTGAGGTCTCAAATAGCATACTCTCAGCACTATTAACACCTAAATACCAAACAAATTGGGCAGGATATGTGATTGAAAGTGATTCCACAAGCTACTATATATATATATATATATATGGAAACAACTTCTCTCTCAAAACGAATGAAATACCTATAATATTTGGAAATCCAAAAATCCTAATCTATGATAGTGAGTAAAGAAGTGTTTGTGTCTTTCAGATTTGAAATCAGGTGGAAAATCAGAAAAACCGTCTTTTCCTTTATGCAAGCCTAAAAATTTGACGTTGTGATGGAAATAGTGTCGATGTGACATGAAATTTACCTCAATAGAAGGCATAGTGACAGAGACGTGAAGATCCTGTCCATCATTAACAGCTTCCATCATGGTGATACAGTGAGAGCTCTCCACATTCTGTGCTGGGTCTTGGCCGGTGGCTATGTACACGGCAGCAACAATGTTACTAGCATGTGCATTGAAGCCCCCAAGAGCTCCAGCCATAGCTGAACCAGTCAGGTTCTTAAGCATGTTGAGCTCCACCAAGGCCGCCACATTAGTCTTGAGCACCTTTTTCACCACCTCACCCTTTATGACACACTCACAAACCACAGACTTGCCTCTCCCCTCAATCCAGTTCACTGCAGCTGCCTTCTTGTCCGAACAGAAGTTTCCTGCAAAACCCAAGTTGAAAACAATTAATTCAATAATGATACAGACCCAATTGAATTCAACCACATAATTATACTGTACCTAAGTTTTAGCTGAAATAAATCAATCATATGACTAAAGGTACAAACTTTACAAAACCAATTTGGACTTACCAGAGATGCCAATAACATCCATGTCCGAGAAATCATTCTGGAGATAATCCAAGACGTTTTGGACACCTTTGGAGATCATGTTCATGCCCATGGCATCACCGGTGCTGCAAGTGAATCTCATGTAGAGATTTTTGCCAGCAACAGTACACTTAATGGTCTGAAGCTTAGCAAATCTGCTGGACTTGTTGAAAATCATAGACACGTTCTCGAAATTGTTGGGGTCCTCCAAGAAGAACTTCAACTGAGCAGCCCTTTGAGCTGAAGCGAACCTAACCACAGGAGCTCTGGTCATACCATCCTTCAACAAAACACTAGCGGCCCCACCTGACAAGTGAATAGCTTTGCACCCACGGTTTGTGCTTGCCACCAAGCAACCCTCTGTGGTAGCCATGGGAACAGAGTACTCCATCCCGTCCAGCAAAAGTGGTCCAGCAATACCAACTGGGATCTGAACATATCCCACTGGCATCTCGCAGCACTGGCCAAGTATAGATTCGTAATCGAACCCCTCGAGAGGTAACCCAGTTAATAATTTGCCAGTGATTCTCTGAAGCGCCTCGCGTCGGATCGCGGCGGCTTTTTTACAATCTCCGAGTTTTGATTCGAGAGTGTAAGAAGGTGTCGATCCTTTCACGACTGATTTGATGATCTCCTCATCCTCTTCGCTCAATACCGTAGGTACGAGGGAAGGAGGAGAGACGATTTCCTTGTTTACGATCTGAGGAGGTGGGCAGTCGAAGCCAGCACCACAAGGGACTTTACGAGAGTCTTCTTTAAGAATGCTTTCGTCTGTGCTCTGGGCATCGTCGATTTCGTCCTCATTAGGCCAGAGATCAGCGGAAGGCCGCAGAATCGACTGGACAAAATCGATTCCGAAGAAACCAAGGAGGTAGATGAAGGAAGCGACGAAGGCGAAAATGGCGACGATCTCAGACAAGTTGAGGACATGAAGAGGGGTGGAATTGCGAATCTTCTCGCGCCAGCGAGTGAGCAAGAAGTAGACCACAGAGAAAAACAGAGTGAAGAAGACAGCATTGGTGAGGTAAAGTGGGAGTGGCAAAGCGTCTGAGGCCTTGAGCTCTTTGTCGTTATGATGTTGATGTAGACCCACTCCCATTTTCATGTGTGGTGGTGGGGCGGTGGAGGCTTTGGAGGTCGATCGCCGGCGGGAGTCCATCGAGAAATGGAGGGGAATAGAAAGGAAACCGCCGGCGGCGAATCCAAAGGGGAGGAGTGATTGGTTTTGTGAAGAGGGTGGTAGTTGAGTCTGAATGGATGAGCGAGTGTCTAGGCAACGAGAAAGGAGGGTTATTTATAGAATTGATTAATGGGTGTTTTTGTTGTTGATGAGCGACACGTACGAGATACTATATGGTAGCGTAGGAACTAGGAAGTAGTTAGCTTTTACTTCGAAAAACGAGTTTCCATTATTTTTCACACGTGTTGAACACAGAAAGAAAATTGGGGGGTGTTTCAGTCAAAGCCTTGCAATTGCACTTGCACTTGCAAGTTGCAATTGCAATTCGTCTGTTTACCACCAAAAAAAAAAAAAATTGCAATTAGTCTTTTCAACTCTCCTCCCTCACCTACTACCACGTCAATTTGAGGAGTTTGATTGAGTGTTATCGTCTCATACATTCACTTTCTCTGACTCTAATCCCAAACCCATTATTGTCTCTTTCCTTTCCCTTTCTCGCTCCCCTCGCTTCCGTTTGTTTTTTTGTGCCTGTCCTCCTCCTCCTCTTTCTCCTAACAAATACAACTAAATTAAAGCATGTTTTTTTTTTATTGGTAAATTAAAGCATGTTCGTTTTCCATTTCTTGTCTCAAAATACCAAGATAGAGATATGTTCAAACTTCAAAGCTACTCCTTATTTTCACTTTTATTATTTATAATTTATAATTTGTTTTGCTGATAATTATATTTAACTTATAATAATTTAAGGTGAATATCAATTTAATTAGAACATCTAGTTACAACAAAGTAGCTCGTGTTAATATCTTCGTGTGTGCACGCCAGAGAACAGGAACCACAAATATCAAAAGAAATAATCATATGCTCAACAAGATCTAGATTGTCTTTTTCTTAAAAATAAAATACCTAATGATTTTGATTTAAGGGTACAACGATAAGTTGAATGCATAGTGTTGCTTGGAGAAATATCCTCATTTTATTTCTTAGATATTGATTTAAGATCTTTTTTTTTTTCTTTTTTTTTCTTTTTTTTTTGGTCGCCGATGTAAGATCTTTTCATTAATACAATATCTTGATGCAGGATCTTTTCATTAATGCAATTAATCTATCTTTTTTACTTATAATTAATTACTATTAAAAGGTCATGCTCAAATTTTTTTTTTTTTTTTGCAATTACAAATGATGCGATAATATAATTTTCTTCTCTACTAAAATACCAAGGATAAAATTTATTTATTTTTAATAATTTGAAAGTTACAATAACAAGAGAAGGAACATTCAAATCCTAATTCTCCTAGTAAAGGGGAGTAATAAATGTCATCGAGTTATAAAGTTTGCTGTTGTCAAAGATAAAATTAAATGACTAGCATAAAACACACACACACACACACAAAGTTATAATTTGCTTTTGTTTTTTTTTCTACGTTAGTCCTTCCAACTTCGCTCCCATTCCTATTATTTGCATTATAGTTTGTGTATAAACATCCTCTCATATCATGGGGTTTTTTTTTTTTTTTTTTTTTTGTACACCATTTTGGTTTATTTTTTTCTTTTTTCTGCCAACAACCTGTGGAGGTGGTGGAGGAGAAAGAGAGAGAGAAATGTAGAGAGAGAAACGAAAAGAGAGAAAAACAGAAAGAGAGAGAAACGTAAATGAGAGAGAGAGAGAGAGTCAGAATTCAAACTTTTTTGGATTTAGAGATAGGTTTAGAAAGTAATAAATGAGGGTAATTAATTAGATTCTAATAAGAATATTTTGTAATAATTATAGTCTCTTTTTAACCATTGGATCTACTTAAATCCAATGGTTTAAAAAATGTATAACTTTTTAGAGTTATATCAGATGTAACTTGAACCTGTCTCATATATATATATATATATATATATATGTATGTATATATATACATACATATATATATATATATATATATATATGAGACAGGTTAGTGAACAAAGAAAACTTGGTAGGAAACAAAGAAAAGTAATTTATTATTTGAAATGTATCTTCACACAATATTGAAACAATACACATTTGCATGAATTATGGTTAGTGAACGGATTTTGTCTTCATACAAGTTATTTTGATAACTACACATTACCCAGTTGTGGTTAGAGTCGATTTCATTTACCTACCCTTGGTTTGAAAGGTATCAATTACCCATCCAAAACTAAGTCCGTTATGCAACCGTAATTGACCTCACCACCTTCTGTTAGCAAAACATTTTTAAGACGTAAAATATAACACAAAACGAACTGAAAACAAACATACATAAATATAACTCAGTTGATCATTTTCTGGAACTTTTTTTCTTTTTCTTTTAGTTAGTTTATTTATGGGTTCTTATTGAACTTATTTCAAAACAAATTAGTTTGGTAGTTATTTATTGTAATGAAAAAAATAAATAAATAAATAACGTCAACAGCAGGTGGAGATTATATTGGAGATATTCGAAAGCTGATCACTCTATGCTTGGCTGATGATTATGGATTTGTATTAATTATAGTACTCTCAAAATCTATCTTAGGTGATTGAACATGAGATCAACTCATAAGAAGGTTATTATATATAAAGTTTAGCTTATCTCCAATACTTTTTTAACTAGAATTTCCTTTTATTTTAATGAGAAACTGTCACATTATTTACTAATTAAATAGAAAGTGGAGATTAAAACTCATTACCACTTGTCATTATATATTTAAAACAAAAGGATGTGTAGTAGTGGTACACTCATCCTTAGGCTGAAGGCTTATAAAGCATGGGTGGGAGACGTCTCTCCCCGATGTGGGATTGAACAAATCCGTGCGAGTGGCATCGGCCTCCTCGGCCCATTCCCAAAGTGGACAATACTTTCTAAGGGAGAGATTTGTTCCTCCACATTTGTAGTAATGGTACACTCATCCTTAGGCCAAAGGTTTATAAGGCATAGGTGAGAGGCGTTTCTCCCCAATGTGGGATGGAGCAAATCCGTGCGGGTGACATCGGCCTCCTCGGCCCATTCCCAAAAGCAGACAATACCTTCTAAGGGAGAGATTCGTTCCTTCACACCATTATTTGAAATGACTAGATTTAAATATCAATTGAAATTCATCACATCACAATTGTTTTTATTTGAGCAAAATCTCCAAATAAACGCACATAATGTGTCGTTAAATTTATAACAGAATAATGATTCTATAAAAATTTATTAATTTTAAAATCTCATATCAAAAGGCCCGTATTCATACAAAATCTTTTCATGGCTTAGCTAAGCAAGGACGAAGATTTAGAATAATTGTAACTCGTAGGCCCTAGCTAGTGCGAAAAAGAGGGTTTTTGGTATAGTCAAAGAAATGGGTTTCATCGATGTCACGCCAAATAATATATACCATTTGTTTTTACCTTTCCCCCATTTGTAAGATAAATTATATATCAAAACACGTAGCTAGTTGGTGGCACAAGTTTCACGCAACACATTCTTCTCAAAAAAACAAACAAAAAGTTTCACGCAATACTCATGCAAAACTTGAAAAGAAAACATAAAATGATAGGATTTTGACTTGGGAAAACTTGGAAAGAGACTTGAGATGGATATACATATTGAGTTGAGACAATAAGAAAAATACTGTGAGCGGCCATTTCTTCAAGTCCATTTAACGAATTTTGTTTGCAATATCTACTAATAAGTCTCAGTTTTTATATAAAAAAAAAAAAAAAGAGAGAGAGAATTTAGCTAGTAATTGTATTGATCAAAACATATATGCACCTAATACAAAGTATCACGAGGGAAAGAAAGAAATCAAAGGAAGAAGAAGAATAGAAACTGTGAAAGCCAGGAGAAATCAAAAGTGAACCTATTTTTTAGGCTAAGAAAGAAAGAAAGAAAGAAAAGGAAGAAGATACAAAAACAAAAGAAGCTTCCTCCATAACAATTGTTTTAACTTAAAAAGCACTGAACTATAAGTCAAGATATCCATAAATTAAACAAAATTAGATACAAAACCAATTACGTGCTAAACAATGGGCATCTCTGTTTGCTTTTCTGGGGGTCCCTTATTTGAAAAAGACTGAATTATGAAAAGTGACTTTGTTTACTAGTTCATCATTAAATTGTCAACGATTGTAAAAAAAAATCATCTCTATAGTTTTACTTCATTGGAATATTGCCTTATTTCTGATCGATGTGAGTTTACACATGACTTCAAGTCTTGTACCTACCGTTTCATTTTCAAGGTAGGGGGGGGGGGGGGGGGGGGGGGGGGGGGGGTGCTGGAACCTGAAAATTTTGGAAGTGTTGTATTTGTACAAGTCATATTGATATCTAATCGCACAAAATTTTAAACTGTTGTACTTACAAGTTTTATAGTCTTGGGGGGGGGGGGGGGTGTGCTGGAACCTGAAAATTTTGGAAGTGTTGTATTTGTACAAGTCATATTGATATCTAATCGCACAAAATTTTAAAACTGTTGTACTTACAAGTTTTATAGTCTGTTTGAATTGAGGGTGAGAGAGGAGGATCAAATAGAGTAGATTTAGTACAAAATTATTTTATTATTAGCCAACTCTACTCTACTCTCTTTCTCCCTCCATCCAAACAAGTCATAGTGTTAATTAAGGGTAGCTTCCCACTAAGACCACTCTACCCTCCACAGGCGTCCCAAATACATTTAATTTTTCCCCCAAAAATATGGTTCTTTCATTTTTCCAAAATATTATTTTATTTTTTTATTACAATAAAAATACCTTAATATTACAAAATAATTCAATATATTTTAGAAGAGTATTTTATTCTAAAAATTAAGGCATCTATATTAAAAAAAAAAAATTAGTAGTATTCATAATTTTATCATTCTCATGTCAACTCACAACATGTTAAACTTTCATTCTTAATTAAATAGCATCCTTTCTTTCTTTTTATTTAATTGCATCCTTTTTGTACTAGGAAAATAGTTAATTTGTTTTTTTTTTTTAACTGAATCACTTGTTTCCCTAAATAATAATAATAATTACTATAATAATTATTATTATTAAACTGTGGATTATTTATTGTTGATTTTTATTCATTACTTTTTAAACTTATTACTATATTTGATAAATTTGGTAATTTATAACGATGAACAACTTAGATTTGTCAGTAAATAAATAAGCAAATAAAATTTAAGTAAAAAAAAATAATAGAAAAATGCACAAAGTCAAATCTTAGGTACACTTTTTGTACTACTCCCTGAAATATAGGCACATAATAAATTGCTAGCCTCATCACACACGCTCTACACGTGTGATGAGACTCTTTTTTTTATTTTGAGTTTAATGTAATTTTTTCATTTGAATTTATCTACTGTTAGTGAGGTTACACAGAAGGAATTTTTAAGAAATTAAAATTTAGAATTTGAAATTGAGTAAATTGTTGGGTTTAGTGTGTGCTAGTTTTTAGGAAAAAAAAATGTATTAAACGTGCGTAAGATATATTTAAATGAGAAATGATATATCCACAACATTTTTACAACAAATCCTTGGCTGCAGGTTGTTACTGGTTGTTATTGTTGGGGCAAAAAAATAATTTTAGTGTTAGGTTCAAATTTGAACCAATAACAACTAACCACCTATGATTTATTATGAAAATATTGTGGATATAGCACATTTTTATTTAAATAGAAAGTGTGCTAATTTTTAGGAAAAAAGTTTCTCTAGTACTTTTTTTTTTTAATTTTGTTGAATTACAATTTTAACCCTATTTTTTATTTTTTAAGAATAAGGATTATCTAATTAGATTAGATGTATTTTTGACATTTTTTGAAACCATAACTAATTTTCTGAATCCTCTTAATATATAAAAATAAATCAATAATAACTTCATAATAAATTATAAATTATTGTAAAATTTATTATGTTTGTAGCATTGCTTTTCTAAAATTAAAAATAAATAAATAAAAATTGCAAAGCTACAATGTTTTTTTAATTTTTTATACAAGATAGAAATTCTACTCTAGCTTAATCTAATTGTATATGTATGTGAAGCTTCCTCCTAGAAACTTGAACCCTAGCACTTGCCCCCCACACTTCACAGTACTTATACTTATAGAGTAACCACCGCACTAAAAATGTGCAATGCAAAGGTACGATGTATTAAATAACTTAAAAATAGACAAAAAAAGTCAATAGTCCAAATGTCTACTTCATTCATTTATAAGTATTAAGTAGTATTTGGTGGGAGATTATCTATAAGTTTTTAATTAAGTAATTAAAGCAGAAGAAGAATTCTAGTCTAATTTAATTGTATATGTGTGTGAAACTTCTTCATGAAGGAGAAACTATACAATCCTCTGGTGGATCACGTCATCTGTCCATCATTCCATTTAAAAACTTTCATTTATTTAAAATTGCTGAGTCAGTATTTTAAAAAAATTTCCAACTCAGCAATTTTAAACAAGTGTGAGTCTTTTAATGAAATGGTGGAACATGTCACTTGTCCACCATGTGGACCTTATAATTTCTCCTCATAAAGACTTATACTTATAGAGTGATCACCGCACCAACAATGCACGATGCAAAGCTACAGTATATTAAATAGCATAAAAATAGACAATAAAAAAAAAAAAGTCAATATCCCAAATGTCTACATCATTCAGTTATAAGTATTAAGTAGTATTTGGTGGGAGGTTATCTATAAGTTTTTAATTAAGTAATTAAAGCAGAAGAAGAATTTTACCATCTCTTCCTTTTTTCTTTTTTTTTCTAGAATCCAAACCCAAAGGCCAAGTTTCATTTCATAATAATAATAATTCAAAAGGATTACAAAGAGTCTCGAGTTACTAGGGGAGCTATATCATCAGGAGAGGAATCAATTCAAAAACCTGTAGCTCACTGCCAGAAACGGATTTCTTGGCAAGAAAATGAGCAACCAAATTGCCTATGCATTTTACAAGAAAAAATCCAAACATTTTCTTCCTTGCTGTTACTAATGAATTTGCTTATGATAAAGATATTCGTCAATAGCCAGCCTGCTAAGGTCTGAAGTGGCTGGCGCCATTTTCTTTTACTAAGATGGTGGGAATTCAATGCTCATTTATTATAAATTGAGTGTGCTATTATTGAATACAAGTTGTAGTTACCTATTTTTAATATTCATTGGTCAACTTAAAATTTACAATAGTAACGAATTATATAGCACACTGCTTTGGATCTAGCAAAAAAATCTCCAAATTATATTAATGTCAAGTAAGTGTACGTTTGAGTTATTCAAGCTTGACAACTGAGAATTTATGAATTAGACATATGAATGGTTGGAGCATGCAGACCGCTAACTGAATCATGGACTTTTGCTTCATAATCAATTAATCCTACAACTTGTTCAGCATCACAAAATGGAATACTAGTACTAAAAAATTCAATCATGCTCCCAAACTTAGTGGAAATTAATTAAGGTCTTTGATCGATGATGCTGTTATATTCATGTTATTAATTTCTTTCCTAGATTTTTCTTCTTCTTCTTCTTCTTTTTTTTTTTTTTTTTTTTTTTGTTTTTGTTTTTGAGGAACATAAAATCCACAAGCTTTCGTAGTTTTTTCAATTATTCATCTACAGTATTTATCTCCATTATTCATCTACAGTATTTTGGGCAATTATAGAGTAGAGAAAAAAATAAGGAAACTATTGATAAAACTTTGTGTTTCACGTGCCTAAGTATTTTATTTTGATTTTCTAGCAATCTTTTTTTTTTTTTTTTTTTTGGGAATACTCTATCACTTAATCATTGTCTCACTATAAACAACGATTTCTTTTTTTACCCACGCTGTTTAATGGTTTCCATATTGATTAATTTATAAAATGATTTTCAAGTGAAATGCAGAATTTAATCAATGGGTCTCTACTATTATCTGCTATATTACTTCACATAATAATGAAAATGAATAATGGAGATGGACAAAAGCTCTATAATGAAACAATTTCATAAATTTAGGACTTAAATTAACAAAATTTAAAATTTTTGACCAAATCTGAAACATGCTATTAACATTGGTCTTTTTTATGAAGTTTACCTTGTTTATTCTTAAACATTGTCCATTTTTAGATTATATTAATTGAAAATTATGTTCCCTGAATTTTTTTTAAAATTTAGGAAATAAAATGAAACTTTAAAAATTAATATTGGTAATTCTTTTTTTATCCATTTTTTTAAAATACATCAAAATATGCTTTACAAATCCTTTTGTTTTTTTTATAGAACATGGAAAATAATATTTAAAAAAAAAGTGCACTTTTCTTGCTGTTAAATGTGTTTATGTACACTTTTCTTGCTGTTAAAAAATTGGACTTCTTATGAAAACCAAAAGGAAATGGCCAAAAAGCATGTATCTCAATTTGTTGGCATATTTTGATATTTCCAACGGAAACATATATAGTTTAATCTCTCATTCCCCAACTATCAAAATTTATATATATACATATATATATATACACACACACACACACACTAATGAAAATCTCATGCGTTACACGGCTTTAGTCATAAATTTTCTTTATATATATATTGAGAAATAATAACTAAATGACTAATTATTACATAATTTTAGAACTCATTTCCAAGTAAATGAATTATTATTATTATTATTATTAAATAAAATGCATAATTTTGTATATTTGTCCTTGTATATAACATCTCTAATTAAAATTATCAATAAAAACTTTTCTAATTGTTTTTTTTAAATAAAAAATCCTTATTTATTAATGAAAAGGGTGATTTGAACTCAATCATTTAAATCTTTTCTAACACTTGCATATAAAAAGTTATCCAAAAAAAAAAAAGATTCCATATTTAAGATTAAAAAATCAATTGTATTTGTACACTTAAAAGAAATATCATTTTTAAGCCTTATTTTAGTATTTAAATCATTGGTTTTAGTGTTGATTTTATTCAAATGGTTAACACCGTAACTTATACAACTTGAGTAATGTCTCCAATTGTATTGTGCTTTAGCTTTTAAGAACATATATATTAGCAGAGCCCAAAATAATAGTCACTCCCACATTAATTAGGTATTAATTCCTCCCTAATGCCAACCACAATAAATGATGAATGACTGGCCTAAACAGTAGAGATACCCCAAAAGTCTCTCTTCATGATCAAATGATGGCAGAAGAAGTGTCTAAAAGGACAAACATCTTCTGTCATCTAGCTAGAAAATGCACAACCAGAAAGGAGGAAGGAGGGGGAGATAAAAAGGAGGAGTTAGCCCATAAAGGAGGGGATCTAGAAAAAGAGAGAGGAGGGGAAAAAAAAAGAAGAAGAGAAAAATACACTTTGTAATAGCCTCAGTTTCATGCTTTGTGCCTCGGGACGAGATTTCTTTTCAATTAGATTCAAATGGTATCTTTATCTTGCCCTTCAATTAACTGTCCAACTTTCCCATTGTAGATTGTCCATACCTTCTTTACAAATATTTGTGTTGCTCAAGAATGCTTTGGTTCAATTTTGTTTTTAACCTCCACAATAGTGATAGTTAATTAAAAATATCAAAACACTTACAAACTAAAAACATAGAATAACCAAACCCTAAACCACAAAAAAATATACAAAAGTTGAGAAAAAAAAAAGAAAAAAAAAACTTATCTAAGAGAAAACAAGAACTTAAATGGGTGTCCCTTGTTTTACTTCTTTATAGTAAACTTCTTTTGACATAGTATCCATACATACAAATTTAAAAATAGATAACAATAAGTAAGATGAATTTATTTAATCAAAACTATGATATACAAATACATATGCGTAAGTTGCAACTGAAAAAAAAAATTTTAAAACTAAAAACTAAAATGTGGGGTGCAAGAGGGATTCATGGAAAGAACATTAATGAATATATATAAGTTTTGAAATTTTGATAATATATTTTTAGTTGGAGTAGGATTTAAATTTTTCTGAAACTTAGATACATGTTGCATGTTTTGTTAAAACACTTACTTTTGGTTTATCCAAAGAAATTGATTAGAACAAATAAGTTGTTGTCTCTATCAACTGAAATTTAGATACATATTGCATGTTTTGTTAAAATATTTATTGTTATTTTATCTAAAGAAATTGATAAGAACAAATAAGTTGTTGTCTCTATCAACTAAAATTTAAATACACATTGCATGTTTTGTTAAAATATTATTGTTATTTTATATAAAGTGCACGTTGCATAATTTTTTTAAACATTTATTTTTATTTTATCTAAAAAAATGATAAGAACAATTAAGTTGTTGTCTCTATTTAAAAAAAAAATTATGCAAAATATTTTTGTAATTTGATAAAGCCACATGGTGCAATCATAATTTAGAAAAAATTTCTATAATTTAGTGGAGGGTTTAAATATATAATAAAACTAGTATTATGCCCGTGCGATGCACGGCTTAATAAAAATCTTATATATAAATAAAAAAAATATTTTGATAATATAATCAAATTTAATAACAAATAAGATAGTAAAAATATTTTTAAAATTAGTTCATGGAAAATGCATATTATGTAAGTATTTTTTCTTTTGTGCAAAAAAAGATATTATAAAATATTTGTAAAAAATTATGGCAAGTTTTAAATTTCTAAAAGATCTTAGTATTAAAATTGTAATTTGATTATGTGTGTGTGAGTGGCACTTAAAAATCTTTCCATTCTAATTATATATAAATTTCTTGCATATATGGCCAAAAACAAATTCCATAAATTACAAAAAATGTAAGTATTTAGACTGCAATATAAATGTAAAATTTTACATATAAATTACCAATCATAACCATTTTATTGTTTCCATAAGGGAGGAGATAATCTGTATAATCAATTAAAAATACCAAATCAGAAATTAGTATCAATAATTAAGATAATTTGCATTATCTAATTTTTTAAAAATCATATAATTTAAGCAATAATTGAACTACTTTAAGAGAAAAATAGAAACTAAAAAAAATAAATAAATAAAGATAGCTCTTCTCACGTAAATCTCATAATTTCATATTGTAGATGAGCTCCATCCCAAATATATTCAGTGATAATATTTTGACCGAAAGAAATATTCCATAAATTACAATATATATATATATATATATAAAAGTATCTAGACCTTCTAGAGTATCACAATCAAAATAATTTATAAATAGATAAATGAAAGTACATAAAGAAAAATTGTGTTACAATGTAAATGTGTAAAAGTTTACATATAAATTACCCGTGTTTAGCTATTTTGATGTTGTCATCGTATCTAGCCATCTTGATATTGCTATAAGTGAGGAAATAATTTGCACAATCAATTAAGAATACTAAATCAAAAAAATACATCAATAATTAAGATGAGTTGCATTATGTAAAATATTTTAAAAATAGCATAAAATTTAAGCAATAATTGAACAACGTAAATAGAAAAATGCAAAAAATAAAAAGTAAAAAGAAGATAGCTCTTCTCACTGAAGAAGCCAAGTCCTTGATTTAGTAGTTCTTCACTTAATTTTGATTTTTTCATTTATTGATTTTAGCATTCTTAAATATTATAGTAGAGTAGATTTAGTAGAGCTTTAGTTCAACTCAATTTCTCGTGAATTTAAACTTAATTTGTAGAGATTTTTTTTTTATGTGTATTATTATATGTTTTTTTTTATTGGCTATTTTCTTTTTAAGTGTAGCTATATTGATTTTTTTTAAATCATATAAACGTGCACTATGTTGTTTGTTTTTTTTTTAATTAAGATTTTTTTTTTCAACTTTTCTTTTTTTTTAATAAGATTTTTTTTTCAACTCAAACGTGTGCTATGTTGCAGGTTTTTTTAAGTAATTTTTATTTTTTTATAAAGGATTAGATAAAGAATTTATAAAGGATTAGATAAAGAATTTAGATTGAAATCAAATTAAGATAAAATTTTTATTGTAATTAAATTATGATTTTTATCAACTTAGACTTTACCTTTTTTAATTAAGAATTTTTTATAAAGGATTAGATGAAGAATTTGGATTGTAATCCAATTATGATTTTTATCAACTTAGAAATTATAGGAGAAGTTAAAATCATATAAATGTGTACTAAGTTGCTGGTTTTTATTTTTATAAAAATTATGGTTCTTTTTACATGTAGTTTTATTATTATATGTTTTTTTTATTTGCTATTTTCTTTTTAAGTGTAGTTATATCTTTTTTTTTTATATGATAGAAACATGTACTATGTTGTTGGTTTTTTTTTTAATTAAGATTTTTTTTTATAAAATAGAATTAAGATTTTAATCAAATTATGATTTTTATCAACTTAGAAATTATAGTAGAAATTAAAATCGTATAAACGTGTACTTGTTGCTGGTTGATTTTATCAACTTAGAAATTATAGAAGAAGAAAAATTATATCTATTTTAAGAAAAATATAAAAACAATTCTACAATTTGGTGAAGCCATTTAGCGTAACCACGACTTCTAAGCTCAACTTTTATTATATAGTATATGATTTAAAATTAAATAACAATATACAATAGAATAATGAGATGTGAAATTATGAGAATTCCAAAACTTATGTGAAAAAATATTAAAAGATCAGTTTAAAGTTAAACATCTTCGATTTTATATATATTATAAAAAAATTTGGGATTTAAAATTCTCTTATTTTGCATATAAAAAGTGAGTCTATTTTGGTTTTATGCATCTCATTTGTATAGTTTTATTCATTTTTTGTTTTTTATAATTCGATAGTTGAGGGAGAAAGATTTAAACTTTAGATGTCTCCAAAATACTAAAAAATGTCAACTAATTTAATTACAAGTCTCTTGGCCGCATTTGTATAATTAACTACTGTACTTTTTTTTTTTTGTGTGAGAATCATCTACTAATTAATTACGTATTACTTATACTACTTGATGTTTGAAAATGTTGGTGTTAGTTACCTAAAGTCTAACCAACGCCCTTAATTTATATTTTCTAAATCATAGCATAGCGCTCATTATGTTCAACGGTCGAGGGAACTAAAATTGAACAATTATTGAATTGACTACCTTTTTTTTTTTTTTTTTTTTTTGAGAAACGAATTGACTACCTTATTCCGGACTTATTCAATTATAAAATGGATTTTAGCCGACCCAAGGTGAAGGAGATGACACAGAAAATTTTGTAAGTGTGTGTGTATATATATATATATATATATATATATATATATTGAAAAGATTCCAATAATTTGATTTTATTTAGAAAGGAAAAGGTTTTCCACCTTATTATGAACATCATACTATATTTCAACCAGGAAGTTGCATTGTTAGGGTAAACACTTATTTTTGTCTCTGAAAAATATAAGTTTCAACTTGTTAGATTAATCTAACAAGTTGAAATTATATAATATCTTCCGTCAATCTATTGGGACACTACCAACCAAAATAGTACCAAGAAGATCACTTTAACATTCAACATCACCCTTCTTATAATATGGTTTTGACAAATTAAACGTGGAATATTTCATGTTGGACAAAATTATTTTATTGTCACCTTACTGTCACATCTAACTATAACAAATGGTAATTTTATAAAATTATTAGGGGAGTTGGTTAAAACCTGTTGAACCCCAAGAACCAAAATCATAATTATTTTTTTTAATTATTACTTGTGGTGGGGCAGTCAACAATTGCTTTTGGTTTGTGAAACTATATATATGATGAGATCGAATCTGTGAATGTGTTTTGTCTTTGCATGTGAATTACAACATTTCTCAAAAAATTCAGAAATGATAAGATAAGATATGTCTTTGAAGAGTTCCAACATTTGGTATCTTAATCTTAACCCTGAAGTATTTGACACAGTCCCAAATGAAATACTTAAACAAAAAGAGGTTACAGGGCGTTGGATCTGTGACCAGATCAAATATGGAGTATCATTCAATGTTAAAGAATTCGAAACCGTGTGAATTTTTGTTAAATTTCCACCTTCCAAAGTTCCAACCATTGCTAAACAATACCAACTGGTAGAAGATTTCAAAATTGTGAAAGGAAATGAAATATAAAAAAGTAATAATAAAAAAAAGGACATATTAACCGATACAAAATGACGAAATTTTGTGACTAGAAAACATGTTCCATTCAATGGTGTGGGGTTCCGCAAGCAAGTTCGAGGTCCCTTGTTCGAGTCATGGTGAGTACCATATGGGGGGGGGGGTGTTCCTTGGCTTGCTTGTGCCCATTCATTGGCTCTCCTGAGGTGCTAGGGTGAGGTCTGTGACGTCCTTGTCACAGTAATTATGGCTCAATCCAACATTCCTTAGCGGGAGGGTGTCCCTATCAGGTCATGCCCTGGGGGGTAAGTTACATATGGTCGCCCCCGCTCCCCTTTTTGTTCATCAAAAAAAAAAAAAAAAGCACGTTCCATCAAATTTCTTCCTTCGACTTTCTAGTCGATTAGAAAGAATGGCCATGCACTATTATTGACTGCCCTTTTTTCTATTCATTTTACTACAAGTTTGTCGCATTCAGCAGCCACAGAATGGCATGCGTTGTCTTGTCTCCACCCTCACTATATTCTTTTTCTTCCGTTCTTTCTTTCTTTCTAAAGAAAAATTTATTTATTTAAAAACACGTTTGGGTTTAAATTCGGCTGAGAACGAAAGTGCCTGCGCGTCTGCGTTTTTGTGTGGCCATTGTTTATAAAACTTGTAAGTAATTTTTTTAGTAAAAATAATTTTAAAATTGAATCTCACGGTACATTTATACATTTAAAAATTATTTTACTACAATATTTTTAGTTTTCAACAATAAACAGTATCCAAACAGAAGGACCATACATTACAAGCATACAATTGGGCATGTCAAACTCAAAGGATGTTAATATTAAAGACCCTCCTTGGATTTTTTTTTTAAAAGAGTTTTAATTTATGACGTCCGTTCCTGATAATAGTTTTTTATCACCAGATTAAGATATCAATCAGTTTTTAGTGTAGGCAAAAATTCAACCCCAAGTCACTTATTCAACCATAAAAAATTTTACCAGTTGAGTAGACAGGAACCCACGACCCTCCTTATAATTGGAAATGCCTCACACCTAGCCTTTTCAAAGCTAGACAAAAACCACCACCACGCACCAAATAGTTACTCCACAGGTATAAATGTTTGTGAGATGTGAGGGGTAAGAACTGGGATTCAAGTCTCTAAGAAGAAACTTCACATGCGTATACACTTTTAGATTAGATTAGAGTTCTATCCAGTAAAAAAAAATTATTAAAAAAATAAAACCCAACCCCCCTATTTAGAGCAACAAAGTTTAGTTAAGAGTTCCCGAGGCCAAGCCCAGCTCCTCTAGCCCATGTGATCTATAATATCTTATATAGCAACCTCCCAATGCACGGACCATCATTCTTTTTCCACCCCTTCATCCAATTTTTTTTTTTTTATTACATCTCCCTCCACAATACCTTGGCGATAATTGTTACTCAGCTTTACTTTTAGTTTAAGAGCCACAACTTCTGCTAACTCAGCAGATACCACCACCAAGCTTGAATTGATTAACCATGGTGGTTTCTCTCAATAACTGCAACACCACAAGTATTGTCATTCTTCTAAACTACGTATATCAAAATTACTATATTTTATACTACTGAAAGGGAAAGGGATGGAGGGGCAGCCATGTTTCAATTTTCAAGTCTCGGCTTCTTAACATTGGGTCTTAAATGAAAGAAAATGATGCTATTGAAGAAAATAAAAAGGATAGCTGGAATTTTCCTTAATTAAGCTTTTGGAAAAATCTTTTAGTTTAGGGGATGTAAATAATATGTTAATTGACTTTTTATATAGTAGTATTTTAACCTTCTTCATTTTTTTTTCTAGTATTGATAAAACTTTGTGTTTCAAGTGCCTAAGTATTCTATTTTGATTTTCTAGCAATCTTTTTTTTTTTTTTTTTTTTTTGGGGAATACTCTATCAATTAATCATTGTCTCACTATAAACAACGATTTCTTTTTTTACCCACGCTGTTTAATGGTTTCCATATTGATTAATTTATGAAATGATTTTCAAGTGAAATGCAGAATTTAATCAATGGGTCTCTACTATATGCACGGGTACATTTAAAAACAATTATAATTACATATTATGTTTTTTATAGTTTATTATATTGGACTCCTCGTTTTCTACATTAAATTAACTAATTTGGCACAAAAATTTAAAAATTTAGATTAGATAAGGCACGTGGCGCAAAATTAAACTCTAATTGAAATTCAATTTTTACCTAAATTAAGTCACTTGGCACAAAATTTTAAATTTAAATTAGATGAGACACGTGGCATAAAATTAGACACTAATTGAATTCCAATTGAAAATTTAATTGGATTTTCTCTCTGCTTTACCTATTATTATATATATAGATTACTTCACATAATAATGAAAATGAATAATGGAGATGGACAAAAGCTTTATAATGAAACAATTTCATAAATTTAGGACTTAAATTAACAAAATTTAAAATTTTTGACCTAATCTGAAACATGCTATTAACATTGGTCTTTTTTATGAAGTTTACCTTGTTTATTCTTAAACATTGTCCATTTTTAGATAATATTAATTGAAAATTATGTTCCCTGAATTTTTTTTTTTAATTTAGGAAATAAAATGAAACTTTAAAAATTAATATTGGTAATTCTTTTTCTTATCCATTTTTTTAAATACATCAAAATATGCTTTACAAATCCTTTTTTTTTTTTTTTTATAGAACATGGAAAAAAATGCACTTTTCTTGCTGTTAAATGTGTTTATGTACACTTTTCTTGCTGTTAAAAAATTGGACTTCTTATGAAAACCTAAAGGAAATGGCCAAAAGGCTTGAATCTCAATTTGTTGGCATATTTTGATATTTCCAACAGAGACATCTATAGTTTAATCTCTCATTCCCCAACTATCAAAATTTATATATATATATATATATATATATATACACACACACACTAATGAAAATCTCATGCGTTACACGGCTTTAGTCATAAATTTTCTTTATATATATATTGAGAAATAATAACTAAATGACTAATTATTACATAATTTTAGAACTCATTTCCAAGTAAATGAATTATTATTATTATTATTATTATTATTATTATTATTAAATAAAATGCATAATTTTGTATATTTGTCCTTGTATATAACATCTCTAATTAAAATGATCAATAAAAACTTTTCTAATTGTTTTTTTTTTAATAAAAAATCCTTATTTATTAATGAAAAGGGTGATTTGAACTCAATCATTTAAATCTTTACTAATACTTGCATATAAAAAGTTATCCAAAAAAAAATGATTCCAAATTTAAGATTAAAAAATCAATTGTATTTGTACACTTAAAAGAAATATCATTTTTAAGTCTTATTTTAGTATTTAAATCATTGGTTTTAGTGTTGATTTTATTCAAATGGTTAACACCGTAACTTATACAACTTGAGTAATGTCTCCAATTGTATTGTGCTTTAGCCTTTAAGAACATATAGCCCAAAATAATAGTCACCCTCACATTAATTAGGTATTAATTCCTCCTTAATGTCAACCACAATAAATGATGAACAACTGGCCTAAACAGTAGAGATACCCCAAAAGTCTCTCTTCATGATCAAATGATGGCAGAAGAAGTGTCTAAAAGGACAAGCATCTTCTGTCATCCAGCTAGAAAATGCACAACTAGAAAGGAGGAAGGAGGGGGAGATAAAAAGGAGGAGTTAGCCCATAAAGGAGGGGATCTAGAAAAAGAGAGAGGAGGGGAAAAAGAAGAAGAAGAGAAAAATACACTTTGTAATAGTCTCAGTTTCATGCTTTGTGCCTTGGGACGAGATTTCTTTTCAATTAGATTCAAATAGTATCTTTATCTTGCCCTTCAATTAACTGTCCAACTTTCCCATTGTGGATTGTCCATACCTTCTTTACAAATATTTGTGTTGCTCAAGAATGCTTTGGTTCAATTTTGTTTTTAACCTCCACAATAGTGATAGTTAATTGAAAAAATAAAAACACTTACAAACTAAAAACATAGAATAACCAAAACCTAAACCACAAAAAAATATACAAAAGTTGAGAAAAAGAAAAAAGAAAAAAAAAAACTTATCTAAGAGAAACCAAAAACTTAAATGGGTGTCCCTTGTTTTACTTCTTTATAGTAAACTTCTTTTGACATAGTATCCATACATGCAAATTTAAAAATAGATAACAATAAGTAAGATGAATTTATTTAATCAAAACTATGATATACAAATATATATGCGTAAGTTGAAACTTTAAAAAATAAAAATAAAAAACTAAAAACTAAAATGTGGGGTGCAAGAGGGATTCTATGGAAAGAACATTAATGAATATATATAAGTTTTGAAATTTTGATAATAGATTTTTAGTTGGAGTAGGATTTAAATTTTTCTGAAACTTAGATACATGTTGCATGTTTTGTTAAAAAACTTACTTTTGCTTTATCCAAAGAAATTGATAAGAACAAATAAGTTGTTGTCTCTATCAACTGAAATTTAGATACATATTGCATGTTTTGTTAAAATATTTATTGTTATTTTATCTAAAAAAATTGATAAAAACAAATAAGTTGTTGTCTCTATCAACTGAAATTTAAATACACGTTGCATGTTTTGTTAAAATATTATTGTTATTTTATATAAAGTGCACGTTATATAATTTTTTTAAATATTTATTTTTATTTTATCTAAAAAAATGATAAGAATAATTGAGTTGTTGTCTCTATCTAAAAAAAAAATTATTCAAAATATTTTTGTAATTTGATAAAGCCACTTGCCGCAATCATAATTTAGAAAAAATTAATGTAATTTAGTGGAGGATTTAAATATATAATAAAACTAGTAATATGCCCGTGCGATGCACGGCTTAATAAAAAATCTTATATATAAATTAAAAAAAAATATTTTGATAATATAATCAAATTTAATAACAAATAAAATAGTAAAAATATTTTTAAAATTAAGTACATGGAAAATGCATATTATGTAAGTTTTTTTTTTTTTTTTTGCAAAAAAAGATATTATAAAATATTTGTAAAAAATTATGACAAGTTTTAAATTTCTAAAAGATCTTAGTATTAAAATTGTAATTTGATTATGTGTGTGTGAGTGGCACTTAAAAATCTTTCCATTCTAATTATATATAAATTTCTTGCATATATGGCCAAAAAAAAATTCCATAGATTACAAAAAATGTAAGTATTTAGACTGCAATATAAATGTAAAATTTTACATATAAATTACCAATCGTAACCAATTTATTGTTTCCATAAGGGAGGAGATAATCTGTATAATCAATTAAAAATACCAAATCAAAAAATAGTATCAATAATTAAGATAATTTGCATTATCTAATTTTTTAAAAATCATATAATTTAAGCAATAATTGAACTACTTTAAGAGAAAAATAGAAACTAAAAAAAATAAATAAATAAAGATAGCTGTTCTCACGTAAATCTCATAATTTCATATTGTAGATGAGCTCCATCCCAAATATATTCAGTGATAATATTTTGACCGAAAGAAATATTCCATAAATTACAATATATATATATATATATATGTAGGGACACAGTTTCGTGGTTCCGGCCCAAAGATGGTTGGATTTACCCAAAAGGGCCCCTAAACAATGAATTTGTAGAGGATAGGTTGAGAAGGACTGGGCCAGGAATGATTTAGATTATCAACTGGTTGGGACTAGATCATCCACCATAATGAAATTCTAATTTTTGACTCGAAGTGTTACTTATGTTCTACGTCCGAGGATAACTCTCTTTTTTCTCCGTTCCTTTTCTTTCTCCCAGCCAAAAAGATCCACAATCCTTCCTTCTTTCTCGCATTTTATACTTCCTTCCCTCCTTTCTTGGCCATCCACGTGTGGATTTTTTCCTTTGTCTTTGGACACCTGTCCCCCCAACTTTTTCCAGAACCTGCTTCGTAGAAACGATGAGACTATTCACCACTGTTCAGATGTCCCCTCCACATCAATGCAGCCAGGGGATTAGTTGTAGAGCATTCAATGCGGTGTTGGCAGCCTTCCTTGATATTTTGGGGGCTTTCTTCTAGTGTACGTCTCCACAGAATCGTTCCCACCCAGTGGAGTTCCCCGGGAGGTTCTCCTGGTTGGCAGAGCTTCGAGCATCACCTCGGCAATAATATTCTGAGGTGAACCATCCTCGGACGTTCCCCAGTCCTCGGCTTGGGCCAGTAGGCGCGCTACACGAGTGGGTAGGAACCTCTGAGCCCATTATCCTTGTTGGCCCAACGCTTGTTTCGGCCCATCTCTGCTAGCAGCCCACCGTCCCCACAATATATATATATATATATATATATATATATATATAAGTATCTAGACCTTCTAGAGTATCACAATCAAAATAATTTATAAAATAGATAAATGAAAGTACATAAAGAAAAAAGAAAAATTGTGTTACAATGTAAATGTGTAAAAGTTTACATATAAATTACCCGTGTTTAGCTATTTTGATGTTGTCATTCATATCTAGCCATCTTGATATTGCTATAAGTGAGGAAATAATTTGCACAATCAATTAAGAACACTAAATCAAAAAAATACATCAATAATTAAGATGAATTGCATTATGTAAAATATTTTAAAAAAAAACATAAAATTTAAGCAATAATTGAACTACGTTAATAGAAAAATGCAAAAAATAAAAAGTAAAAAGAAGATAGCTCTTCTCACTAAAGAAGCCAAATCCTTCATTTAGTAGTTCTTCACTTAACTTTGGTTTTTTCATTTATTGATTTTAGCATTCTTAAATATTAAAGTAGAGTAGATTTAGTAGAGTTTTAGTTTAACTCAATTTCTCTTAAATTCAAACTTAATTTGTAGAGATATTTTCTTTTTACGTGTATTATTATATGTTTTTTTTTAATTGGCTATAATCTTTTTAAGTGTAGCTATATTGATTTTTTTTTAAATCATATAAACGTGCACTATGTTGTTCGTTTTTTTTTTAATTAAGATTTTTTTTTTCAACTTTTTTTTTTTTTTTGATAAGATTTTTTTTCAACTCAAACATGTGCTATGTTGCAGGTTTTTTTAAGTAATTTTTATTTTTTATAAAGGGTTAGATAAAGAATTTAGATTGAAATCAAATTAAGATAAAATTTTGATTGTAATTAAATTATGATTTTTATCAACTTAGACTTTACCTTTTTTTAATTAAGAATTTTTTATAAAGGATTAGATGAAGAATTTGGATTGTAATCCAATTATGATTTTTATCAACTTAGAAATTATAGGAGAAGTTAAAATCATATAAATGTGTACTAAGTTGCTAGTTTTTATTTTTATAAAAATTATGGTTCTTTTTACATGTAGTATTATTATTATATGTTTTTTTTATTTGCTATTTTCTTTTTAAGTGTAGTTATATCTTTTTTTTTTTTTTATATCATAGAAACATGTATTATGTTGTTGGTTTTTTTTTTAATTAAGATTTTTTTTTCAACTTTAACGTTTACTATGTTGCTAGTTTTTTTTAATTAAGATTTTTTTTTATAAAATAGAATTAAGATTTTAATCAAATTAAGATTTTTGTCAACTTAGAAATTATAGTAGAAATTAAAATCGTATAAACGTGTACTTGTTGCTGTTTGATTTTTATCAACTTAGAAATTATAGGAGAAGAAAAATTATATCTATTTTTAAGAAAAAATCTAAAAACAATTATATAATTTGGTGAAGCCATTTGGCGAAACCACGGCTTCTAAGCTCAACTTTTATTGTATAGTATATGATTTAAAATTAAATAACAATATACAATAGAATAATGAGATGTGAAATTATGAGAATTCCAAAACTTATGTGAAAAAATATTAAAAGATCAGTTTAAAGTTAAACATTTTCGATTTTATATATATTATAAAAAAATTTGGGATTTAAAATTCTCTTATTTTGCATATAAAAAAGTGAGTCTATTTTGGTTTTATGCATCTCATTTGTATAGTTTTATTCATTTTTTGTTTTTTATAATTCGATAGTTGGGGGAAAAAGATTTAAACTTTAGATGTCTCCAAAATACTAAAAAATGTCAACTAATTTAATTACAAGTCTCTTGGCCGCATTTGTATAATTAACTACTGTACTTTTTTTTTTTTGTGAGAATCGTCTACTAATTAATTACGTATTATTTATACTACTTGATGTTTGAAAATGTTGGTGTTAGTTACCTAAAGTCTAAACCAACGCCCTTAATTTATATTTTCTAAATCATAGCCATAGCGCTGATTATGTTAAACTGTCCAGGGAACTAAAATTGAACAATTATTGAATTGACTACCTTTTTTTTTTTTTTTTTTTTTGAGAAACGAATTGACTACCTTATTCCGGACTTATTCAATTATAAAATGGATTTTAGCCGACCCAAGGTGAAGGAGATGACACAGAAAATTTTGTAAGTGTATATATATATATATATATATATATATATATATATATTGAAATTAAAAGATTCCAATAATTTGATTTTATTTAGAAAGGAAAAGGTTTTCCACCTTATTATGAACATCATACTATATTTCAACCAGGAAGTTGCATTGTTAGGGTAAACACTTATTTTTGTCTCTGAAAAATATAAGCTTCAACTTGTTAGATTAATCTAACAAGTTGAAATTATATAATATCTTCCGTCAATCTATTGAAATAGTACCAAACAAATTCGTTCTTTTTTTTTTTCTTTTTTTTTTGAGAAAGACAAATTCAAGTTCTTAATCAAGAAGATCACTTTAACATTCAACATGACCCTTCTTATAATATGGTTTTGACAAATTAAATGTGGAATATTTCATGTTGGACATAATTATTTTATTGTCACCTTACTGTCACATCTAACTATAACAGATGGTAATTTTATAAAATTATTAGGGGAATTGGTTAAAACCTGTTGTACTCCAAGAACCAAAATCATAATTATTATTTTTAACTAATGTGTAATTCTGTGCATATGCACGGATACATTTAAAAACAATCACAATTATATATATATATATATATATATAATTTAGAATCTAATTAGATCTAAACTCTTTTGTTTTTGCATTCAATAATTTATTTGCCACAAAAATTAAAAAAATTGATGGAACACATGCGCAAAATTAAACTCCAATTAAAATTCAAATTAGAATCTAATTGAATTTAGACTCTTTAATTTTTGCACCAAATAATTCACTTGACATACAGATTTAAAAATTAGATGAGACATATGACGCAAAATTAGACTCCAATTTAAAATTTAATTGGGATTTCTCTTAACTTTGGCTATTAATATATATATATATATATATGACTTATAAACTTAATTGAATTGTTTTAGTTATACAAAAAAAAAAGGCTCATAAATATAAAATCATTCAAAAATTCTATTTTTTATAGTTTACTTATATTGAACTCCTCGTTTTTTACATTAAATTAACTTATTCGACACAAAGATTTAAAAACTTAGATTAGATGAGACACATGGCACAAAATTAAGCTCTAATTAAAATCTAATTTTTACATTGAATTAACTCACTTGGCACAAAAATTTAAAAACTTAAATTAGATGGGACACATGGCGTAAAATTAGACTCTAATTTAATTCCAATTTAAAATCTAATTGAATTTTCTCTCTGCTTTACCTATTATTATTATTATTATTATTATTATTATTATTATATATATATATATATAGATTATTACTTGTGGTGGGGCAGTCAACAATTGCTTTTGGTTTGTGAAACTACATATTTATGATGAGATCGAATCTGTGAATGTGTTTTGTCTTTGTATGTGAATTACAACATTTCTCAAAAAATTCAGAAATGGTAAGATAAGATATGTCTTTGAAGAGTTCCAACATTTGGTATCTTAATCTTAACCCTGAAGTATTTGACACAGTCCCAAATGAAATACTTAAACAAAAAGAGGTTACAGGGCGTTTTGGATCTGTGACCAGATCAAATATGGAGTATCGATCATTCAATGTTAAAGAATTCGAAACCGTGTGAATTTTTGTTAAATTTCCAACTTCCAAAGTTCCAACCATTGCTAAACAATACCAACTGGTAGAAGATTTCAAAATTGTGAAAGAAAGTGAAATATAAAAAAGTAATAATAAAAAGAAGGACATATTAACCGATACAAAATGACGAAATTTCGTGCCTAGAAAGCATGTTCCATTAAATTTCTTCCTTGGACTTTCTAGTGGATTAGAAAGAATGCCATGTACTATTATTGACTGCCCTTTTTTCTATTTATTTTACTACAAGTTTGTCGCATTCAGCAGCCACAGAATGCCATGCGTTGACTTGTCTCCACCCTCAATATATTCTTTTTCGTTCCTTCTTTCTTTCTTTCTTTCTAAAGAAAAAACTCGGCTGAAAACGAAAGTGCCTGCGCGTCAGCGTTTTTAGAACAACAGAAGGACCATACATTACAAGCATACAATTCGGCATGTCAAACTCAAAGGATGTTAATATTAAAGACCCTCCTTGGATTTTTTTTTTTTTTTTTTTTTTTAAGAGTTTTAACCTATGACATCCACTTTTGATGATAGTTTTTTATCACCAGACCAAGACATCGATCAATTTTTGGTGTAAGCGGGGATTGAACTCCAAATCTCTTATTCAACCATCAAAGATTTTACCAGTTGAGCAAACAAAAACTCATGACCCTCCTTATAATCAAGGTTTTCAGACCCGGACCGTTCATTGAACCGTAAAAGGGAGAGGTTCAAGGTTTTTGAGGTCCGACCGAGGTCGAACCGGGGTTGAACCGTGATGACGTCATAATTAATTTAATAATTATTTAAATATAAATAAATATATTAAATTTGTAAATATTAGAAAAATTTACTAAAAATATCTTTAAAATTGAAACAAAATACATAAAATAGTACATTATAAAGTTAATAAAAAATAGTACAACATAAATAAGCATAAAAAAAAATTTTATAATAATCCTTTAAGAGAAATCATTTCAATTAACTAAAAATGACTTTTAAAATAAATTCATAAATTGCATAGGTATTATTCTTAAATAAAAAGTTAATTTAGTAATATTTAATATGTTGAGAAAGATGGCATAGAAGTTTAGAAACTATAAATCATGTAAATTTAATATAAATTTAATAATATTGCATATTAGTTGGTCAAGGCTTCAGTCTTATTTTTAATGTGTGAGAGCTCCAGTTCTACCCCTCTGCCAGCCGCAATTTTTCTTGATTTTTCTCCATTCCATGACCGGTTGAACCGGTCTACGGTTCGGCCGGTTTTTCCGGTTCAACCCCGGTTCGTTCGGTTCTCTCACAAGTCAATGAAGCCCGGTTCTGGAGATTAAAAAACCGAAATTCACTCCGGTTCTCGGTTTTCCCGGTCGGACCGCCCGGTCCGGCCCGGGTTTACAAACTATGCTTATAATTGGAAATGCCTCACACCAAGCCTTTTCAAAGCTAGACAAAAACCATCACCACGCACCAAGTGATTACTCCACAAGTATAAATGCTTGTGAGGTATAAGGGGCAAGAACTGAGATTTGAGTCTCTAAGAAGAAGTTTCACACAAATATACACTTTTAGATTAGATTAGAGTTCTATCCCGAAAAAAAAATTATTAAAAAAAAAAAAAAAAAAAAACCCAACCCCCCTATTTAGAGCAACAAAGTTTAGTTTAGAGTTCCCAAGGCCAAGCCCAGCTCCTCTAGCCCATGTGATCTATAATATCTTATATAGCAACCTCCCAATGCACGGACCATCATTCTTTTTCCACTCCTTCATCCAATTTTTTTTTTATTACATCTCCCTCCACAATACCATGGCGATAATTGTTACTCAGCTTTACTTTCAGTTTAAGAGCCACAACTTCTGCTAACTCAGCAGATACCACCACCAAGCTTGAATTGGTTAACCATGATGGTTTCTCTCAATAACTGCAACACCACAAGTGTTGTCATTCTTCTAAACTACGTATATCAAAATTACTATATTTTATACTACTGAAAGGGAAAGGGATGGAGGGGCAGCCATGTTTCAACTTTCAAGTCTCGGCTTCTTAACATTGGGTCTTAAATGAAAGAAAAAGATGCTATTGAAGAAAAAAAAGAAGGATAGCTGGAATTTTCCTTAATTAAGCTTTTGGAAAAATCTTTTAGTTTAGGGAATGTAAATAGTATGTTAATTGACTTTTTATATAATAGTATTTTAACCTTCTTCTTCCTTTTCTAATATTTAATCATTGCAATGATAGGAATCTTAAGGTTCAACTGACTTGCTGAGGTTGCGAGCTATCAGGGAAAATGTAATGACAGTAAGAGCAAACTTGGTTACAATATCATTATCCTCTTTGCCATTTCTACCAATATGTATAATCTCATTGCTGTTCCTAGCTTAGGAAAAATAGCCAACAAAAGAAAATTCATATTGGTTTATCCCAAACTTATTTAGGAAGTATTCTAGAGATGAAAAACTTTCAGAGGCAGACGATGAGAAAGAAGTGAGAACTTATTCAATTTATGCTATCAGAAAGTGTAACAAATTCCAGCCTTGGCATACACTACAGAGTTAATATATAACTGACTCATGGCCCGTGATCCAGTCACTTTAGACAAAATTTGTGGTTCAATGTTGACGTATTGTGCATAATATAATACAATATATTAAAAAAATAAATAAAAAATCATTGCATTATAATTGGACCTATACATGATCGGAACATATTGCTTAGAACTTGCTGAACTTCTCCCGAGCTATGCTCACTCCGCACAAGATCCACCAACAAAGGAAAGAATTGTGAAACGTGCCTCCTAAATGAATCCCTTTCCAAACCATTCAATACCCACAATGCTGATACTACTATAGAAGTCCTGGCCCCCAATTCCTCCTTTTTCGCTGAACCTAATGGAACAACACACTGTGGCACCGGCCGGTTTCCTGAGTTTTGCTGGGCTGATTGAGAATCAGTACAGTTCAGGTATATCTGCAATACTGTTTCACATACTGCCACAAGCTGTGCTTCAATGTTCATCTCCTCCGACAAAGATGGATCATCCATAAGTAGCCTTTGGAGGAAGTTAAGGTAATTCTGGTAAGACTCATTTTCAAAATGAACCAGGGGTGGCTCAGAAAGGTCCAGGATAGAGCACACTATTGGCAGTTTTTCCTGCAGGTTTTTTTCAGAGTTCAGTTGGTGGGCATGCGATGAAATAAAAGAAAAAACTTCAAGAAGGATCTTGATGTTGTCCGCTGACAAGTATTGTAGGTCTGTTTTGCAAAGATCATTCGCAACCTGAAATGAAAAGAGTAAAAAAAAAAATTTAATTAATTAATTAATTAATTAATTTGTCACGTTCTAATTTAGAGACAAATGCACTGGAAATGTAAACTTTGCAGTATAGTTCACAGGCAAAGCTTCTAGAACAATGTGTTCATCGTAATTGGACATTTGATGAAGATATTATCTACTACACAAGAACACTTCTTGTGAATGATGAATGTTACTATCATGTTGGAATCACATCAGTTACGGCACGTGTATAAAGGATGCCATTCTACTAAGATAAATAGGAAATAACCATTTACACATACTTTGATCGGATTTTACAAAAATTTAAACTATTCAATAGATTAAGGAATAAGTATATGAGAGGACATAACATGAAGACACAAAAAACACCCTCAATTCTTGTAAGAAAAGCTAAAAAGTTAAGCTCAGTATCAGTATTTAATACTATATTTTAGATCATGATAATCACAAATTAGACATGAATGTTATCCACACGTGTTTGTGTGTGTATCAACATGTAGAGATGAGGGAGGAACCTGTATGATGAGCAGCTGCATTGCAATATGACTCTTCATTCTTGAAATTACATACTGTGCGGTATGCAGATTGTCATCCTCAAGATCATCATGTGTCAACATATGATCAGAAGAAGTTTCCAGATCAGTATAAGATTGACCACTTCCAATCACCTCGATGCTATCCATGGATCTCAAGACCTTCGTAAATGCGGGCACTGTTGATGTAGCTGCTTCCTTCAAAGCCAGAAAAATATTTCTCCATTCATCTTGTGAAAACTTGCTGCCCAAATCGCTGGCCAACCGCATCAAAGCTGCAACCCCTGTGCTAGCAGGACCTTGAATAGGACTTCTTATAAACCCTGTTAGTACTGATACCACACCTGGTAGTTGAGACCTCACTACATCAAAAAAGGTGACAAAAAGATCCACTAGACACTGTGCTGCCACTGCAGAAGTTTCAGAGTCCCATGTACTCCCTTCAGAATGCAAAGGTCTTGAAGTTGGTGTTGGATACTCTTCATCTTCAATTTCCATCTCTTTCTGGTCAGATACACAATTAAATATCGGGAAAACAACAGAATTGAAGACACCAGTCCAAAAAGGGAGTGAGAAAAGATGTCCGTGATCCTTCAGAATGTTAAATAGCACTTCTAAAGAACTCTTTCTGATGGCTGATCTGGGATCAGATGTTAGTTTTGACAACCCTGAAACAACACCAGAGTATGTTATATTTAAAATGGAGAAGGTGCTAGCTGCATTGGAACACAATCATTCCTGATCCCCCACCCCGAACAAAAAATTATCTTATGAGATGATCTTATAAGACATCCTTCTCACAATATATGCCGCTCCCACATGTGAGAGAGATGTCTCATAGGATACCTTCTCGTCAAATCTCAGTCTTCATATAATAAAGGACTAAATATGTTGGATAAGACAATTGTAGGAGTTAGTTACCTACTGCTCAAACTGCAATGAAATTACCATACCACTTCTTGCTTACAACTGAGAGAGTAAGGTAGGACTATGGTGGTAATTAAGCAAAGAAAAAGAAAAGGGAAAAAAAAGAACAAGGGATTTTTGGGGGGGGGGGGGGGGGGGTGGTGAAGCAAAAGGGGCCTTACTTGAATAATAGCACGCACACGTAAGATAACATGCTCACATCTCACATATAGTTCATCAGCACATATAATATATATGCAGATGGAGACCAATGATGTTGCAGGTAATGTGAAAGTCAATGCCATAATGGACTTGGTTTTTGTTATGACCCAGGTGTTGGATAAATTATTTGAATTTAGTTTAGTGATAGAATAAATCTTCTTAGATAAATTAGTATTGTTATTTATTTGAATCAAATTCGTTTGTTTTAGGATTTGTTGATAAGGTTATCTCATCTTTGGCAATTTATGTATGTTAAATGCATTAATGAGAATTAAGCAGAAAATTAACCAAAAATATCTATTTCCACTCTCAAGTTCAAGATATTAGTCATCTCGAATTGACTACACTATCATTCAATTATCTCAGTTCACAACATTTGGTATCAAAGCCAACAAATCCATCCAGTTTCTTGAAAAAAAAAAAAAAAAATTCAATCGTATTCTCATCCCACACTATCACACTATCCTCCCATCTACAACCCAAGGCAAACAACTGCCACCATACTTCCAGGCAGCCACTGCAACACCCTACCAAAAAAAAAAAGTCACATCTACCTATCAATAGTGTCAATCCCAGCAAACAAAGAATGGAGAACATGTCGGAGATTGTCAACCGAATGTTAGATATTACCAAGGACATGTCCAAAAGCATAGCAAGGATGGAAGTAAAGATGCAAGATACATGGGATCAAATGATAGAGATCTTAGATAAACAACCCAATGTAATTTTGGAAATCAAAGAACAATCAAAAGTTCAAAGATCCCATGAAATTTCAGAGAATCAAAAGAGTAATATGTTGGAGGATGCACCTGCCATACAAATTGCCTTTAAAGATCAAAGGATTAATGCAGTGGAAAAGATAAATCAAAGGGATCTTGTGATTTCAAATAAGCCTAGTCTAATTTCACACATTGAATTTGTCATTCCCTATGAGTTCAAGGATGTGAAAATCAAAGCTATTCTATTCACAAAAATGGTTAAAGAATTGGTGCAGATATCCATGGTCCAAATTCTTATCCTTCAACTCTTTAGAATTCGAGGTCAAGTTCTCTCCAGTTGGAAGGATATGATGTGAGCAAGTATCAATTTCCATGTTTCAGAATCTTGAGGACAAGATTCATCTTGAAGGGGAAGGGAATGTTATGACCCAGGTGTTGGATAAATTATTTGAATTTAGTTTAGTGATAGAATAAATCTTCCTAGATAGATTAGTATTGTTATTTATTTGTTTTCAATTGAATTCCTATGCTTTAGGATAGGATTAGTTCCTTTATTTTAGGATTTGTTGATGAGGTTATCCCATCTTTGGCTATTTATGTACGTTAAATGCATTAATGAGAATTAAGCAGAAAATTAATCAAAAATGTCTATTTCCTCTCTTAAATTCAGGAAATTGGTCATCTCGATTTGACTACACTATCTTTCAATTATCTCAGTTCACAATAGTTTGCTAATTGTAACTATAAAATCAGTGTCATTTCCCCTTCGGGATTAAAAGAACTGACTAATATATATACAGACAGACAGAGACACAAATATAGACATATACAATGCACATTTATAAACGCACAAATCAAATTGATTTTATCAACTGGGTTGTGCCATCCATCATGCCTGATTTGCAGCAGCTGTAGCATTTATTGAGAATTTAGCTAAGAACACAAGTTACCTGTTAGCAAGGGGACCCAAAAGGATGAATGATCATCTTTCTCTATGGAAGTTTGTAAATCTGAAGCATCCACACCTGCAACTGGATTAGATGAACCATAAACCTTGCTCTTCTCATTGCAAGCAAGTCCTCCATCAGCAAGCTTCACAGCACAGAAGCGGAGAAATGCAATGGCATTGAGACTAACATCACTATTAAATCTGCTGTTTGTGAAGGTTATGAGGCACTTGACACAATCAGTAAAAGTCACTGTCTCCGTCTCAGTTATATAAGGGAAATATTCTCGCACTATCTTTTCCATGGTCTCAAAGGCCAACAAGACTATATTCTTCCGCTCATCAGCTGCAGCAGCTGTAAAAACCTGAGAAACAAAAAGCACCACATGAGAAGCAAGACATTTAAAAGGCAGAGTTGCCCACTTGTCAAGCATTTTTGGAAGGATGAAAAACTTGCTTATTTGAATGTCCTTTACCCTTTACAAAAAAAATGGGATATGTGGATAGCCCAACCTGTTTTCAATGTAATAGGTAGATTCAATGAGTCAACATATGACATGGCTAAGTCCGACCATCCTCATCATTACAGCAATATACAAGATGATTTCACAAGGATTACTAGATGAAAATTTCTGGTGTGTAACAAAAATTTCAATGAATTTTTATGTATAAAAACAGGTTCAAACTATCTATAAAACCAGAAATTGAGAATCAAATTCTAACATACCATAAAAACACTCTTCCAGCCAGATTTCACATTATTGACACGGCTGAGGACCATTTGTGAAATGCACCGGACTATTAATTCCCTAATTTCTGCAGAGCTGCTTTTTCGCATAACAATCACAAACGGTCGAAGAAATTCATTCTGGAAGTTGTAATTTGCCAATTCCTCGCGCTCTAAGAATTTCATAGCAAGCTGCCTCAAGGAATCCATGACAAATATTGCAACTGATAGATTTTCTGACAGTCCAACTGAAACGAAGAAATCAGAGAGAACATTCCACATGCGAGACCATACTAATCTAATGCGGTTCATGTTGTAATGCCTGCAAAAGAAACAATGCTTTGATCATAAAATTCATTCCCACTACATTTTTTTTCAAACAAAGTTGCATCACTCCTAATTGGGAGATTTCAATATCAATGCATGAAAAGGACCCCACCCCTCTCCCTGAGAATTTGGGATGAATGAGGAATTCCATAAATACACCAATGGGGAAAAAAAAAAAAGAGGCTTCCCTGGAACTCCTACAACAGGCCATCTGCAATTTGATTGATTGATTGATTGATTTTTTTTTTTTTTTTTTTTTTTTGCTGTGAGAGCAATTTGATTGATTCAAACTTAAATAGGTACATCAAAATTACATTTGAAACATGGATCTGTTATTATTATTTATTCATGCCACATTAAAGCTTCTAAAAATTGACAAATTTGCAGAACAATTCTTAATGAGAAGGGGAGCATCTTACGCTATCTCAACTAGTTTTGTGAGGCTGAAGACACGAGGGTCTGTTGGAGACTGCAACTCAGACATAGAAACTTTGCATAGGGCCTTAACAAAAGCAACTATTGCTTCACTGTTCAGCCTTTGGCTATGAGCAAATACATGATTCAACCCAAAGTTCCCAATCTGGTCCAGCAAATTCAAGTTTAAAATGAAGTTATTAATCTGTTCTGGAGTTACCAGTCCAGCAGTATTGACTCCAACACTGGTACTGTCATATGAGCCCCCACGAACAACAGCCACCACAGCTGGATTCTGTAAAGTTCCTTTCTTCTTTAAATTTGGAAAACCCATGGCTTTTGGAGTCCTTTCCTCTGTTTCAACATTAGATGCAGTCAAAAAGGATGCATCAGGCGGTGCACCCTCTCCCAATAGTTGCAGATGCTCAATTCGGGAAAGGCATGTCAATATGTGTTCCCACGCTTCCTGAAGATAATTACCATCTTCAATGGCAATTGATATTATTGCCTGTCCAAAGAAAATATGTTGGTAAAAGAGACAAAAGAACATTGCAGGGCAAACAAATCTAATAGATTATGATACAGTAATCTTCACTTCTACATGAAATGGAATCTGATTGAAATGATCCTAATGCAATAATTCACTCTTTTTAACAACCTTATACATGGCTTAGGATTGGGAAAGAAAAAGCATAAAAATATGGTGCACAATGATCCAATCAGCTATTCCATTACATGCAAACGTTTTAATGCATTTTGAATCTATGCCTGCAGTGGAGCATCTTTAAGATTGTAAAGAAAAATTTTTCAAAATTATTGCTTAGTTACCTTCACAGCATCAACATTCTTTTGTTTCATATCTGCAGCACAATGGAGATAAGTAAACTTGGCTACAGATGTCACAAAAGCATCCCTCTGAGTCTGCATGCCCATCACGGCAGTGACATGCACAGCATATCGAAAGCCCTGTACGCATTGAGAAGTAGCAAGCCTGTCATCACTTTGGTCAAGAGTCACACTGAATGCAGCCAACATAGGACCCCAGCAAACCTCAACCATAAACCTCAAGATTGCTACATCAGTGACGGCATGATAAACTGACCTGCAACAACAGACGATAAAGAATTGCTAATAAGAACAGGGCTCAAACTCAAATAAAGGACAACGAAACAGGCTAAAAAAAATCAAAAGGTAAGTGTCACACATTCATCGGAGAAATGACCTCAATTATCAACCTAACATATCAAAATCTATCCAACTCTAGTAGGTCATAAAATACCTAGGCAGAAACATTATATGCCCAAACCACTACCCTGTCCCATTTTCTGTGCCCCATCAATTTTCTAGTCATAGCAAGACCGTCCTCATGAATGACTTACAAGTTCCACAAATACAATCCAAAAAGAGATCATTAATTGTATTGTATTTTAGCTTACTCTGATTTTCCAGATTTTGCCTTAAATTGCTCCTGGATGTGCCTTATAAGAAGTCCATTTGCACCCAATGCTTTTTCTTCAGTATGCTTCCAAGTGACTAGATTAAGTATACCATCAAAGCCCAATATATTAAAACTGTTAGCCTGTTTGCTCTGTGGTGCAGTAGACTCAGCACTCATCTTAATTTCATTTTTAACAATTTGATCATAAAGGGTGCCAAGAAACTCTTCAGGCAAATCCTTGCCATCATCTATTCCTCGGTTGTTTCGAAAAAAATCAGCCTTCGTCATCTGGTTAGCCAAACAATCCAGAATGGAAATCAGATGAGAATCATAATTAGTTCTACATTGATAATTAATCAAAAGATACAACAACAATAACAACAAACAACTTTAGTCCCAAAATTTTGGAGTCCGATATGGTTCCTCAAAATATTAGTTAGGGTCGACTGCATGTATTTTTTACTCCATTCTATTCTATCTAAAGTAGTAGGGGACGCCCCAATGAGTATCTATAGTGTATCCATTCATAATAAAGTGACTAAATTTTATGTTGGCCTTCAACCTACCGCAACCATCTGACTTTTCCCGAGCCTGGGACCAGTTGTGTACAAAATATATGACACTAAACATAGACACAGAACAAGTTATAATTAATCAAAAGATAATTTCCCAAAATTAGCTTATCTTACAAAATTGGGTTCAGAAATTTTTTTTTCAAACTTTCTTCTTATATAGATGTTCATGTTCTAAAGTATTTTGACCCATACTTTACAATCTTCCAGAAAGATAACATATGATATATTGAGAGATCTTTTACTATGCCTTTAACATAAGCCACTATTTTAAATTAGGGTTTTTTTTAATTCAATTATTACAAGTGGGATGGGGGGGATTTGAACCTTGGTTCTTCTTATAATTGAGCCCAGGTTATACCATTAAGCTACAAGGCTCTTGAGCCATTATTTATTAATTAAATACAGAGCTACATGCAAATTAAGAATAATGCTACAAACACAAACTATTTTACAACATTTTTATAAATTACAGATGTTGTTTAAGTATTTTCCAAATAATTATTAGTAAGTAAAAATGTGATGTTAAAGGTGGCCCATATTAGAACTAATAAGAATTTGCCACATTAATAGTTTGTAAAAATGTTGTAAAATAGTTTGTGGTTGTAGCTTTACTCACAAATTAATATTCATCCCAAAATTGACCTGCATAAATCAGCAGCAAAGGCTAAAATATAGGTGGTCTGGAATGAGAAAAATCATTAAAGGTTACAAACATACCTTTTCTTTTACCATGCTATTATGGGCATCTGTGTTGAGCAATATCACGGAATAGGCAAGAACATAAGCAGTATCTGCACTAGTAAATGAGTTCGGGTTGCATTTACAATATCGCTCAGCAAACTTCTCCATGATGCGGTCAATCTTCTGTGCTTCTCCAGGTAACCTGAAGCCCCGTAGGAAAAACCTTATTGCTTCGCCAAAATCCATCTCTTTGAAATTAAATGAATCTACATAAGCATGCATGACCTTTAGAGAAAATTCCTCCCTTTCACCCAAATAGTCACCAATGATGGTTTCATTTAGGCCAGAAGTTTTCTTCAGGAAAGAAGCCACATCTTCTGGAGAACCACCAATTTTCTGGGTGCCTATCAAAAACTCAATTCCCTTGGAAGGTTTTCTATTAAACAGAGTGATACCTTTCTGCATTTAACCAAGAAAAGATGTCACTAAAGAATGAACCACACTAACTCCTGCTAAAATAGATGACAGCATAAATTGATGGAGAAGGGAACAAGCGATAGAACAAAAATCAATCAAGACAAAGGATAAATCATAATAACAGGTGCATACTCATGTGTATATTAAAAATGAAGTGCCATTAAAACATAATGGCAATACTCAACCTGGAGTTCAATTTTATAAGCTCGACGTTGTTCAAGGGTAGCAGCATCTGAATGTTCAGAATTTACTTCAGGATGTAGTTCATTGTCAGAAACAATTCCATCTTCTCCATTGAGAGTCAAATGATTCTCTGTAGTATCACTGTCAGCGCTCTTAGGCAGATATGAATCTCCTAGACTGAGCTGTTGGTCCATCCAAGCTCCCATGGACTTAATGATGCTAACCAAGCACTTAACTGATTCATGCCGAAAAGTGATATCTTGTATTGGAGACAAACTTGTGGTTGAACCCGAAGGAGGTCCTAGAGCAGTTTTCAAAAGGCCGTTGACAACCCTGAAAACATCTGATGGAATTATAAGGGTTTTAATACATTTTACTAAAACACAACATGAATTGGAAAATATAATAGATCTGCCATATTTATACATGAGAGAGAGAGAGAGACCCCACACCACTGATGAGTTCTAACCACGAGATATAACAAGAAATGATCAAATAGTGCCAATATAAAGAAACCAAATTTAGCCTAAATAATATGAACATTTCAAAACTCTCTTTGCACGAATGATGGATGAGCTCACTAGATCAATTCAATATGACATCTTAATAAGGTAATATTATCATAGGGAACTCAAAAGGTTGTTAACAAGCAGTCTACATTTATGAAATCTAAATAGTTATCTGCCACTACATTTATGAAACAAAAGAAACAGTTACAAAATTGACACCTCAATAAACCACCTAAAGGTGAAGGCAGTAATAACTTGAAGAGAGTCAAAATGGAAGAGACCTGTGATAATGAATGCAGAATGTTTGTATACACTCCCTACAAAAACTACAGATATCATTTTCAAAATCTTAAAGAATTGACCACTGAGATCTTCTGCAAAGTTCCTAATTTTAATTGCAGTAGTAACAGCAAGGAGAGATGTAAGAGATGTGTAAATACCTTTCAAAAATGTTTGGAGCATCCACATCACAGTCATAGTTCACAAAAATGTCTACAATAATCTGTGGATCCTGAGAGATCTTCTCCAATAAGTTAAGGACAGTCATTTTCTGCAAGAAACTTGGCTGGAGCACGTTCTCCAGCACACGGAGGACAAGCATGGGAAAAAATATCCCAATTTCTGCTTTCAATCCTGATCTAAATTTTGATAACAAGCTCATAAAAATACGACATTGAAGCTGGAAAATGGCCATTACTGATAATGCACTGTTCTTTAACAAAGATAGGCAAAGATACTGCTTGATAGCACTGAGAAACCTGCACCAAGTAAAAATATATATATTTCTTTCTCATAATAGGACAGAACAAATTCTCAGAAACACCTATAAAATGATCTACAAAGCAAGTACAAACATGAAGATCCATAAGACTACAATGTGTTAAGTCATCCAAAATTATATTGCAATTTGGAACAGCAACATGGTATATATCATAAATTTATAATTTACATTGCATGCATTGAAGATCCGATTTTGCACTAAAACACATGCTATATATATTATGTGAAGTGTGAACACACTCCATCTCTTATTCATCATACTATGTATCAAATTAAAATTAGAGTCAAGAGCTTTCTCATGACTAATCATTATACTTAATAGTATTTCTGCTCTAAATAAAATATTACATTAACTATCTAAAACTTCCGGTTCATTTATAGCAACATATTATTCTGATTCTAACCTTGCATACTGAGGAAAAGTGAGATTAGCACAAGGATATTAATTATATTGTGCCAGAAATGATGGTATCACATTTCCCAAAACATAAATCTTGTGGAATAAATCGTAAAGTTGGTTCTATTGGAGCTCGTAGATGAGAACAGCAACATAGTATATATCATAAATTTATCATACACACTGTATGCACTAAAAAATCTGAGTTTGCACTAAAGACTTAAATACATGCTATATTATGTGAGCACATTCAATATATTATGCATCACATTATGTACCAAAGATTGAAAATTAAAGTTAAAAGCTTTCTCACGTGTAATCACTATACTTAATAGCAATTCTGCTCTAAATTCAAATATTACATACAAAATCATAAAAAATGGGTTCATTTGGAGGTCAAAAATGAAACTTGCCTCTCATTGGCGCGCCACACCGGACCGGCATTTTCCATGACAACCTTGAGAAGCTCCAAGGACAAAACTTTACCCCTCAATAGGATTTGATCATCAGGATGGTCATGCGACGAGAACTTCATTGACAATTTACACAGATTCTTAAAAAGCAAAAACCCATCTTCCCTAATCTTACTATCAGCTTCACCACCATCATTCATTTCAGCCTCACCCTTCTCAACCTGATTGCCAGTATCATCATTGTCATCGTCTCCTTTCTTAATTGAACCTACGCCATTGCCATTTTGCGAAGGCAATTGGTTACGAACACGAGCACGATCACCAGCTCCTTCACTGGCATCCATGACCTCGTTGATGAAATTCTGACAAAACTGAATAGAACTCCCTTCATTCAAATTCTTATCAGTGAATTCCAACAACTCAGCAACGGAGACTTTCGTAACAGCTCGATCCTCCAAATCCACAGAATCATGCTCGACGCGCGTGAAAACGATGACCATAATCTGAGCGAGAACAGACTTGGCACAGATCTGATTGGTACCATTCAATCCACCGAGATAGACATTGTAGCAAGTCCGCACTACATAAATCAAACAATCACCACGGATCAACACGGTGGGAGATCGAACCGCGGAGAGAAGAACCCGAAGCACGCCGAGCTCGATTTGTTCCTCACCGAGCCCCCCGGACTTACACACCAAATCGACAATCTTGTAAACAATATTGGAATTGGAATTGGAATCGGAATCGGGATTGGAGTTGGAGTTGGGATCGGGGCGATCGATCTCGGCCTTGACGAGGTTGAGGGAGAACAATTTGAAGACGCAATCGAGAGCGGGCTCGACGACTTTGGCGTAGCCGGATTCGAGAGCGAGAATGACAGGCTGGAGGGCGGAATCGGCATCGGAGGAAGAGAGACCGAAGAGAGGAGAGTGGTCGAGATTTGCGGAGTCGGAGATGGATTCGAGCTTGTCCAAGACGGATTTGCAGGCGGAGACGAGCTGAGAGTGCTTGCGCCACGCCGCGTTTTTGATGATTTTGTCTAACGACGGCCCTATCACACGGCCGCTGCGGGACGGACCGCCTAGGGTTTGGGAAGCTGACATTTTTTTATTTGTTTGGGATCTCAGAGTCAGGAAATGTGAAGGAATGAGAATGAGAATTTGAGAATGAGAACAAGAATGTGAATGTCATTACAGAATTCTTGACGGTGATTCTGTCTGTACGTTTTAATTCTTCGTCTTATTCATCTACTTCTTCTTCTTCTACTCATTTTCCTTTCTTTGATTCTTCTGAATTCGTTTGTTTATATGTTTGGCGGTCTCTACGACTCGCAACCCGAAAATTGCGCTAATTTATTATCAGACCAAACCAGATAAATATGAAATGAACATGAGGGATCCTTTAATTTTGTTTATTTGTTTAGCAAATGAGTTTAAATAATATTTAATTAAATATAATAATGTGAACATTGGGCTCAATTTAACAATTTATATACTATATTACTTTTTTATATGGATATTGTTTTAAAAATATTCTTAATTATATAAAATTAGGATTGGACTGTATGAGTGTGTAAATATGCCCATTTGATATTAAATTACTATTGGTAGTTTATTGATAATATCAACCGACTATTTTTAGTAAAAAGATTCAAAGATGTGAGACGAGAAAATAAAAAAAAATGTTAGTCATGGTTTTATTATTTATGATAAAAGAATAAATTAATCAAGTAATTCGTAAACAAGTTCGAGTTTATTTTCTTGTCAAGCTTGTTCAACAAGAAAATAAATCAAAGTTGTATATGTAATATTGTTTGGTAATAAGTTCAAGCTCAACTCACATTCGAAATAAAACTAGATAAATAAGCCTGAAATTTTAATACTCAACTCGACTTGTTTACACAATTTCTAAAAACATCACCATAATTATTTTTTCTTTTTCTTTTCCTTGTCTCAAATCTTAATTCTTAATTCAACTTTTGAACCCTTAACTATAATGATCTAAATGAGATTGGCAATCTCAAGTTTCAAGCTTGAACATGAACAATTGATCCCTCAAAGCCTAAGCTAAGACAGGTAGCAACAAGGGAAGTCAAGCAGAATCGGATTTTTTGCCTACTCTGACATCAAATAAAACTAGCTCTACCTGTTTCGTTAGTTAGAATAGGAGCTACTAGAGACATGTTTGAGGCCTGGCTCTAATTCCAAACTAATGACCTAATAATAATTTTCACATGAAGAAGAACGTGAGACAACACACACCAATAGTGCGCACACATCAAATAGTTACGCATTATTTATCACTTTATACAAAAATGCAACTGAGGCAGCGAGAACTAATGATCCCAATGACTTCAAAAGGAACCAATCGAGAAGAAGAAGGTAAGAAATTTCTTGAGTGAACAATCATTATTCCATTCAAAAGAGAATAATCTGAGTGGAGTGTCAATGGCCAACACACCACATCATCAATGTTCTAGAATCAAGACTCTCTATCTTCTATCTTCTACTACAAAATAAACGTATGGTCGGCGATGCAAATGCAAAGCTAAGCTAAGCTTGTGTTCAAAAACACCCTCCAATCATGAATGTGATTGGAACCGGTGGACTGTCTGTCATCTATGCATTAAATCACCTCCCAAACTGACAAAATGACTTGGTAGCTATAGCATCTACCCCACTAGCAGTTGGAAGGTCAATGACATATATCAGACTTGGGCTACGCCAGAATAAACAACATCCATTCCAGAATGGTAGCTACTTTACTAAAGATGTCTTAGTAATAGTGTAATACTACTTATTTTTTATTTATTTAGTTATTATGTTACAAACAAAATAACACACTAACTACCAGTTTTTTTCTTTTCTTTTCTTAAAGGGACAGATTTGTATTTGTTCTTTTAACTCAAATCCCCAAGATACGGAACTGGAACTAAAAAGGGCATATGATATTGCCGCATAGGTATCAATATTTCACATTCCAATTCCTATCAAATCAAACTTGTCTATTGCAGAAACATTAGTTTCAACACCAAGTCCTCATATCTTTGTCATCACTTTCATGCTTACATAAAGAATTTCCTAGAGCCATCTTTCATTGATTGTTAAGGATGGATATTGTTGATTCAAATTCATAACCATTCCATGCGTTTAAATGACAGAAAATAGATGCTCTGTGACCAATCCAAAGAAGGGAGACTTGCTTATTGCATTCATAACATTATAAAATGGTAGATAGTATACTAAAGATGGAACATTCATAATCAAATCAACTGCTCTTGAAGACAGAAAACAACATTCTAAAAAAATATATGGATGAACTAATTTTTAAAAATAGCCGATCAAAATTGTGAATTCTCAGTTTGATATAGCAGCAGCAGACTCCAAAGGAGGCTGATCCTTGGTTAATGCTTCCCAGTCAAGTTGCCTCAGCATTTTAAACCTCTCATTCAATGTCACAAACCCAGCTTCTGGAGCAACAACACCACAGGTTTCAGCTCTATGGAGCAAAAGCATACTAGCACCCATATCCGGGCCATGGAGTTTTCCTGTTAGCAACACTCGCAGAGGCATGAAGAGTGATTTCCCCTGTGATAAGGATGAAAGTTGACAGATTTTCAGTTCATGACCAGATACTGTAAGTAAAATCAATATATCACTCTGTAATTAAAGACCACCTTGCGCTTTAGCGATTTGCCAAAGTTCTTCACCCACTTCTGCCAGCCAGCATGCCCTTCTTCAAGAGCACCCAGGAGTTCACCACTGTCATAGGCAGCTATGAGGTCGGCTGAAAAGTCAGAAAGCTTATCTTCTAAGACAGGTTTAGCTTCAGGACTGCAGAGAGCAAAAGAATTTGTAATTAGATACAGTTGTGTTCTTAGGGGCCAAACCTATTCTGAAGCATTTTTTTTTTTTATTACGGTTAACGTTCTCCCAAATGGTACTTATAGCAACAATTAAGTGAAATAAAATCCAGTAGAAAAGCAGAAAAGCATATTTATAGATGACACAATGTGTATTCAACTAAGAAAACAAGAAAGAGTTTATCAGGCCGAAAAAATGATGACACATGACAACATAAAACAACAGAATTAAGTGCAAGGTATATAACCTGTTTAAAGTAGCAGGTAAAGGATAAGATAGCAAGTTTGAGAGTGCTTTGTCTGCATCTGTTATCAAGTCAATCCCATCCTTAAGCAGCTGAACTGCTTCCTATTATACAAAATTATGTTTCGACTATTATAACATGCTTGCTTTGCTTAATAATAGGATTTTAAAACATCATAAAACCAAGTTGAAATAAATTATTCATGGTAACCTGTCTTTCTGCAGCAGACCACATAATCCCATACTTAATTTAAATAACAGTTTAAACCACAACATTGCCAAGGATTACAAGATCACACAGGGAAAAGCAATTTTCTAACTTGAAGTTCATAATGCAATTAAAAGATTTTAATACTAAAGAGTCTTACTTGGATAAATGTCCCCTCCGACTCTGTGAGGATACCAGTGCTTTTCCAGTGCTCACCAACAAGCTTGGTCAACTCCTCTGATGGTAGTGCTCCTAAATGCTGACCATTCATCCACCTTTAATTTGAACATATACGAGAACCTATTAGGCAGCTACTATACACAATAATAACTTGCATACTATTAGACAGTTAACCTCCAATACATCCACAATTTAGAAATAGTCTCGCTCATTCAAAAATATAATAAACCATCTTTTGTTTTTAGTGATAGGCAGCCCAAATTATCGAGAGAAACGATCAAAATCAAATCATGGAAATCAAAATTTGAAATTTGCAATATTACACAATATATGCAACCATCAGAAAATGTAAACAAACATGCCACTGCGTAACTTTTTTTTTTTTTTGATAAATCCATTGCGTAACATTTTTAAAACTCTACATCTTCAAGTCAAAGGGACTGCTTGCTGGGCGTAACAAACAAATAGGTTTTCTCAGCATATGGTAGCTGAAAAGCCATATTTACCTTAACTTAGTAGAATCAAAAATAGCACCACCTTTGTTGACACGACCAATTGAGAATTTTTCAACTGTAAAGTGCAAAAAGATATTCAGGTAAGAAATTGATCAAAAGATAAAGAGATAATTACAGATTACCCACCTGTGGTTTAGCCCGAATTTAACTTACCTACCCATGGTTTCATTTTTGACACTTTACTCACCCATGGTTCATTCCATTTATGCTCCGCAACCCACCTCTAATTTTTCCGTTACTCTAATAAGTTTCATCAAAAAATCAAACAAGAAATCAGATCAAATGCTCCTCTCCCACGCACTCTCTCACGCTTGCTCACCCACCTGAGATCTTAAATGCTACAATGGCACCCACTTGATTTATTAGTCCGAGAATCATCATTAAAGGCAAAAATCACTTACTACACTTTCCATTACTTCTTATTTGATTCTCTCTCTCAGTCTATGTCTCTCTCATCTCCCACACTTTGGTTTAGATAAGTAGTGGCTTTGGGTCACGGTTGCGACAATGGAGGAGCCAAGGGTGGCTATATGGATTTGGGTTTTGATTTGTGGAGGAGGAGTATGACTGATTTGGGTCTGGGTTTTGAGGAGTGTGACGTGTAATTGCGATTTGGGTTTTGGTGGTGGTCGATCTGAGATTTTGGGTTGTTAAGGTGGACGCAGCTTGGTTGCGGTGTCATCGTGGGTGTGGTGGATCATCAATGTTGCTAGTGGTGGCTCCATTCCTTTGCTCAAACCCAGATCCATGACCCTTCCCTCATCAATTGCATCGAGCTTCTCACCACCCGCAGCGCCCACATCTTCCTCCGCCACGGCGTCTTCTTTGCCCACCAGTACCTCTACCTCCCAATGCTAACTCACTCTAATAATATATGTATTGAGGGTAAATTGCAATTTGATGGTTGGATTTTTCCACTATTTACAGAGATTTCAATGATATATTGGATGGATAGACGAAAGAGAGAGAGGATGAGATCTGTGGAGAGGTTGATTTGAGTTTAATTTTTCTGGGATTGAGAAGTCCCTGAAATATATGTCTGGATTTGAAATTGGAGTTTCAAATATATGCCTAGGTTTGAATTCATTTGTTCTTAAGTTCCATAAAATTCTCTAAGTTTTTTTTTCTTTTCTTTTCTTTTCTTTTTCTTCCAAAAGAGAAATTGAAACTGTGATTTTTCTCTCTATGCATGTTAATATTCAATGTGTTGCTAGCAATTTGTGACTCTTTTTTGTGGGCTTAATTTTGAAGCCAATCTGGTATAAAACATGGGATCAAATGTTGTGCTATATTTTTCTTCTTCTTTGTTTATTTGATTTAGGGATTGGGTTTCTTTTGATTGTTGGGGTTTTAAAAATGGGATTTAAGGCATGGTTACTGATGGATCCGTGGGTTTGGATGTGTGTGGGTGTGTTGATGTTTGTATTTTGACTTGGGTTTTGGGGTTGTATTTTGATAGATCTATGGTTTGTACTTTGATGGTATTGCTTGATTTGATTTGTATTAGTTTTCTGGGTGTACGTTCTTGATGTTTGTGTATGTTCTTCATGTTTGTGAATTGTGAGAAACTAATACCATATTTTAATCTTGTTTTTTTTTTTTCTTGTTTTGGGAGGAGAGAGACATAAAATGGATCTAAAAAGACTTATTTACCCCTCTTTTTTAACAGAGATGGGTAACAGAGACTAAACGGAAGTAACCTCAGGTGGGTAAAGTGTCAAAAATGAAACCACGATTGGGTAAGTTAAATTCGGGCTAAACCACAGGTGGGTAATTTGTTATTATCCCAAAGATAAATAAATGCACACACAAATTTTAGATTTTTTTTTTATCCACATGAGCCTATCAACATGGTTCCAGAGAGAGAGAGAGGGGATTCAAAATCACTAACCAAGTTGCTCAAGGGTGAAAAATTCATTTTCAGTGCCATCTCCCCAACCTAAAAGTGCCAAGTAGTTCACCATTGCTTGGGGTAGATACCCCATCTCCCTGAACTGTTAGATGGAAGTAAAGCTGGAAATATTTATCCTTATAAAAATATAGGCTAACAAGAAAAGGCTAATAACCAAAAAGGAGAGCACAAGAACACCTCATACCCCAACTTCTGCATGAAGTACAAATTCAAGCAATAAAGATTAACTACCTGACCCACAGAAGTTGCACCATGCCGTTTTGACAGCTTACTCCGATCAGGTGCAAGAATTAAGGAAACATGTGCAAAAGAAGGCATTGAGAATCCCAGAGCCTGTTGTAGAATAATGTATAGAGACCACAAGCAGTTTCTCTCTGTTGTTAAAAAACAAAATACCCAAAAGCAAGGAAAAGCAGGAAAAAGATTCAGATTTTTAACGGTACCTTATATATCAGTGCTTGCCTTAAAGTATTTGGTAAATGTTCCTCTGCCCTGAAAATGCAAGTTTTGAAAGAATAAGATATCTTAACATAACATGGACCACAACAAGGGTAAAGAAAAATTAAAAATTAGAGATGGTAAACTTGCTACGTTTACAGACAGGTAAATAGCAAATTTCCCTTAATTTTAAGGAGGTTGGACGTAATACCTTATAACATGTGATATAGCCATGGTAGCATCATCAACTGTGACACAAAAATTGTAAACAGGTTGCCCATTGCTCCTCATTATTACAAAATCTCCAAGTGTGTCCAAGTTCCAACTAACCTTCATTTCACTATCAAACAAAGTTAACATCCTACACAACTTGATTTAACATTATTTTATTAGCTACATCCACTAGATTATTTACTTAAAGTAGATGGCTGGCAGAGCAAAAGCCCATCTGACAATTTGAAAAGCCCCAAAGAAAATGGAAAATGAAAAATAAAATAAAATTGTAATATAAGAAGACTACAGGGAGCCCAAAAAATGTAAAGAACTAACTTCGCCTCGAATAAGGTCATTAATTTTCAAACTCCCATCCTTTGGCACACGAAACCGATATGTATAAGGGGTTCCCTTTGCCAGCTCCTCTTGTACTTCTTCATCAGTGGCAGTTGCCCACTTCCCAGTGTATACAGGAGGCAGCTGCTTTAGTTTTGCAACCTCCTTCATTTTTTCCAGTTCCTGAAGAAAATAATGATAAGAAACTATAAGTAGAGAAAACATTTTCACAAAACCCCCTAAACTTTGACCAGAAAGATAAGTTGAGATAGAAGATGGAAACTACTAAAAACCGAAAAACATGCATTCCAGAACGCAAAAGATTGTGCTAATAAGGCTTGTAGTCCAAATAAATGACTACCTGACAATTGAAACCAAAAGGTACTAGTTTTGCTGAAACAGCATGGTGAAGGGGGAAAAAAAGATTTGTGCTCTCAACCAATGTGAGTGAAGGAGAGAGAGAGCTAAGAATGAAAATCAAGATTTTATCCATGCTATACATTATAGAAAATATGAGTAACTTATCAACAGTAAGTCTTTATTAAAGTTCATTTTTTCATCAAAAACAACTTTTCATTACTCCAATGTCATAACTTGTAAGTAATACCAACACAAGCTTCAAAGTTTAATGCCGATTACCTCGTTGGAACAAAAGCAACGATAAACATAACCAGAGTCTAAAAGTTTCTCAGCATGTTGCTTGTACAGAGAGTTTCTTTCAGATTGTCGGTATGGACCATAGTCTCCACCAACACCAGGACCTACAAAGTATAAAACACAATATTACTAAGAGTTTATATCTTAATCAATTGATTCACCTTTTGCTCAGAAGTATAAGGACATCAATGTGCTACTACATATATAATTTAATAGAGGAAGCAGGCAAGTCAAAAACACAGATAGAATTGTATAAAAACCAAATGAAAACAAGCAATGCTAATTATGAGTAGACAAAGACAATTATCACTCAACTCCAACTCCATCTCAGTATCCAACTGTCTATCATAGCTAAGAAGGTGTGCAAGATAAACAAATAAATAGAATTAAGTCTTGTGATACAAAAAATTTCACCTTATTTCATTCATGATTGTTAAGGTGTCAAGTTGAGAAACTTTCTGTGTTTTTAGCCGCAACAACAACAAAAATAGGGTGACTAATTTTATGATGCCCATCACTTTACTGCAACCATCCTCCTTTTTTGGCGGTTGGAACCGGCCCTAAACAAAATTATATGACAGTACGCATAGACAGACACACAGGCGAATTTTGTACCTTTCTAGCTTTGCTTAAAAACTATTATGAAAAATAGAATAGAAATTGAATGATTAGTAATAAAAGTAGCATAGCATAGGTGAAACAAGCAAATAAGCGTTAAACAAGTTAACAAATTGATTGTATTGCTGCTACACAACACAATATAAGTAGCAAAGAATTGGGAATGCTTAACAGTAACTGAAAATTGGATCCCAAAGTGAAAGTGAGAAGAAAAGAATAATAAAAGGGAAAAGGGGGGGTACCTACCTTCATCCCAGTGAAGACCGAGCCAAGAGAGATCTCGCAAGAGGGCATCCTCAGATTCTTTAGTGGACCTCTCCAAGTCAGTGTCTTCAATTCTCAACACAAATTTGCCACCTTTGGACCTTGCAAACAGGTAATTGAAGAGCGCAGTTCGAGCTCCACCCACGTGGAGGTTGCCTGTTGGCGAAGGAGCGAAACGCACGCGGACTACTTCTGCTTTGTCCTCCGCCGAGATTGAGAAACTCCTGCTGCTGCTGTTGCTGCTGCTGCGAAAGCGTTTGTGAAAAAAGAGACAGGATTGGCGGAAAATGGAAGAAGGAGGAGCGACCTCAGGGATTATACTAATCCTCATCCACGACGGCGTTGTTCCTATTAAGGTCGTTGCCATTGTTCTCAATCTCAATCTCAAACCCAAATTCAATTCTGTGACTGTGTCTGTGAATCTGTGATCCTATCCTTCCTATGTACTATGTTTAAAACACATCAATGGCAGCGAAAACAGAAGAAAGAGAAATAACATCCGCATATCAGTTGGTGTGTTATAGAGAGAGAGTGTGAGTAGGTGTAGGTTTTTTTTTTATTTTTTTAACAGTTGGTGTGTTAACATGGGTTAAAGTTTACTTGAGTAATTAAGTGCGATCCGCGTTTCAGTTTATTAGAGCAATTTGTAGAGTTGGGCTACAACCTGTTTTATAGGTTGTAACTTGTAACTAATATTTATGCATAGCAAAATGCATTTCAAAACAAAAGAAGACTAGCTCTAATTGAAAGTAAAATAAATAAATAAAGGAATTTAAATATAAGAATGCCTTTACAGCAACAATCTCATATAGTATATAACAACACTCAGATTCAAAATCAATCTGGCCACTGATTTATTTAAAATCAATCTCTCCAATTTGGTTGCAAAACACTTTTTTTATTTATTGACATAAATAAAATTTGTAGTAGTTTTTAGGCTTTTGGAATTTTACAGAGCAAAACACTATTGAAATCCAACTCAATCATTTTTTTTTTTTAAGTGGAATAACCATATTAAGAGATAAGAATAAATAAATAGAGAGAGACAACAAAGTGGAGGGGATATGTCTCAAGCTAATTAGTTTATTCAGTTAATGGAATGTGGCACTTCCCATTACTCCCACTTGAAACTTGTTCTTGTTTTTCTTTGGTTGCAAAACACTTTTTTTTTTTTTTATTGACATAAATAAAATTTGTAGTAGTTTTTAGGCTTTTGGAATTTTACAGAGCAAACACTATCGAAATCCAACTCAATCATTTTTTTTTTAAGTGAAATAACCATATTAAGAGATAAGAATAAATAAATAGAGAGAGACAACAAAGTGGAGGGGATATGTCTCAAGCTAATTAGTTTATTCCGTTAATGGAATGTGGCACTTCCCATTACTCCCATTTGTAACTTGTTCTTGTTTTTCTCATCTCAGTTCTCACTTTCTGATCATTTCTGCTTTCTCTCCAAACTCCAAACCCTACAGCTACAACCTCCATCACCATCACCAATGGCCTCTCAGTCCCACCCTCATCTCAATGGTGACTCCAATACCCACATCCCAAAAAAGCCAAAGCTCTCATCTTTATCCTCTTCTTTCATCACAGAAGCTGAAATCCAATCAGAATTCAGCCACCACGACTCCACCATAGCTCGCATCAACAATGGCTCCTTTGGCTGTTGCCCTTCCTCCATTTCCAGCTCCCAGCAACACCTCCAACTCCAATTCCTTAGCCAACCTGATCACTTCTACTTCTCCCACCTCAAACCCGGCATTCTCCGCTCCCGCACCCTCCTCCAAAGCCTCATCAATGCCCAACACCTCGACGAAATCTCCATCGTCGATAATGCCACCACTGCAGCTGCTATTGTCCTCCAAAACATCGCCTGGAGCTTCGCCGAAGGAAAATTCAATCAAGGAGATGTTGCCATTATGCTTCACTATGCTTATGGTGCTGTAAAGAAGTCCATTGAGGCCTATCTCACCCGTGCTGGCGGGCATGTTATTGAGGTACATTTGCCTTTTCCTGTAAATTCTAGTGAAGAGATTGTGTTTGAATTTAGGAAAGCTTTAGAGAAAGGAAAAGAGAATGGTAGGAAAGTGAGGTTAGCTGTGATTGATCATATAACTTCAATGCCTAGTGTAGTTATACCTGTTAAGGAATTGGTTAGGATTTGTAGGGAGGAAGGTGTGGATCAAGTTTTTGTGGATGCAACTCATGGGATTGGGTGTACTGATGTTGATATGCAAGACATTGGTGCTGATTTTTACACTAGTAATTTGCATAAGTGGTTCTTTTGCCCGCCTTCCATTGCATTTTTGTATTGTAGGAAGTCGTCCCAGTGCTTAGACCTGCACCATCCGGTCGTGACTCACGAGTATGGAAATGGGTTGGCCGTGGAAAGTGCTTGGATTGGGGCTAGGGACTATAGTGCTCAGTTGGTGGTTCCCAAGGTGTTTGAGTTTGTTGATAGGTTTGAGGGTGGTATTGAGGGGATCAAGAAGAGGAATCATGAGAATGCTGTGAAGATGGGGCAGATGTTGGCAAAAGCATGGGGTACGAATCTTGGATGCCCTCCAGAGATGTGTGCCAGCATGATCATGGTTGGGTTGCCAGCTTGTTTGGGGATTTCAAATGATTCGGATACTTTGAAGTTGAGAACACATTTGAGGGAGAAGTTTGGTGTGGAAGTGCCTATTTATTACAGGGCACCGAAAGATGGGGAGGTTGATGTGGTAACTGGCTATGCAAGGATTTCTTATCAAGTCTACAACAAAGTCGATGATTATCACAAGTTCCGGGATGCAATTAATGAGCTTGTTGGCGATGGGTTCACTTGCACTCTTCTTCGTGGTTGAAGAGGTATGTTTTCCTTTCATCTACTTTTAATGATTTTATAAGCTATTTGTCAGTCCTACAAGGTACAACTTCATTTCCTTGTGTCTAGTACTCTGGTTCATCTGCTCTTTTGTGAAGTAGTCTAGTTATTATTCTGCTGAATGAGTGTGATTTCAAAGTTGTATAATTTATTTGAAACTATGGAGATGATAAGGTTGGCTTGTCATTTAGAACTCTGACTCATCTATTAATCCTGTAAGTATCACTCTTCACTCTTTACTCTTCAGGTGTTTTCCAGAACTTATTGAAGTCTTCAACCTGAGCAAAAGGAAGCATTCATAATTTTTCCATAGAAACAATTTTTTTGGGTGTTTAAAAGTGGCAACATTAAAAGGTGATAACAGTAGTTTAGAGCCTTTAACTATGAAATGCAACTCGATGAAATAAGTAGCACAATGAACAACAAATTTCATTGTGTTGTTTAAATTGGAAATTGAGTAATTTTTATTTTTATCCCTGGGAAAAACCAAAGGGATTTTCTTTTTGCTTTTTGTCTCAACTTTTTTGCAAATAGTCTTACTTTTAGCCTTTTTTATTTTTATTTTAATAAACTACCTTTTAGCTTTTTTGTAATACATTTAACATAAAAGTTACCAAAAACCATATCTATGATAAACACTATCCAAATAAGCAACCAAAAATAGGCAAAAGCCAAACACTCAAACATGTTTTTTTTTCCGTGCAATGTATTATGTTTGCTTATGTAGCCGACCTTTTAGCATGTGTTTTCATTTTAGGCAACTCAATAAGTATTTATCCTTAAATCACTTTATTCATAACTTGCATCTTTTCAGTCTCCTTATCTTTAAAATCTTTCATGGACTTTTTCTAATTTGTGATCTCTGAACAATCCGCTTGTTCTATATCATGTCTTTTACTTGATATTAGTGGTTGGCTTAGTGGTTCCTAAGGTCTCATGATATCCATAATCTAATATTTTTCCTTCAGCACTACTAATATCTTCCCAACTTGATGTTAAGATTATGGTGTCACCAAATATTGTAAGTCTTTTTTTTTTAGGTAACATAAAATATTATTAAAAATCATAGCCAACCCAAGTACATCGGGAATTTACTGTAGGGGCAAAAATCAGGAACCAAAATACTATGATCAAGTAAACAAGAAGGGAAAAACATTACAAATGAGAGAGACCCAAACTCCATTCAAGGAGAGTATGAAAGAAAAAAAAGACTTAAGCTCTAGCATAGACTATACACATCCTTTGAAACTTCTAGCATTCTTTTCTTGCCAAGTACACAACATCAAGCACTATCGCACAAGCCTCCAAATAGCTATATTGTAATGTCGCCTGAACTTACCCTGCCAAGACTTGAACAACTCAATAGCCTTATGCAGCATAGCCCAGTGAGTTCCATACAAATAAAACACCAAATACCACAGTTCATATTCTATGGAGCAATGAAGAAGAAGATGATCCACCGACTCCCCATACCTTTTGCACATATAACACCAATCAAGAACAATAATACAACTTTTCCGAAGGTTATCCATTGTTAAAATCTTACCTAAAGAAGCAGACTATGAAAAGAAAGCTACCCTTGGAGGAACCCTCGATTGCCATACCATTTTCGAAGGGAAAGATATGATAGTAGGAGGGAATAAAGAAAGATAAAATCCTCAAACCTCAAAACCTTTATTCATTGCTAGCTTCCAACAAACTTTGTCAGGACCATGACCCCGCACAGATGAAGAGTAGACAATGTAATGTCCATAAACAAAACCAACGATTCCAGCTCCCTATCATGCACTGAACGACAAAATTGAACATCCCAATGAATCCTCCCAACAGAAAAGCACATAACCACTGCAACACCAAATATTGTAAGTCTGAAAACTCATAACCAATTCCTTCTTTATTATCTTATTTTGGTTGGTGTTTTTAATTTCTTAATTAATTTTAAACTTAGTACCAGTTTTGCTGTTCTTATTTTAAAAAGCTACCATCAGTTTCTTGGCTCAGTTTAAGAAATCATGTTTTGTCATTCCTGTCAGCTGAATTTAAAACTTCTTTTCAATGTTGTGATGAAAAAAAATAAATAAAAGATCAATTTTATTGACAACAGTTCAAATTTATTTCATGTGCTAATAGTAAAAGTGTTTGTATTATATTTCTGGTAACTGATAGTATGACTTGGAATATTTCATGTGTGTTTGTATCTGTGAACAGATGTAGTTCTATTAGTACCTATTATTATTCATGGGTATGAAACCAATGAATAATTGAATCATAGAACTCTTGTTAGCCACTTCAAACATGAGGCATAGTAGTGATAATTAATGCCTTTATGAGATAAGTGGTTTTCCCTAGAAATGTCGTGTGTTGGCATGGAGCTACTGAGATGAAAGGAGGAAGCCTTCTTTTGGTTCTTCAATCCCTCTTGTAAATGTAAATAGGTGAGCAGTATGTTTATCAGACTCTTGGTGAATTCCGTATAGCTATTGCGAATTTGTGCAATAACTTGAAAGTCATTACTACTCATTTGTGTTGTTTTGATGTCTATTTATCTTACTTCAACGAGGCACTAAATATGGTTTTTTTTTTATAATCTATATAACAGATGCGTGGCTTGCATGCTTGGCTACTTTTCATGGTTTTGCTACAATAAACTCCCAAAATAAGAGGAGAAACAAACTGCAGAGATGGCAAGTAGCAGGGCAGAACATTTAGCTTTCGTGATTTGGGAAGAAATGTTTTTCAATCTGTTGGGCTCCATGAGAGCTATTCCCCCGACTATTTGGCATTTATAAGCATTTAAATTTTTAGCTGCCAATTGAACTTTAAGTTTACATTAGTTGCTTGTGCTATCCTCTCAATGCAAGGAGGTAAATTTCTTTGTTGATTTTACTTTTCAACAAAGGCTAATGGAAGATGGCATGCTCTCATCCAAATCCTTCGAATGGTTTGCTACATTTAAGTAGATAGTATATATAAATGATGATATCAGAGATTTGACTTTATGCCAATGAGCTTGGACTGCAGAAACATTGGAATGTATGCAAATGCTCAACAGGGCACAGTACTGTTTGATGGTTGATCCTTTCCATATCACTTGTCAATTATGACTTCCCGAACTCGTTTCTCCAAAAATAGATAAGGTACAGATAAAACATTGCTATGCAAAAGTACTTGTCACATTTTTCTACATATTATGGTATATTTCATGTTTACAGGTGCAGTTTTACTTATTTTTTCTTGCCTTTAAAAGCCTTCTTTCACAACTGTACGGCCCAGGACCCCTAGTTCTATTATGGGCCTAAGTTTCGAGGGCCAGTCCTACGGGACGGCCCATAAATCGCTGCCTTTACGTTCCAAAACCAGGGCCTAAGCCAAACGGTGTCGCATGGCCTGAGTCTCGTACCATTATGCCCAGAAATAGGTCCATAGAACGACCCCCTGCCGCTCATGCACGGTTGGGTTATAACCGGATCATTGTTCAGGAATGAGTGACCCCGGCAAGACTTGAACACCCGGGAGCATTGTGTCTGAATTGCCCAGAACCGATCTGAGGGAAGTCTTTGCCGAACATCCCCCCAGTGATAAGGTACTAGTTCCAATGCCACTCCCAACCAAACATCCACTTTGCGATAACAGTATTGGACCCCCTTCTCCACTATTCCTTAAAGCGATCATGATTCTTCCACTAGCTTGAGGCTATAAATAAGAGGAACCAAAGAGGAAGGAGGGGTTCGGAGGGTGAGGGGAGAAGGAGGAGAAGATAACAGAGGAAGAAATGAAGAAGGTGAGAAAAGAGAGAAACAGCAAGGCAAGGGAGGGAATGTCATTGGGCCTCAGAATGTTGAACGACCCAATGTAGGAAACTCTTAACCCACTTTATAAGTAAATTGAGAGCCCAAGTGAGATCCAATTTCGAGGCCTCTCATCTGGCACGCACAAAAATTATAGACAAATCTACTATCCCAAGGCAGCAAAACACGGTATGTTTGCAATGGAAGGGAGAGAAAAGTAAAAGGTTCTCCCCCCCTCCTCTCACTTAAACATTGGGCTAATTTTTTGACTTCCTTCTTAAAATATGAGTGATACTAAATGCCCACAAAGATGGATGATAAATATTAAGGTGTTGTTAATAAAGAAGGCAGGAGTAATAGTTTGCAAGGCAAGGCTATGAAGTTGTAAATGTACAATCCAATTACATATAGTATAGGTGGGCTAATAGGCTAATGGACTCCCCCTCCCCTCCCCCCCCCCCCCCCCCCCCCCTTTTTTGAGGGGTTTAATTTGGGTGTCAAGAATTCTTTGAGTATTTGAGGTGTGTGTAATTATTTAGTTCTACATGTATCAAGTCATTAAAAGAATGATTTCTTGGAGGTGGCACATAATTTGTCACGCCGTTCACAATAGTCTGTCCAATGACATCTCTCAAAAAGTAGTACAAGAGGTCGAATCAATCACAATCACATTAATTACATCCAACTACCCCGCTAGCATTTAATGCAATATGACTTGTCCATTTGAGAGTCCCAAATCTTTCTTGAAAAGCATATCTAGACCGACAAAGTAGACAAGAGCTTGTCACATATTCACATCCATTTAAAGTAATAAAAAAAGGCAATGATAGATTTCCTAAGCCAAGTACATGCCAATCAAAGGTATAAATACCCTCTTTACTGAATATTTGCTGGTATGCAATTCCTCATTCAAAAATTTATGACTAATTAATAATTTTCTTTAATGCTAATTTGATTTTTGAAGTGCTTATTATGACTCCAATTAGAGTTGCTATACTTATTATGTGCCGATATCGATCTCTCATTACTTGAATTCCTACCTACAATATCTAAATTACTCTATGAGAAGGAAAAAAATGTGCAAAATTGTATTATTTGAATATTTAATAAATTCACATCTTTCGACCAAGTTATCCTATCTCAAGTTTCTAAAACAAAACAAAGGGGAAAAAAAAACTAAATTTTCAAGCACCACATATAAATTAGGAGGCCCATTGGCATATGGACTCAAACTCTTGAAAGCTGTCCAAAAGATAGTATTTGATCCAACATCCAAATTCAAACCTGACCCGTTGCCATTTTAATTTATCCTCACAAACTCCCTTTTTTATAGTTTATACTTTATACTGAGAAGTGAAAACAAAGTACAAAGTACAAACTAAACATTAAACAGACTACAACAGAGAGAGCGGAGTCGAGATTGAAGCATGAGCTTGTCTGCAATTCGTGCTCCATTCTTTACCCTCCTCCTCAAAACCACTGAACTAAATGGAACAACAAGGTGGTCGCTTCAACCTGCCACTGCCACTACACCTTCAAGGGCAAGGCGCTGTGTCATAGTGGGCACCAGCGTTAGAAGCAAGAACCGGAGGCCATTGCAGAAGGGTAGGAACCCCAGCATCGAAGCAATTCAAACTGTGCAAGCCTTGAAGCGAGCCAATATCAAGAAAGACCAACGTTTATTGGACCAAGTTTGGGAGTCCAAGCTCAGCCGCCTTCTCAAGCTCGATTTGATTGCTGTTCTTCGTGAACTCCTCCGCCAGAATGAATGCGAGTTGGCTCTCAAGGTTCATACTTTAAATCATAACTTTTTTCATTTCTATCTGCAATTGCTAAATCCTACAAAAATTTATGTTATGGGGATTATGATACAATATGAGGGAGACCCACTTAAGTTTTCTTCTTTGCAAACTATATTTTGTGAATTAATTCAAATTGCATCTCTGGATTAGCGTACAATGTCTAAAGGCTTAATTATTTGTTAACAACCATTATGTCAAATGGGTTCTCGGGTCTTTTTTTTTATGCAATTTTTTTTTTCCCCCCAAAAAATATATATTCTTGATTTCTAAACTTTAGCCCACTGGCAATTTAATCCCTGGAATTTAAAATGATCACTTTAAGTTACTTGGATGACATGATCACATGACCACACTAAAACTAAAAGATGATGTTATCACTCCATTAGATACTTTAGGGACATAAAAAAGTGATCCCTTTAAGTATGTTAAGGACTAAAAAGGATCACTTTAAGCTCTTAAGAATTAAAAGCGATCATTTTAAGTTATTAGGGAATAAAAGCAATGACCTTCAACTCCAAGGACTAAAATGCTCATGAGCTAAAGTTTAGAGATTTTGCACTTCTTTTCCCCTTCAAATATACACCTGTTTATTATTTATTTATTTTACTGAGAAAACGGAGTAACATCAGCTTTTCAAGCATCCCATACTAAAGGTGGGATGGAAATATTATTACAGGTAAAAGAGCATTTAAAATTAAAAAGAGAACTTAGCTAAATTATGAGCTACAAAGTTTTTTTCACCCTTCTAATCCATTCAAAACTAGATTTGCTGAAGAATGTAACAGTATTTACTGCATCATAAATGAGAGGCTCAATTTGCCAAAGGGTATCATCCATATCACCAAAGCGTGTCCCCTCCCTCCTATTTCCTGCATTGCTAGGAATTGAGCTCTTGAATGAACCATATACACCCCTTTATAACATGTCATATTCATGCTCTCTAATATCTTATCCATGAAAACTGACTTGTATTTGTCTAATGAATTATGGAACGTTATTTGCCTTTTAAAATTCTTTTACATTTCTGGTCATTTGCAATTAATAGTTTTTTTTTTCTTCTTATGAAGTTAGCAACAAGTAGAATGGACTCCAATACTAGTATTTGTTGGCTTAATTTCATTGCCTTAACTACTTTTTGTTTTGGCTAAATCTAGGTTTTTGAAGATGTTCGGAAGGAATACTGGTATAAGCCTCGAGTGTCACTGTATGCTGAGATGATCACAGTATTGGCTAGCAATGGATTGTTTGAAGATGTTGAATTACTTCACTCATATTTGCAAGCAGAACATGGTTTAAATCCTGAAATTGAAGGTTTTAACACTCTCTTCAAAACTTTGATTAGCTTTAACCTCACTGAACTTGCAATGGAATGTTACTACCTGATGAAGGAAGTTGGATGTGAACCAGACAAGTCATCCTTTAAGATAATTATAACTGGCTTAGAATCAAATGGAGAAACAAAATTTTCAGCTTTGGTAAGGCAAGACGCTCAAATGTATTATGGTGAATGTCTCGAGTTTCTTGAGGAGGAAGAGATTATGGTGAGCAATAATTGACTTTGTAGGATAAAGTGTATGGTTATGTCCTGGTAAGAGGATGTGCTAAAACCACACCTTTTACATGCTGGAAAAGAACTGCCTACATTTATGGCGAAACCAACTGAAATATAGTTCTCATCTGTAAAACCTTTTGGAGATGCATTGAAGTTTCACAAAAAGGACAGGCCAGATTGGCATTAATCACTCTTTATTTTTGACTAAAAGAATCTATCACTTAATACATGCTTATGAAACTATATCTATATGCTAGAATAAGGAGAAGCTGGTATCTTACTTACATTGAAACAATACAAATTATGAGTTTTTATTTTATTTAATATCCATTTTGATCATGGTTCTTGCTATTTACATGTATCATTTATGGCTATCCCCTGTTGTCATGACCAATAAGAGAGATGAAAATTTCTTAAATAGTTTGCCTTGTAAAAAATGGCTTGTGTATTGGAGGTGGTGATAATTACAAAAATGAGCATCTAGCTGGGAGCTTATGCTGCCTATATATCCATGTTAATTCCATTGCAGTTTCAACAAGAGGCAAACAGACAGTGATGTTCACCTTTTCATTTATACCTGAATTTCTTCCAAGAATGCATAATTTGGATGGCAAAAATGGAACAACATTTGTTACCTTGTTTCCATTTCTTGTGCCTGCAAGAATTTCAGTTACATAAATACCATGTTTGAGCACTCTCTTGTAGGTGAGAACTGAGAAGTGAGAATTTTTGCTTGTCATTTGAGTTTTGCAATTATATTTGATTGTCTTCCTTCTTTTTGTTTTTAAAATTTTTATTTTCATTGGTTTTCTTGTAGAAGCAAATACTGTGAGAATTATCTCCAAAAAGAACATAACTTATAAAGCAAGGATTGTCTGTATAAGCCAGGATAAAGAGAAGGAAAACAAGGTACATAAACTGCTACTTTTAATAATTACAGATTCCATCTACAGTAATACTTTCTAATCAAGATATCATGAAGAGACAAAACTGGGACCTTGAATTCCTATTTTTTTAACTTTCTTCTACAACCTTCTCATCAATTTGTTGACCATAATCTCAACTTTGTGGATGGCTGGAAGTTTTGAGTGACTAGATGTACGTGTAAAGATGAGGTTAATTCCCTCAACACACAGTGAAACCATGATTAAGACTTCAAAAGTTTCAAGTTGCAACTTGCAAGCCATATTCCAGAAATGCAGCAAAAGCTTCTATAACTAGAATTGTTTCCCTTCAAATGTCTGGCCGAACTGCCAGTTTGCTGGAGCAACATTGTAAGATGCAAGCGTTCTTCCACTGCTGGCGGTCACCTCAAAAGATATAGGCTGTCCTTTAATATCAATATTGCAGTGCCAGAGTTGTCCCCAATTTCTTGCCATAGGATTCCACCCTGTTCTTGATCCCTTCACTTTCACAGCAACCACTTCACCATCCAAACCTACATTGGTAATTAACACTTGAAAGAAGTGAGAATTTCCACTCAAACTGAATCTCATCCCGCCACTTCTCGCACACTTCACCCTGCACAAAATTTGACATAAACAATGTTTCCCTCAATTGCAAGATACTAGAAAACAGAAATCATAGGAAAGGAAAGATCTCCAATAAAATTTCTATTTCTGTGTTTGATTTGTTACCTCCTGTACTGCACTGGCACATTATCAGCACTTCTCTCTGCAATTTCAGTAAATGCAGCCTCTGACATCTCAAAATGCTCCTTGGGAAAATTGCACCAGCCACCATAATCAGCTGAAAGCCCATAATTTGGAGGACAGAAATCTGTGGCAGTGAGAACAATAGAGGGGCTTCCCTGCAGGCACCATAATATATGGTCAACACATCTGAGCTCATAGCAAGCCCCACAAGTACTCCCTTTGTTGAACAAAATGGTACTTAGTCCAGCACTGTATTTCCCATAGCTAGTCTTGTGGAGGTCTCCATAACCACAAGCCCCTTCTGCAACATTAATAAACAGTACCCTTGATCACTTGCTAGTAAAGTTTATATCTTGTAAATGTGCAGCATCATTTTGTAGTAAAAGACAGTAAAGTTACAAACTTTGAAACTATAGAAGCAAGAAAAGTACCTGTAATGATAGACCCATTTGTTTCTTTGGAGTATGTTGCAGTTGCAGTCTTCCAGTCTTCATTCTGGGCATTAATCTCACATGCTTTCAGTAGAAACAGGAAGAAAACTGTGGCTTGAAGAGCACCCATTTGAGATAAGATAATGAGGCTTAAGTGAACAATATTTTCTTTCTTCCTTGTTGGGGTTCTTAGCGGGACTGAAGGTTGAATAAAGCCTTAACTCTCTTTTTTTGTAGAAACCTTGAAAAAGAAGAAACTTTGACAAAGAGCCAACTTGGGAGTCCTTTGGTTCACATTGTGGGATCTTTGCCTCTTTCAGCAGCGAAAGACTGAAGCGCGTGTTAGTGTATAGAAAAACAAAATCGGGATACGCTTTCTTTTGTTCCTTTGTATTTTTTTGTTTTGTTCTTTTCAGCTGTGATGGGGAACTGGGCAAAGGAAATTTGTTACCTGCTGCATTTGGCTATATTCGAGAGAGAAAAAGGGTTTGAGGCTTTGTGTTGGTGGCAGACAGAGATAGCGGAAAGCCATTATAAAATTCAAAATCTAAATTATATTTTCATTGGGGAGCTTGGCCGCTTGGATACATTTCTATTTATTTGCATAAATCATGGTTCTCGTTTGGGCTCTTCTTTTGAGAAGAAAAATCAAAGGAAAGACCCCACGTGGAATGAAAATTCTAATATAGGAAGCTGATACCAAGACTATAATGTTGCGGGGGGACCCTACAGGGGAGTGGAAATTGGAAATTCCTATTTACTTTAGCTAAACAATGTTGGAAATTCTTACATTCTTAGTTGATACCAAAGATTATAATGTTTGTTAACTAGGTTTTAACTTTTAAACTGTCCAAAGAGTCATCTTGACATGCCTAAAATTATAATAATTCAATTACAGCCCATGCAATATGACAAGTTGACCCTACATTCTTACTGGTTGAAAAAGAGCTGAAATAAGCTTAAAAAGCCAAAAACCCTGGTGCTTTTGGGTTTCCCACGCGCACTTGAAGTATTTTAACATAGACTTAGACAGATCCATTAATTGATGCTCAATGCGGTGCCGCCACAGACCACTAAAGATTTTACCATAGCCTAGTTCATCACACAGAATTACACTTTGTATTTTGGCTAGGTAAACAAGGAGAGGAGGGTTGGTGGGGGATTGAACCATAGTGTCCAGGCATTACAAGAGGAGAGGTGCTGGAACTACTGAGATACATCCCTAGAATCCTAATACACAAATTAAGTTCAGCTACTACAGGAAGGCCCATTTGCATTTTGCAGCCTTGCTGGTATGTTCATTAGGCCCAGCTTCTCTTGGAATCACTATTTACATCTCAACAAACAAGTTATCAATCATGCCAGATCCTGGTCATGCAGCCTCCAAAAGCCTAAACAGAGATACAGCAGAAAAGGCCCAATGAGTTAAAGGTTTAAAACCCCAAGATATAAACAAGGGGACCAGATCCATGTCTAAAATTTGAAACGAAGAAAACAATGATATCTCCTAGACCAAGAAAACAAAACTTTCTCGTTTTTTACATAAAAAAATCCAATGAAGAATCCAAAAAAGGGTTTATCAGAGAAATTTATGTATGAATGTCAACCTTCTTGATGATCATACTAAATTACTATGACATCTTTTAAAGAGACAACGCTGCTAACTGGAGCATTGTTGACCTTATTCCGAATGATGGCGTTGCATCCATTACCACTGTTATTAGTGCTGATGTTCTTGTCAAAGTGATACAAATTGTATGTGGCTTGATCCAGTGTTCCTTCTCTGTAAACAAAGATACTTTCATCTTCTTCCATGCGACGCCACTTCCTATTTCGGTCATGTACTCGATGGAGTGGCATTCCCCTATTCAAAAATAAGTACATAAAAACAAAAAATAATAAGAAGGCAAATTAGTGTCTGAGATAGCTTAATAAAAAATGAACCCACGTCTATATACATGTCAGTAAAGAATTAAAGATGCTTAAAGGTTTTGGTTACATTATTTTAGGATTTGTCAAGATTAAACTATCAAAAACTTGAAAGATAACAGCTGCTTCTTCCATACTCGGTAACTGGATGTGTGTGTGTGTGTATATATATATATATATATATATATAAAAAGTTACAAGGATAACTAATTCAAACAAAGAAATTTAGTGTTTTTTTAAAAGCCCTACCCTATTAGCAAGATGTTTAAATATATATAAGAATGGCATACATAACAAAATAAAAAATATCACGCATAGAAGATTGGACTGAAGGAGCTCATTGCTATTGGTATTGGAGCTCAAGCATTTAACACAATGAAACCAGAAGAGTAATGTTATATATGGACAACATATTTTTCACAAGTATCGATATAATTTGTTAATTATTTGCTTTTAGATTCGTTATTGACATTAATTTTATTACGCATAATTGTGAAAAATATTATTGCACTTATTGCAAACAGAAAGAAGAAACAGTAAAGTGAAATACACGTGCATGTGTCCCACTCATCTTCTTTCTCTGCCTTCACAAATATAAAATTATAAGTAAAACAACAGTATTGAGTAATGCTATTGAGTAATGAGCCATAGCTGACCCGGAAGCAGGTTCGAGTGCGAGTTTCTATGACCCATCACAAAATCTTTTCTTTTTTATATCGGACCACAAGGCAGAACAACACAGTCAGACCATTATTTTTTTTATTTATGGTCGCATTTAATTTAAAGGCAAAAAGAAGAACCCTCTAGAAATACTGGTCCAATCGTTTAAACTTTAAATCCGAGGCCTGTTCCAGAGAAAATAAATTTATGCATATAAGCTGAAAAAAAAAAAAAAAACTATACTTTTATAAAAATAGAAATAAAAAAATAAAGTGAATTAATCATTTTCAGGGCCAGGAGTGGTAACCTGCTTTGCAGACCCCCCCCCCCCCCCCCACCCACCCCAAAAAAAAAGAGTGAAATCGCTCTCCTATTCATTGAGTCAACTTACATATATATCCCACTCCATGAATGTGTAACAAATAAATGAGAGAGGTGTAATTTTATTGAATAATTTATTGGACTAAATTTAAGTATAGTTTATTAGGTATTGTACTTTAAGTTCTCTAATTAAATTCAATCGTAGAACATAATGAACAATATAATAAACAATATAGTTGAATATGATAGCGTTTTGTTAGAGTCTTGTGATTGGACTCAAATTCCACCATTTTTTTTTTAGAATAAATTCAATCGTTTTTTTTTTTTTTTTTTGATGTGAAATTTTACCATTTGTTGCAAGCAAAAAGAACTTCATTGTCCATGGAGAATATTATAACACTAACTATATAATACGTCGATCAATACAACCATATATATGGTTAAATTTTAAACCTAAATTACACACCTAAATAATTGCAACTAAATTTTTATCTATACTAATATAAGTAAATAATTTTTTAGGAACTCTTAAAAGAGAGAAAATATCTCAATGCACATTAGCACCTTTGTGCATGTAGTCTTGTATTTTTTTTTTTTTTTTTCTCTAGAGTTTGGCTTCTTTCAACATGTACTCTTGTAATTATTTTTATTTAGAAATAAAATTGCCGCTTTACCTCCAAAAAAAAAATTAACTAAGTTTAATCCTTATTTCTTTCTTGTGCAAGTAGTTCTCATTGTTATTTATTTTGAGTATATAATTTATTCCTTAGCTTAGCATTAAACCTAATAAAAACAACTATATATGAATGGGAAAAAGTAATTTCTTAGCCAGGAAAACGACCCCAAAAAAAAAAAAATAGTTGTTGGGAAAAAGCACATTAAAAAAAAACTGTTGGAACTTAGAAGTACTGCACAAGAAATGCGCTGAAAAGTGATGAATATGGACATAAAAAATAAACACGTGAAGGGCAAAAGTCAAGAATCATATATAGTAGCGACAACTACCAGTACCAATATTTATTTTTGTACAAAGATTGCATATGAAACCCAATTAATTTTGCACCATTAATTTTGTTGCATTTCACATCAATCAGTCCGCAATTAGTCAATGAAGAATCCAAGAAAAAAAAAATAATTAAGCAAAAAATCCAATTAAAAAAAAAACATAATAAAAAAGTATCCAACAAAAATCTTTTTCCCAATATTTCTGCAAGTAGTTTGACTAAACCTACGTTCAAACTTTTCTGTCAATAAATTTCTGCAGCTACCTCCTTCATCTTTACTTCAATCAAGTTCTTTTTTTTTTTTGGTGAATAAAAATTAGTACTAATTTTTTATTAAAAGAAAAGAAAAAGAAGTATACAACCTTTTCAAAAAAAAGAAAAAGAAGAAGTATACAACTAAATACTTAACAAGTTTTTCTGACACACCATTCAAGAAAGAAGAATACTACTCATAAATTGTGTCGTATATCTAACAAACACAATAATAAGAAAAGAAAAACATGTAATAATAACAAATACTGCTCTCTATTGGAAAAGCAGTAATCTTTGTTTGTTTGTTTGTTTTTTTTTTTTGTTTTTTTCTTTAATTTATAAATTCAGACAATTGAATGGGAAAACCAAACCTGATATGGAAAAGATCGGAGATTTCAGACATGTCGAGGTAGAAGTTAACAGCGTCGATGAAAGCCCTGTAGGTGTAGATATGGAGTCCATCGATCCTCGGGTAAGGCAGTCTCGGCTTAGGCGGCGTTGTCTCCACTGAGAGCCGCGAACCTCCGGCGGAGTACACGTACTCCTTCCATGCCACGGGGGAGCCGTTGGAAGGCAACAGAGGAGGAGTTGGAGGAAGACCCACGAAGCCCAGAGTGGCCATCATTGGCTCCAGCTCGTCGTGGGTCATGATGGGTTTGAACGTGTTGGTGAACCACAAGGCTAGCTTTTTCATACACTCTCTCATGCATTCTTCCATTGGGATTGAGGGTTTGAGAGTCTCTCTCTCTCTCTTTCTGTGGGATTGGTTTTTGGGTTCTGGGTTTAAGTTCAATGTTTTGGTTTTTATTATTTATTGTATATACGGTAATATTATATTATATATAGTAAAATACAACTACTACCGATGATAAAGAGGGAACGTTTTGTTTTGGTGAGTAGTCAGTACTCAGTAGTGAGAGTGAGGAGATAGGAGAGAGAGAGAGAGAGAGAGAGAGAGAGAGAGAGAGGAAAAGAGGCCATGAATGTAGGGATTCGATTTGAGTTGGGATTTTTGGAGGGCAGATTTTGAAAGGTCTAAAAGCTTTCTCACTTTCACCTCTAAACTTCCACTATTTTACTAAAATATCATTATTTAATGAATAGAGTTATTCATTCATATACAGCTTGAGCTTAATTTGATGAAAAATCTTATCATGTTCATTTATTTGGCAAATGACCAACGTTAAGCCTAAATTTAGGTTCAACTATTCATATTTGATTCTCATATAAATAAATAAATAAATAATTATTCAAATTTAAATATAATAATATATTGTTTCTACCATTAAAAAAAACATAATAATATGAGATGTGTTCAAATTACACCTAGCGTAACTCTGTAAAAGTTACACATTTTTTAAACCATTAATTTTTATTAGACCTAATTGATAAAAACACACTAATGACATGTCAAATTTAATACTATTAAGTTATTTCTCTTCTAAAAATAAACTAAAGGTCATTAAACTCTTACCCTCCACCATTGTCTTCTTCTTCTCTCTCTCATATGCCAAGATGTCCAAGAACTCCTCCAATGGAACCAAATAACTCAACAAGTGATAAGGCATTAGAATTTTTCATCTTTTTAATTAGATGTGAATGATATGCATCTGTGTAAATAGATTTCATGGGAATAGGCAACGATTGAATTAATTTGTTATTTGACAATTCTCCTGAAGCAAACAGATATGAGTAATAAACAATCTTCGCTACATTAGCAGACTAACTGATTTATTAACTTTATTTGTTGTGATGGGCTCGTACTGTTTGTTGACTCTTTAGTATTCCTAGTAGAGAAGTTATGCCCTCCACCCAAAATCCCATATGAATATACTGTAGAGAAGATGTTGCAGTCTAGTGGCTGTTGCATGTTGGACGATGTTAAATCTGAGATTTGGATGGCTAGTACTTCTAATAAGTCTTTTAAAAGGATCTTCTAGATGTTGCATGTTTTTAGATCTGCTGCTTGTACCACAATAAAAGTACAATGTATCGATTCCCTTATTGATTTATTTGGTTCATTGGAGGAGTTCATGTTCAGGCAGATGGGAGACAGAGGTTGAAGAAGAAGACAACGTGGAGGGTAAAAGACTTTAATGACTTTTTGTTTATTTTTAGAAGAAAATTTAAAGAGTTAATGATATTTAGTCTGACATGGCATTAGTGTTTTTTTTAACTATTAGATTTAATGAAAATCAATGGAGAATTACATCAGATGTAACTTTAAGCTCTTTTTCAAAAAAAAAAAAATGTAACTTGAACCCACCTCCAATAATATATTCGCTGACAACTCATAAATGATAAATATAAAAGTAAAACAAAAGAGTCTAAATTTGGTAAGAATGAGGTGTAAAACCTATATTTTACTCCATCTAATATGACAATCCCTTATTAGACTAATAAGGGATTGTCATATCAGTTTTTTACTTAAAATTTAGATATTAACTTTTATAAGGATGTAGTGTAAAATCCATGTTTTACCCCTCCAATTACAACATGTCACATTATCTTATCACATATTTAAGAATAAACACAATCACACTCAATCAATTCTAATACCCATATATAAATCCAACCAAACTGGGAATTTATAGAGATGTTATTAGGTGTGGTAGGATGTATTGAATTTTAAGTAGATGTGACAATCACTTATTATATGGTATAAAACATGGGTTTACACCTCATCCTTATAGAATTTAATCTTTAAAAATTAATACATTCTATCACACATAATAACATCTCACAATAAATTCACAGTTAATTAAATTGGATTCTCAAATGGATATTACAATTAATTGAGTGTGGTTGTGACTATTCTTTATATATAATATGATGATGTGGCGTGCTGGGATTAGAGAGATAAAACTTGGATTTTACACTGCATTTTTATTGAATTTAATCTCAAAACAAAATAATCAGGAAAGAACTTAGTTCATACAACAATAACACAATGGTAAAACTTAGGTAAAGTATCTTATGTACAGTACTTTAGGTTCCCTACTTAAAATTTTGACACGTGTCCAATTTAACAAACAAATTAAACGGCGTTAAAACTAAAATATCTTCTTCTTTTTTTTACTTCTTCCTTCTTCCTTATTTTTCCTGTACCTCCAAACGCTTCTCTTCCAAACTCATGACCTTTCTCTTCCAAACCAGCCATGACCCTTCTCTTCCAAACCAAAAACCCATATTTCCTTCTTCCTTCTTTTTCTTGTACCTGCAAACTGCTTCATTTCCAAACCCAAAACCTTTCTCTTCCAAACCACCCATGACCCTTTTCTTCCAAACCCAAAACCCGGAAAAAAAAAAAAAAAAAAAAAAAAAGTAGAAAAAGAAGAAGAATATCTCATATCTCTCTCTCTCTCTCTCTCTCTCTCTCGATGATTCTTTCTTTTCTGATCTATGATGCTTTCTTCTTTTCTGATCTATGATTCTTTCTCTCTCTCTCACTCTGTCAGTGTGTGTGTGTGTGTATGTGTATCTGTTTCCTTTCTTCTTTTCTGATCTATGATTCTTTCTTTTCTAATCTATGATTCTGTCTTCTTTTCTGATCTATGATTCTTTCTCTCTCTCTCTCTCTCTCTCTCTCTCTCTCTCTCGGTGTGTGTGTGTATGTATGCGTATCTGTGATCCTGTCTTATTTTCTGATTTGTGATCCTATCTTCTTTTCTGATCTATGATTCTATGCCTCTCTTTTTTTTTCTGATCTATGATTCTTCCTCTCTCTCTCGGTGGAGATTTAAAGCCGTGGCCCGTGGTTTCTCTTCTCACAGTACAGGGAAAAATGGAAGAATAAAAAAAGCGTGGGTTCTCTTCTTATAGTACAAGGAAAAATGGTAGAAGGAAAAAAGAAAAAAAAATTAAGCCGTGGGTTAACGGCATTTGTTTGTGATGTTAAATTGAACACGTGTCAAAATTTTAAGTAGGGAACCTAAGGTACTGTACATAAGGTATTATATGTAAGTTTTGCCCATAACACAAACTTAGTCCCACAAACTTTGGGTTAGCTATGGGTCAACAATAGATTAAATTGGATCAGCTACATGAATTATTTTCTTCATTCTATTTTATATTAAGTAATGCTCTATGTTACCTCCCTAATTGAAATGTATTTTTTGAATTACTTCTATTAATGTTATTTATTTATTTATTTTTTGCATTCTTCTACCATTTTTTTCATTTCCTCAACTTGGATCAACTTATTATTTCTTATTGATTCATTATTCACGCTCTTGTGAACATGACAAACCCATCTCAAAACCTAAGAAATATACTATAAAAATAAACATCATGAAACCTTCCTACTCTAAAATTAAAATATACATTTTAAAGCTTGTCCACGTCAAGAGTATAGACTTGTTCACCTTTCTATCTTCCTTCTATTTGAATGCTTAGCCCTCTTATTTATTTATTTATTATACTTAGTACCAACAAACAAAACACTGAAATAACATTAAATTCATTGTCAATTATCAATTATTTCCCTAAAAAAAAGTCATTATAAATTATGAGTGTGTTCAATGTTAATCATACCTAAAGCTGTAAATGAATCAAGTTGTTTGTGAACAACTCGAGCTCGACTTAGGAAAAATCTTGTATATATTTATTTGTTTAGAAAACAAGCCAAGTTCAAGCCTTAACTTTTGAAGCTCAATTATTAAACGAACCAAACTTAGACATAATAATGTGTTTATAAACAAACTTGTAAACATGAAAACTCGATTTAACTATATATAATATTATATTTTTATATATATATATACTTGTTTGAAAATATATCTATTTATACTTGAAATTAGATTGTATTAGTTTGTCAATAGATTCATATGATATTAAATTATTATTTGTAACTTATTAATGATATAAATAATCTATTTGTAATAAAAATTCATAAAATTGTGAAGAGGTAAAACATTTTAGTCATGGTTTCAAAGTATATAGTAAAATAATAAGTTAATCAAGTTGCTCATGAACAAGCTTGAGCTTACTCGACAAGAAAATGGAAAATGAGCTAAGTTTGAACATAAAATTCTATTTAGTGATGAGCTTGAGCTCTTGGCTTGTGTTTGAAAGAAAGTTAAATGAACAACCTTTAATTTTTAATACTCAACTTGACTTTGCTTGTTTATAGCCCTAATTATGCTGTCATACGAGAGTTGGGGTGTGAATTTAACTCACTAACTCAACTCGTCCACTTGACCCAACTTGACATATAAGATTATTGTTGAGGCTCATTTTTAAAGCCCAGCAAGGGGAGCAAGCCCATAACATCAGAAAGAAATAATCAAAGAATAAATGGGAAATCCCAACTATGCCTGAGCGGCAGGAATAGGTTCGTAGAGCGAACAAACGGGTCTTGAAGAGGTAAATGGGTCTGAAAAGGCCCGAAAAGATAGAAATAGCAAACCATGGGCCGCGGATATAGAAAAGTGAGTATGGGCCACACCCATTGTGGCAGGCCCAAAGTAAAGCGAGTATGTAAAGCCATAGAAAGTCTATGGGCTCTCACGGAAAGGAAAATTAGTTGGGCCGCGGAAGCCCAACGAGGTAATAAAGGCTCATGGAAAGCACGAAGTTGTAAGGGGCCAAGGATGCCCAAAGAAGGATGAGTGGGACGCAGGAGTCCGCGGATGTGCATAGCAATAAAAGCCCAGTGGGCTTACTGAATCATTGAGAAAAAGGGAGAAAGCAATGAACCCAAAAAGGCCCAATTCTATTGTATGGCTGTCTCGTCAAAATGGCACGGCAGGAAACAAATGGAAAGGCCATGAAAGGGGAAACATGCGACAGCCCACAACCAAGGGCGAGCCCAAACCGCAGATAAAGGACCAGTATAATCCACGCCACGAAGAAGTTAAAAAGCAGATGCCCAAGCCACGGCTAATGCATGACTGGCAGACGAGCTTTGGACGGACGTGAGCACGCGCAAGGCTCAGGTTTCACCAGCCTGTACCCAGCTAATACAGGTGAAAGTGGGCCATGGGTCAGAGGTAAAGAGGGTGTGGTTTGGCAGAGGGGAGAGGGAAGAACCCATTTCGAGGCTTCCACTCAGGCCACTTTCGGGTGAGTGTCTTACTGGGATGACATAGCACCCGAAAATGGCAAAGCTGAGTTGAAACCTTTTGATGCATGCCATGAAGGAGAGAGAGTACTCTACCGTGACAGGTGAGAATGCCACGGCAAGCTAACAAACAAAACACCCTTGTCTTTGTTTGGAGATGTAATGCGCCGCGGCTAGCGCAGGAACGTGGCGTTGGCCAGGTGCCAGACCAACCAGCAATGGTCAGGCGAGTACGCGCATCAGACAAAGACAATTACAGGGGTAAAAAAGTAAAAATAATACGCTGAAAAACACTATATAAGAGTGCTCCCTGTGCACAAAAAGGGGGGAGGCCAATTAAGGAAGGAAGCAAGAAAAAAGAGAGAAAACAGAGTAAGAAAGAAAGAAAACAGAGGGAAAAGAAGAAGGAAACGGGCATGCATCAAAGTGGGTTGTTATCTCCTCTCTCCCTCTCGAGAAAATCACATTCTCTATTTACTCACATTCAAAGCAAAGGTCATCTAGGACCATTTCTTCAAAGCCATTAATTTCCCTTTAGAGAAATTAGTTACATTGAGGAAGTGTTGTCTCTTTTTGGCTTACATTCCCCCAACACATTACGGTAGGCTGAGAGTCTCACAGGCTTGCCGATATTTTTTACTCTTTCTTCTTCTTTGTGTGCATTTCTTTTAAGTTTATCTGTATTGCTACCATTGTGCATTCATCCCGATACCCCTTCGTTCAAAGTATAGCAGACGTGTTTCTCTCCTTATGATCATAATGTACTTGCCTGCGGCAACTGTTTAGAAAGGATACGCCTGCCACGACTACACGACATAAGTCGTGTCGGGCTAAGGCATAGCTTGCGCACAAGCCGGGTTAGGGTGAGTTGCAACTGGGCCGGTCCCGACTTTCCTATCCAGAATATATTGGGTTTATTATGGCAGGATGAGAGAATCCAGCCCATTACCAACAGGGTTAGCCCAAAACACCCCTTACAAAATTGGCGACTCCACTGGGGAGTTGGGAAACAGACAGGGACAGAGATTCCTCGCAAGCAAATGCCGACGAAATCTAGGGCAACGCGAAACATGAGCACCGTGCCTTCTCAAGCAGAATCCAGATCAACAACGCCTCACCAGCGTCAGTCTAACCAGGTGGAGGGTGCTACGGGAATGGGGGCTAGGCCTCAACCGCAAGCCAAGAATCCAAACGGCGACATCAATACCTTCGTAGAAGTACTGCAGGCGCTTCAACATTCACAGCAACAAATGATGGAAGAAATCCGTCAGCTGAAGACAGACAAGACAAAAGAAAAAGGAAGTCAGCATGACCCAGAGCATGCGGCAGACAAAGAAGAAACACCCGCTGGAAGTGTCCCACAGAACACAGAGCAACGCTACATTACAATGGCGGAAGTAGCTGCTCTTTTGGAACGTGAAAGAGCCAGAGTGCCAGGAGAAAGGTTTTATGCACGAAGACCGCCTTACCCGCTGAGAATACTCAGCAAGCCATACCCGGAGAGGTATGAACCACGAACCTTTGCACAATACGATGGCAGGAAAGGGAGTGCCGTTGAACATGTAAGAAAATTTATCGACACTCTCGGACCTTACGCAGCGGATGAAGACCTATGCCTTCGGGAGTTTTCCAAGTCGTTATGTGATCGAGCCTACACCTGGTATATCGGTTTGAAAACCCGGGTCAATCCCAACTTGGGATGACATGGTGGATGTATTTTGCACTAAGTACTTCTATGGGGAAGAAACAGTGACGCTCGCGACTTTGCAAGCTACCAAGCAAAGGAGTGGTGAGGATTTGATGGAGTATATCAAAAGGTTTAGAGATATAGCACTTGACTGCTATGATCACTGTGAGGAGAAGACATTAGTGGAGATATGCATGACAAATATGATCAGAGAATACCGAGCTGTTCTAGAAAACTTGGAGATTTCACAGTTTGCACAGCTATTGCAAAAGGCTAGGAGGACTGCTCAATCAGTAAAGCCCGCTCCTGACAAAAGAAACACCCCGCAAGCCATGATAGCTTCCGCAGGCAAAAGAAAGAGGAAGTCAGACGGGAAGAAGCGTGATACTCCCCCACCAATACCATGCACCCCAAAGGAGTTAATGTGCTCCTGGACAGATGGATAGTTGATGGAGTCTTTAAGCCTAACCAAGTCTCCAGAGAACCCACAGAAGAAGAGCGAAGGGACCCACGCTTCTGCCGGCTGCATAACTACGTGCAACACCCTACCGCGGAGTGTTGGGCACTCCGCAGACTGGTACACCGCAGGATCAAAGAAGGAACCCTGGAGTTAACACAACCAGAAGTTCAAAGAAACCCACTCCCTAATCATAAAGGAAAGGGTGTAGCAGCGGTAGTAATCTGTGCGGATCCCGGGGAGGACGAAGAGGAGAGCCCAAACTTACCTACCGCAGCAATTAGCACCCTGCAGAAAAGCTCCAAGTTCAAAAACCTGTTCGATCAATTAGGCCTCACAGCAAACGAGCGAAAAGTGGCTACAGAGGCCTTAGTCAGCATTGCCTCTAGAGCGGGGATAGAATGCTTAACCGCAGAAGCTACAGACGACAGAGCCTTCCTACAAGAATCGAGTGAAATCACTTTCAGTAATGAAGACATGGAGGTAGGAAGTCCTGACCACAGAAGACCCCTTTATCTGGCCGCATCGATAAATCAGATTCCTATAAAAAGGGCCCTGGTAGACACGGGTGCTTCGGTAAATCTGATTCCCTTAGCCACCCTGCGAGCAGCAGGAATTTCGAAAAAAAGGATCCAGGGATGCCCAATGGAGGTAACTGGATTCGGAGGAAGCGGAGAATACACCGCAGGCCATATCCAGTTGTGGCTAAAAGTAGGTCCCATAGCTTCGTTAGCCCGGTTCCACGTAGTAAAAACAGAGGTCTCATATCATGTGCTACTAGGACGACCATGGCTGCATAAGCACAAACTAGTCCCATCCACCTATCACCAATGTGTGAAGGGAAGGTTAAATGGCAGGATAGTACGAATAGCAGCTAACCCATCGCTGTTTGAGCAAGCAGAGGCCCATTTGGTGGAAACCATGTTCTACGACCAGTGGGCGCTGTCGGGGGAGAGCCTAGTGTCAAAGCTGCGAGGCACTTTTGTCCTCAAATGGGAGGATATACGGGACGATCCAGAACTTGACCTAAGAAAGCTCCTGTCTCAAAAAAGGAAGAGGAAAGAAACGCCTGCCACAGAGGTGGATGATGTGCCCCAGTGCGTCAGGATTCGAAGCCCTGACGGCAGGATTATGTATCGGTTATGAAGGTACGCAGGGCCCACAAGTGAAACACATGCAGGCCCCAGACAAGGATGGCAGTACAAAAGCCTGGTGTGTTGCAATGTTCAAGAAAGATTGGAGGGAAAAGATAGCGATGAAGGAGTAGTGGCAGAAAAAGACCTGCAGGTTACGGCAGAAGAAAAGTTAGAGGAAGTGAACTTGGGAGTTAATTCGCAGGAGCAAAAGCCGATTTCAATTAGTTCGAAGTTGTCAGAAAAAGAAAAGATGGAACTAATAATGCTGTTGAAAGAATATAGAGATATTTTCGCATGGGACTACAATGAAATGCCCGGATTGGACCCTGGGCTAGTAGTACACACACTGAACGTGGACCCAGGGGCTAAACAGGTGATTCAGCTTGCAGAGTATTCCAAACCGAGATAGAAGAGCAGATAACCAAAGAAGTACAGAAACTACTAGCTGTAGGATTCATCAAACCTATTCAGCATCCTCGTTGGTTGTCCAACATTGTGCCAGTAAAGAAGAAGAATGGGCAGATAAGATGCTATGTAGATTTCAGAAATCTCAAAAGAGCGTGCCCAAAGGACGAATTCCCGCTTCCAAATATGGATCTGTTGATAGATTCTGTGGTAGGAAATGCCATGTTCTCTTTCATGGATGGGTTCAGTGGATATAATCAGATTAGAATGGCGCCAAAGGATGTAGAAAAGACTGCTTTCAAAACACCCATAGGCAACTTCTACTACACAGTAATGCCATTTGGGTTAAAGAACGCAAGTGCAACTTATCAGCGAACAATGACGGCCATATTCCATGACATGATGCACCGGGAATTAGAGGATTATGTGGATGACATAGTTGTGAAGTCAAGAAGACGAGAAGAGCATGTCCAGGTACTAAGGAAGGTATTCAAAAGGTGCAGGGCTTTCAAGCTAAGGATAAACCTTCTCAAATGTGCGTTTGGAGTGTCCTCTGAAAAATTTCTAGGCTTTCTGGTCCATAGCAAAGGAATAAGCGTGGACCCAGCCAAAGCTACGGCTATAGCAACCATGAGACCGCCGACCACGGTTAAAGAATTAAAGAGCTTACTGGGGAAAGTCTCGTATATTAGAAGATTCATCCCGGGATTAGCATTTATTACCTCTGCTTTCGGCAGGCTGCTCAAAAAAGGGCAAAACTTTGAATGGGGTAACGCGCAGCAAACAGCCTTCCAAAGGCTACAGGAGATCATGATGAACCTTCCCACCGTGCAAGCCCCAGTCCGCGGAAAGCCACTGTTGTTATACTTGGCCACCAACCAATACGCTGTGGACACATTGATTGCCCAAGAAGATATGATTGGCAATGAACAACCAGTGTACTACATTAGCCGTGCCTTGAAAGACACAGAAACTCGTTACCCAAGGGCAGAAAGGGCATGTTTGGCCATTATGTACGCCTTCCAAAGGCTATGACATTATTTCTTAGCCTATGAAGTGTGGCTGATGACCAAGTCTCATGCTATAAAAGCCTTGCTGCAACAGCCCATTCTCTCTGGCAGGATATCCCAATGGCTGTTACAATTATCCCAATACGACTTGAAGGCAGGGACACCCAAAGCAGTAAAGAGCCAAGCCATAGCTGATTTATTGGCACAATTCCCGGGAGAGGAAGAATTCCCGCTGGATGATGAAGTCCCAGGAGAAGTAGCTATGGCAAAAGAAGACAAGGAACAATGGGTATTGAGATTTGATGGGTCCTCTACTGCCCGGTCAGAAGGAGTGGGAGTGGTTCTATACCATACGGAAGACAAAACAGTGGCACTATCCTTCAAATTAGAGTTTCCATGTTCAAACAATACGGCAGAATACGAGGCTTATTTAATTGGGCTAGCTACAGCCCTTGAAATGGGGGTTAAGCACTTGAGAGTAATAGGGGACTCGAACCTAGTGGTCTGCCAGACCAAAGGAAGTTTCTCTTTAAGGGAACCCAGTCTAGCCCCATATAAGGCAATGGCTCAGAAGATGGAAGAAGAGTTTTCAATCTTTGAGATAGAGCATGCCCTGAGGAACGAAAATCGGTTCGTAGATGCACTAGCCGCGCTGGGATCACAGATAACTTTTGAAGGAAATAGCGCGCGGGTGGAAGTTAGCAATAGGGAACAGTCCATCATTGAACTATTGAAGGAAGGATTTCAAGAGGAATGCTGCGAAAAGGACTGGCGGAACCCGATAAAAGAAGCCCTGATAAACAAGGAAGAGAATATGGATTTAAAGTTACTAAAAAATTATGTCCTGGTGAAGGGGGAGTTGTACCGCAGGATGCCAGGAGGAGTCCTATCCAGATGCGTAGGACAGAAAGAAGCCCAGAGAAAATTAAAAGAAGTACACGACAAGACTTGCGAATCCAGCAGAGAAGTCAGCCTTTACTGCAGGCTTCAGAGGGCAGGCTTTTATTGGCCAAATATGGGAAAAGATGCGAACCAAGTCCAAGTCCAAGTCCAATGTGAGGCATGCCAACTGATAGCAGACAGGGAGGAAAGTTACGCAGTATTTGTCTGCGAAGATTGGAGGAAGCCGTTCGCTCAGTACTTAGCAGAAGGGATCCTGCCGCAAAAGCACAGTGAACGGTACAAACTCAAAAGATTGGCAACGCGTTATTTTCTACACAAAGGGGTTCTCTTCAAGAAGGGATACGGTGGAGACCCGCTACGTTGCTTGGGTCCTGATGAAGCGAAGGAAATGCTAAAGGAGGTATACATGGGAGAATGTGGAGAACACCAGGGAAAGAAAAAGTTATACAGGTGCCTGCTGCAAATAGGTTATTACTGGCCTGCCATGAAAAAGGACACGGCAAAATTTGTAAAAAGGTGTCACAGTTGCCAAGTACAGGCTAATTTAATCCACACCCATCTGCAGAACTTGCAAAGCATGGTCACCCCATGGCCTTTCCATACTTGGGGGCTCGATTTGGTGGGGCCAATCAATCCACCATCCCACGGTTATGTATGGATCTTAGTGGCTACGGAATATTTCACAAAGTGGGCAGAGGCAATACCACTCCGAAAAGCCACGGGAGGAGCAGTGGAAAACTTCTTCAAGGAGAATATAATTGTGAGGTTCGGCGTACCCCATAAGATCATCAGCGATAATGGCACGCCTTTTGTTAACAAAGACGTAAGAAAAATGTTGGAATTTTACTAAGTGAAGCACCATCGCTCATCGCCTTATTATCCTCAAGGGAATGGGCAAGCAGAAGCAACAAACAAAGTCCTCATAAAAATCATAAGCAAAATGAGTCAGGAGTACATGGGAGGATGGGCAACACACCTGCCAGATGCTCTTTGGGCTTACCGGAACTCCTCAAAGTCAGCTACTGGGTTTTCCCCTTTTCTCTAGTTTATGGTACAGAGGTGATGAGCCCGGCAGAAGTAAAAACTCCATCATTGAGAGTCATGCAGATGCACGAGAAGGAAAAGGAGGAAGGAGTCTTTGCCGCAGAAAGGTATGAAGACTTGGAGGGACTTGATGAAAAAAGAGAAGAGGCCCAAGAGTGTAGCCGCAGGTGCAGGCAGAAAATGACTAAGGCTTATGGCAGGATGACCAAGGAAAGGGTGTTTGCGGAAGGACAGCTTGTGTTAAAAGTAGCAGACTATGTTAGGAGAGGCATGGCAGGACCGTCTAAGTTCGCGCCAAAATGGGAAGGACCCTTTGTGATACGGGAGGCACATTCAACTGGGTATTACCATTTGACTCAGATGGATGGCAAGGACTTGAATGAACCCATTAATGGGAAATGGTTAAAACGCTATTACACTTAAAGGGTGAAAGTGATGTAATTCCGTTCTTTTTTTTTTTTTTTTTGTCTTTCCCTTTTGTTTCCTTAAGTGACTGAGTCACAAAGCATGGTTGTAATGTGTTTTTCATCACAATGAAAAGAAATATGAAAAATTACAAAAAAAAAAAAGAGAGAAAGCATGCCATGTCATAACAGTAGCAAACATAGTATCTTAGTTACAAACCCAAATTGTAACAAATCTTAAAAGAAAAGAGATATAAAAAAGGGAGCAAAGGGAGAAATAGTCTTCAGGGGGAATAAAAGATGAGTAAACTAAGAGTATAGAAACTATATCATCAACGAAGTCCGGAGATAAGAGATTGGTCTTCGAAATGGCTAGACTCACTGACACCTGAAAGAAGATGCTCACGGCGAGCCTCCAAATCTGCCACCTCTTTTTTTCAGCGCCTCAATACGTGTATCAATGGCATCGATGGCTGGCTGAACTTTCCTCACAAAGAAGGCACAGGCAACCTCTCGTAGATGATCAAGAACGAAGTCCACAGCAAATCCAACACTGATGAGCTCTTGAATTGCGGCCCTCCATTGAAGAATTCTCTCAGGAGAAACAGTATCCACAAAATTGTGCTCAATGTCGTTCAGCACACTCCCAAGCGTCTTGAGAAAGTGCTCTCTAACAGAGCGACCCAGGCGGAACCCCTGCATGAAATCACCGCGACTGCTGTAGATAGCCTCTAAATGGGAAATGCAGTCCTCAGGGACTTTAAAACCATGAAAATCCACATAAGGTGGACCAGAACCCCAGAATTCCGCAGGACCGAGGTCGTTAGTTTCCAGCTGATCAAAACGGGTAAAAAAGGCTGCAGCCTCGCTTGCCGGATTTATGGTTGCGAAAGAACTGCTACCCAATTCAAATTGGGAAGGAACGGGAAAAGGTGGACCTGATAAAGAAGAAAAAGAGGGCAAATCCATAAGAAAAGAAAAGAGCAAGAAAGTAACAACAACAAAAAAAAAAAAAAAAAGAGGAGAAGGGAGAAGCAGATTAAGACCTGTAAAAACAGGGGCTGTGAAAGTAACAGACACGACGGGTACAGCAGGAAAATAGCAGTGGGTGCGTTTGCCGCAATCTCTGGCTCATGAGAAGTCTCTGAAAAAATAAAATAAAACGCAAAGAAAAGGGTATTGCAAAGGAAAGAAGAAGTGAGGAGCAGAAAGAAGACTCAGCAAGATAAAGGATACAAACCCATAAACTTAACTCCATGCTCAATGTCCTCATCCTCCTCAGAGTCAGAAACTACCTTCTTCACCACGGGTTCATTATCGCGATCCTCAAGGACGTCTTCAAAGCCTTCGGAAGACAAATCCATGTCAGGACCCCATGTGGTAGAGCTTGGAATAGAAGAAGGAGTAATAACTAGAGAAGAGCCATCCTTTGCCGCTTGAGAAAGGGCCAGAAACGGGTAGCTAGTGGAAATAATAAGGGGAGTAGCAGGAGAAACGGTCTCGACCTCAGCAATGCCTAGAGGAGCAGTCTCCTCAACCTGCTTGGAAGGAATACCCTCGCTCATAAATACTGGCTCAGCAGGAGGGGTGGGCACCTTGGTGAAGGCCCTTGGTGCAGCAGCGGCAAGAGTGGGTGTCACAAAGAACGCATCAGTCACACTAAGGAGGCCTCCTAAATGCATCCCCTTTGAGGTGGAAATTTCTTCGGGAATAGGACGATATATGGAAAGAGGTTCGGGTTCATCCTGAGGAACAAAAAAAAAAAAAGAAAAAAAGAGGGGAAGATGAAACAAAGCCAAACAAGCAAAGCATGGCAGGAGAGGTATGAATAAAAGAAAACAAAAGAATAGCAATAAACATACTTCAGACTTGGGATTATCAACTGATATAGGATGTGTAGTGGACATATCTTCCTTGAATTTAGACTGCAAAGAAAGTAGAAGGCAAAAAATGAGGAGATGTATTGACAAACACATAAGAGTTAGCCGCAAGAGAAGAGGGAGTAAGGTCAAAAAGAGATTTACCCGTCGCTCGGTGGTAGTAATCACTGGAGGAGGGGCAGACTTCCTTTTGCTGCCTCTTGTCCTGCTGGAAGGAGGAGCACCGGAAGAAGGCTGTGGGGGCAGAGGACTTAGACTTACTGACCTTAGGCTGCACATCAGAAGAAGTCTCAGAAAGTTCAATGTTCTTCTTGGCAGACTTAGACTTAGCGGATCCCTTTTTAGACGCCGGGATGTTGGTCACTTTTACCTTCTTTTCCCAACCTGAAGGGTAATCACTAGCATGCCAAAACCAACCCTTCTCTTCATTATCCCACTCAAAGATACCGGACCGGTTCTGCTTTCGGGCATAAGCTAACACGGATCTGGAGGGTAAGAGCAAACGAGGATTGGCTGAGATGACAGCGCTAAGCCCATCAGGGGGAATAAGGGAAAAACCGCGGCTACCCATCAATGCCTGTTCAAACGAAGTCATTACAGCCTGCCAGTAGCCGTGCATCGCAGGAGTATAAATGCCCTCCCTCGATGAACCAGGAATAGTGACCGCGACAAATCATTGATTCCAAAAGGCAAAAGCAGTATGCCTCAAGAACAGATGAACGGATGTGGGGGACTCCATAAGAAAGGAAAGATTGTCTGGGATATCTTGGTCCAACCCGAATTGCCTCCTCACTCGGTTGGCAGGATAGTGAACAAACCGAAGACCCTCATCAGCAAGGAAAGGCAGCCACCCAGCATTAGTGGCAGCCAAATAAGTAATGCCAGTCTCATCAAAGGCAGCCAAAGGAGTGGTGGTGCCAGTGGTATCAACAAACAAACCCATAACCGAGTCGGCACACGTATACCTCGCACCCAAGTTCCTATAGGCTCTCAAAGAAAACCCAATCTCTTGATTAAAAGACTCAACAACAGAATAGTCGATAGGCTTCAAGCCGACCCAAAGAAAGGCCAGCGGAAAGTCAGACTTGAATCTACCGCAGAAATCAGAAATAACTTGAGGGCAGGATTAGTACTTCTCCTTGGCAAAACGAACAAGCCTGCATCTCGCCAGCTACTTCGCACAACGCTCATAAAGTAGATGCTGTAAAATGGTGCTATGAACACAGGAAGTAACTATGTGGCAAGAACCGGCTTGGCTCTCATCGCTCCGCAGGATATCAAGTTGAACATATAAGTATCCCAAAAACATTGGAGCCAGCGGGAAACTTACCCCGGTTGAAATTTTAATGGCCAACCGAAAATACAAAGGCTTGATAGCATAATGAGGATGGGAAGCAAACACAAACTTACATAACCAAAAAGCGATGAAGGTTGCACGGCGGGCAGCAGTAGAAAGCTTGGCAGGAGAGCTGATCCAAAATGACAACTTAGCGTTACCAATCATCCTTTTCTTCAACTCGACCTCAATAGCCTCTTCCTCTGGCGAAAACTCCAAAGTACCGGAGTCAGCATCGCCAAGAATGGGCAGGAGTAGTTGATTGGCCACGTCTTCTAAGGTCACGGTAATCTCACCACAAGGGAAAAAGAAAGTATGAGTGGTAGTGCACCACCGACGGACTAAGTGTCGTAGATTGAAGAGATCTCTGAAGTTTGATAGACAACGGGAGGAAACAACGGCCTTCAACACATCGGCTCGTTGAAGCAAGCCCATAAAACCCGTGTCTGACAACTCCCTATCAACCCACTCTTTCCAACCCAAGGCGGTGCCAGATCCATACTCAAAGTGAATGGATACGGGAAGCGAAACGCCTTCGCGGATGACAAGGTCATAAATCGAAGAAGCCAAGGGGGCCCACGAAGTGTTTGTATCTCTTCGGCAAAGGGCTAACCACACACGGTCGGATGGTGGCGGTACGTATTCGCCGGGAATGATGCGAACCTCAACAGACTCGCTTTGAGACCCAACAAACAATATTGAAATATTGCCCAAGAAAGCTAAAATTCAGATTTGATAGAAACCCAGACCCAACGTTTATAAGAGAAACGCGAACCAAAGGTATAAGTAACAGACCTTGACCCAATGATTATAAAGAAATCACGAACCAAAGGTATAAAATTTGAACGCCACAAGGAAGAATCCTTGATAAGTTCACAGTTCTTGAAGAACCAAAGAGAAGAGCAAAGCCTCACCTTTTCTGATTTTTTATTCAATATTCCTTCTATTACAATGAGTGCATGCTATTTATAAGGCATGACTGAATGTAGAAAATATAAAAAACGTACTAAATAATAAAACCCTAATTAAAAGCTGATTTGGTCTGAAAATAGCAGATCTAAAATAGGAAAAAACCTAAAAAACGTTTTAAATAATAAAAGCCTAAAATTAAGGAAGATCTGGTCCAAAATTAGAAGATCTAAATTAGGAAAAATATCTATTAACTGATTTAGAGCTAGAAAGTCAATCAGCTATAATTCCATGCCATAAATAGCGCCCAATTAAGTCAGATCAGCCCTCAATAGCTTGGATTAAATTTATTATGCCTTTATCTTCCTTTGGGCCCCACCTGGAATGTCCTGCGATAGAATCAGCCCAAATCTCTTGAATCAGCCCATTAAGTGCTTCTTTGATCTTCTTTGATCTTGCTCTTGTAATTGGCCCAACTGGAACAAGCAATGGATCCTTGAATGCTTGTTGATTCTCATCAGGGAATCTTGGGGAAATGTGAATGGATGTCATACCATGGATCAAGGAGGGGAGCGCACTCGCTATCCGGGGCGCGTTGTGACTCTTCCTCATCGGATTGGCCCGACTCGGAGAAAATGGACTCCTCACCGGCGTCGTGAGAAATCAGAGGGTCGCGTGCAACTCCTTTCCCTTTACGGCGCACGGAACTCTGACTTTTCACTGGCATCATAGTGTGAGGTCTCGATCGGAGTAAAATGGAAGGAAGTGATTTGGGAATAAGAGATGGCGGAGTAGAAGGAGAAGAGATAATGCTTGCGCTAAAAGGAGAGGGAATGTTTGGAAGAGGATCACGGTGAGAATGGTCATTAGATATCAGTGTAATTAATAGAGGCGTGAAGGGATACGACGGGTCAGCCATTGGAAATGGAATGAAATTATTGAAGCGCCAGGATAACTGCTAAATGAGGAATGTGAAGAGACAAAGCTGTTCGCAGCAGGAGTATATACATATCTGAATATGTCTGAACAAACGTATAAGTTGGGGACCACTGTTTGAAAAGCCCGCGAAGAAAAAGGAAAAGACAAGACAAAAAGGGCAGGAAGGTCTTTTTATTCGCATATGAGTTGCAGGAGCACCTCATATGCTCAGGGGGCTAAATGTTGAGGCTCATTTTTAAAGCCCAGCAAGGGGAGCAAGCCCATAACATCAGAAAGAAATAATCAAAGAATAAATGGGAAAGCCCAACTATGCCTGAGCGGCAGGAATAGGTCCGTAGAGCAAACAAACGGGTCTTGAATAGGTAAATGGGCCTGAAACAGCCCGGAAAGATAGAAATAGCAAACCATGGGCCGCAGATATAGAAAAGTGAGTATGGGCCATACCCATTGTGGCAGGCCCAAAGTAAAGCGAGTATGTAGAGCCATAGAAAGTCTATGGGCTCTTAAGGAAAGGAAAAATAGTTGGGCCGGAGAAGCCCAACGAGGTAATAAAGGCCCATGGAAAGCACGAAGTTGTAAGGGGCCAAGGATGCCCCAAAGAAGGATAAGTGGGACGCAGGAGCCCGCGGATGTGCATAGCAATAAAAGCCCAGTGAGCTTACTGAATCATTGAGAAAGAGGGAGAAAGAAATGAACCCAAAAAGGCCCAATTCTGTTGTATGACCGTCTCATCAAAATGGCACGGCAGGAAACAAATGGAAAGGCCATGAAAGGGGAAACATGCGACGGCCCACAACTAAGGGCGAGCCCAAACCGCAGATAAAAGACTAGTATAATCCACGCCACGAAGAAGTTAAAAAGTAGATGCCTAAGCCACGGCTAATGCATGACTGGCAGACGAGCTTTGGACGGACGTGAGCACGCGCAAGGCTCAGGTTTCACCAGCCTGTACCAAGCTAATACAGGTGAAAGTGGGCCATGGGTCAGAGGTAAAGAGGGTGTGGTTTGGCGGAGGGGAGAGGGAAGAACCCATTTCGAGGCTTCCACTCAGGCCACTTTCGGGTGAGTGTCCTGCTGGGATGACATAGCACCCGAAAATGGCAAAGCTGAGTTGGAATCTTTTGATGCATGCCATGAGGGAGAGAGAGTACTCTGCCGTGATAGGTGAGAATGCCACGGCAAGCTAATAAACAAAACACCCTTGTTTTTGTTTGGAGATGTAGTGCGCCGCGGCTAACGCAGGAACGTGGCATTGGCCGGGTGCCAGACCAACTAGCAATGGTCAGGCGAGTATGCGCATCAGACAAAGACAGTTATAGGGGTAAAAAAGTAAAAATAATACGCCGGAAAACACTATATAAGAGTGCTCCCTGTGCACGAAAAGGGGGGAGGCCAATTAAGGAAGGAAGCAAGAAAAAAGAGAGAAAACAGAGTAAGAAAGAAAAAAAAACAGAGTAAGAAAGAAAGAAAACAGAGGGAAAGGAAGAAGAAAACGGGCATGCATCAAAGTGGGTTGTTAACTCCTCTCTCCCTCTCGAGAAAATCACATTCTCTATTTACTCACATTCGGAGCAAAGGTCATCTAGGACCATTTCTTCAAAGCCATTAATTTCCCCTTAGAGAAATTAGTCGCATTGAGGAAGTGTTGTCTCTTTTTGGCTTACATTCCCTCAACACATTACGGCAGGCTGAGAGTCTCATAAGCTTGCCGATATTTTTTAGGCTTGCGGATATTTTTTACTCTTTCTTCTTCTTTGTGTGCATTTCTTTATGTTTATCTGTATTGCTACCTTTGTGCATTCATCCCGATATCCCTTCGTTCAAAGTATAGCAGACGTGTTTCTCTCCTTATGATCATAATGTACTTGCCTGCGGCAACTGTTTAGAAAGGATACACCTGCCATGACTACACGACATAAGTCGTGTCGGGCTAAGGCATAGCTTGCGCACAAGCCGGGTCAGGGTGAGTTGCAACTGGACCGGTCCCGACTTTCCTATCCAAAATATATTGGGCTTATTATGGCAGGATGAGATAATCCAGCCCATTACCAACAGGGTTAGCCCAAAACACCCCTTACAATTATTTACATAGATTGGGTTGAACTTTTATTTTTATTTTTATTATTTATTATTCAATGAAATTATTATTTAAAGATTAGGTTGGGTCAAATTGGTAAAATACTAAACCCAAGCAACCCAACCCAACGCATGCTATCACTATATCTATATATATATATATAGATATTACATTTGTTAGTTTTAAGGTAAGTGTTGTGTGAGATGAGTGTTGTGTGAGAGCTTAAGAAAGTTGTGAGTGAGTGAAGAGAGGGCCTAAGAGTTGAAAAGAGGGTGTGAGAGCTGAAAAGACTGAGTGAGATGGGTAAGGAGGAAAATAGGTCCTAGCTAAGACCCACATGCGACAAGTGGAGGGCTGGGGACCATTCATGACAATCAAGTCCAGCAGACTCGATTTCCATTCGAGTTATCCACGTGACCATAAAGAGAGCGTGAAAAGCGATGGTGGGACTAGACTAGAAACTCGAGTCCAACAGACTCAATTTCCATGAATAAAAATCGAGTCTAGTAGACTCGATTTCTATGAATAGAAACCGAGTCTATTAGACTCGATTTCCAAGCCTATGTGGACAGATTCTCCAGTTCAGCTGCTACTAGAACTGGAAAATCAAGTATGATATACTCGATTTATAACCCAAAATCAAGAGTAACACACTCGATTTGTTAGATATCAAAATAGTTTCAAACTTTGGCTAACTAATAAAATAGTTTGGCTTTTATTGTTATCTTTTTTTAAAAAAAAAAACCACTTATTCCGCTCAATATCCATTAAAAAATTGAGAAAAATTACATGAGTCGATAGTGTGGTAAATAAAATTTAAAACTTCTATGTTTGCCTTACATTTTTCAAGTCTATACAACCCCCAATCAGGTGTGCCTTTGTCTTTGTGTTAGAATTGTTACCCTCTCTCCCTTATGTTTCTGTTTGTTTCAAAATTATTTAAAAAAAAAAAAAAGGTTGGTTTTGAGTTTTGACCTTTTAGAGTAGATGGATTGGGTTGAGCCTAGTTAAAGAACAGATATCATGGGCTGCTGGATTGGGTTGATCCAAAGATGAAAAATATCGCAAGCTCAAACCCAAACCCAAACCCAAAGCAGCAAACCCCTACATAGGGTTTAGATATCTCTCTGTCTCTCTCGACTGTCTCTCTCACCGTCTCTCTAGTATCTTCTACCATGGCGATTCTCTCTCGCTCTCTCCCCAAAACCCTATCTTTCCTCTCCCGCTCTCTCTCCACCTCCACCACCGCCACCACAGCCTTCGCCACTGCCACCTCCTCTCGCTCTACCCTCTCTCTTCTCCGCCCTCTCGCCGCAGCTGGCGTCGCCCTCCGCCGTCTATCCCCGGCTTCCTCTGCGCTTCGGGGCTTGGCGACTCGTGCGACTTCTTCATCGCTCAACGACCCAAACCCCAACTGGTCGAACCGGCCACCCAAGGAGACGATCTTGCTCGATGGGTGCGATTTCGAGCACTGGCTCGTCGTCGTGGAGAAGCCTGAGGGTGACCCTACCAGAGACGAGATCATTGATAGCTATATCAAAACCCTAGCCAAGGTCGTCGGAAGGTAATCCCCCTTTTCCCATTTCCCCTTAAACCCTAGCTAGGGTTTAATAATTTTACTGATTTAGGGGTTTCGAAAAACAAAACAAAAAAGAAGAAGATAATTTTGAGCTCTCTTTAGTACAGAAATGTGGATTTACATTGAAACAAAATCCTAGAAATGACTGTTTGATTGATTCTTAGAAAAAAAAAAGAAGATTTTTAGGTTGTGTCTAGAAATGGCTGTATGATTGTTAGTCAGACATAAGTTGATTCTTGGTGTTGTGATCAATGAGAATACTATGTATCTAGGTTTTGAAACAAAGTCTCTACATTTTATATTATGTGACGGTTTGGCTTTGTGGTAGGAAGTAGAGCCTTTATGATATGCTAACAGGCTTTTTAGTGTTTTGAGTGTTTGACAAATTACAGTGAGTAGTGCTTTAAAGCATGAACAGTGGACTGTGGAGTTATAAATTATAGCGAATTGTGCTTCAAAAGTTCCAAATTTAAACTAGCTTTAGTGTTCTTTTTTAGTGGGTTTCTATACACCTTTGTTTACAAAAAAGACCTTTTAAAGTTTGCGCACAAACAGGCAGGCTCTATGTAAGCATCTATTGGAGGGTTTTATATTTTTTTGGTTGAGTTGGTACTTGGTAGAAAATGTTGATAATTTCTTAAGTAATATCAGGCCAATGAGCTCTAGCTCAAATAACATTTTATCCTCATCCAAGAATGGGTGGAGGGTGAGGTCGTAGAATCATAGAATCAAAACCCTACTTAAAAATGAAAAGAAAAGAAAAAATATGAAATAACTTAAGTGGGGCATTGTTTTGAATTTAAGACACCTAAATGAGTGGATATATTTCATTGTCATGTGTTGTATATGTCTTACAGTGAGGAAGAAGCAAGGATGAAGATATACTCCGTTTCGACACGATGCTACTATGCATTTGGGGCTCTTGTATCTGAAGAACTTTCGTACAAGATCAAAGGTTGATCATCTTCAAAATTGCTGTGCTTAAGAATTTTTAATGTTCATGATTATGTTTGGTAGCTGGAAATTCTCATGTGTTTTCTTTTTGAATGCTTCAGAATTGCCAGGAGTCAGATGGGTTCTTCCTGATTCATATTTGGATGTTAAGAACAAAGATTACGGAGGTCAGGGAGTGCATTTTTTATCATTTGGCATTATCAAAATTTCTAAAGGAACTCATATTATTGTCTGTAGTGAAATATTTGAACAATAATTTCCTTGCCCATTGAATTTGGTTGTATCAACTTGCTGTTATTGCAAGTTTTTTTTTTCCTAATTTTAAGAAGCAAACTTACTTCATTGGCCCAGTTCTCATGATTTTAAAATCTTTCCATTTCTTCTGTCTGTGTGACTAGGTCTTTCTTTTTTTTTTTCCTTCGTAGACAATTGACTAGAACAGTGTCTTTTGAATTCTATCCATGTTTTATTGAAGGACACATCTAATGATGTAAAATATTTTGTTGGTTGTTGACTACCATCTCTATTAGGACCATGAGAAAGAGAAAAATGCAAAGTAGGTTTTGCATAAATTTTTGGTTGAGCTTTACATAAAACATGATTTTCTGCTAACTGGTCTTTGCTTTGATTTTTGCAGGCGAACCATTCATCAATGGGCAAGCACTTCCTTACGACCCTAAGTACCACGAGGAATGGATACGAAACAATGCTCGAGCAAATGAGAGAAATAGGCGCAACGATAGACCTCGTAACTTTGATAGATCAAGAAATTTTGACAGGAGGAGGGAAAATGTGCAGAACCGAGATTTTCAAAATAGGCCTCCTATGCAGAATCCAGGGCCCGCTGTGGCTGGAGCGCCTGATTTTCAAAACAGGCCTCCTATGTCTAATCAGACTATGCAGAATCCAGGGCCCAATATGGCTGGAGGGCCTCCTAACAACATGGGAATGCCTCCCCCCAACAACATGGGAATGCCTCCCCCCAACATGTCTGGAATACCCCCAAACAACAATATGAGTGGAGTCCCTCACAACAGCTTCAGCAATATCCCACCTAACAACAATATGGGCGGCAATAACTATAATGGGATGCCACCCAACATGTCGCCCAACAACTATAATGGGATGCCACCCAACTACAATGGGATGCCACCAAACAACATGGGAGGAGTGCCACCAAACAACATGGGAGGAGGACCCCCAAACAACATGGGAGGAGGACCCCCTAATCCAGGATGGTCTAATAACATGCCTAACAGAGAATACCAGAATAGCTACCCTCCAAACATGGGGCCTGGTGGAAACCCTTACTCATCTTGAAATTTGCCCAGAAGAGAGATATGCCCAAGCCCCCAAGCTGAGTCTTGTTGGCATGCTGTAGATAAGTAAGAAGGCTTCCGATGTCGTCTAGGGTTTTGCTATTATGTTCATGGTTTGGAAGATATCAGAGTATGTTACTTAAATGTCATTTCCTTGGCACGGTGCTGCTTAGAGACAATGTCTGTTCAATTGAATATTATTACAAGTTCAAAGGTAGATCTGATGAGTTACATCTTGTTTTGATAACCTGCTCTTTCTTGTCCGAGTGAACATTATTCTATTTCATTTGGCATTGCCTTTGTTTCCTTTGGATTATAAGTTACTCATTTTATAGTGTATGGGTCGTGCTAATTGGTTTTTCAGTCTGTTTTTTTCTTTGTTTTGGGCTTAGTTAGTTCTATCGTTAGATTCTACAGTATTCTGAATGTTGAGAACATTATAAATTAGAAGGGGTCTGTGTGGTGCACTCTTAGCAAGTTGTTTACTCTCTTATAAGAAATATAGATGTCAAAGATGGCTGGACCCTTGCAGCTTTGACTTTAAAAAATCTCATTCCCCCGGCAATGATATTGCTTTCACTAACTGTGAAAAAGGTTTTTGAAATTTATCGTCGAGAGGCGCTCAGTTTGTTGTTGATAAATATACGATCTTATTTGCATTTTTGGCACTTGGCATATAAAGGTGTTGAATTGAAAGTTTCAACTACCTAAAGGTTAGAAAGATTACAAATATTTGCTTGAAACTACTTTTGCCTAAGAGAGATAGGGCTGAAAATCGCATAAATTTATAAATGATAAATATATGTGGTGGTGTGCAGGATTTTAATCGAGTTTAGCCAAGTTGAATGGTGAATGAGAGTTTGGCTTGAGAAAAATAATAAAATGTTAATATTCCACTTGAGCTGGAGTCGAGCACACATAAATGTTTCGGAGTTGAGCTTGCCAAAAATTTGAGTAGCTTGAGCTGGGGTTGATTTATTTAGTCAAGCCACGCTCCAGTTGATTCTCAAATCCAATATCAAGTTTTTGAGATTGAGCTCATGCACAAGAACCAACAAATACCAAGTTTTAAAGATAAATATATGAGAAATGATATATCCACAATATTTTCATAACATTTTTACAACAAATCCTAAGTGACAGGTTGTTATTGGTTGTTATTGTTGGGACAAAAACCTTAGAAATCAAGCACATAATCTAAAAGCCTTAGAAATCGAGATTTAGTGGTTAGTGAGAAATACGTGATCTTATTACCAATTTTCGTAAGAAGTCCACCCTAGTCCCTTGTGGTGCAGTGCTTACTTAGAACTACTTGCCCAAGAGGGTGGTTTGCATGACTCTAAGTTGAGCTTAGTTAGCAAATAATAGTGAATGATAGAGTTTGACTTGTAAATAAGAATGAAAAGTTCATATCCTACTCAAGCTTGTCAAAAATTCAAGTATCTTGCACTTAGATTGATTTATTAGTCAAGCTAAGTTCGATTATGTAATACAATTCTTGGTTGAATTAGATTGACTGATTGGTTTGCTAGTTATTATATTGCTTGAAATAATTTGGGTTTTGGTAAAGCTGAAAGCTAAAAGAAAATAAACTTATACCGTTTTGGGAACACAATTTGAGCTTAGTTGACTAAAGTAGATGGAAGGATCAATGAATAATAGTATTGAAATAAAAAGTAAAAAAAAAGAAAGAATAAAAACCGATAATATAAAGGGAGATTAAGAATCTAATAGCTCAATTAGTTAATACATTTCCTAGGGTTCAAATTTCTCTCTCCTAATTATTGATGTTTGTGTATGTGTGTCTATAGACACACACACACACACACACACACACACACACATAGGCCCATTAATTGCAACTTTTTTTACTTTTTTTTCAGTTTTATTGCAGTTTTATGTCATATTTTTGCAGCTTTTAAGTTGTGAGACCAGCTTTATATAGAGAGAAAAAAAAATTAATATAAGTTGTGGGCTCAGTTTTATGTCTTTTTTTTTTTTTTTTTTCAATTTTTTTATCAATTAGGACCCACATTAGTGCAACATTAACAAGCACCACATGTAACTCCCCAAACTCATACCAAGAATTTAGATGCAAAACCTGTCTTAGAAATAATCAACAATAATGTAATGGAACAGAGCATAATTTAAATATTCACAAACAAATTTCAAACCATCAAAAATCTTTCCAAACTCACTATCCATAACAACAAATTCCAATGAAATCCATAAAAACAAAAGTTTAACAATATTGTCTCCAAATACAATCTCAAAGAGTTCCACAAATGTCAAACCCACTATCCTAAGAAAATATACTAAAACAGTTCATCAACTAACATAGCTTCAAAAGAAGTCATCAATCTATAGCTCCACTACTCTACCACCAAAAGACATTCCACTGCTTTAATCTGAAAGGGTGGAGAAAGAGGAGTGAGCTAGAAGCCCAATAAGAGACTACATAACATGAAGATGTCTTTCAAAACAAAACATTAATATCATTGACAACATATTGTCTTTACAAAACATTTACAAATAGTTTTAACAGTAATATAATATATTCTATAAAACTGTCAAAAATAAAATATTTAACTATAACGCTGTAATCATTAAATAAAATAATAACCACTTTAGTTAGCCAAAATACACTAAATAGGTAGAAATAATATATTATAGTAATAAACAGCTTTTTCCACTTATAAATGTCAATAACAATAAAACAATAGTTCGATATGGAAAACATTAGTCAGACAAAGACATAAGTTGCTAAACACTCTGTGGGTGATTCCCATTGGGAACAATAACACTAACCTCAATGAGGCAACATTGGCTCCAAAGAGCAAATGATAACACTGGCTTCAAAGAGCAAACGATAACACTACACCACCCCACAATAACTCTACATTGGCTGAAGACCAACACTTAATTCTGTGTTGGCAAAGGTTGCAGACTGTCTAGTTAACTGTTTGAAAACATTCCTTTTTTAACACATCATTGTCAATACCAGTCTTATATCATATAATGAATAATTACTCAAATGTATAGTTTTGAGTAATTCTTGACATATACAATTTCAAAGTCATATACAAGAAATAATAAAATTTAAGAATGTATATATATAAAGTATTGACAATGGAATAAGTTTTTGAAACTTCACTTTTGCAATTATGTATATATAAATAAATTTTTACCAAAGAATATATATATATATATATATAAATATATATATATATATATAAATATACATGTTTTAAGAGACGTCATGTTCTGAAGTCTACTTACCTCTAGTTACTAAACCAAGTTTCAACTCAACTGTCTGAATCAATATCAACTAAAACCTAAATAAGGATAAGAAACTCAATAAGAATGGATACACTAAGGCAGCAATTAAAATATAAATTTCACTCTTAAAATTCGTATCTCACATTTTATTCTGAAACTATAGCTTAGTACTCAATTGCTTTATCAAGTACTCCAAAAATCAGTACCTAGTAAACAATTCTAATGAGCTGAATATGTAGATCTCTATATTATTTAATTCTCCCAATACGAGTTGGCTTCCAAATAATTTTATGCTTATAGATCATATTATCCCAAATTACATGTATATGGCATCCAATAAGATTCCTACCCATAGACATAGAAAGGATGCTATAAGTTTACAAAGTTATTTTTACCCGTAGGACCTAGTAACCTGTATCATGCATTGACAATAATTTAGAAACTTGAAACAATTATATAGATTACAAAAGTTATGAAGCTAGCACCACTACCAATCTACTTAAATCCCAACAACAAACCACCTAAAAGCTTAAGTCATGAGTTTGTATGGAAAAGTTCATGCAAGACTAATATACTACACTAGCTTTATAGATTATCCCATAGATCTTTGTGAGAGAGGCATACCTGAACACACGGATGTAAGAAATTTATTTATATATTTTTTTTTCTTCTGTAATCTCACAGTTTCACTCTCTGTCTTTCAGCAGGAATCCCTAACTTACTTACACGTTAAAACTGTTTTCACTTGGGTTGAAATTTAAAACCCACTAAAAACTTAAATAAGCTTCCAAGACTTTAATTCCCACTAAAACTCATATTAAGGTTGTTTAGATAGGCTAAAACTCTAAAGAATTCCTATAACACTTAAACTCCTCTTCCAAAAAAGAAATTTCTTATCCTTTTCCTTAATTGATAAGGAGATCAAAAGTTAAATATGAATAATCTACAAAAAAATAATTCTCACGTTAAATCTTCCTTTATTTATTTTCTTTGTAGTGACCATGATATTAAATAATATCACCTTCCAAATAAATTAAATAATTCATCAATTACACTCTAGAAGCAATTAAATTAAATTCAATTTAAGTGAAGTGGGTGTTACACCACAAGGTGTTTGTTAACATTTGCCACACACACACACACACACACACACACACACACATATATATAGATAGATAGATAGATAGGTTCAAGTTACATATAGTGTAACTCTTTATGCTATGTTTGGATGTTGGGGAAAGAAGGGGAAGGGATTTGGAGGGGTTTGAATTATTTCTAACTCCTCATTTTTAATTTTTCCAAATTGGAGAGATTTGGAGGGAGAGTGAAGCATAAAAATGCTTGACCAAATGAATAATCAAATTTACCCTTACCATATTAACAAAATTACAAATGAAAAGACTAATTATTTTCCTCTCCCTTACTTAATTTTAAAAACATCCAAACAAGATGGAAGATAACCATTCCCCTCTATCTCCTCTCCTCTCTCTCAAAACTTCCAAACATAGCATTAGAGTTACACATTTTTTAAACCATTGCATTTAAATAGATCTAACTATTAAAAAAAGACTAAAATTATTACAAATATTCTAATTAGAATCTAATTAATTACCCTCAATTATCACCTTTTAAACCTATCTCTAAACCCAAAAAAAGCTTGACTTCTGACTCTCTCTCTCATTCACATTTCTCTTTTTCTCCGTTTCTCTCTCTCTTTCTCCTCCACCACCTCCACAGGTTGCCCACAGAAAAAAAAAAAAAAAATCCCACTCATTAACAAGTATATAAAGCAGAAAAGGGGTAGATGAATAATTTTTTTACATTTTAAAAGGAGGAATTAGCTATAATTGGGTTAGATTGATAGCCGGCTAGATTGGAGGAAAAGGGCAAAGATGGTTTCCAACTCATTGAATAATTAATTGAAAGCCTAAAGTAAAAAATATTTCTAGACTTCATCATCAAACAAACTTGAATTCATATATCAAACCAACATGTCTTGTAGTCTCATGCATTTGGTTTTCCCTACCTCAGTGGAAGAGAAACGGTTCAACTTCAACTTGACGTGGAAATTGTATATTCACAATGGCCGACTACAAGATATTACAAGATAGAAGTATATCTCTTTCCTCCATCTCCATGCAAAGAGGAGGACCCCCAAAACAATATTTGTGGACACGACAAAACATTGCTCTCCTGATATGTAAAGAAAACGTCCCCATTTTGCTTTGCAATTTGTTAATGTAAAATGTAAAATGTATTCATTTATTTATTTATTTATTTTTTCTGCTGGCAACCTGTGGAGGTGGTCGGGGAGAAAGAGAGAGAGAAACGGAGAAAGAGAAATGTAAATGAGAGAGGTAGTTAGAAATCAAACTTTTTTTGAGTTCAGTGCTATATTTTGAATGAAATAAATAAGGATAATTAATTAAATTTTAATTAAAATATTTGTAATAATTATAATTTTTTATAATCGTACTTAAATTTAATAAAAAAAAATAAAAAATAAATAGGGTAACTTGAAACTATATATATATATATATATATATCTGTATTTATTAAGAGGATTTAGAAAGTTAGTTATTGTTTTTTTTCCTGTAAAAAATACCCTTAAATTAATTAACTAATAACTTAAAAATGAGGTTAAAATAGTCAATTGGCATAAGAAAGTTAGTTATTGTTTTTTTTACTGTAAAAAATACCCCTATCTAAAACTTAAAAATGGGGTTAAAATAGTAAATTAACAAAAATAATAAATTCCTACTTCTACGTTGAAATACCTTCATGCTTCTAATAAACTCCTATTTTTACGTTGATTTAAATTTCTACTTCTACTCACTAACTCTCTACAAAATAGGATCATTCTTTTGTTAGTTTTAAAACTCCTCCAATCTACAAAACTCACTCACGTTTTTTTTTTTTTATAATTAAAAAAAATAAAAATCTCAAATTATAATAAATACAAATTATTAATTTTGACCTAAAAAATAAAAAAGCATCTCAGCACGCGGTCACAGAGGCTAGTATATATTATCTGACTCGTATCTGATGATCCTCTCGAACAAAACTCAACAACAGAAAGTCTCTGACTCGTATCTGACGCTCCTCTCGAACAAAACTCAACAGAAAGTCTCACACTTCTCCCTCCCAGTCCCTCGTACTGCAAAAAGAAGAAGAAGATGGAGCTGACTTACAGAACCATCATATCTCTACTACTCTTGTTCCTTTCTTCATCAATAACAATAACAATAACAATGACAAACGCTGAAGATTTAGAAGACCCATCATCAATCATCTCAAGATTCCAACGCTACCTTCAAATCAACACTGCTCAGCCAACCCCCAACTACGAAGAATCAACCCAATTCATTCTCTCTCAAGCCAAATCTCTCTCCCTCGAAGCCCAAACCTTCGAGTTCGTCCAATCCAAGCCTCTCATCCTCCTCAAATGGCCAGGCTCCAACCCCAACCTCCCTTCCATCCTCCTCAACTCTCACACCGATGTCGTTCCAGTCGAGCATGAAAAGTGGTCCCACCCTCCCTTCGGGGCCCACCTCGATTCACTCGGTAATATTTACGCCAGAGGCTCCCAGGATATGAAGTGTGTTGGCATGCAATACCTTGAGGCCATTCGAAAGTTGAAAGCTTCTGGCTTTCACCCACTTCGCTCTGTTTACTTGTCTTTTGTACCTGACGAGGAGATTGGTGGCCATGATGGTGTCGAAAAGTTCGTCCAGTCCGATGTTTTCACCAATTTGAACCTGGGGATTGTTCTTGACGAAGGTGTTTTTTATTTATTTATTTAGTTTTTTTAAATTATCAGTTGTTTCAAAGTAGGACTAACTGGTCTGATATCATGATAAATTATATAAGTTGCAACCAAAGCGTGGTTAGGGAATGATGAATTTAATCATTTGGCTTTTTAAGATTTTTCTATATATTTTGATTGGGTAAATATTAAGTACAGTTCTTTAGGTGCTAATTTAATTATGTGGTTACATCGACCAATGAATAACATGGTTGATTTAAATGTTCTTCGGAAGTTTCCAATAAAATTATGTAGTTGAATTTAATTGAGGAATCTAAGTTACAACACATAAAGGAACAGTACTTTGTTTTGTCTGGTTTCATTTAGTATTTGGTGTTGTTTAAGATTTTCCTGTAGATGAATTAATTAGGGTACAATAATTTAGCTCTATAGGTTCTGTATTTTAGGTTCTTTAATTAAATTCAACATGCGGTTGCATTGATTGATGAACCACATGGTTGAATTTAATTGTCCTTAGAAAAGATGATTATACTTTTGTTGCATTTGTCCATACAAAATGTAAGGAATAGTACCTCAGTTTTGCGCAATTTTGCTTTAGTATTTGATGGTGTTTAAGATTTTTCTGTAGATGATTGTTACTTTGTTTGTTGTATGTTAATTAGTTAGGGCGTAATGTAACGTTGGAAACAGGGTTGGCTTCCCCAAGTGAGGATTACAGGGTGTTTTATGCTGAGAGGAGTCCCTGGTGGCTAGTGATTAAGGCTACTGGACAGCCAGGCCATGGCGCGAAGTTGTATGACAATAGTGCTATGGAGAATCTATTAAAAAGCATTGAGAGTGTGAGAAGGTTCCGGGCTTCGCAGTTTGATTTGGTGAAGGCTGGTTTGAAGGCCGAGGGTGAGGTTGTTTCAATTAATATGGTGTTTTTGAAGGCTGGCACGCCGTCTCCAACTGTATGTTAGAATTCATGTTGTTTAATTGAGAATTCATGTTATTTAAAATTTGGATTATTGTGAGGACTTAAAAATTCTTGTTAATATTCATGGCCAACATTTGGTTACATGAGAGTTTCAAGTGTGCAAACGACTTTCTTGTGCAATATGCTTGACTGACATATGAATCCAACTGCCACTGCCTATATTCTGGTAGGCAATTTTCATCATAAATATTCCCTATGTGGGACTTTTGAAAGTTCTTTGCGCTATGAGCATTATATCACTTGTGTGTGGTACTACATAGCTCTGTTGAGTTGAAATCGCACCCATCATTAGAGATCTAAACTACATAATACCAAGGAGTTCGTGACATCTGAGACATATAGAATGATGGGAGGTGTTACATGAAGATCCTAACCCATAAGCCTGAGTCCTTGGAAATGGAATGTGCCCAAGATGAGGTGTCAGCCTCAGGACATAGGGCACCAACCTCATTTGACAAACACCCTAATTCTCACTAATTTTACAAAAAATATTGTTGAAATCATCTATCTGTAATATAAATGGTTTAGAATATTGGTTGAACATATTTGTTTTCCCTTACTCTTATCATCATCACAGTGATATATCTTCTTTACAATCTAAAACATGCAAGTTTCCCCCTTTCTGTCTATCAGGGTTTTGTCATGAATTTGCAGCCATCTGAAGCGCAAGCAGGCTTTGATATTCGGGTGCCACCAACTGCTGATCCAGAATCTTTGGAGAGACGAATTGCTGAAGAATGGGCTCCTGCCTCACGTAATATGACATTTGAGGTTGTACTTCACTCATTGAAACTTTTTATTTCTGATCCATATTAGTATGAGAAGAAAGAGACAGTTTTTTGGTGATCACTTGCAAGCTTAAATAAATTTTGGCATAGTTGTGTAGGAAATGAAAAATAATTTAAGACTATGTTTACAGGATATGACTGATTACTTTGTCTTCTATTTTTCATTTCTTCTTTGGAATTTGTTTTGGTTACGAGATCTTTAGAAAAAGAAATAAGAAATTAAGTGTGAACTCTTAAAAGAGAATCCATATCATTTATGATTTATTTAACCTGGCATGAAAATAGATCTACAATAATTCGCATCTCAAGGAAAGCAGAAAAATGAAAGGGAAGAAAATATAGTAATATTTTGATACTTAGTATATGGTAGGCAACGACCATGGATCTTTTCTGAATATTTTGACATGTTCTCTGTAAAATTAGGATATGGATTAAGGATCATTGGTTGCAAAGGGTGGAATTTAAACAAAACAAATATGGTGTCCGTTGTAACATAGTTGTGTATGGTTGCTTCAATCAAATAAGAGACACAACCACTCTGGTTACCTATGGTATTTAAGTGGGACACTTGCACACATTTTGAATTTTAAGCTTTCACCAGTGCTTTTTATGGGTCTTCTGTAGATGCTGAACTGCGTTTGATTCCTGGTTCTTGGTGCATGATATAATGTGTGAGACATCAACATGATAATTAGGGTCATTAATTTAGGAAGTTAGGGATTGTTGTTGTTGTGTATCCCCCCTTCCCCCCAATGCACAGCTATGTCAGTTTATCTAAATGTATTTGTAGCTTGGGCAGTTCAAGCAGAAGACTAATGTGTACGATAAGTTTGGGAAGCCACTCCTCACTGCGACTGATAGTTCTAACCCCTGGTGGGACCTACTAGAAGAAGCTGTCATAAAAGCTAATGGAAAACTTGGTAAACCAGAGATCTTTCCTGCTGCAACAGATTCTCGCTACTTCCGGGAACTAGGCTTTCCAGCCATTGGCTTCTCCCCTATGGCAAACACTCCTATCCTTCTCCATGATCATAATGAGGTGAGTTTCTCATTCAATCTACCTATTCATCATATGAATACAAAATACTTGCTTAGTGCATGTTTATGTGGGCCATGGGTCTTCCTTTTCAATATGCTCGCATATATGTAAAATGTTTCATGATCATATTAATATTTGTGTGTGTGCGTGTGTGTATGAACACTCCATCTTTAAATCTGCATGAACCGAGCCAAACCATGTTTTGAGTATTCAGGATTTGTTCTTTTGTCTTCTTCTTTTGATTTTAATTTTCAATACTGTGTGGACTGTGGAGCATGTGCCACACTTGAGTTTATCACCAATAGATTACATATGTAAGTTGGTTCTTTAATCTTTCAATATGCAACATACAAGCATGTAACTATTGTGTTTTCCATCCTATTGCAGTTTCTAAACCAAGATGAGTACTTGAAAGGAGTTGATGTCTATGTGTCAATAATCAAAGCTTATGCATCTTATGTTGAGCATACAAGAAAGGAAGGCTCCAAAGACGAGTTGTAAGGGAGCAGCAGGGAGTCATTCCCTATTCTCAAAACAAAAATATTGGATGAGTTTCTGCTTTATTTTATATAATGGGAGTTGAGATGTCCCAGTGATGCATTAATAATTAGAGAAGCAGAGAGTTTGACTACCATTTATGCTCAAAAATACTGATTGGTAACATTACACGCTTGATGTTTTGGCAAATGAATGCGATTTTAGTGCAATTTATCATCGTATACCTTTGTCATATTGCATTTCATTTCACATTGCATTTAGTATTCTTTCTATTGAATTGAACAAAACATATCATTCTACAGAATTTATCAAATTAATATATGTTGTACATCTGATTGCTCCTGAACATGGCTTTAGTAAGTTGCATTGTTGCCAGTCCACATCTGTACCCAAAATTCACTGTGATCATATCGTTGTGCTGCAGTGCTGCATTGCTGCTTATTGCTTCTCACATTAGTGATTTAAGGTCTTATGCAGCTTTTGCGAAATGACTGTCTTGAGTATGCAGTTTGCCTGGGAGCTGAGCTATTTTCTGGTCTCTTTACACCCGCTTCTATTGGCACCCAGCAGATGCAAGCAGCAAAAGCTATACTCTTCATATTCTATTACCAATAATCCCCACAAGAGCATACCCCATCCTGAAAATGATGGTACCGAATGGGATCTCTAATCACTATAGTACGCTTTTCCATCTTTGTTAACAGTTTTGCAAAGATATGACAGTCTCCACAAATCCGAATGTTTTTCCTGACCCTGATAGTCTTCCCCCTTGACATGCTGATCATGCCAAAGACAATTGCCAATTTCTCACTGTGGTATCGAAGTGAGTCTTCTCTCTGTTCACCCTCGAGATCTTGCAAGACAAAATTAGTGTCTGGAACATAACCCAGCCCCATCAATCTTTGAATCAACTGATTTAGGTGACTGTTGATCTCATCTATTTGTGGATGTGAGTTATCTCCTAAAATAAAAGCATGTATCTTTTTGTTCACTTCAATCCAGCTACACCCTGGTTCTTTCCTGACTCCTTTAGCTTTCATGGTCCTCCTAACTTCTGCAACCTCGTCCCACCTTTGAGAATTGGCATATATATTAGATAACAATATATAGGTTCCTGCATCTTCAGGGTCCAGTTTTAAAATTTGTTTGGCGGCAAATATAGCTAGATCCACATTTCGGTGAACCTTGCATGCACCCAGCAAAGCTCTCCATGTCACAGCATCTGGTTCAAATCCCATTTCATGAATTAACTTAATTGCTTGATCAAGCCTCCCAGCCCTTCCAAGTAGATCAATAATGCAACCATAATGCTCTCTTCCTGGATCGATCCCAAAAAGTTTTTTCATCGATTGAAAGTAGTACCACCCATCTTCTACAAGCCCAGCATGGCTACAGGCAAACAGAACCCCAAGAATTGTAATGTAGTTAGGTTTTGCCCCATATTCTTTCATGGATTGAAACAAGTTTAGTGCCTCTCGGCTGAAACCGTTTTGGGCTAACCCTGCAATCATGGTGCTCCAAGAGATTACATCCTTCTCCAATATCCTAGTAAACACGAAGTTTGCATCTTTCAAACTGCCACACTTGCAATACATATCCAGAAGTGCATTGTTAAGGATTAGATCTTGATCAAACTTTATTACATGAACATGGACCTGTCTGCCCAATTCTAGAAGCGCTAACCCAGTACAGGCTCTCAAGACACTAGTTAGTGCCGACTGATCAGGTGGAAAACCAGCTCTCTTCATTCTCTTATACAGGTTCAAAGCTTCATCACCATCGCTGTTTTGAGCAAATCCCCCTATGATAGAATTCCAAACAACCAAATCTCCAGTCACCATCTCATTGAAAACACCTAGTGCATTTTGCAACTCACCCAATTTTGAGTATATATCAATAAGAGCACTCCGAACAAAGACATCGGATTCTAAACCAGCTTTGATAATACTACAATGCAGCTGTGTGAGACTTAATAACCCATCACAAGCTCTCAAAACTGAAGAGTAAGTGAACATATTAGGCATGACACCTTCTCTAAGCATCAGTATCAAAGACTTGAGTGCATTGGCATTGAGCTTAGCGTTAGTGTAAGCTGAAATCATCGTTGTCCATGAAACAACGTTTCTTTCAGGCATTTGGTCGAACAGTTCCTGAGCTTGATCCAAGAGGTTAAATTTCACGTACATGTTGAGAAGAATGTTGATAAGAAAGGTTTTTGGCTGGTGCCCATTAGAGAAGACATGGTTATGAACAAGCTTAGCCTCATTGACAGCCCCGCGAGCCAAGCAACACTTGATGAGCTCGGAGTAAGTGATAGAATCGGCCCAGATGCCGTGTCTTTGCATAGCGTCCATGGCCTTCATGGCTCGTGGGAGGTCTCTTTGATAGCAGAAGTTGGTGAACTCATCGAGCAGAGACGAGGAGGAGGAGGAGGCTGGCACATTGCGCGAACGAATGGAGACGAGAGAGAGTGAACGCGAAGGCGAAGGCGAAGGTGATGCAGATGCTATGCTTTTGAGCTTTAAAATGGCTTTCATGGCATGGCTGAACGTTCTAGACAATTGAAAATCTAAATTTATCCATATTTGAGGTTCCTAAACGCACCGTATTGTTTTGGTCAAGTGTCGTTTTTTTGTTGACCCAAAACGGTTTGTTTTGCACTCTTATTCGAATCAAAGGTCTGGTTTGTGATTAGAAACTAAGCTAAATTAGCATGCCAAACTTATAAGTAGAGGCATTAAAAGTGGAGTCAAGCACCGAAAATGAAGTTGTTATAGGAAATGGCTCTGCCGAAATCAGAATGAGACGTGGAGGAATGTAAAGATTTAAACAATCCTCGTAGCAAATGAGTTATACAAAAATTTACATTTTGGTTCAATTTATATGCACTTCTTAGTGTTTTCAATTGATTTAGGATTATATAAAGATTTTTTTTTCACCCAACAACCGAATTTTTTTTTTCACCCAAAATCATTCCCTATTATTATTATTATTATTATTATTATTTTTAAAATTTTTAGCGTGCCTTATGTGTTAAAAAAAATCAAAATAATAATAAATATTGAGAGACAAAAAAAAAAAAAAAAAAAAAAAAAGCCCAAAAGGCCAAGTGCATGAACCAAGGAGATTTTAGCTTTTTGCTCCAATTGAACAAGATATTTGGCCATATGTTCCTATTTTGAAACTATTTAGATTCGTGTTCCTATTTTGAAACTCGATTTTAATAAAATCGAGTTATGCCAAATGAAACTTAAATTTTTTTTTTTTTTTTTTTTTTAAAGTTTGATTGTCCCATATTTATTGCTACGTTCAGTCTTATAGTGACATTTTTAATAAAACTCGAGCTCCATAATTTGAGTTTCATACAATTTTTTTTTTAGTTTCATTTGGCATAATTCGAGTTCCATGCAATCAAATTTTTTGATTAAAAATTAATTTTATTAAAATCAAATTTCAAAACAAGAGTAGGATCCCAAATAATTTCAAAACAGAACGCTTTGCCAAATATCTTACACAACAGGGGAAAAGGCTAGAAACTCCCATGAACCAAAGCAAAACAAAAGGTCTATATTCATTATTCACTCAAGTCTCTCTCCTTTAGCCTGGCTTTGTTTAAAACACCAAGAAAGAAGAAGACAACTTTGAGGACTCCAAGAAAAGAGAGCAAAGTGAGTCAGTCAGGTTTTAAAAAAATGGTTTGATTGATTGACACACAAACGAAACTGTGTGTATGGGGCAAACCAAACCAAACCAACCAAACCAAATTTGATTGAAAAATAATTCGAATTCGAATTCAAATTCGAGAGAGAGAGAGGGAGAGATGTCTCTTAGAATAAAGACGGTGGTAGATAAGTTTGTGGAGGAGCTAAAAGAAGCACTGGATGCAGATATTCAAGACAGAATCATGAAGGAAAGAGAGATGCAGAGTTACATCCAAGAGCGTGAACGCGAAGTCGCCGAACGTGAAGCCGCTTGGAAGGCTGAGCTCTCTCGTCGCGAGGTCACCCCCTTTCCTTTCCTTTCCTTTCCTTTCCTTTCCTTTTCCCTATTTCCCATTTTTCTGTTTTCTTTAATTCTTTCCATTACTATCATCACTAATTCATGCTTAACCATTCAAAAAGTTCTTGTTTTGACAATCAAGTAGCTTCCTTTTTTTGCTGTTTTTTGGATTTTCTCTCTTGTTTGAATTAATGTAAAAAAGTAGCCTCCTTGGGCTCATATTTCGTGTGGGAAATGGGAGAGTTACGCTGCTGTGGCGGCAAGGTATTTGGTAAGCGGTATCAAAATTCAATAAGTGTGAGACATGTTAACAAAAAATAACTATCAAACTAACAAATGAAGACATGTGTTAGTAGGTTCTTATTTTTACACACGTATCTCTTATTTATTGGATTTTGATACGAATGACGTGGTAATATTTGATACAAAATACTTTTTCTTTGTAGGCACACTTCCATACCATAAATTGTTTATATCTGATTAGAAAGGTACCTTGATAGATACTGAATAAGAGACTGAAGCTGAAACCATGTCAGCATTACCTGTGGCTATTATAATAAGCACATGTTAATTGTAAATGCTTTCTGTTATTAGTTATGGGTAGTTAATACTGTTCAGGTAGTTAGTTAGTTAGTACCAGCTTGTAGCTGAGATCAGAGGGATAAATAAGAATTGTACATGTATGAGAAATGAATTTAGCAATAAGACTGAAGTTAGTTCCTTTCCTCCTTCTTATGGTTTCTCTTCTCAACTTCTTCTATTGGAGACCTTGCTATCTCGAATCAGCCACTCAAAACCTCATATAGATTAGGATCTTAACATTCCTTACATGATGAATGGATGTTGGACTAGAGTTCTACCAAGGTTAACCTGCGGGCAGTTCAAATGCTTTTTCTTTCTCCTTTTCCTTAGCTGCTTAAGATCAAATAATACATCATAATGTTATGCTCATCATTATATTAAGCTCATCCAATTGTATCACGGGAATGAATCTCATTTCCTGCTTTACTACGATATTCGTTTACCACTATTGTACCACCTGGTTACATGTGTCACATTATACCATCTTGTTATGGCTTTTTCCTTCCTAATTCACATCAAAATCTTTGAAATACAATAACTGTTAATTTTATTTCATGTGGTCTCCATATGAAGCTAAGCTAATAATTCATTATTTATTGAGAAGGAGTAATTAGGAAGGTTGCAATGAAGACTACAGAGCTGTGCAGTGCGTAAGCTACATGTAGTTTACAGTTAGTTAGCTAAATGACACGTGCTTTTTTTAATCCATTTGTAGAGTTAGTTAGCACATGTGTATCAGTTAGTTAGATTTCTTCTTCTCTGGCTTAGTATATAAGCACAGAGGTTATATATTAGATTTAGTTTTTTCATTAATGCATATAGAAATTTCTTTCTTGAAGGTTTCTATATGATTCTCAATAGGGTATCAGAGCAATTTCTCTTTGATTTTCTTTCTGTTTCTTTGCTTCCAAACAGAGTTTAGGCTTTTGGATTTCATTCTTTCTTGAGTTTTCTTCTTTCGAATTTCTAGTTCTTGATTTGCTGAAGAATTTCCATGGCTTCCGCTGAAAAAACAAGTTCTCATTCTACACATTGGATCTTCTACGATTGCGGTTGATGTTGATAAACCGTTGAGTCCTTATTTTCTTCCTAGTGCAGAAAATCCAGGAATAATTTTGGTTTCACAACCACTCACAGCAGAGAATCATCCACATTGGAGTAGGTTGATGACTAAGGCACTTTCAGCAAAGAACAAGTTAGGGTTTGTGGATGGTTCTATCGCAGAGCCTTCTGATACTATTTCTCCTCTTTTTTTTTTTTTTTTTTGATAGGTAATAAAGAATTTATTATTAATAAAGAAGAGAAAGAAAGATACACAGAATTTACGATAGTGAACAAAGAGCAAACAGAAACAAAGAGGAGTCTCCTCTATTTCAAGCATGGTGGAGATGCAATGTTATGGTCTTTTCTTGGATTATTAATGGTCTTTCCAAGGATATAGCCTGTAGTAAAATTTACTCTGACAAAGCTAATGAAATCTGGATGGATTTGAAGGTAAGGTTCATTTAGAGAAATGGTCCTAGGCTCCTAGAGTTGAAGAAGGCATTAGCTTGTCATACACAAGGAAATTCCACTGTTGGAGAGTACTTTACCAAGTTGAAATGCCTTTGGGAGGAATTGGTGAGTTACAGAGTACTCCCTTCCTGTCTATGTGGTGCAATGATGAAGGTTCATGAGCTATTCCAAGAAGAATATGTCCTTCAATTTCTCATGGGTCTCATTGAGAATTTTTCCAATGTTAAGAGGGCAAATTCTCTTGATGGAACCTATTCCCTCAATCAACAGTCTTTTCTTTGATCCAGTAAGAAGAAAAGCAAAAGTCCATGGGATTGAGAATGATTCCATTTGTCGAATCTGCAGTATTTTATTAGCCGCCAGGTCTGAGAATACTTCTGGTTATGGTTTAATTCTTCCAATCATGGTTCTAATTACAAAGGGAAAGATAGGCCTATTTGTTCTCATTGTGGATTGAAAGGCCATACAGTTGATAAGTGCTATAGGGTGCATGGTTTTCCTCCTGGTTATAGGAATAGAGGCACAGGTCAAGCACACCAAGCTGTAGCTGTTATGGTGCCCAATCAATCTTCAATCTCTGAGAATTCTAGTCTTACACTGACACAGGCTTTGACCCAATGTCAAGAACTCATGAAGCATGTTGCCATTCTTAGTTCTCAATTTGCTGAAATGGGAAACAATGCTGCTGATCATCAGTCTGTGACACAATCCTCAACCCCACAAGCTGCACATGTGGTGACTTAATTTGCACCTCTGTATCCGCAATCATCAACCTTTGCAGCTTTTGATCACATGGCAGGTGAGTTTCTGGGTTCAACTATTTCTCTTGAGCATTCTGTTTTCTCAGCCAATTTCACTCCACCTTCTACAATTTCTTCTCAAGATTGGATCTTGGACACAGGTGCCACAGATCACACGGTTCAATCCATTTCCTTGCTGACTACTATCACTTCCACCGTTAATCTTGTTGTCAATTTACCTAATGTTCACAAGGCAGTTGTTACACACATAGGCACAGTCAAGCTAACATCTACACTTACTCTTTACAATGTTCTTTGTGTGCCAACTTTTTCTTTTAATTTGATATCAGTGAGTCAGTTAACTAAAAGCATATTTTGTTGCTTAATATTCTTGGATACCCTTTGCTATATGCTATATTCAGGCCCTACAACCATGGCAGACGATTGGATAGGGTAGAGCAAAGGGGAACCTATATCTTTTGGATACTGCACTCACTGAATTTCCTTCATTTTCTTTTCCATCTTTTGTTTCAAATGTATCTGGTACAAATAATTCTGCAGTTTTACCAGCTAGTTTGAACTATTTTACTTTTGTTCATGATAAGGACCAAGATGTACATCTTAGGCATGCCACATTGGGACATCCTTCCATATCTAGGAAAATGTTACTTTCGAAATGTATTCCTCAAAGTGGCTATTGATAATAAAAAACAGTTTACTTGCAATGTTTGTCCTTCAGCTAAACAAAAGAGACTGCCTTTCCCACATGCAAATCATGTATCTAAAAATGCTTTTGATCTTATTCATTGTAATACATGGGGTCCCTTTTCAATTCCAACCCCTGAAGGATTCAGATATTTCTTAACATTGTTGGATGATTGTACTAGAACTACATGGCTTTATCTAATGAGATCTAAGTCTGAAGCTTCTTTACATATTCCAGCTTTCTTTTCAATGATTGAAACTCAATTCAAATCCAAAATTAAATGTTTTAGATCAGATAATGCCCCTGATCTCAAGTTTCCTAATTTCTTTAAACAAAAGGGTAATCTTCATCAATTTTCTTGCGTTGCCACTCCTCAACAAAACTCTGTCGTTGAAAGGAAACACCAACATATTTTACAAGTGGCAAGAGCTTTGAAATTTCATTCTAGTATACCAATTCAATTCTGGGGTGAATGTGTGTTGACTGCTGTGTATCTAATCAATAGGCTGCTCACTGTCCCTTATAGCGCAACAAGAGTCCCTATGAACTTTTATTTCATCATTCTCCTCCATATTCACATCTTAGAGTGTTTGGTTCCCTGTGTTTTGTATCTACTCTTAGTCATCACAGAACTAAATTTGACCCTAGAGACACACCATGTGTCTTTCTAGGCTATCCAGCAGGTATCAAAGGATATAAGGTCCTTGATTTAGCTAATAGAACCATTTTTGTTTCCAGGGATGCTCATTTTCATGAACATGTCTTTCCTTTCCATTCTCCACAATCTAATTTTCCTACCCTCTCTACTACTGAGTCTCATATGCCACAATCTAGCCATGAATCTTCTTTCCCAGATCCTACTTTAGAACCGTTTCCGGTTGATTCAGCTGATTTTATTCAATTTCCTGCAGAAGCTATTCCTGAACTTGTTCTTCCTACTCAGACTGATATTAGAAGATCTAGTAGGTTGTCCAAACCTCCATCTTATCTCCTTGATTACCACTGCAATTTAACCTCTAATTTGCCATCCTCTCTTCCGACACTGCAATTTAACTCACAACCACTCATAAAGCTTTTAGCATTGCTCTACTCACCACTGTTGAACCAACTACTTATCATCAAGCTGTCCAGTTCCCCGAATGGCAAGAAGCCATGCAGGCTGAATTGGATGCATTGGCTGCAAATAACACATGGTCTGTTACTGCTTTGCCACCTGGTGCACAAGCAATTGGATGTAAGTGGGTCTATAAGATAAAGCTTAAAGCAGATGGAAGCATACAGAGGTATAAGGCAAGACTGGTTGCCAAAGGTTTTACTCAGTAAGAAGGTTTAGACTATTTTGAAACTTTTTCTCCAGTGGCAAAGTTTGTCACAGTTAAAACCTTACTAGCTGTTGCAGCAATTCAGGATTGGTGTGTCATCCAATTGGATGTGAATAATGCTTTCCTTCATGGAGAGTTGTATGAAGAGGTTTATATGCAGTTACCCCTTGGTTTGTTCCACCTGTTGCTAGCAAGGGGGAGATTCGAGTTTGCAAGTTGACTAAATCATTGTATGGATTAAAGCAAGCTAGCAGACAATGGTTTGCTAAGCTTACAAATGCCATACTGGAACAGGGTTTTCAGCAATCAAAATCAGACTATTCATTATTTACAATGGTTCAAGGAGGTGTAGTTCTCATTGTCTTGGTGTATGTAGATGACATATTGGTTTCTAGCAACAAATTTGAGGCTGCTAATAGCTTTATCTGTATTTACATGATCAGTTTAAGCTTAAAGACTTGGATCCTTTAAAGTTCTTCTTAGGACTTGAAAGAGCCAGGTCTGCTAAAGGAATATGCGTGTCAGAGGAAGTATACACTATAATTGTTAGAAGAGGCAGGGTTGTTGGCTTCTAAACCAGCTAAGTTCCCTATGGATCAAAATTGTAGACTCTCAAAGTACACTGGAGAACCTTTGAAGGATGTCACTAGGTATAGAAGGTTGGTTGGTAAGTTGTTATTTTTAACTCTAACCAGACCCGATATTACTTATAATGTACATCAGCTTAGTCAATTCATGGATAAGCCAAGGTTACCTCATCTTCAAGCAGCACAAAAGGTTTTGCAATATCTTAAGGGTACACCTGGACAGAGTCTGTTCTTTAGTCTAGCTCTCAATTGCATTTAAAGGCATATACAGATTCGGATTGGGTTTCTTGCCCAGATGCCAGAAAGTCAGTCACAGGATATTGTGTTTTCTTAGGAGAATCATTAATCTCTTGGAGAACAAAGAAACAATCAACAGGTTCTAGATCATATGCTTAAGCCAAATATGGAGCAATGGCTTTCACTACTTGTGAAATCATGTGGTTACTACAATTACTTAGAGACTTGGGTATTGATCATTCCAAACCAGTTTCATTATACTGTGATAGCTAAGCTGCCTTACATATAGCAGCAAATCCTGTGTTCCACAAAAGGACAAAACACATAGAAATAGATTGTCATCTTCTAAGGGAAAAGATTCAAGCTAAATTGATTAAAACTTTTCTTGTACCTACCAAGCATCAATTGGCTGACTTACTTACAAAGCCTCTCAGCTCTCAACAGTTTTATCTCAATACTTACCAAGATGGGATTCTTAACATCTTCACTCCATCTTGAGGGGGAGTATTGAGAAGGATTGAAGCTTAGGAAGGTTGCAGTGAAGACTACAGAGCTGTGCAAGTGAAAGAATAGCAGTATTTATGCTGCAGTGTATAAGCTACATGTAGTTTTCAGTTAGTTAGCTAAATGACATGTGCTTTTATTAATCCATTATTAGAGTTAGTTAGCACACGTGTATCAGTTAGATTTCTTCTCCTCTGGCTTAGTATACAAACACACAGTTTTTGTTTTAGATTTAGATTTTTTCATTAATGCATATAGAGATTTCTTTCTCAAAGCTTTCTATATGATTCTCAATATTATATGTTGTCAGCTGCAAACATGTTTGGAGCCTTGTGCTTCAACTCCCAATAGGAAGCTGACATGTGTCCTTGAAATGTGGAATGCACATTACTTGGTTGGTTAGCTTAAGTGTGGTTAAGTGAGCTATGGGCATTGCACATAACAAGTACATATGTCTTTTTTGTAGTATCTTATGAAAATAGTGTTTCTTAACTGGCCATCCAGACTGCTCTCATAGCACTACCTCAAACTGTTGGGTTTCATCTGTTAGGAAATTCAATAATGCTTTTGTTTTTTTGGATGCCTGAAAGCCTGAACTCTGATCTAATGATTACATTATGTCTTCCTTGATGCTATTGGTAACAACCATCCCATAAATCACTAGAGCTTTTACAAATGCTTGCCAGTTCTAGAGTTGAAAAGTTGTTGCAAATTAAACAAATCGAAATAAGCTTAGAACTTTGTGTGAAAATTTATGTTGTAGGGTTTTATTTGTTTCCATCTGTCAACATGATTTATATATGAATAGAGATCATGCACGACAGTTTTTATGTTTTAGAGTCTCAGCCTTCATTTTATCTTCCAGGCAGAGATTGCCCGACAAGAAGCAAGGCTGAAAATGGAGAAAGAAAATCTTGAGAAAGAGAAAAGTGTTCTAATGGGAACTGCATCAAATCAAGACAACCAAGATGGAGCTCTTGAAATCACTGTAAGCGGAGAAAAATATCGATGCCTTAGGTTTGCAAAGGCAAAAAAATGAGGTTTTACATGGAAGCATGGAAAAAGAAAAGGAAAAGAAGTGAAAGATGCAAATCCATGGTTGGGTTTAAAGAACTTCATTCCTTCTGGATGCCAATTATGTACATTAGGCCCTTGTGCCTATTATTTAATTCAATATAGAAGGTCGTTTCTATGATTAGTGAGTGTTATTATATTATGGGTGGTGTTTATTTCACACAACCGTACCCACACCTTTTGCACTTAAAATTGTGACTTCACATCATACAAACACTCATATATGATTGTGCGTAATAACACTAATATTTATCCTTCCAAGTTCCAAACCAGTATGATAGAATTGATGTCCGCTACTAAGAAAGTAGTCTGAGTTGGTGGTCTAGAACTACATACCAGTGAACAATTTAATTAATAAACTCCTATCTGTGAACTAATCTATATCTATATATTACTAAAAGTTGAAGCGTAGCATTTAATGTTGTTACGTTCACATTGAGCTACATCAGCAGTTATGTCATTTTCATAATATTTTTTTGTATTTTCCCAACAATTTCAAAATAGAATTTATCAATTTTAAAATAATAAAATAAATCTCACCTCTATTTTCACCATAAAGGCCACTTCTTATTAAGTTAATTCTCACTACTATCTCCACCATAAAGCCCATTTATTAATTCCCACCACTATCTCCACCATAATTCCCACCACTATATCTATATATCTATATTTATATCTATATCTATATCAGTTTCTCTCTTAGTCTTTGCCAAAACCTACAGTTTCAAACTCTTAATCTAATTCTCACTAGCATTATCTCTTAAAAACCAACAAACACAACGTTTTGGCTTTAGGAAATCTCACCTTTATCTCCACCATAAAGCCCACTTCTTATTAAATTAATTCCCACCACTATCTCCACCATAAAGCCCATTTATTAATTCTCACCACTATCTCCACCACTATCTCCACCATAATTTTCACTACTATATCTATATATCTATATCTACATCAGTTTGTCTTTTCATTTTTGCCAAAACCTACAATTTCAATCTCTTAATCTAATTCTCACTAGAATTTTCCCTTAAAAACCAACTAACACAACGTTCCGGCTTTAGGAAGTTGCAAATCTCACCTCTATCTCCACCATAAAGCCTACTTAAAAACACAATGTTCTGGATTTAGGAAGTTACAAATTTGTACCTTTCATATTCCTTCTCTCTTAAGTTCTTTCTTTATGTCTCTCTACGTTCTTCTCTTTGTCCCTTTATCTAAAACGCCAAAGCAACCTTCTCTCATTCTACAACCCTTCCTTCTTCTTACCTCTCGCCTTTCTTTGAATCTAACAACGATGAAGAAGCATGATGGTTGAATCCAAACTATTTAAATTGGAGCTATTGACAACGGTGTTGTTGAAGGCGAAAGTGGCCTTGATGATCGCCTCCTAGGCTGGTTGTTTCTCCAACCCAGAAGACTGAGTCGTCTTACACAATGATTTAAAGGCTTCCCAATAGGTTTATAACTCCAAAGATCAAATCTTTTTTTTTTTTTTTTCTTTTTTGTTTGGTGGGTTTCGTTGAAATTTACTATATGAATGAAATGTTTTATTTCTTCTGAACATGAGATTTGAAGAATTTTTACTTATTTTGTAGTATTACATAAAGCCCAATTCGTGGAAATACAAATCGAAATATATGGGAAGAATAGAAAGTAGTTTTTATTATTATCAAGAAATGGATGTGTGAATATATATGGAGACTATGGCGATAATTAGTTGGTTGGTAAATCTCTAATTTGCAAATAATTGGAGGCCATGCTTAGCAAGTTGTTATATTTAAAGTTGTTTTAATATGTGGTTAAATGGTATCCATTATTTTGAAGCAAACTGACTGTGTTAGATAGTGATTATTTAGAGTTTTGTTGTTTCATTTGAATTATGCATCAATTCATAATTTTTGTGCTACTATTTAAACCCCTACTTTAAACTTGGATAAATTTCATAATGTTACATGTGCACAAATAGTTTGATAAAATTCTTAAGTGATGTTTCATTGGCCTTTTTTAAAAATGGCATTTTTCATACAATATAACAAAAGTTGCCAACAAATTTTTTATTTATTTGGATTATGTTTCTCTAATTTAAAATGAATTACTGGCTTCTATGGATGGTACCTGTTCTTTGAACTTGATTTTAGCAGGTTTCTTTTGATGATATTCTTTTAGAAAACATATACATTCTCCAATTGTATGTTTTGGTTTGGTTGACAGATTTTGAATTGGCAAGCAAGCAGAAGTTACCTTTAATAGTTTTAAGGTTGGTAATTAAAGTCATTCATTAACCTAGCAGATGTTTAGGATTGTGTTTGGTTCTAAAGGGGTGGTTTCTCTCTCTACTATTTGATGAAATTTGTTTTTTTTTTTAATTTTAATTTTAATTTTAATTTTATTGTATTTAATTTATCTTGGGTCTCATACTATTTTTTTCATTGTTTAATCAAAATACAGAAATTCAGTTTAATTCAAGGTCATCAAAGCTGTTGGCCAATATCCTGTACTCATGGGCCTATCTGTTGGGAACTTAATTTTGATGAGATGAAATGGTAAGTGTTTTTTCGTGAATTGTCTTTTTGGGTTGTTTTGAATTAATCTATTCTATAGGTGTTCTTTTGGTGTTGTATAACATATGCTCGATGAAATCTCTTTTAAATTTGATGTGAAATCTTTCCATTCACAGTTCCCCCCCCTCCCCCCTCCCCCCCCCCCCCCCCCCATGTTGTGATAACTCTAAGTAGCTATACTATGGTTGTAAAAAATTAATTTTTCTATGCAAATGATTAATTTGGTTATAATAGAAATTTCCCAAATATATTTATTTAAATAAAAAATTAATTTGATTGTAGACAACTTAACTACTTTTATGACTCCATGAATTGACTAATATGTCATTTACTATGATATCCAACAAATTTTGTGCATATTGTTTATAGGTTTAATTATCTTTCTTGCTTGCTTTGCACTTCCTACGAATGGTTTAAAAATTTTTTTCATTGTTTGCTTTGACTAATTTTGCTTATTGTTGATTTCATCATAGAGTAGTATTACCAACAAAAAAAAAAAAAAAAAAAAAAAAAATAGAAAGGGAGAATTGAGGCTATGGGTCATAATAGGTAGGCTTTTATTTTTTATTTATTTATATTTTTAAATGTACTATTATGATTGTATGAGATTGTTATGCCTCTTTGTAAATTATTAGCCATTTTCTCTAACCTCTAAATTTGGAATGATGTCCTAGGACTATATAATGGTTGTTGGAGCATCAAAACCAACGGTAGTGATTGTTGCTAATAGGTTTTCCAGTATGAAAGGTAGAATGCTGGTGAGTTTTATTTATTTTCAATTTATTTATAATGTATAAATTGTGTTTCACATCTCCGACCTTATGAAGTTTGACGAGTCTAAACAAGTTCCTAGAGGTACACTTTGGTGAGATTTTTTATCTTCAAAGAATTGGCATAACAATTATCATGGAATTTATTGTAGCATAGGAACTATAAAGCAATTTGCTATACATAGCCATGAATTTTGATTGGGTAAAATACTATTTTGGTCCCTAAACTTAAAAAAAAAAAAAATTTGTCCCTAAACTTTAAAAAGTTCTTTTTTCATCACTAAACTTTGTAAAGAGTTTTTTTAATGGTTTAGAGACAAAAATAGGGATGAAAAAGGAACTGATTTCAATGATTTAGGGATGAAAAGTAAAGTTTAAGGACATAGATAAAACATTTTCAATAATTTAGGGATGAAAAAAATGAAGTTTTCAATAGTTTAGGAACGAAAAATGAACTCCTTAAAGTTTAGGGATAAAAAAACAAACTTTTGATAAAGTTTAGGAACCAAAATAGTATTTTACTCATTTTGATTCTATATCTATTATATCAAGCAATGATTGATGCTTTTGAATGCTTCAGATTTTATCCACAATTTGTTCGGTTTTCATGGATAATCTGCTGTTTCAGGTTTAGGTTAATCATGATACTCAGATTCAGAGTTTGAACTTTTAGATTAAGTTTACTATAAATGATTGCATCATTGTGGTGTCCTTCATTGCTTTGAGAAGTAAATTTTGACTTGAATGAATAAGATGAACTAAAGTATATATGAATGAAATAAGATGCATGTGACTATGTTGTTAATTTCCATTACTCGTATTCTATACCATATATAAACTCTACAATGATGTAGCTCTTCATTATAACGAATGATGTTGGTTGATGAAAGTGAAAAATCACTGCAGACAAAAATTGAAATTGCTATCTTTATTTTGAACTCATATATGCTCAATTAGGATTGATATATATTGGTCATGGTGAGCAAAGAAAACAAAACTTGTTTTTTATTTTGCACACTTGCATGCAATGAATATATGAACAGGATGGCTTCAGTCAGTTTGCCAGGTAATGTCTTCCACTCTTTTTCACATTGCTTCACAGAATTAACATCTCATGCTGATGGTGTTTGATGATGTGTAAGGCTATTAGATGTTGAAACATAAGAAACTCTAGGATCTTTTGTTTTTGGTTTTGCATAGTAAGAGCATGCAATTACAAAAGGCAAAACCCACCCACACTCCAAAAGGAGAAAAAAAGGGCACTTAGATTTGGGCAAAACTTACTTTTATTTACTCGAAATCATTGACTGAAACTATTTCACTTAAAATTGTTCATATGCAGGTTTAAAGAAAAGAGAAGGGACTCTAGAAGGAGGATACTTGGGTGAAGATTGCTAGGTGAATGATCTCCAAAATCTTATAAGTGTAGAATATATTTATGTAATGAAGTTTAGTTATATGTAATAATTTATAATAGAAAATAACGTTAATTTATATGTAATATGAAGTCGTATAGATTTGTTGGTGCAAAAATGAATGTAGATTTTGCATAAAATTCTCTCATTGCCTTGATTTTTTTTATAAAAAAAATTACCATCTTTATTTTTATGTTGTATTCTCTTTTTTCTTTTAGTTTATTTTTGCTAGGCTAATTAGGCTCTTATTGATATTTGATTTCCTTTAAGCTCATATTCCATGTTAATTAGAATTTAGAGGTGCATGTTTGAGAAGAATAAAAAGAATAGATGGGATTCTAGAATGATATTTATGTTAAAATTTGAAAATCCTTTATTTTTTATGATGGCATAATAGTGTTTTAGGTCTGACTATAGTAGATAGCATGCTTGATCCTAAGAAGTCACAATTATTATTTTTTAGACCTTAATAGTATCAAATTGGTCTCTTCAATTTTTGGGAACTTATTCTAAAAGCCTTTCTAATCATTTAGATTCATTTATATTAATTTATCTTTAATGCAATCACACATTTGTTTTATCTTTGTTATTATAAATATAAGTGATTTTAAATTTAACTACCCTGTGCATTGCACGGGTTAACGACTAGTTTGTAGACAAAACCAAATATAAAGAACACGTGTGTGATGGTTGCGATACGAGTTGCAACCCCTGGGCTTTTGGAGAACCTTTAGCCTAGACATTTTGTTTGAGAGTCCAAACTTCAATATTGGTAGTGCAAGTATTATGTTGAGACCCAGAGAGGCTGCTTCGGTAGTTTCCGGTAACTTATTTGCAATAATATTTTAAAAAAATATAATTTATGATTAATTTTCTTTATGTATAATAAAAAGTTAAAAGCTAGATTATTTTTAAATTTACTAAAAATTAGATTATTTGTAAAAAAAAAAGAAGCAAAATCAAAAAGCTTTTTGCCTTCACCTAAATGACCACTAAAAGTTTTTGATAAAGACTTTTATTTCTAGCCTTTTACTTAAAAAAAGTACAGAATTTTTTTTTTTTTTAAAGAGGGAACTCATTTTTCTTTTTACAAAGCGAAAGGAATGATAAGAAATAAAAAAAAAAAATTGGAAAGGAATGATGAGAAATATAAATAAAATTTAGGCTAAAATATTATTGTCATTCCTAAAGTTTGCATGAATTTTGTTTGCCATTCCTAAACTTTTAAACTTTGGTTTTTGTCATTAAACTATTGAAAATATTTCACTTTTCATCATTAAAATTTTTAAAAAATATTTTTTTTCTTTTTTAATTTTAAAATTATTGAAAAAAAAAACTGTTTTCATTCTTATTTTTGTCCCTAAACTATTAAAAAAAAAAAATCTCTTTATAAAGCATGGAGATGAAAAACAACAATGAAATTAATATTTTAACCTAAAATTTTAAAAGATATCCTTTAAATTAAACTAGCATTTGAGCACGCGCGTGAGGTTTTTCTATTTTTTTTTTTCCGTAAAGGTTAATAATTTGTATTTATTATAATTTGAGATTATGTGGTTGTGGGGACAGGAGGCCCAAAACCATGTATTAGGCCCTGAGGAGCTAACGGCCCAAAGCGAGTACTGGGCCTTGTAGGGATAAAGGTTCAACGTCATATGTTGGGCCCCAAGCTTCATTCGAGGACGGAGTGATGTCCGAGGAGAAGTAAATGCATACACGGAATCCTAGAATGGAACTTGCCACATTTGGAAGAAACAGTGACGATCCGAGGAGAGATCCTCGGATGACCCTAGCTGTGGGGACGTGTATCATGACTGAAAGAATGAAAGTCCCCAAAAATATCTAAACAGAGGCTGCTACCATCTCATTAAATGTGCCGCATCTATTCTTCTGATCGCATTTATGTGGAGAAGACCCTTGAACAGTGTAATCTTGGCCATCGCAACTCACAGAAAGCCAAAAAAAGATGCATGATGGGATTTGTACTCAAATAAGAACTGGGATAGCTGACAAGTGGAGGGTGAAGATGATATTGAAAGAACTATATAAGGTGAAGGAATCCTCCTTAGATTAGGGAGGATTTTCTAAAAAAGAGATAGCAAGTGTTTTAATTGACTTTCTCGGATTCTTATTTGAGAATGAGTTTATTGAATTCAAACTTGTTGCCTCACTACGCTGGGGGCCTTGACCTATTGTATTGACCGTTTAAAGCAATCTAGCCCAGTTTTTGCGTCCTACTCTCTAAAAATTCATTGTTTAGGGACATTTTGGGTTACCCCATCCAGTTTGGGCTGGTGAGCCAGATTCGTGTCCTTACAGTGGTAGTGGTACACTCATGGTTTCTCCAAGGGCTTATAAACCATGAGTGGGGCACATATTTTGCCGATGTAGGACTAAGTCCAAGTGCAACACTTGCTTGCCCACGTCGCTTGAAAACAAAACCTTGCGGGCTTGGCTCTCCAAAGAGGACAAATAGCTTACAGGGACTGGAACAAAATCCTTCCCTACAAAAATCCTCCCCTACAACTACATTTCTTAATCACAAAAAACTTAGGGGTGTGATGAAAAAATAATGTTACCCACAAACACATAATACTCATCTCAACCCTAGGGTTTTTATTTTATTTTATTTTTTATTTTTATGATTGGAAAATATAGTAATCTCAAATTATAATGAATGCAAATTATTGATCTTTACCCAAAAAAAATAGAAAAGCCTTTGAGCGTACGCGTGCTCAGAAGCTCATTTTCTTATGATTAACCTTTTTTTTTAATATGCGTTTCTGGGTTAAAGCTTACTCATTGCTTTTCTTTGATTACAATAATACAGTGCTTTGATTATTATTACAGTAGAAAATAGATTGAATTTAGAACACAAACTGTGCAATTTGGATAAGTATCAAATTGTGTAAAAGAAACACAAAAAAGTAAAGGGTAAATTGCAAATTACACTTCTAAAGTTTGGAGGTGTGCCTAAAGTTTGAGAATGTTTGAATTTATTAATTAACCATTTTAAGAAAATTTTAATATAACTTTTAAAGAAAATTGAAAATTGAAAAAACTGTAATGAAAAGGAGCTTGTCTGCCGTGGTAAGTTTATAGTAGATTTTGGTACGAGCTTAACTTTTAAAGAAAATTGAAAATTGAAAAAACTGTAATGAAAAGGAGCTTGTCTGCCGTGGTAAGTTTATAGTAGATTTTGGTACGAGCTTATCTGCAGTGAGTTTATTAAGGACATGTAAAATCAATTGTTATTTTTCTTTTTACCATAAAACTTTCACAAACAAATTATTTTATTATTTAAGAAAAAAATTATTTTATTAAAATGAATCGATAAATAAGTTACTACATGATTAAAATACATGTCGAACCAAAAACAAATATGGGATAAAATAGGAGCTTATATGTTGTGGTAAGTTTATTAGGGACTTGTTTTTATTAAAAGCTGTATCATTCAAATCTCTAGGACTTTTTACTTATTTTACTGGAATTTTAAATATATATATATTTTTTATGAAGAGGAATTTTAAATATATTTAAGTGGTAATGATTAATCATGTTAGTATTAGAAAAAGAAAAGAAAAAGAAAACCGGTGAATGACAACTTCAGTTTAGGAGTTAATGGGTCTACTACAAAATTTGTATAAAAAATATTAAATTAAATTAAATTGTTGACAAAATAAATTTGTATTTCAAATTCAACAGAAAATGTGGTCCTATTTTATAGCCATTATCATATGTGGAAGTTATAAATATATTTTTACTATGTTGTTTTTCAGTTTTTTCTCAACATAAATCTAGGATGTAAGGGTATTTTGGAAAAAAAAAAATGTCCACGTTTTCATGGCTTTGACAAAACTGTAAACCCTCCACGTATGTATTTTTCCCATAACTTCCCGGCAACTGCAAGAGCTTACCGGCGAAGTCACAACTCTTTAACTCTTGATCTTGCTCAATGTCACACTACTACTCTTAATCTTAAACAAACAAAACAACTCTCACTCAGAACTGACATGCTATTGCAGACACATACATAGATTAAAACAGCAACATGAGCCGGCCTTTCTTCCATGGCAAATTGCTCTTGGTGCTGTCTATCTATTATTTCAATGGTGTTTTTGGCAGAGAAGCAGTGTCAGTTGTGAAAGACATTGAATTTGAGGCACAAAAGGGTAGACACGTTTTTCATCACAAGGGGAGGAGAAGGTCTGCTTTATTTGATTTTGATGTCATGAGCTTTGGTGCTCGAGCAGATGGCCGAACTGATGACACTCGGGTTCGTTCTTAATTCTCTCTCTCTTTCAAACAAACAATTATACTATACTAGCTTGCTAATTCAGAATTCTTGGTGTTACAAAAGTTTTTGACTAGTTCATTACTTTTTCTCGCATCTTTAACATTTTAAATGGAATTAGTTCTTTTTTTTGGGGTTTTCGATCGATCTAGAATAGTACCAAAGTAACCAAACTCCTTCAAGAGGTCCATATAGAAGTATGTAGTCTTTTATCTTTGTGCTAGGACAACTTAGGGAAGTTAGTGGAGATCAAAAGCACTACTACTGTCTACAGGGATCCTTATGAGTTATGACTTAAAAGACAAATTTCAGCTTCTGAGATTTTCATAACTGTGTAAGTTACATATTTTGCATTTACTTCAAGCAGACCCTTTTTTTTTTTGCAAGTTATTTTCTACAGACTCTCTCTATAAAATCACTTGCATGTTGCGTGTATTTATGTGTGCTCTATGCTGAGTGTTACAGTTCTTATCACATAAATGCAGGTAAAGTTACTAACTTGTTACATATTCTTCCTTTTGATTCTAGGCTTGACTTTCATTCTTCCTTTTGATACTAGGAACTTATAAGCAGTTCCCCCTATTCCAGTACTCTCTAGTTTGTATCCACTAAAGCTATAAAATTGCCAGATGATTATCTGGCATGACTATAGCTTGTTAATAGACTGATGGCAAGAAATAGATGTAGTACATAGTGTGTTTGAATTAACAAAAAAGTTAAAAATTGATACTTGTCATCCAGGCCTTCAGAACAGCATGGAAGAAGGCATGTGAGTCCTCAGGCTCAGTGAATCTTCTGATACCAAAAGGGACATACTTGATTGGCCACATCGAGTTTACTGGCCCGTGCAATAATGTATCATCTCTAACTGTTCATTTGAAGGCAAGATTGTAATCTTCATCTTTTTGTCACGTCTTTTTTATTTACCATCTGTATTCTTTAGCATCAAATTTGACAAGTCATCTATTCATGATTAAATTTGAGGAATTTGCAGGGTTATTTGAAAGCAACAACAGACTTGTCCAAGTATGGATTCAGTGCTGGTTGGGTTGAATTTGGATGGGTAGAGGGGCTAACCTTGACCGGAGGTGGAACCTTGGATGGCCAAGGTGCTAAAGCCTGGCCTTACAATGACTGCCCCACTGATTCCAACTGCAAACTTCTTCCAACTGTATGTTTCATGACCTATAAATGTATATCCTTGTCTTTTTAATTTTTAGTTTACATATTGCACGTAGTACTAGAGCTTTTGACAAATCTTTCCTAGCAGTAGTAGATTGTTTGGGCTATATGTTGGCATGTTGCCATAGTGGGGAATGGGGGAGGCTTAGAGTGACTGAACATGCCTATGGTCTAAGCACAGGTGAGCATTAGGTACATCCAATAAAGGAAAAAATTTACTAAGGTGTCTAAAGTCAGTTTCAATGATGCAGCCATAAGCTTTATTCCTTGAATTAATATTTAGACACAAGTTTTTTTCCCCGTTAAATCTGGTGCTTTAGGTCACATTAGTAAGTTACACTTTGTTGTGGCAGTGCAGAGGATAGGTAGTTGTGACAGTAAAGCAAAAAGGTTAATAAGAAAACAATTTCTCTTTGCAGAATGTGAAATTCATGGCAATGAATAAGACAGTTGTACGTGGCATAACTTCGCTGAATAGCAAGTTCTTTCACATAGCTCTCGTGGAGTGCAAGAACTTCAAAGGTAGTAAAATCAAGATTTCAGCCCCAGCAAACAGTCCTAACACTGATGGCATTCACATTGAGAGAAGCTCTAGTGTCTACTTTTCTGGAACACATATTGGTACGGGTGATGACTGCATCTCTGTTGGACAAGGAAATTCTCAAGTCACCATCACAGGTGTCACTTGTGGACCTGGTCACGGTATCAGGTAGGTACTCTTGAAATTTCCATTGTTTGTAACCTGTGTGTTACTTGGACACATAAATCAATTTTGTGGAGCTACTTAGTGTAATATATTGGTTATATGGTCAAATGTTATAGTGTTGGAAGTTTGGGAAGATATCGGAATGAAGGAGATGTAAGTGGACTTTTGGTGAGGGATTGTACCATGACAGGTACTACAAATGGCATTAGGATTAAGACATGGGAAAACTCTCCAGGTAGCAGTGCAGTCACCAATATGACATTTGAGAACATTGTCATGAGCAATGTGACCAATCCCATTATAATTGACCAAACATATTGTCCCTTCACGTCTTGCACTTCCATGGTAAGTTTTAGGTACAGGCTCATTATTGGATTGATGGTTTTGGTTTCTAGTTTGCTGAAAATGTTCTTGGTAACAATGTGCAGGCACCATCTCGAGTGAAGATCAGTGACATATATTTTAAGAACATTAGAGGGACTTCATCATCGAAGGTAGCAGTGGCACTTGAATGCAGCAAAGGGATGCCATGTCAGAACATATACCTTGAAAATGTTCACTTGGACCTGTCATCAGGGGAGAAACATGCCACTTCCACTTGTAAAAATGTTAGAGCTAAATACATTGGGACCCAACTCCCTCCACCATGTTCTTAGTTTTGATGTTAGATAGGATCAAGTTTCTTATCTGTGACAGTATTCATGCTATCAATCCCTCTGATGTTGTATGATCTGTATAATATTACACTTTCCAAATGACAATGTTTAACTGCGTTCCTGTGCTTCGGGAATATTGCAATATCATGGAGAACTTTTAGATTTTTTTTCCTTCAGAGTATCATTTTTTGTTTAGTTGATTTTGGGAAATTTTTTCCCATCTGAACTTCGAATATATATTGAAGAGGGAAAAACTCAATATGACGGACACATTTCAATATACATGATGGTGATTCAAACTAGTACACTGAAAGCAGACGGATTAAAGGTAAATGGACATAAAATGGACGGATCTAAAGGCCACGTGTCATCCCCTTTTTCCAGATATTTCAAGGGCTATAAATGGAAATAGCTTGTAACTCACGCATAACCTTAGTTTATAGAGTCCCAAAAGGAATAGAACTTAGACGTGAGGAGAATTCTGGAATATACGCCCAACAACAACAAACCTACAAGGAAAAGACTTCCTACACACGAAACGAAGGTCGGTTCTACACTATTATAAAAACCCAAAGGCTCTCAGTAGCAAAGTACGCACAATCTCCCAAACTCTAGCATTCTAGGGTTGCGAACATTCTCTGACTTAAACTTCAGAGGGTCTTTGGCTGGTATCACATCAGTATCCTCTTGAAGTCTTCTTATTTTGTGTTGTGTAGGTTGTTTTGAGCACGAGAGAGAACCTTGTAACTTACTGGCGATATTTTGAGCATCATCAGTTGGTGCCGTCTGTGGGAAGCGCAAGGAAAAGCCATACTTCATGCTTTCTGAACGAAAAGTTGCATGGTACTCACACATTTGATGGCAACCATGACAAATAATCAGGGCGACGAACCACACACCATGGCTCTCGAGAGGCAGGTTCAAACCTTCGCAGCAGCAGTAGAATGCCTCACGAAGCGTAACCACGACCTAGAGGAGCAATTGCGCCAGAAGGATGCAATACTCAACACCCAGGAGGAAGAACAGGAGGTCAGCAGCGCTAAGAAGAGAAATTAGGAGGGGCTGGAAGGAAGCAACGCCCTAAGCAGGCCTGAACGGCAGGACACGAGCCGTCCATCGGCCGCAGACCAAATCCTGTCTCACATAGTTGTAGAGATGCAGATGATGAGGGAGCGCATAGACTTTATGATGAACGCCCTCAAAGGATGGGTGCCTAACGACCTCGATGATCTAGTTCATCGAATGGACTCACCATTCACTGTGTCCGTCAATTCATACCCCTTTCCACCAAAATTCTGTATGCCACAGGTTGAAAGCTATGACGGATCTAAGGATTCGTTGGATCATCTAGAGACCTTCAAGACACTGATACACCTACAAGGAGTAGCGGACGAAATAATGTGCAGGGCCTTCCTTACAACGTTAAGGGGTTCCGCAAGGATCTGGTTTAGCAGGTTGACACCCGGCTCCATCAGTACCTTTAAGGAGTTGAGTGCTCAATTTGCTTTACACTTCATCGGAGGACACAGGTATAAGAAGTCCACTGCGTGCCTAATGAGCATTAAACAACGGGAGGACGAGACGCTAAGGTCATATATCGCCCATTTTAACAAGGAGGTGCTTTCAATTGATGAAGCGAACGATAAAATACTTGTAGTCGCGTTCACAAACGGGCTACGGAAGGGTAAATTTCTATTTTCCTTATATAAGAATGACCCGAAGACTATGTCAGATGTGCTTTACAGGACAACTAAGTACATGAACGCGGAGGACGCACTATTAACCCGAGAAGAGAAGCCCTCTGAGAAGAGAGAAAGGCAGGAAGACGTACACTAGGATAGGGGGCGAAAGACAGCTAAGACGGGAGATAAAAGAGAAGATAGACGCTCTAAGCCCCCCGCCGGAAGGTTCTCAAACTTCACCCCGCTTACGGCCCCAATAGACCAAGTCTTGATGTAGATCAAAGATGAAGGAGCCCTTACTTTTCCAGGCAAGCTGAAAGGAGACCCCAATAAAAGGTCTAGGGACAAGTACTGCTGTTTCCATAGAGATCACGATCACGACACGATTGACTGCTATGACTTAAAGCAACAAATAGAAGCTCTCATTAGACAAGGGAAGTTGCAAAGGTTCGTCAGCAAGGAGAGAGCGGACCTACCACCGGAGCAGAACGAGTGCCCAAGGCCGCCGATAGGAGATATAAGGATGATTGTAGGAGGCACCGCAGCCTTCAGTTCGTCCAAAAAGGCCTAAAAACCTACCTCAGAATGGTTCAAAACGTCCAACTAATGGGCTTCGTTCCAAAGATGGCATGGGTTGACACCCCCACCATCAGGTTCTCGGAAGATAACGCCCGATGCCTCCACCACCCACATAACGACACACTTGTCGTTAGCATACGGGTAGAAGACTACAACATGCACCGAATCCTGGTCGACAACGAAATCTCTGCTGACATCCTTTACTACTCGGCGTTCCAGCAGATGGGGATTGGTAGAGAGCGCCTGATCCCAACCGGCGCTCCATTCGTTGGGTTCGGAGGAACCAAGGTATACCCCTTCAGCGTAGCTATCCTACCCGTCACGATTGGTGATTATCCTCAGCAAATCACAAAAGATGTTATGTTTCTTGTGGTTGACTGCTCATCTGCGTACAATGCCATCATCGGACGACTAACTCCCTTAACTCGTGGAAGGTCGTAACTTCGACCTACCATTTAATGATTAAATTCCCTACTGAGTACGAAGTAGGGGAAGTACATGGAGATCAGGTCGCTGCCCGAGAATGCTACATAGCGATGACGGAAATAGACGACCATATAATGAGCATCGAAGAGCAGCGAACGATAGCGGAGCCAATTGAAAAACTGGAGGAAGTACCCCTCGACGACTCCAGACCAGACTGAACAACTCGAATAGGCATTCTCGCCCGCCCGACGGTTCACCAGGCGCTTTTGTCATTCCTAAAAGATAATTAGGATGTCTTCGCTTGGAGCCATAAGGACATGCCCGGAATCAACCCTTCGATTATGGTGCACAGGTTGAACGTTTCATCCATTTTTTCCCCGATCCACTAGAAGAAACGAGTATTCACCCCAGAACGGGACCAAGCTATTGCAGAAGAAGTCCGTAAGTTGCGCAAGGCAGGCTTCATCAGAGAGGTATACTACTTCGATTGGCTCACCAATGTAGTGATGGTAAGAACGGCCAACGAGAAGTGAAGGATATGTGTGGACTTCACAGACCTGAACAAAGAGGTCCCTAAGGATAGCTACCCCCTCTCGCGAATTGACACCCTGGTGGACTCTACGGCTCGGCATCAGTTACTGAGCTTCATGGATGCCTTTTAGGGATATAACTAGATCAAAATGGACGAAGGAGACGAAAAAAAAACTTAATTCATAACCAGCCAAGGCCTCTTCTATTACAAATGATGCCTTTCGGCCTCAAGAATGCGGGCGCAACATATCAGAGGCTCATGAACAAGATATTCACACACCAGATCAGAAGAAATGTCTAAGTATATGTAGACGACATGCTAGTGAAGAGACAAAGGGAGGACGATCATTTGGAGGATCTGAGGGAGACTTTCGACACCCTTTGCTCTTACAACATGAAGCTTAACCCGAGCAAATGTGCGTTAGGGTGACAGCAAGAAAATTCCTAGGTTTCATGGTGTCTCAGAGAGGTATCGAGGCCAACCCATATAAAATTTGAGCTATATTAGAGATGGCACCACCAAATAATGTGAAAGAAATGCAGAACCTCAACGGCAAGATAGCTGCTCTAAATAGGTTCGTTGCGGGAGCGACGGATAAATGTCTACTATTCTTTCGCATATTGAAGAAGTCCTTCGAGTGGACGGTTGAATGCCAGCAAGCTTTTGAGAACTTAAAGGCCTACCTTTCTTTCCCACCATTGCTGAGTCCCTCGAAACCAGGGGAAGAATTGTTCCTCTACTTGGCAGTATCCCCCGCCGCCGTCAGAGGAAAGGTACCCACCAATGGAAAAGCTTGCCTTCACTTTGGTTGTAACGGCCCGCAAGTTCAAACCATATTTCCAAGCCCATGACCATAATTGTCCTGATTGATAAACCCCTAAGTCGAGCACTGAACAGTCCCGAAGCTGCCGGATGAATGGCACTATGGGTAGTTAAGTTAAGTGAGTTCGATGTGCGATATCGCCCACGGACGGCCATTAAGGGACAAGTGGTCGTCGATTTCATTGCAGAATTTACGAAAACACAGAAGGCCAGGGGGCAGAAGAGATTTCTCAGTGGAGAGTATACACGGACGGGTCGGCCAACGGAGAAGCTGCTAGAGTGGGCATCGAAAGTAAATGGTGACTACGAGTGTAGAAGCGAAAGGATGAAGAAGTACCTGGAACAGGTGAAGAAGAAGATGGATGACTTGTAGGTTGAGGTTGTGCAGATTTCGAGAGAAGAGAACAAGCAAGCCGACCGTCTTGCCAAGGCTGCTTCGGCAGATCAAATGATGGTCCCAACCAAGGTACTCTCCTTTACTCAACTTTCATCATTGATCGATATCGCCAATGTGCAGGAGATAAGTTCCAAGAGCAACTTGACCACGCCAATAGTCTCCTATTTAAAGGGTGGCACGGTACCAAGCACTAAGGAAGCCGTACAAAAGCTGAAAGTCCAAGCAACAAGATTCATTCTTATAAAAGACGTCTTGTACAAGAGAGGCTTCTTGCGCTCGTACTTGAGATGTCTAGGACTCGAGGAAGCAGATTATTTCATGAGAGAAGTACATGAAAGGGTTTGTGGGAATCACTCAGGATCGCGGTCGTTAGTAAACAAGCTGATCCGCGTTGGATATTACTGGCCTACTATGCAGAAGGAAGCCCAGGTGTATGTCAAAACTTGTGACAAGTGCCAGAGATTTAGCAACCTTATAAGACAACCGACGGAGGAGCTCAAACCAATGACGGCACTGCGGCCGTTCACTCAATGGGGTTTGGATATCATAGGTCCCTTCCCAATAGCCGCCAGACAGCTGAAGTTCCTAATAGTCGGCATTGACTACTTCACCAAATGGGTAGAAGTAGAAGCCCTGGCTACCATCACGAGGAAGAATGTGTGCAACTTCGTGTGGAAGAACATTATTTGTAGGTATGGTATACCGAGAGTATTGGTCTTAGACAACGGGAAGCAGTTTGACAACGACTCCTTTAGGGACTTTTGCTCACAGCTGGGAATCAAGAACCATTACTTCTCCCCCGTACACCCTCAAGCAAATGGATAGGTTGAAGCTATGAACCGATCCTTGCTAAAAATAATAAAAACTTGGCTTAAGGGGGCGAAGGGCATATGGCCGGAAGAATTACCAAGTGTGTGTTATGGGCGTACAAGACAATGGCTAGAACACCTACAAGAGAAAAACCATTCAAATTGGCATACGGAAGCGAAGTAGTTATCCTAGCCGAAGTTGGACTCACGAGCTACAAGGCGAAGGGCATATGGCAGGAAGAACTACCAAGTGTGTTATGGGCGTACAAGACGACGGCTAGAACACCCTCGGGAGAAATACCATTCAAATTGGCATACAGAAGCGAAGCAGTTATCCCAACCGAAGTCGGACTCACAAGCTACAGGGTGAACAATCACAATGAAAGGAGGAACGACGAGGCTATGTGTATATAGCTCGATCTAATAGATGAGGTCAGAGCAACAGCTGAGCAAAGGATTACACGATACCGGGACCTCATAGCCAAGCACTATAACTCCAGGATTAGGTATAGAGACTTCAAAGTGGGAGATTTTGTTTTATGATAAGTAATGGGCAATACTAGAGATCCCGCCCAAGGGAAGCTCGGGCTCAACTGGGAATGCCTCTACAGAATCATCTCATGGGTAAGAAAAGACACTTATCACCTGGAGACCCTGGATGGACGGAGGTTGCCCCATCTATGGAACACTGAGCATCTCAAAAAATACCACCAGTAGATGGCAGCAGATATAGAGCGACGCTCCTTAGCTCTTACTATTCCTTTAGTTTAATTCAACATTCATTTCAAGTTTATTAGTTTTTTAGATTTTGCTACAATAAGCCTGAAGGGCAAATTTCCATTCCTTTTTAAGAACAATCTTTTTTTGATAAGAGTTCATTTAGATATACTTGTGTACTTTTTCTACTTTTGTTGAGCAACTTATCTACAAAGTCCATATAAGTGGACGAATACATCCTATAAGGGTGTAAACATTACAAAGTCCATAAAAGTGGACGGATACATCCTAAAAGGGTGTAAAAATTATCAGTCCACAATTGGACGAATACATCTTGTAAGAGTGCAAAAAGTATCAGTCCACAAGTGGACGAATACAAACTATAAGGGTGTAAAAATTACAAATTAGACGGATACATCTTAAAAGGGTGTGAAAATTATCTATCCACAAGTGGACGAATATATTTATCAAAGACGGTCCCAAATAAGGACCATGAATCATCTACAAATAGGACGGACCCTTACGCCGTCTAGAACTATCCCCGTTCAAATAAATATTGAGGACGGATTCAAGAAAATGGATGCATATTGAGTCATGACTTATGCACGTAAAAAATTCAACAAAATTTAGAAGTGAACAAATGAAGTAACTACCTAAATAAAAAAAACCCACAAGGGGCAATTGTTCACAATAGTATAAAGATAGTTCTTAACAAATTTTTTACAAGTAAAAAATAAAAATCAAAACTACTAGACGAGAGGATCATCGGCTTTCTCCTCAGCTTCAACATCTCCAGATTGACGGGGATCAACTTTAAGTGCCTGGACTTCGGGGCAGATTCACCGTCGCCCTGTGGATTGTTCCCGAGGGCACTGTCACCAAAAAGTTAGTCCGTACTCTCAGAATGAACGGGCAGGACGGAGGTCTGACCTGGTCGTCAATATTAATGTTTGATATGTCCAGGTCTGGATAGGAGGCTTTGACTTGACAGAGGCAATCATCAAAGCCCACGGCAAAGAAAATCCCGAGCTGTGACAAAAGGGCCTCGGAGTCACGGTATTCGAGTATCGCTTCCTCCTTAGCTTGATGGAGACTGTCCTTGACATCGGTAATCTCCTTTTCTTTATCTTCTAAGACTCGTCTCAGAAGCTCTGTCTGCTTCTCGAGCTCGCTCCTCGCCTCCTCGGACATTAATAATTTCTTCTCTAGGATCACTTTCCAGGCCTTCAGCTCTGCAAGCTCATCCTCTGTCAACCTTGTCTTGGCCCTAAGACGGTCAAGGGACGTCTCGTGGTTCAGGCAGCATCCTATCAATCCTTTCATCATCAACATTGCCTGAAAAGCAAAATAATCATTAAAGGGACAAGTTGACGGAAATAAACATAGGAGAGGACGGATGTAGAGATACCTGTGCAATGTTGAAGAAACCTGTCTCTCCTATTGCCTCCGTCACATGGTTACCTAAGTCTTCATAATCATTAGGAATTATGATAGACGAGAGCTTCTCTAACTCATATCTGGAGTCTTCACGGAGAAGGACGGGTGATTTCTCTTTTGAATGAATTGGGCCCGTCATGAGGCCTTTACCCCTCCCGTGGCCAACAAGAGGAACTGTCTTTTTAGCCTCTGCCTGCAGCCCTACGACGGTCTCAAGGACAATCTTTGGCTTCTTTGGCTGACGGTCATCCTTCTTCTAGGATGGTTTCCTTTTTATAATAGACTCAAAGTTCCCGTCCCAACACCCGTCAGACCTTCTTGCTTCTTTTTTAAAGCAGCTTGCTGCTTAATAGCAGCCCTCCTCTTGCTGGCCTCTATTTCTGCAACAACAGATGGATATACATGTTAAAATATATATATATATATATATATATATATATATAATTAATGATAAACAGAAGGCATGATGACAGACTTACGTGTGCGAACTTGTTTCTCGTAATGACGGGCGACCTTTGTTGGTTCTGGTCCGTCACAATACCAGTGTAAGGTATCTAGATTGACCAGTTTGGCCTAAGTTCTTTGGCCAAAATTGGAAATTAACAGTGTTTTTCAAACAATATAATTAGTAAACACTGTTACAAAACTATATTTTTACTAACATCTCGAGTTTTAAAAACTCGATTTTGGGCTATAAATTGAGTCTCAGAGACTTGATTTTCATGGTCTAATTAAGTCTAATGTGGCATTTTTTCCACGTGGTGCCACCTAAAAATTGAGTTTTTAAGACTCGATTTCCTTAAAACATTTGCACCATTTACGAACACCATTTACATCGAACACCATTTACACCTTCTCATCAGAGAAGAAAGAGAGGAAAAAAAAACTGTAGAGTGTGGGTAAGAAGCAGACTGAGACCGAGGAGAAGAAGATCTAAAAATGAAGATCAAGAAGAAGAAGAAGAACCTAAAAGATGAAGAAGAAGAAGAAGACAAAACCATACCCAACACACATAAACGGAGGAGAAGAAGATCGGAAGCAGACTGAGATGGTTTTGATCACCGGTCGGTGGTCGTGGCTAGCTGTGGGTCTGGTTCTGATCGCTGTGGGTCGCCATGGGTCTAGTTCTGATCGCTGTAGGTCGCCGTGGGTCGCCATGGGTTTGGGTCCACTTCATACCGTTGTCTCGCATATTAGTCTCTACTACTTCACTGACTCTCTCCCACAGTACCAAATTGGCTATGACTCTCCCGATTGGAAAGGTGGCCGTTCTTCTTGGTGCTGGTCAGTCTCTGTTTTCTCTCTTTTTCTCCGATTGGGAAGGTGGATTCTAATTCAGTTATTGTAATTTGAAGGAGTTAGGGTTTTTGATAAACTATAGTGTATATTTTTTGTGTCTGGATTGGAAAAAAAGAAGAAGTGTTGCTTTGGTTTGGTTGATCACTGATCACGGAGTTATTGTTCGCTACAATTACCTACTGATTTTTTTCAAGTTCAAAATAGAAAAACCTAGAAAAATTGTTTCGTTTCATTGTGCTGGGATTGTACTGGGATTTCTTGAATTTTTTTTTTTGGGTATTTCTGGGAATGGAGTCTTAGACTTGAATTTTTTTTTGGCTTATAAATCGAGTCTCAGAGACTCGATTTTCAGGTGGACGCCACGTGGAAAAGATGTCACGTCAGATGCGCTCAAACATTGAAATCGAGTTTGTGAGACTCGATTTATAAGCTCAAAATCGAGTCTTTTAGACTTGAGATATTAATAAAAAATATAGTTTAGAAACTGTGCCTACTAACTAAATAGTTTAGAAATTGGGTTTAATTTCCAATTTTGGCCCAAGTTCTTTCTTCCAACTTTGTTTTTTGAAAAATCTTTTCCAAAAAGCTCCACTCCTTAAGTGAAACTTGTGGATGGTCTTAAACTGCACAAAGAAACATAGATGGTTAAGACGGTTAAAAAAAAAAATCTATGTATAAAACGGATACATACCAGACGGGGGTAATATGCCCCACGTTGTGTCGACAGGCATGTTTTCAGTTTCACCGGAGTGACATATCCATTCGTCACCATCCATGAAAAAATACCTAGACTTCCAATTCCTATTGGAGTCTAGAGTATCACACACGAGCCTCAACAACGGACTCCCGGGCACAAAGCTGTACATACCCTTAGATTTTGTGATCTCCGCTGGACGGTAACAATGAAAAAAATCTTCCACCGTCAACCTTCGTGCCCCGTCCAACATCACCCCATAAAAAACTTCTATGCTGAGGAAGACCCTCCAGGTATTTGGGAAAATCTGGGTGACGAACAGACCTAGGTATTGGAGTAGACAGTGGTGGAGAGGACTTAAGGGAAATCTGAGCCCTACTTTGAGTATCTGCTCGTAAACCCCGATGCCTTCAACACCCTTGTAATAATATTTCTTCGACTTGAAGGGCAGACGGAAGGATATGTTGACGGGTATTTGATACTTATCTCTAAGAGTTTTAAAGTGAGAATCCTTGATTGATGATGAAAATTCGTTGACCGTTCATATAGATAGCATTATGAAATTCCTCATTCCGTCAGGACCAACGACGGATTGGATTGGGGGTTCATTTCCATTTAGACCACCACTAAGGTCACTCTCTGGCCTATCCGTCTCCAAGTCCTCATCCCTTGAGGAAGAAGAGGTGGCGAACGAACTCCTCTCTTCACTTGAAGTGTCAAGATCTTTTTGACCTGACAAGTATACTTCATTGTAGCCTGCTCCGTCGCGGACAAACGATTAGTTACTCGACGCATTAGACATCTGTTACCTATACGTGACGGTAAACCCTAAGACACTGACGAATCTAAAATGGATGACGTTGGTATAAAAATGAATAACAGTTTAATAAGAAAAGGACAAGAGTGCTTACCAGTTGTGGATGTGTGGCGGAAAGGTGCAGATGACGGATGAATTAACTGGAAGGATTGATCGTCTAATGAGGATGACAGATGCGCTCTGATCGTATGATTTCTGTGGAAAGTGGAAAATGAGGGATGAAGAGGCAAGTTTATATATAAGGAACGGCACGGAAGATGAAAGGATGCTTCGTTCCTAGAGAATAGCCACTAAGTTGGTGACATATACCCTACAATATTAATAACTCAATATTGATGACCCTATGCCAGCATGTTAGGCTAGGTCTATCTCTTGGAAGACAAAATCAAATCGTCACTCCATGAGTCCATCCCCCAAGAGGTCACGGACCCATGGAGTGAGGGGGCAATTGAAGAGGGAAAAACTCAATATGACATACACATTTCAATATACATAACGGTTATTCAAACTACTAGACTGAAAGCAGATGGATTAAAGGTAAACAGACATAAAATGGACGGATCTAAAGGCCACGTGTCATCCCTTTTTTCCGGATATTTCAAGGGCTATAAATGGAAATAACTTGTAACTCACGCATAACCCTAGTTTATAGAGTCCCAAAAGGAATAGAATTTAGATGTGAGGAGGATTTTGGAATATATGCCCAACAACAACAAACCTACAAGGAAAAGACTTCCTACACACGAAACGAAGGTCGGTTCTACTCTACTATAAAAACCCAAAGGCTCTTAGTAGCAAGGTACGCATAATCTCCCCAACTCTAGCATTCTAAGATTGCGAACATTCTCTGACTTAAACTTCAGAAGGTCTTTGGCCGGTACCACACCAGTATCCTCTTGAGGTCTTCTTATTTTGTATTGTGTAGGTTGTTTCGAGCACGACTTACTTGCGGTATTTTGAGCATCATCATACATACATATATATATATATATATATATATTGCTCAGAAACTTCGAATATTTTGTATGTAATTCACATGATTAATAATAAAAGTATTTCCATTATATATTTATATTAATGAATGTTGATCAAACGAGTCTAAGGACCATGACTACCTCACACTCCCAGTACAAACACTTAGTACACATCATGCATATAAGATGTGTATATATATATATATATATATATATATTGATCAGAAACTTCGAATATTTTGTATGTAATTCACATGAATAATAATAAAAGTCTCTCCATTATATATTTATATTAATGAATGTCGATTAAATGAGTCTAAGGACCAAGACTACCTCACACTCCCAGTACAAACACTTAGTACACATCATGCATGACATTTTAAAAATGTATCCACATTATATATGTAAGGATGCAATTTGAGTCTCTAGCCCAAAAGGTGAATGAACGGGGCCTAAAAGCCCAATACAATGGATTTGTAAAGAGTGGGTTGGAAAACTGGGTTTTAGTGAATCATATTATAATCTGAACGTACCCAAATGACGAGACAATGAAGGTAGACTAGTTTAATTCAAAGAAAATTATCCTCAGCACAGTCGGAGGAGACTAGTTCTTATATATTTCTCTTAAATATGATTACAAGTTCCAATTGATGATTACTATAGTGTTTTTCTCTTTTTCTCCTGATCCCTTTCTCTCAAGGTGTCTCTCCTATTTTATACTACCTTTCTCTTCCATCTCTACCCTCCACGTGTAGATCAGTTTGTTGGTCATCATCTTTGTCCCATCCGCATCTTCATGAAGTCTTTAGGTAGTAGCTGTAAGGCTGAAAGTTACTGTTCAGACATCACCTCCTCATTAATGAGGCCAGAGAGTTAGCTGCAGAGCATTCAATCCGAGGAGGAATGTTCCCTAGGATAAGTGAGATAAAGATCAAGATATGTATCCTATCATCTTGGATAATGTGATAAAGATATACACTGTGAATATACAGGACATGTGGGAGTTGAGAAATATCTAAGGGAAAGTTGCTACACCCACTAGAGAGAGATTTCACTAGAGAGAGATCGGCAACCCACGGCCTCAACACACGGCCTCAACCCACGACAAAACTCACAACAAACCACTACAACCAACCACCGAATCAATCAACCCACACCCATAACCCAAAGCCACGGAATCAACCTAGACCCATAAATCAACTCAGCACCCGCAAATCAACCCACACCACGGAATCAACCAAGCACCCACAAATCAACCCACACCATTGAATTTACCCAACACCCACAAATCAACCTACACCATGGAAGCAACCCACACCTACAACCAGCAAACCTTGATCAACCTAGCCACAATCGGAGCGTCTCATGTCTAGTGTGGCACTGGCAGTGGAAGCCACGCTTAGGGAACATGTCCATGACACCTTTGACGAGGCCCTCGGAAAAACGGCGATGGCGACGTTATCCTCGTTGTCGCGTCGCTCACCGTTGTTGAAGTGGAGATCAAGAGACGAAGAGGCATAGAGAAGGAGAATGAGAAAGAGAGAGGAAAGCAGTGGAGAAAGGCACGACACAAGAGAGAGTGAGAGAGAGAGAGAAAAAGAAAAAAAGAAAAAGAAAAAAAAAACTCTAGCATCTTGCTACAGTAGGGTGTCAAAGATGACACTCCACTGTAGCAAAGACGTCAAAATTGTTAAGAATAACATGGTTGATATGGATGATATATTAAGGAAATGAGAGCTAGAATTAGGATTTAGCATGTTTCACATCTTTGATGTGAGTGCTCTAAAAAGCTATATTGCTATTTTTAGCACCATTAAATACAAAACTATGCCTACATTTGTGGAGCCAAAGCCAAAGCCAAATAATTTGGCTCCACAGCTACATTGCAGAACTAATTCTGGCTATGCACCTTAACTCATATGTAAAAAAAAAAAAAAAAAATTTATTCACGTGTTTACACTGCTTTGTATTATTATTCATGTGTTCACATTACTTTGTATTATTATTCACATGTTCACACTGCAATGTAGCTCATTCACATGTTCACACTATAGCTCATATGTAATAAAAAAAATTTATTTTATTGTGTTATTTATTTTATTTTATTGTACTGAAAGTTAAAATAAAATCACTGATATAGAGTATTTTGTAAAGTGAGAAGGTAAAATAGATAAAGTAGTTTTTTGTAGAACTATATTTCTAAATTTATGGCTTCATTAATGTGGATGTTGTAACTATACCAAGAGTGAGAAACATAAATTTTCCATAATGTAAATGTGTAACTCATACCTACTTAAAAAGAGGTACAATGGTTTGGCCAATTGGTAAATAGATATATCGTTGGAGTCGAATTTAAGCTTAGTGATTTCTATGCTGTCTTTTATAATCCACACTGTTCTCCTGCCTTCTCTACTACTCTCATTTTGGATTGCATGGAATCACTGAACATGCAATTGAGGGTGTAGAGAACAAATTAGAGGATGTTTGGTATATGTACTTAAAAATTAAAAACTAAAAACATACTTTTGAAAACATTTGTGAAAATATATGTCAGTTAAAAAATGTGTGAGTTAATAAATTGTATAAAATTACTTATTTAAAAATTGAAAATATACGTTTAAATATGTGTAATTTTCAGATCGTGGGCAAAAACGCTGACCTCTATTAAAGGCCTACCTTTAAAAAACACTTTCTTCTCCAAAAAAGGAAAAAAAAAAAAAAACTTATAACAAACAATTAAAAAACAAGACGTTAATAAAGATAAAGATAATTTGGTGCACACATTAATAAAGATAATTTTTTTTTTGAAAACATAAAAGATAATTTATATAATCATATACATGTATTTTTCATCATAAAAACAAAAATCAGAGAAAGATAGATGGGCATCTCATAACGGTGGGAAGGGATCATGAAAGACTATCGTCGTCATTGAAGCCCCTGCACAGTATTCATCTTCCTTTCACACACAGACACAGACACAGTGAGAAAGTAAAAACAAAGAAAAAAAAAAAAAGAAAAGAAAATGGAGAGCGCATCGGAAATGGTGCCATTTCCGTTGCTTCCAACACCAATCGAATCGAATTACAGAGTTAGCACCATTCCCTACAGGTTTCCTTCCGATAATCCTCGCAAGCCCACTCTTACGGAGATCGCCTGGATCGACCTCTTCCTCAATTCCATTCCCTCCTTCAAGTTAACTTTACTTCCTTTCCTCTCCTTTTTCATAAAGATTTGAGCTTTATAAAATATGGGTTGTCTTTCTTTTGGTGTTTCAATTCCAAAGTTTTATACTTTTTTGAATTTGAAGTAGCTATATCAAGATGTTTGTTTTTGTTGGCTTAAAAAAATTGTGAAAGTTTTGAGCTTTATCTGATTTGGGTTATCCTTCTTTAGGAATTCCAATTCCAAAGTTTGATGCTTTAATACCAATATATTTGTTTACCTTGATTAATTATCTGTTGTCCCAAAGCTTAAGTTGAATCATTTAAGCTGTTGGGAAATAGTGAATTTAATCATTGTTCTAACAATGTTAATCATAGGGTAGAAGGTTTTATGTGCTCATGTTTTTAATACAATGTTGTTGCAGGAAACGAGCAGAGAGTGATCCTACAGTCCCTGATGCTGCCGTCAGAGCTGAAAAATTTGCTCAGAGGTACTTTTTTCTTTGTGGGTTTACTTTTGTTACACATACTGTTGCATGGATGGACCTTGTAACTAAGCAAAACCTATTTGAACGTGTTGATATGGCTATGAATATTGTATGATCAAATTGTTTGTTTGTAACACCTGATTGATAGAAACTTATTCAGGGACCTCAATCCTTTGCTAATACTATCCTATGCATCTATAGTTGAATCATTTATGTGTGTGTGTGTGTGTGTGTGTGTGTGTCATTTGGTCTTGTTGCTGTAAGTTGTAAATGAGAAACTAAGATGCAAGCGGGGTTGTTAGTAGATTGAAACTTACCATAACTATTCCGTGTGTTTTTGTATATGTTTGTGTGTGTGTGTGTGTGTGTGTGTGCGGCGTGTGCATCCGGCATATTGCTATGTTGCCTGTATGTTATTACCCCAGGGCACACATTACCTTCTCCTGACATTTATCGTGCATTATGTCTAACTCTGTTCAATTTTCTGTTTTTGCATCTTTTATGGAAGGTATTTTGAAATACTTGAGGACTTCAAGAAAGATCCTGAAAGTCATGGTGGGCCACCTGATTGCATTGTAAGCCAAATCATGAAAGAATCATCTACAACGCATCTATCAACATTTTCATTTTTTTAGCTGAAACATGTGATCTCTTATTCTCATTTTCCCATGGAGAGACTGATTTTTCCTTTTGCCCTTTTTTATTCCTTTTGTTCTTTGTTCTTTTGGGGGACATTTTTAGCTTCTCTGCAGAATTCGTGAGCAAATCCTTAGAGAATTGGGATTCAGGGATATATTCAAGAAAGTCAAGGTTAATGTTAACTTTGTATGTTGTCTGGTGTCAATTTTTTAGTCCATTTTACTCATAAAGCTCCTCTCTCTCTCTCTTTAAAGGATGAAGAGAATGCAAAGGCTATATCCCTATTTGCGGATGTGGTTCTTCTTAACGATGCCATTGAAGATGGAGGAAAGCGCGTAGAGAATTTGGTCAGAGGAATATTTGCAGGAAACATATTCGATCTTGGTTCCGCACAGGTAAGTAATCTTTTATCAGAAAGCTCAACATCTTTAGATCGTATCATTCTATACCTAACAGATATACATAAACTTGTAAAATTCTCAACAAAACCAGACCTTAAATACCAACTAGTTGGGTTTTGGGGCATGAATCATTTGATTTGCTATGTATATCCCTTTAGGGTTACTTATAAAATAAGATAAAAGGTATATCTCTTTGGGGTTGTATTCTCCATTTAAGCATAGGTACTGTATAAGTTTGCTTATTGTATCAATATCCTTAAGTTGAATCTAGTCACTTGGCTTTGTAAGACATCATTTTCTGTTTCACCATTGTTTTCTTTTTTATTGGTAAGTTATACATGTACCCAGAGGTCTAGAACCTACAACCTCACCCTCCACCTTGCTCTTACAAATGAAGGATGTGTCATTTGAGCTTGAGTTCATTGGCTTGTTCTTCACTATTGCCTTGTATTTTAAATTTAAGTCCCTCACCTATGGTCAAAGTAATGGCAAATTCCAGAAAATGCAGTTCTTTCATTTCTTTGAAAATAGTATGGAACAATTTAGGAACTTGAAATTGCATCATGTTGTACACACAAAGACTGTGACTGTATCATATTGGTTATCATAGATCCTTTCTCATGGTTTCTAGAATGTGGGTAATTTTTGAAATGCGGTAATATGTGAATGTTTGAATGATTTTCTGTATTAGTAGCTTAATAGTTTTTTGTTTCTTATTTCTTGAAGCTTGCAGAGATTTTCTCAAAGGATGGAATGTCCTTTTTAGCTAGTTGTCAAAACCTTGTTCCTCGACCTTGGGTTATTGATGACTTGGACACTTTCAAATTGAAATGGAGCAAGAAATCTTGGAAAAAGGCAAGTTATAGGTTTAGTTTAATTCACCCACCGTTGTTCTCTATGTTGACAGTATTATGTATGCTTCTCTTATACTAACCAGCTCCTTTGGTTGTCATGGCAGGCTATCATTTTTGTTGATAACTCAGGTGCAGATATTATTTTAGGGATTTTGCCGTTTGCAAGAGAATTACTCCGACGTGGGACTCAGGTTTGTTTTCAGTTTTTGGATTGTTCTATGCTATGCATCTGAGTCTAGTGTTAAAATTTATCATTGAAGAAAAATGTGTATGTTTTGTCTTAAAATTTGAAGTTCTGCTGTTTAAAGATGTCACAAATGTTGGTGAAGAATGGCCTATGTAGTATCTCCTAACAATAGCATTCATTTGTCTGAGGTACTCGGTATGACCCAAAGAATAGATACTTTTCAAGACTAGAATGCCTCTTTTCCATGCTTGCATAAATCAAATGTCCATTGGGTAAATCTGTCTCCTTTTAACTTGTCTTAGCTAGCTGGTTTTTTGGATGTTATCATCTAGCGGTCCTTCAAAAGCCAAAGCACCTCCCACCCATTTTTTCTCATATCTCTTCTTGTTAAATGTAGGTTTTGCATATGCATTTGCACTCTATGTAATGGGTTTGTTGGCTGCTAAAGGCTTTGACCATTTTTAATATGTCATGTATCACTCTCTCTTCATGTGGTTGCAAAGTTCTCATTATCTCTATGCAGGTTGTTTTGGCAGCCAATGACTTGCCTTCTATCAATGATGTAACTTACCCTGAACTAATCGAGATTATGTCAAAGGTGATAGAAAGAAAGCTTTCAGAATTGTGTTAGTTTCTCAAAATCTTGGTTGACTCTGACATTGTGAGTGGCAATTTACCAGCTGAAGGATGAACATGGGCAGTTAATGGGTGTTGATACTTCGAATCTTTTACTTGCCAATTCTGGTAATGATTTGCCGGTAAGAAAGTGCTATTTTATTTTTCTTATGTGTTCTTCACTTATTGAATGATGATATTACTATAAATGCACAAATCATTTTTCTTATTAATTAAGGCATCACTATAGCTCTTTTGCCTTTTTTCTCCCAGGTTATTGATCTTTCAAGAGTTTCAGAAGAGCTTGCCTACCTAGCAAGTGATGCAGACTTGGTTATCTTGGAAGGGATGGTAGGTTCTTACAAATTCAGGAGACTAGTAGAATTGTAAAGCATTTTATGATTGATGCTTCTTCGTTAATTTCCTGTTTTTCTTATTTATGTCCTTTGACAACTTATAACCGAACTGGACCATCCAAATGTCCACTCACTTTTCATCCAACTACGTCTCACTGCAGACTTCATTTTTATGTTTGTGTTCTCTGCATTGAAATCATGAGTGCACATTGTTCAAATTGCCTCCCCAGTCTGCTACAAAACACTCTGAATTGTTGGCCTGGCATGATTTTACAAATTCAATATGTGAACATATAGTTTCCCATATAGATTACCATGGCTTCATTCAGACTTAGTGTCTTTTGTCCTATTTGATTATTATCTTTCAATAAAAAGAGTCATTATAAGGAAAATAACTAAAAGTGAAAATGAAGGAAGAAGAGATGGTGAGCTCAAATGCATGGGAAGTATAATTCCTATTGATTACAAACCTATTATTTTTTTCTTTTGCTGCATGAGGTTAGGTTTAAATGAACGAAGTACTGTTTTTCTTCTATATGGCATATACATGCTGCAGTGCCTAAAAATTTGCTGCAAGGGTATTTTTTCATGGTATTCATTCTACATGCATCTCCTTCAGAAGACATATTGTTCAATCATTTAGAATTTGGGGAATAAACCATGATAGATTGAACTCATATGGTGCAACTATGGATATGCTGTATCTGTGATTTAGATCTTTTAGTTCTTCTAATAAAATCTTCATTGCTTTTGGCAGGGGCGTGGAATAGAGACAAATCTTTATGCACAATTCAAGTGTGATTCCCTCAAGATCGGGATGGTAATGGTTTTTTTATTTTTATTTTTAGGTGTAAATGCACTTTTGGTCCTTATATTTTGGGTCATTTCTTGATTTGGTCATTAAACTGATTTTGCTCCTAGGTCAGTCCCTAACTTTTTAAAATGATTCCTACCGTCAAATCAGTTACGGAAAAAGCTGAGGTGGCAAATGGCGTGTCCTACTTGTTAACATGGTGCTGACGTGGATATTAAAATATTATTAAAAAAATACCACGTCAGCATTCATGTCAGCGTTTTAATGACAAGTCAGCATTTTAATTAATAAAAAAATAAAAATAATTTTTGAAAAATTAAACTGAAAAAATTCAAAATCAAAAAAAAGAAAAAACTTTTTCAGATCCTCTCTTTCTCTGTGCTTGTGTCTGTATTTATTTATTTATTTATTTATTTTTTTCAGATCCTCTCTTTCTCTTGGTGCGTATTTGTGTTTGTATCTTTCTTTGTTCAAGCTTTCAATCCCTCTCTCTTAATCTCTGACATTCTCTCTCTCTAAACCCGACTCTCTAATCTCTGGGTTTTTCTAGTTTTCCATGGGGTGTTCGGTAATGGAGGTGGAGATCAGTGGTTGGGGTGGAGATCGGTGGTTGGGGTGGTCTTGGATTATGGGTTTGGTTGGAGATGGAGATGGAGATTGTTGGGTTTGGTTGGAGAGGCTTGGTTTTTCTGGGTTTCAGTGGGGGTGGGCTGTGGCCGTGGAGATTGGTGTGGGTCTTGGATTTGTGTTTACAGGTTTGGTTGTAGGTGTGGTTTTTCTGGGTTTCTGTGGGGGTGGGTGGTCGGTAGTGGAGGTGGAGATTGGTGTGGCCATGTTTGTGTTTCGGAGATGGAGTTGTCTAGGTGAGTTTGGTTTCGTGTTTGTGGTTTTTTTTTTTTTTTTTTTTTTGTGGATTTGTATATTTATTTCTTGGATTTATTGGGTTTGATTTACTAGAGGTTTATGAGTTTGGGTTTGATTTATTGGATGTTTATGGGTTTGATTTCTGAGATTTATTGGGTGGTTTATGAGTTTGATTTCTTGGATTTATTAGGTTTGATTTACTGGATGTTTATGGGTTTGATTTCTTGGATTTCTTGGGTTTGATTTGGGGAAGAACATGAAGCATGAAGTTCATGTCCTGGGGAAGAAGAAGAACAATTTTCTTCCAAAAAATAATGAAAAGCAAACCCATTTTTTAAACTGAAAAAGCTTTTTTTTTTCCCCCATTAATTTAATTAAATTAATGTTTATTTATTTTAAAAATTTCAGACCTGAATTTTTGTTTTAATTTTTTTTATTAAGGTGGCATTTCAAAAATGCTAAATAAGTTTTTTTAATAATATTTTAATATCCACGTCAGCGCCATGTTAGCAAGTAGGACACGCCGTTTTCTACCTCAGCTTTTTCCGTAACTGGGTTGACGGTAGGGGACCATTTTAAAAACAATTTTAAAAAGTCAAGGACTGATTCAGAAGAAAAATCAGTTTAGAAACCAAGTCGAGAAATGACCCAAAATGTAAGAACTAAAAGTGCATTTAGGCCTTTATTTTATTATGTCATTGTTGCTTTTTCCCGTATATCAGTTCATTTGCTTCCTTTGCTGGAATACATTTATTTATCTAATTTCTTCTGTTTTTTCTTCCTATTTTTATATACAGGTGAAACATCCAGAGGTGGCGCAGTTTCTTGGAGGGCGACTTTACGACTGTGTCTTTAAATACAATGAAGTTTTGAGTTGATGATGCCAATCTTGTCTATACTGCTATCTCTATGCACTCAAGAATTAGTCATTCCACACACTAGCATTAGGTATTTCTGTCTAGAAGAATCATATCTGTTATCTTCTAAAGTTTCTTATTTTGATAAATAAACCGAAAAACTATTTACAAGCGGCATAAATTATTTTTCTCTACACACTTCTCTCTTATCTTGTGTGTGTTTATCAGTTGGATAAAAAGTACTAGCCATTAAAGGCTCTTTGAGTGTCTTCCAGAGTTGGATGACAATTTTATTTTAATTCTGAATTAGTATTAAACTTTTAGAGAGTTTCAGCAGAAAACATTTTATTGAAGGAACATAAGGGCATACAAATAAAACTTTATCAATTTTGGAAAGGAATAAATATGGAATGAAGAAAAGTTGACATGGGAGGGGAATTAGTAGATCAGTTCTTTTTGGTAGGATATGAAGCCATTTTGTTGATACCACAAAGCCCCTCGGGTTTTCCAGTGTTTCTCTTCATCCTTATGTACCCTTTCTCCCCCCACTTTGTTCCCCATGAATTCTTCACAATGATGTAATCTGACCCCTTCAAGGAACCATAGCCAACCGCTGCTACTCCATGATCTAGCTCAGTTCCGCAATGGCCATTGAATATTCCCTGCCAAGCCAACAAAACCATGCATGACTCCCTTTTTTCTTAATTATAAAACTATGCATAATTAGGGAAAACAAGCTGTAGGAGTAGAAATGTGTACGAAGTGCGTTGATGAGAGGATATATATTAGAGTGATATTAAAATTTTTACTATTTAAATTATATAAATAGATGTATCAGCATTAAAAAAAAAGTAATTTAGATATTAATTTATTACGTTATTGAATTGGAGTTAATCACATTCATTTTCACCGTTTTAACATTTTCCTATATATTATATCGCATTAATTACCCCACTATAAAATTGAAAGTCTCGATCAGAGGCGTCAATAGCTACGCTCAGAGGTTGATGAGCCAATGCCTTCAAAAGACTTTGTTCATCATTTTGTGGCACATCTTGATAACCACTAATTTTCACCATCTCCATTTCTTCCTGGAGACAAATAAACAAGTGTAATTAATAATTCTATTATAAAATTTTGTTGACAACTGAATTTGGTATAGAGCATATTATGCGAATGTAATTTACCTTTTGCTCTTCACAAGTTCCTTCCTCCATTAAATATGGATAGTCTTCCTCCTTATGCAGTCCACCACTGGAGACAATGAATTCAAATGCATAATCCATCAGACCCCCATTGCAGCCATTATTGAAAGTTCTATCACAATCAATCAGCTCTTGCTCAGACAATGAAGTTAAATTTCCAGTGACTATCTGGTTTATGCCCTCAACAGCAGCGACAGTAGAAAATGCCCAACAACTACCTGCATGCTCATTGTATCATCATCTATACTCACCATATGGTCAACAAGAAAAAAAAACACTAGCTATGGATACATGCATGGACACGTATGCATGTAACATGCACATTAACATACACATTAAAAAAGAAAGATGTCTCATGTATCATATATATATATATATATATATATGGATCATCTCTCTTACGATGTGTGAATCTCACATAACTGTGAGGCCACACGCTAAGAAAGAAGATGCTTATATCCGATACATGAAAAACATATTACAAAGAGAGACAGAGAGTTACATACCACATGAACCTTGGTTCTTGACTGGAGTAACAGCTCCTTTCTTTCTCCAATCCACAGAATTGGGCAAATCTACCACATCTCTATAACTAAAATCTCTGGAGGACCCTCCACTTCTGGGCAAAGCAGGTTTCAATCCTAAATACTTATTCTTAAACTCCTCATGGCTCATGTCTGCAAACTCATTCAACCCAAGCCAGTAGCTACTAATCTCCTTATTTCTCTCATCAATGTGCTTCAAGTTGTCTTTGAATATCTCAAACCTATGCAACTTCTCTTCAATGCTCCTGTAAGTTTTGCCATGTTTTGACACCCATGATTCAAACAGCTCTAAGATTTTATCCAAGCAAGTCAAGTGCTCCGGTGAATAACCCACAATCGAAAAATCGTGAGCTAGGGCAAAACATGCAAAGAGAGACACAGAAAAGGCTAGAAGGGAGATCTTAGAATATGAAGAGAGAGCCATTGGTGCTTAAGAATTCAAAGGTAAGAGGAATAGAAGAGTGAATATGAGGAAGGAGATGTGTAAGTTATATATAGTCATGATTTCATGGTTTGCTTTCAATTGAAGCAGTAAATTATATTTGTTTTATCTAGCATACGGAGTCTTTACGGTTGGTTCTTTTGGCAGGCTTTTGTTCCAAGCATATTTGGTATGCATAGACAGGCATAGAAAAAAGCCTATATAATTTAGTAAAACTTATGTACAATTAGTTGGGTGTTGTACTCTACGTTTCCAATTCAATTAAACTACAACCAATGAATTACACAGTTAAATGTAATTCTCCTTAAATAAGGTAACACTATTTTGGTATATTTGGTCAACACAATTATGTATTTGAATTCAATGGGAAACCCACCTATATTACCTAAGAATTGTATCTAAATTTTACCCTTATACTTTTTATAAAAACAAGTGAATTGCAATATGTTTTCTTGTTTAATGTCTCTGAACAAAGCAATCTTCCCATTTTAAAACACTAAGACCATATGTGTGATTAAAGTTGGAAGCCATACTTTCACCTCCAAATGAGCATGGTAAGCTTGTGTGGTTGGAGGTCTACAAACACTTTCCTAATAATTTTTGAGTGATGTGAGCGATACTAATAAAATTGCTAGTAACTTTAACATTTTTTATAATTGTTTTACCCCGTGTGTAGAAAAGTTTGTGGCATTTTTGATATATAGGGAACTTTGATTGCGCTACCTCCAGTATTCTGGATATTGATACATGAAATGCATTGTCATAACTCATAACTAATTTGCTTGTCCTTGTATCCGCCATTAAAGTCTACAAAAAAGCTACTGTTCGACCCAGGCTTGCTTCAGTTACCATATGTAGTTCAATATGCTGTGTTCATTGTTCAATTTCTTTTCCCTCACTTTGCCCATGCCTTTGAGACTAATTAAAAAAGATGCATTCACTTAAATAATATTTAATGTCAAACAAAGCAAAGATCCTTTTTATTAGCTTGCTAATTCCTATGTTGCTGACATGGTGCAGTAGGAGGAATCCTCTCCGGCTATAGCAAAGCTTATATATGTGATCATTTTTGCAAAATACATCAATAAAAGTTTTTGTTGCTTTATTTTGAGAGGGGGGGGGGGGGGGGGGCGGCGAAGAAAAGTCTATCAATTTCTTCACCTTAATATGGCAAGGTGTCAGACAATAGTATTCATTGTGTATACGATCGTATTGATTTCCATGAATTTCTAGTGCTTTTAGTTTTCCATCTCACAGTGCTACCTTAAAATCAAATCTCGAGCATGCCACAATCAGCATGTAACCTTCGGTTTGACAAGACAAAGCCTCAAAATGATATAAGTAATTGATCAAAAAGGTTTTACATGTGAAGCTTGTCAAATCCTAAACCAACACTCGAGTAAACTTGTCATTGTAATTTTATAAAACAAAAGTCAAAGCAAACACTGGAAACCTGAATTGTTAGACTACTGATTTTGAATTAATCGTAAATGAAAACAACAGGTATACTCTGATTTCATGATAATCTGTTTAAAATTAACATAGAGGAGAGGATGCGAAGGATGTGAGCCTTTGCACTGGGAAAATTTGAGCAGAGCTGGCTATCTTTGCTTCCCAAAATGATGTAGATATATAGAAGCTGTTACTAACCTGGAAGCACAAGGAGAAATAAAGTAAAAAAAACTATCAAGATTTCAATGGTTATTATTTTTAAAACAAGTATATGATGTCATTATTCATCAATCCTAACATTATATAAATGCATTTCAGAACAACAGAAGAAATGACCAAGTTGTTCATAATCTAATTAAAGACTGTAAGAAGATGAACCCTGTAAACAGACGTTACTTACGCCTGTGCCAAGGATGAAGGAAAGTGAAAGATGAAAGTTAAAGAAGATGAAAGAAATAACTCCTAAGAAAAGCATTGCCACTGAAGTAGAGAATACAGCTGCACAACATGGGGGAGCTAATAAAAATGGGAACTTAAATCACAAGTGCAGAAAATGCTTGCATTTAACATATACTTCTCTTGAGTAATGCAATTATAAAGAACAATTTAACTGCAAAAAGTGCTGGATAGTGGACATAATTTTTTTTTATTGATAAAATGAGTGCTACCGATGTTGATAGGGGGTATACAACAGGCAGACAAAATTAAACATGGAAAGTATAACGACCAAGTTAATCAGGAAAAAAAAGCAAAAGAAAATACACCCGAAGCATTTATCCGCTTAAACAAAGTTTTGAGGAATAATGGACCCTTTAAAAGAGTGGACATTCATTGAGGCTCAACTTGCGGGCTAAGAATACGAAGACCAAGAAGTAGTTTAGCAAGAACTGTAAGTGTTGAATTTGCAATAATAATGTTAATCTAAGATCAATAAAGCCAATTGCTTTGACCAAAGCCTTCACCAAGAACAAAAACAACCCAAAATAACCCAGAAGGCCAGAATTAGGTTCCAATAGAGCATGAATACAAACATTGATTTCTAAGTGCCAGAAAAGGCCATGGGTAAATTTTTACATTCCAGTATATTCACAAATTCTACCATCAATGAAGGATGGCAGATGCATTTTCCCCTTTCTGAGCCTAACAATCACTGGCAATTGTAAAAGAAATCACACTATGGTATGCCAAGGAATGGTTCCACTTCCCAGACATTATATAAATTCACGTAAATGCCTTTTTGTTGATGTCTCACACGATTCAAAGTCATATTTCCATGTCTTACCTTCACAATATTGTCAGCATACTTCATTACCATAGTCACCAAAACTCCGCTGCACATGAAACAATTTAAGCTGTGTGTATTACAGGAGAGTAGGAAAGGTGACAAAGACAAATGTAGAAAATTTTTTAAGGAAAAAGACATTTTGCACATATTTTAGTGTCATATAAATATTACATACTTGAGATGGTGTGTATGTGTGTGTGCACGCACTCGAGAGAGAGAGAGAGAGAGAGAGAGAGAGAGAGAGAGAGAGCAATCAGTTGTTCTATAGGATGAAACCCTAATCATGACAGAGAAACAAGTTGCTAAGGAAGTAAGAATAACAAAAGAGAACATTGTTATGTACATATAGGAGGTCCATGTAACATATTTGGTATTTTATTTCTATTTTATCTCTGTAAAATTCATTTATGGTTCTCGAGGGTCTCTTTTTCATTATAGACTGCAAAAAATCATAAGCAAGTTAATTAACGGAATGGTTTTCTAGATCACTCTAATGAGAGTTTTCACTTTGTTAACTTGATGAATCACTAAATAATTTCAGTCAGTCTGTGTTACAAAATCCAACAATTAACCAAATTCAACCCAATCATTGATTATGTTGGGTTAGGATTCAAACACTAAATGACACACATGAACTGTAGTTCTGAAGAACTAGACTGCAAATTGTGTACTTAAAAATTCACTTCAGTGTACACCCCTTTTAAACCACTTAAGAGTGCCATGACTTGCAAAAAAATCAGCTCCCGAAGAATCTTAAGCTATAAAATTCTCTGGTTTTTATATTTTCTTCATTGCTATATTAAGAGTGTTTAAATTTTGGATAACTCACAATGGCCATCACTGATGTCACAAAAGCTACGAGAAAATAAACACGTTGCTTTTTGAATGAAAAAAGAAACTAAACACGTTAGCTTCTGAATGAAAATCTCGAAACCACGAAGGGTTCCTTGAATCCACAAGGTGATAGGATTCTAGAATCTACTAGAGAGAAATAAGCAAAGTCTGTATTTTTAAAAATTTGAAAATTGAATTGTCCTGAAGACTACAATATGTTTAAATAGTAAAAGAAACCCTAGAGCAGCTAAGGCAATGCCTAGAAACCTTTATTTGTGCTAATCATGTAATTAGGTTGCAAAATAGTGATTTTTGTAAAAAATAGCAAAATTGAAATAATTGCGGAAATTAAAAATATTGTCTCTAAGAGACGTTCTAAAATAAATGGGACCTTATTCTGACTTTTAAATTAAAAGTTATTAAGGAAAAATAAATATTATTATAAATAGCAAATACACTATTTTTGGGGCCTTAACGAAGGAATTTGCTTAAATTTAGGCAATGCTCAAGGCTTGAGTCTGGATCAGAATGCCGTTTTCCTTCAACCTGCCAAATTTCACGCAATTTTAACACTGTTGCCGTGATGGCTTCTACTGGCATTTCTTTGATCTTATGTTGTGACTTTTGGCACCCCTATTGCTCCTGGACTGGAAGGAATGTGTCGTCTGTTCTACATTAATCCCCTAACCTTGAATAGGGGTTTGAAGAACACGATCAGAACTGCCAAAACAATGTCATTTTCTAAGGCACAGGCAATTAAATAAGTTGAAAGTAGACAAAAATTGAATTAAAAAAAAAAAAAAAGATTACACAAACAATATAGTCAGGAACGATCTTCCACTAATTCCTGCGTCTCAATTACATAGCTACATACACCAAGATATTATCACTTCATAAAAGTGAAAGTTTAGTAAATAATATTTTCATTCATTAGTAGACTACATCTTGTTCTGAACCATAGATGTGAAGCAAACGTCCATCAGTATTCAGTATGGACATACATCATACATGTGAGAATACCAATGGTATCGCAAAGCTCAAAAGACAAGTAACGAAGTCCGAAACAATCCATAAATAAAAAGTGTGATCTCACTTTGATCTTAGCTGAGCTGTGGTGCACGCAACACAAAGTAGAATGAAAGCTGCCCATTGAATCTTGCTTAACCTGAAAGAAAATATAATTGGAAAGCAATGCACAATAAAAGTCCTATTTGGTTTTGCTTATCTTCTTAATTTGTTTGAATTAGCCTTTTTCCTTAATCAAACTGAAGATAAGAGTTGATTTTACTCTCCATCTTCAGACACACAGCCCAAGAGCAGCTGAATTAGTACATATGTTTATGCTTATGAATGATTTTCACATTCCCAATATGGACTTATAAACTAGACATATAAAATGAGGAACCAATTTTGTTTGATCTCTTTCTCTTATTTGTGCCAAAATTCTTAATATTAAATCAAATGTATCATTAATTTATTATGACTCTTCCATCTTCATAGCATTTGTTAAGGGTCTTTTGCAAATATTTTCCATGATGAAATGAAAGAATCCAATGTAAATGATTGCAAGGACTTACTTCTTGAGTATAATTCTGACTCCCAAAAATAAAAACATGATTACCACAACCTTTAGAAAATATTTGCATCGGTCAAGTAATGCAGGAATGGGGTATACAATAACTTCATCCCATGTTGTACTCAACCTAGTTCACAGGCTGAACAAGATTCAATAATAAAGAGGTATGCTTGGAATAAGAATTTGAAGTTAAAATAAAAACACAGTTACATAACTGGGATCAAGCATGTGCATTTCATCTTAGATATGGCGAAATTTAATGAGTGCATGCTATGTATTACACTCTCCTTTCACATAAGAGTGAGCCCTACTTGTGTGTCCTGTAAATGAGACCCACTATTATATAAAGTATACTATGTAGATGAGACCCACTATTATGTGAAGTACACTATGTACAAAATAATTTTCTCCTGTATATGATAATGTCAACTTAATGAGAGCATTAAATCACAAGTTTTATGAAACTTAGCATAAAAACAAACAAGGAAAACCTGTAATCTTTAGCAACACCTTCACTTCTCCATATGCTTACCAAGGCTAAAAGTGATAACCCACATTTCAAAATCTCCACCTAATTCAATAAAAGAGGAAATATATCAATGCCCCTTTCTTGATTACCTAAAAAATTGACATATATCTATCAAAAAATTGACATATATCTATTCATTTGATTGGTAAGATTTGAACGAAAGACCTACCAATATAAAAATTACATATAATCTACTCATGAAACATTAATTGGTAATAAAAAATCAATTTTTTTTAAAATTTTATTATGCTTACCATGAAAGTTGTAGTGTTAATGATGATGTGATTAACAAGAGAAGAATTTTTATAACAAGAGAATGAATGATGATGATTCCAGTTTATGTTCTATCAATAAAAACTTTTCATATATTCTTTTTTATCTTCTTATAAAATAAATAATTTTTTAAATTAGAAAAAAATGTATAGAGAGTTGTGATTAGTAGAACAAAAAGTGGAATACAAAAAATTGAGCAAAAGATTTCTACTCATGATTGTTCAAAGGTAGGATCATAGTATTCCAAAGGGAAAATTATTAGGTATTCTCTAAGTATGATGATGCAATGCTTCATCATCTCACATTGTTTTTTACTATTTAGTTAAGATATAAAGTTTGAGTGATATTTATTTCATTTAACAATTAGAGACAATTAAAGATGTGAGTTTAGTTAGCTCAATTAGTAATTTTTTTTTGTTATCGAATGAAAAAAATGACTTTCAAATATTGTCTATATTCAAAATTAACGTGATGACAAGAGCAAGTATATGTTATATGTTAAAATTTTTTTTTTTTTTGAGAACTGGTCAGAAATATGTTAAAATTCTCTTATATCTAAAAAAGAGCTATTTTTATTAGGAGGGGCTATTTGGATTGGGCTGTTCCTTTGCTTTGGATGCTTTAGAATTCGGCCCACATGTAGTGTCGGCCTCTTAAGTCTGCTCCATATCATCTCTCTCTCTCTCTCTCTCTCTCTCTCTCGTGGCCCATGCTTGTATATCATATCATATTATATCATATCATATTATATTATATATAATAAAAGTTGGGCTTACACGCCGTGGTTGCGCCAAGTGGCGGCACCAAATTGCAGAAATTTTCTTAAATTTTTAGATTTTAAGAAAAAACATATATAAGTTTTCTTCAACTATAATTTCTAAGTGGATATAATTTTTCTTCAACTATAATTTCTAAGTGAATAAAAATTTTAATTTGATTAAAAGAAGGAAGGATAAAGTTGTATTCATCAATTAACATTGCTTCACAGGATGATATTCTAGTTAATTAATATTGCTTCACGTGGTGCTAAAAATTGTGCTTAATTTGTTCTTTTCTTTGGTTTATTTTGTCTAAGGTTGCAACGTAGTGTTTAGAATTTTAAAACAAATTGGATGAATCTTTTTTTTTTTTTAGAAGGAAATTGGACGAATCTTAATCATGTGAATAGTACCATCATGTAATCAAATTTCACATGGCATCAAGTGACAAGCACATGTTATTGTGTTGGCTTAGGAGTGGGTGTTAGAGCAACGTAGTGTTTAGAAATTATTTTATAAAATTCTATACAATTAATATTAGCTTTAATTTAGACTTTTTGTTCATATAGAATTCTTCAATGTGGAGTGTGTGTATATATATATATATATATATATATCAAATAATTCGTAATTAACACCCATCATACGGTTCTTTTATGCTATTCTTCTCTTCTTCTACCTATAATCTCTATTATTCTCTTCTTTGACCTACAAACTTACCAGTATGTATTTGTTGACTCTACTTTTTTTTTTCCCCAGCAAATTGAATATATTTTGTGTATTTGTTTAAGTTGATTTCCTTAAGTTTAATCCAATTTAGAAAATTGTTACGGATTGTTAATTGATTTTTTTTTTATAATGTTAGTTTGATTGTTTAGAAATTATATAAGAAATTGAGCTTTCATGTCTAATTAACTAAGAAATTAATTTTTGAGTCCAAACATAATAAAACAAGAAAATATATAGTCAATATTTTCTTTTTTTCCTTTTCTTCTTCTTGGCAAATAGAGCTAATATTTAGGCTTTTCTAGCCTTTTCTTTTCCTTTTCGTGTTTTGTGGGTATAGATGTTATACGTTTTTTAATTGTTTATATTTATATTTTGTTTTTTAATATAATTTTTTTAAAACCTTGAGAAGCAACTATTTTTTTTTAAAAAAAGAGTCCTAATATATGTAGGACTTGGCCGAATATTAAACCACCAACACCAAGAGAAGCAACTATTTTTTTTTTTAAAAGAGTCCTAATATATGTAGGACTTGGCTGAATATTAAACCTTCAACACCAAAATATATTATATATATATATATATATATATATATAAAATTTTTGAATCCATATTGTACATATATTGGAATATGATATATAATGATATAATTTATCCAAAATATAAACCCGAATATGGTGATTTTTTTATATTGAGTTTTTTTTTTTTATTTTGGGAGAAGGACTGTTCTTGACTAATATGGTTGTATGATATGCCAATTGCAAGCATTCCCCAAATTTTTAGTGTTTTCATTTTTTTAGATTTAAAAAAAAAATAGATATAATTTTTTTGGTCTTATCTTCTTCTCCTATAATTTCTAAGTTGATAAAAAACTTAATTTGATTGCAATCCAAATTCTTCATCTATTTTTTTTATACATAAATTATACTACACATCCATAACACAACAACGTTATTAGTGTTTTTTAGATTTTCAAAAAAAAAAAAAACATAAATTATATCGTGAATAAAAAAAAAATTACATTGTATATATACGTTAAAATCAACTTAAAATTTTAGCATTATTAGTTCATATTTTTTATATTTTCAAAAAAAAAAAAAGATATAATATTTTGTTCTTATCTTCTTTTCTTATAATTCATACTTCCACAAATTAGACTGGTATTAGACTTTTTGTTCGTATCAAATTCTTCAATGTAGAATGTGTATATATATTGAATAATTCATAACAAATACCTACTATATGATTTTTTCCTTCTTCTCTTCTTCTACCTACAACCTTATAGGTTTGTATTTGTTTACACTAATTTTTTATATATTAGTTTACTCTAATTTTTGTCATCAAATTGAATAGGTTTTTTGTATTTTTTGTATTTTGTTTAACCTAATTTTATTAAGTTTTATTTGATTCATATGGTTATGGTTTAAGAATCAATTATTAATAAATTTGATGATAAATTTTTCTATCTATTTTATTATTTAATTTTACTTAAATTTGAAAATGTTTTCCTATTTTATTTGGATTATACATGATTCTTGATTGCGCCATGTGGCTTCACCAAATTGCAGAAATTTTATTAAATTTTTAGATTTTTAAAGAATTAAAAAGGAATAGTATACTACTAGGACTCTAATTCATTCTTATCATTAAATAAAATTAGATTAAAATTATTTTTTTATTTGTTAGGATATATTTCTTAAATTAAGGGATATTATTTAACATACAAAGAATTAATTTATATAATATCTATCATCTAATTAACATTATTTTTTTATTTGTTAGGATATATTTCTTAAATTATGAGATAATATTTAACATACAAAAATTTAATTTAGATAATATTTATCATTTAAATTTTCAAAATTTTAATATTATTAAATTAATATTATTTCATCAGTATATCAAGCTATAAAACTTGATTATTAAGGGATAAGCATAATCCAAAATTTTCAAGAGATGATTATTATAAATCTATTCCAAGAAATAGTATATATCTCTAATAATTTGATAATCTCTATCTATTCCAAAAAACAGTATATATCTCCATTAATTTGATAATTTCTACGTTGATGACATTTAATATATATATATATATATCAAAATTCCTTATATGTTACGTTATGTTGAATCAACTTTTTTTTTTTTTTTTCTATTCATATGATCTTTTTTTAATTCCAATTTTTATGGGATAAAAACAAACACATTGATTATATATCTTTAATTTCAATAAGATTTAAATGAATTATATTTCAAATGGAACTCTACCAATATATATAACTCTATATATCTTTTTTGGAGTGAAACTTATTTTAATATATGAATGCCTAAATCCCATGACAATGCAAGTATGCATTCTTTTATTATTATTATTATTATTATTATTATTATTTTCTTTAGTGTTATTATTGGTTTTTTTGTCTTCATGTGATTTTAATTAATGAATTCAAAACATTCGAAAACATTTTCAAGTTTCTAAAGGTTCCTTTGTTTATGTATTTTGTTTTTATTAAATTGATTAGGTTTTGTGTATTAGTTTCCTTTTGTTTAAATTAATTTTCTTAGCTTTGATCTAATTTATATGCTTAGGGTTAGGGTCTTAGAATTAATGATTAAATATGGTTAGAATTAATAGATTAATTTTAACAATTTTCTTATTTGATTTTTATGTTACATCAAATTATCAAGATGTTCTACTCGTGTATTCTTGAATTATCAACTTTAATTTTAATTTATAATATTATCAAGATTATATTAATTTTAGATTTATCAATTGTTTAGTACGTTTTTTAAAATAATTATCAATTTAAAATTCAATTTGGAATTATCAATTTAATTTAGTTTTAGGAAGAAATCTTACCCCTTATTTTAGTGAAATAATTATTTACACTTGATAATTTTTTCTTTTATCTATATTGAATTTATTAAAATATATAATTATTTATATATTTATTTTATAAGCTTTTTCATAAAACCGTGCAACGCACGGGCCTATAACTAGTTATATATAATAAAAGTTGAGTTTAGACACCGTGGTTGCGCCAAGTGGCGGCACCAAATTGCAGAAATTTTCTTAAATTTTTAGAATTTAAGAAAATATAATAAAAGTTGGGCTTAGACACCGTGGTTGCGCCAAGTGGTGACACCAAATTGCAGAAATTTTCTTAAATTTTTAGATTTTAAGAAAAAATATATATAAGTTTTTTTCAACAATAATTTCTAAGTGGATATAATTTTTCTTCAACTATAATTTCTAAGTGAATAAAAATCTTAATTTGATTAAAGTTGAATTACACTTGCGGTATTTCTATGTGGATAAATACCAAAATCATAACAATTAAAAGCCATACATGAAGTGGTTAAGTACTTCACGTGGTGTTAAACCAAATCAAAACTTAATTAATAGTTGGCATATCCAAAACTTAATAATAGTTTAATTAGCTTTGGACTTTTTGTTCATATAAAATTCTTCAATGTGGAGTGTCTATCTAAATCAAATACTACTTTCTTTCATTACTTGATTCGTCATATTTATCCAAAAAATATGTATATATCTATTCTTAAAATCTAAAAATTTATTAAAATTTATGCATTTGGTATTAATTATGAATTATTTAATATATATATATATACACACACACTCCACATCGAAAAAATTTATATGAACAAAAAGTCTAAAACTAATTAAACTATTATTAAGTTTTGGATATGCCAACTATTAATTAAGTTTTGATTTGGTTTAACACCATGTGAAGTACATAACCACTTAATGCATGGCTTTTAATTGTTATGATTTAAATCAAGAAACTTGAGGATAAATTGGAAAAGGTATGGGAAAGACATTGTTCACTTGAACTGAACATGGTTATTATTAACTCTTTGGCTTCCCATTTTAGGATTCAGCAAAGGAGTGTGAAGACTCGAAAAATTTGATTCCAGAACTTGAGAAAAATATTCCAAAACTGCAAAAGCTGTTGCTGGACAAAGAGAAAGTCTTAGAGGAAATTAAAGAGAATTCTAAAGGTGATTTAATTTTTTTTCCTTTAATTTTATTATTATTATTATTTATCTTTTTGGTTATGAACAATAGGAATATGTTAGTTGTCGTGTTGCAAATCACACTTAAAAGAATAATGTGCAGAAGTAAAAAAAGAGAGATAAATAATGAAAGCAAATCACTTTTTTTTTTTTTTTTGGTGGATCAATTTTCATCTTATGTCATATTTTTCCTAATAATAAAGTAAAAAAAAAAAGTATTTGAGTTTCACCTAAATTATTTCTCTTTGTTCATATCATCTTCTTCAGAATGTAAAATTCACACTATATACACACACAATTTTTTGGCGTTTCATTATTTCTACTACATACTTTACAATTATTTGCTATATTCTTCTTTTTTCTTCTTTGCCCTACCTACAACTTTGCAGGTAATTTTTGTTTCTTTCATCAAATTGAATTGATTTTGTGTATTTTTTGCCTTTTTATTATATATAATATGATTTTTATCAACAAGTTTTATAGATAGGCTGAAATTCTATATTTGATCACACCTTTTAGTGTTTTTTTTAGAAGTCAATACAGCAAGAAATATATTTGTATTTTTTAATTTCTTATTACATGATTATTTGTTGTTGACATCAATATTTTATACTGGATTTAATTTGTTGTGGCTTTTGTTTGGTGCTTTATTCCATGTAATCTAAATTCTTTAATTAAAAGAAAAATTTGTTGTCAAACATGAAATTGGATACGAGAGAATCCATATGTCCAAATTTCTTTGTAAGTCTATTTTTACTTAACTCTTTTTTTTTTTTAAGTTAAAAAATTTGGATATTTTTTCATTATTCAATTGAGGTTTTGGCTTAATTTTGTTTTCAACCGGTCCAATTATTGAATTCATTATTTTTTCAAGTGTAATATTAATATCTGTGTTTTTTTTTATGAGAAAAAAAAATATATATGTGTTCTTTAAGGCTAAAACACAATACAATTACAAACATTACTTTAAGTTAGGGTGTTATATTTATTTATTAGTAATTTAGAATGTTACATATGGATACATATGCTGATTTAGGGTTCATATAATTTATAACCATTTGAATGAAATCAACACTAAAACAAATGATTAAATATCCAAATAAGAAATAAAAATTAAATTCCTTTTGGGTGTACAAGTACAATTTATTTTTTAATCTTAAATTCTGAATTAATTCTTTTTTCATTTTATTTGTTATTAAATTTAATTATATTATCAAAATATTTTTAATTAAGCCGTGCATCGCACGGCATAATACTAGTATATATATATATATATATATATTAAAAACCGAAGCCTCTGAAACTCTCACAATTTTCCACATAATCATTTTAATTTATAATTTTTTTTAATTTTTAAAACTAAATAGTGAGAGAGTCCTAACAGGAGTCTTGCTCTCTCTTTTTTCCTCATCATTTTAATTTATAAAAAAAATTTTATTTGTTAAACTAAATAGCGAGAGAGTCCTAATAGGAGTCTCTCTCTTTTTTTCTTAATCCTAATAGGAGTCTTTTTTTTTTTTTCACGTGAGTCTTTTTTTTTTTAACCTAAAGTGAACCCTTAAAAAAAAAAAAAATCTAACGTGAGGTCTAATTTAAAAAAAAAAATTTATTTTTTTAATCCTAATTCTAACATAAGTCTTTCAAAAAATTAAAATTTTAAGTTTTATATTATATATAGATATTATTATCTATATATATATATATATATATAAAACCGAAGCCTCTGAAGCTCACACAATTTTTCACAACATCATTTTAATTTATAATTTTTTTAATTTTTAAAACTAAATAGTGAGAGAGTCCTAATAGGAGTCTCTTTCCCTCTTTTTTCCTTATCATTTTAATTTATAAAAAATTTTAATTTGTTAAACTAAATAGTGAGAGAGTCCTAATATGAGTCTCTCTCTTTTTTTCTTAATCCTAATAGGAGTCCTTTTTTTTTTTTTCACGTGAGTCTTTTTTTTTTTAACCTAAAGTGAGCCCTTAAAAAAAAAAAAAAAACTAACGTGAGGTCTAATTTAAAAAAAAAAAATTTATTTTTTAATCCTAATTCTAATGTAAGTCTTTCAAAAAGTTAAAATTTTCAGTTTTATATTATATATAGATAATAACAATAATGTGGCAAGTTCTAAGAATACGAGAATGCAATTTGTAGATCTACTATCAAGATAACATAGATTAGATTAGTAGTGGATAGTAGACATAATTGCAGTTGAATATTATGTAAAGTTATCACCATAAAAATAGCCCACGTCGAAATGTGTTATGTGAAACCAATGATATGAAAGAAAAAGAATTTTTCTAAATCATTATATTGAAGAAATTAGTTATTTTCATTCATTTTCAAATTATACATTTTTAAAATTTAAGTCATATACCTTTAAGTAAAATAAGTACTTTTAATTTTTATTTAACTATCTCGTGCATTGCACGGGTTAGCGACTAATATTACATATAAAACGAAGTATCTCCCACTAACTGATTTTAACAACTTTCTTTCACTCACCAAGAAACCAATACTCTCCTATAGTTTCTCTGCTCCAAGAAACACACAAAGAAAACCCAACCCAGCCCAGGTTCAACCATGGGAAACCTTGGGCTTCCACTTCCCAATGGAGATCCTTTCCTCGATGATGAAAACGATGACTTTGGACTTGGCTTTGAAGACCTAGGCATGGACAACGAGGAATATTATTATGAATATCAGAGACGATGGAGGCTACTATTCTATTTCTATCTCATCAGTCATCACTGTGTGCCTGATCAGCTTCCTCGCTGTTATCATCATCTTCTTCTTCTTCATTTACCCCGACATTATATTTCCATTTTCATCGGTGGTACGTACGTTACGTGCTTATATAATAATAATACTCTATGTTTTGATCACAATCAGTACTTCTTATCTTTAATTTTGTTGTTGTTTCATAAAATATTAGCGATCGAATCAGGATGATGTGTATTACCATCCACGACGTTTTGCTTTGAAGTACAAGGACGTGGAGAGAGAGTTCAAGGTGTATACGTACCCTGCAGATGAAGTCCTCAACAAGTGCTATCCTTGGGAATTGGGATTACAAAAGTTACAGGAGTGTGGAGGAAATAACGAATGGGACTGAATGCGAAGGCGACTTCTTCTTCTTCTTAAAGAATATCAAGCAAAGTTGCTTCTTCACCACTGGTGCTCTCAATGCTCACCTCTTCTTTGTTATGCCCATCTCTTTTATTTCAAATAACAAAATGTCTTCTTTGCGCAAATCTTGCTCCATGCATCTGCATCTGCATCTGCATCTGCATCTGCATCAGCATCAGCGAACAGCCCAATACGCAATAAGGGAACACAGCTACTTCAACAACGTAATGTATTCGAATCAAACACGAGGCAATAAACACTTTTATGTTACTGCTTCCAGCGATGATGATGCAATACGAGTTGCTTGTAAATCTAAAATTGCATCCAATGAAATCTTACTATTATCCATGCAAACTTTTCTTTATTTCACATAACATGTTTCGTACGTGGTGCATGATTCATGTATAATTTGTATATTACAGGACATCTTATGAAGCCAAACTCATCTTTATAACTAAAAAGAATGCAATGCTTTGTGTATGCTCTGGTCGATCCCGAATTACCACTGCTTGTATAACTAAATCAATCTTGGATGGATGCATACCAGGTATACCTTCATTTTCTACCAATTTTGGTTTTTATACTGTGTTAACGTGTATAGTGTTGTGGGCTTTAGGCTCAACTAGTTTACCTGTAAAGCACACTAGATTACTTGTACAGCACTCCTACTTGTACTACATTCATATGCCTCCTATATAAAGGCACATTCATGTATATTCTTTTATTGAGAAATACAATACAATTATTCAGAATTATAACATGGTATCAGAGCCACTGCTCTGATCCTTTCTTAGCAGTCTTGTCTTTATTGGTGTTATTCCATTCCCAACATTGCTTCCGCCGTCACAGTAGCTGTCGCAACCTTTCACTGTTGAACCTCCAACATCATCCAGCCGTCGTCCTTGGGTTCCAAACCTGCAGGTGCTGCCATTGAAGCTAATTGATAAAGCTCTCCTAAAAGACATGAAAGATAAGTGGAGAATTCATTAAACTAAAGATAAGAGATCATCAAAGGAAAGTGAGATTTCGTTTCAATCAAGGAAAGATAAATGAAATTCCGATGTGCATTAAGAGCCTAAAATTCATCATGCCAAGAGAAATACAAGGTTCATCCAAAAGAGAGTTCATCGAAAAGGGAAAAGATTCATCAAGCATAGAAATGTGCAAGTGCATCGAGGCAAGAAAGATGTATAGAGAGTGTATCAACATGACTTAAGCTGAGAAAAAAAAGGGAGGCAAAAGATCCCTAAAAATTACATTCAATCAAGAGATGAAAAACAGCAAAAAAAAAAAAAAAAAGCGCTAGACTGAAAACCCAAAAGGGCGGTCTAGGAAAAAATTAGGCAAAAAAAAAAAAAAAAAAAAAGAAAAAAAGAAAAAGAAAGAGAAGAAAAGAAAAGAAAAGAAAAAAGCTCGCTAGGCTGAAAACCCAAAAGGGCGGTCTAGGCAAAAGTTAGGGCAAAAAAAAAAAAGAAAAGAAGCCCGCTAGGCTGAAAACCCAAAAGGGCAGTCTAGGCAAAAGTTAGGGCAAAAAAAAAAAAAAAAAGAAAAGAAAAGAAAAGAAGCCTGCTAGGCTGAAAACCCAAAAGGGCGGTCTAGGCAAAAGTTAGGGCCAAAGAAAAGAAGAAGAAGAAGAAGAAGAAGAAGAAGAAGAAGAAAAGAAAAAATTGGAAAATACAACCAAATTGAAAACTTGAAGATGCAACCTAAAAAGAGAATAATGAGCATAAAAATGATTGTTGATACAAGTGACCAATGAAGACTAGTGAGAAGATGACAAAGAAGAAATAGAAAAACTCCTCCAATACTTGATTTTTGAGTAATGCATACTTGGGGGAAACATCATAGGGAATTTTGAGCCTTTTATATCTTTCATTTCATAACCCAAACCCGGCCTACATTACAACCCATGAGTAAAGACCTCTTTGAAGTCTTGCTAATTGTAGGCATATCTTAAACTCTAATAATATCTTCTCTTAAATTAAAAAGGAAAATGCTTAAAATTGTCAAAGCCCATAGGATGATATGTCCGATGACAAAATTTCTCAAATTCTCAAAATCTCAAAATGACTCAAAAGAACTTCCAAACCTGGAGCACTCTCCTTGTTTGCACCCAACAATGTGATTGATAAATATTATCACATTTCATTTCTTGATTGCCTTTGGAGACTTAATCTGATGATGTTCAAAAGAATGAAGCAAATTTGATTACATGAATTTAATGATCTTGATCCTTCCCAATCAAAGAGATTTGTTTGATTCTTAAACACTTTGATTTGCCAAAATGGTTGTTCAAAGGATCACCTCTTGTTCAAAAAAAAAAAAAAATCATTCTTTTTCAAAATCCAGTTCTTTCTTGAACTACGTCTTGACCTGATCCTCTATAAGAGAGGTACGTAGGCAGCCTTGCAGAGGCCCGGTCTCAATCACCCAAACAACCTTGGAGAACAAAATCAAAATAATGTGACAAAATTGTTTGGGTGCATGTTAGGTTGAGCCCATTTGTGTTGCACCAAGCATGCTTAACTTGGGGCATTGGCCTATTTATATCGTATGCGAATATGTCCTTCTTGCATGAAAGCATGTTTTCATTTGAGGCATTAATCCATTTTTTGCAAGCATGTCCACACTAATGGTAATGACCAAAAATGTTTTCATGATAATTGGTTTCTAACAAGCTAGAGAAAGAAAGCCTTTTTGCAGGAACCAAGGATGGTGGACCATGATCCTCTTTCATGTTTCACAATGGTCACAACATCAAATGAATTCAACTTCAATCTAAGCACGGAATATGCCCCAAACTAGGGGCATTGGGTAAGTACTTCCAATTCATTTCAATGAATAAATCTGTTGCTAATTGAAATTTTCTTTTTGCAGGAATTAAGCAAGGACTTGTCTAGCAATCCAGATCAACTCCCAGCCAAAGTTATTCTCATTCAAAGGATAGGTTTTTCCAAAAAAAAAAAAAAAAACATCATCACTTTTACTCCATCTTTTCTTCATATTCTTCAAATCTTCAAATCTCAAAAAAGAAAAAAAAAAGATAAAGATAAAATTTTCAAAAAAAAAAAAAGATTTTCAATTTTTTTTAAAAAATAAATGAATAAATAAATAAAAAGAAAAAGATTTCCATATCTTTCAAAAAAGAGAGAGAATTTTCAAAAAGCCTTGGGACTAGGGGCATTGAGCTCGTGTTTCTTAGTTTGCTTTCAAAAAAAAAAATTCAAGATTTCCTAATCTTTGAAACAAAAAAAGAAAAAGAAAAAAAGAGATTTCAAAAATATTTTCATCAGTCAAAATTTTCAGTTCCTCCAAAAAAAAAAAAAAAAAATTCATCAATCAAAATTGTCAATTACTTCCAAAAAAAAAAAAAATCAAGATTTCCAAATTTTTCAAAAAAAAAAAAAAAGAGAGATTTCAAAAAAAAAAAAAAAATTTTCCTTCAAAAAAAAAAAATTCATCAATCAAAATTGCCAATTCCTTCAAAAAAAAAATTCTTTTTTTTCAAGATTTCCAAATTTTTCCAAAAAAAAAAAAAAATCTTCATTAAATTTTTCTTCAAGAATAGAAAGTTATGATTCTCTTCTATATTCTCCAAAGGTGCAACATCAAATCAATTGTCCACCCTCAGCATTCATCGAAGCATGGAATTTGTCTCAAACTAGGGGCATTCGTCAGGTATGCCAAATTCTTTTCAATGAATAACTCTGTTACTAATTGAAAATATTTATTTTTCAGGTACTAGGATAAAAGGCCCACACACATCGGCATGAACTAAGATCCAAAAATCCTAGGTCCTCTGAAAACATGAGCCAGGATTCAAAACCTTTGGTCCTCTGAAAACATGAGCAAAAGCCCAAAAAACCCTTGGTCCTCTGAAAACATGAGCCAAGATCCGAAAATCCTAGGTCCTCTGAAAACATGAGCCAGGATCCAGAACCTTTGGTCCTCTGAAAACATGAGCCAAAGTCCAAAAAATCCTTGGTCCTCTGAAAACATGAGCCAAGATCCAAAAATCCTAGGTCCTCTAAAAACATGAGCCAGGATCCAGAACCTTTGGTCCTCTGAAAACATGAGCCAAAGTCCAAAAAATCCTTGGTCCTCTGAAAACATGAGCCAAAGTCCAAAAAATCCTTGGTCCTCTGAAAACATAAGCCAAGATCCAAAAATCCTAGGTCCTCTGAAAACATGAGCCAGGATCCAAAACCTTTGGTCTCTGAAAACATGAGCCAAAGCCCAAAAAACCCTTGGTCCTCTGAAAACATGAGCCAAGATCCGAAAATCCTAGGTCCTCTGAAAACATGAGCCAGGATCCAGAACTTTTGGTTCTCTAAAAACATGAGCCAAAGTCCAAAAAACCCTTGGTCCTCTGAAAACATGAGCCAAGATCCAAAAATCCTAGGTTCTCTGAAAACATGAGCCAGGATCCAAAACCTTTGGTCCTCTGAAAACATGAGCCAAAGCCCAAAAAAAAAAAAAAAAACCTTGGTCCTCTGCACCGCATGGCCAGAATCTTCATATTTTCTTCACTTCAAGTAAGTATGTCTTGTACTCATCCAAAAAAGAAAAAAAAAATTGCATGCATGAACTACGTTTCGACTTGATCCTCCCACCAAGAGGTACGTAGGCAATCTCCTTCGAGATTCGGTCCACATTTTGATCCACAACATGACCATCAACATTTTCATCTATATGCATCACACATTCACCACGGTTAAATACTGATTGCAAAGTTAGGTGTCTTTTTCATACATTGACATTCGCTTTTCAAGCTCTGCCAATGAGGGGCATTCTGTTGACACCTCATTTTGCAACCCGCATTTAACCTCACAGAAGGGTAAAAGGGTAATTTCACCTTGGAAACATGCATCTTGATTTTGGTCACTAGATCCTTAATCTCATTTCACCAAAATGATCTTGATGTTGTAACGATCAAATTGACTGGTCATAAGCCCTAATCGGACCATCAGATTGAAAGTTATCATCAAATCAAGTTTTAATGGCTGAAATGCACTATCACATGTTGAGTCCGACTATATGTGATTATGAGCAATTGATTTTGATTGGTTATAAGTATAATCAATTTGAGATCAATGATGTGTCATAATTTGATTGGTTAGGACTACATTTTATAGTAAGGTTGCATACACCTAATTAATTAAATAGTTAAACATTAATTATTCAATGAGTAATTTGTGCAATTATCCTTTAATTAGAGTAAATTTGGGGCCAATTAAGTCTGAAATGGGAGTGATTAGAGCCATTTAATGCTAATTGGGAGCTAATTTGGGACATATTAATGTTAATTGTGCTGAAACTATTTTCTAACAAATGACCTCTGCTCACCATTTCATCAATATCTCTCAGAATATTTTGAATCTGTGAATAAGGTTAATTTTCCCAGAAACTAGACATCCGGGGCTTCAATTTGAGCACAAGAACAAGCCAATTCCGATCAGAATTGAGTTAGATATGATTTTTCGAAGTTGGCTCTACAAGCTGTTACAGCAGCTACGGGAAAACCGAATTTTGACTTGCTCCCCACTCCTACCAATCTTTCCATTTAATGCACAAGATTTCTCCAAAGGCTAAAATGAGGTCTAGGTTCATGATTCTTTGTCAACCCTCATTAAATGGCTTTCCATTCATATTTCCTCCACCACTACTATATAAACCCCCCTCTCCTTCATTCCAAGACACAAAAAACCCCCTCTCTTCCCCTCTCTTGAGTTCTAGTGAAGTTGAGTAGTCTTGTCATATCTTGGTCTTCCTGAGACTCAAGGTATTGAGTGAGACTCACTCTTCCTCTCCTAACTCTTCTTTCCCTCCACCTTTAGGACCTCTACCAAGAGTCTCCTCCTCCACCATATGGATCTTGCATGAAGGTATAATTTCTTTTCCTAACTTGTTTTTTGTGTTGCCATGATAAGAATTTAGGATTAAAGCATGATAGTAACTATTTAAATTCTATTGAATATGTTTGAATGTTCTTAAATATTCTTATGTGTTCTTAACATGTTCTTGGTTGTTCTTTACATGTTCATGCATAAACACTAGTTTAGATCTTAAACTCACATAAAAAATATGAAAAACATGTTTGTTTCATAATTCTTTCAAATTCTTGAATCTAGGTTATCACCATTCACACACATTCACTAGAATTTATCTTTCAATCCAAATGCAATGCTTAATAAATTGAATTAGGGTTTAGCACATGCACACACATTAAATTCAAATTTATTGATTGACATATTGGATGATATGATATGAATGTTGGTCACCATAGTCTAGAAGACCGGTTTCACCGGGCAAGGTGGGTGCCTAACACCTTCCCACCTTGTAACATAGCCTCCGAACTTAGATCAAAGGTTAGTAGACCAATGCTTATCCATGTAATTTTCAATTTCTAGATTGTAACTAGGAAATAAAGCCATGTACTTTATCTTAGATTGTATCTAGGACCAAAGTCATGTAATTTTCCAATGATCAATGTAAATTCAATTTCAAATTAATAAAATGAGGAATTTTTCAATTATGGTTTTCTTATTTTTCTAATAATTAAATAAGTGGTGACTTCATTGTAAAACCCTTAATCTAAAGGGAAAAATATAATCAGTCGAACCTCCATTTTGAGAGGCAATAATACGACTCCACCCATTCACGTGGGTTTGGCACAACACCACCTATATAAGAAAGGGGGCCGGGGGCGCGGTCTCTCACACGTTATAGCTGGATTTTACATATGAAACATTGTTTTAAATTATTGCAAGTATATTCTAATTTTGCAAAAATGGTTGAAACTCAATTTTTCAAACGTATCAAAATTTTTCGATCTGATAATACTCTTGAGTACATTCAATATACTTTCCAAGCTGTTTTGCATTCCTATGGCACTGTTCATCAACTAACTTGTCTAGGTACCTCTCAGCAAAATGGTAGAGCCGAATGAAAACTTCGTCATATTCTTGATACTGTTCGTGCTCTCCTTCTCTCTGCTAAAGTTCCTGCTCCTTTTTGGGGTGAAGCTGCACTCCGTGCTATTCATGCTATTAATCACATTCCTAGTCCTGTCATCCAAAATCAAACTCCATATGAGCGCCTTTTTGGGTCATCTCCAGATTATCATCACCTTCGCTCCTTCGATTCTACCTGTTTCGTTCTTCTTCAGCCACATGAGCATAACAAACTTGAACCTCGGTCAAGGCTTTGTTGTTTTCTTGGCTATGACGAAACTCAAAAGGGGTATCGGTGTTATGATCCTATTTCTCATCATCTTCGTGTCTCCCGCAATGTTGTCTTTTGGGAACATCGCCTCTTTGTCGAGCTCTCTCACTTTTGTGCCTCCTTATCTTCCTCCTCTGTCTTAGATCTTTTTCCAGATGAGACACATTTTCCTTCTGTAGCTACTCCTGAACCTCCTGTAGTTGCTCCTGATTCTTATGTAGACTTCTCAGTCCAACCACCAGATATCATTGATCCCTTTCCTAGTTCACCTTTTAATGAATAGGTGGAAGATGAACAGGTTGAAGATGAGCAACCCAACCCCAACCTTGAACTTGGGTCCCTTGCTCCTGCTCCGCCTGAAGATCTTGCACAAGACATTCCACCTTGTCACTCAACTCGGGTAAGATCTATTCCTACATATTTACTTGACTATCATTGTTACACTGCCCTTGCTACACTGCACGAGCCTCACATCTATCGTGAGGCTTTCACTGACCCTTTATGGCAGATTGCAATGAAAGAGGAACTTGATGCATTATCTAAAAACCATACTTGGGATTTGGTGACACTCCCCCCTAGAAAATCTTTGGTTGGTTGTAAGTGGATCTACAAGATAAAGACTCGCTCTGATGGGTCCATTGAGCGCTACAAAACTCATCTTGTTGCAAAAGGCTTTACACAAGAGTATGGGATTGATTATGAAGAGACCTTTGCTCCGGTTGCTCGTATCTCATCTGTTCGTGCCCTCTTAGCTGTTGCTGTTGCCAGTAAATGGGACCTTTTCTAGATGGATGTCAAAAATACATTCCTTAATGGGGATTTAAGTGAAGAAGTTTATATGCAACCTCCTCCTGGTCTCTCTGTTGAATCAAATAAGGTTTGTCACCTTCGACATGCACTTTATGGCCTTAAACAAACTCCACGAGCTTGGTTTGCCAAATTCAGCTCTACCATCTCTCACTTGGGTTACATGGCCAGTCATTATGATTCTGCCTTATTTCTTCGTTGCACTGACAAAGACATTATTCTACTTCTCCTGTATGTGAATGATATGATCATAACTGGTGATGACCTCAGTGGCATTCAAGAACTCAAGGACTTTCTCAGTCAGCAATTTGAGATGAAAGATCTTAGACATCTTAACTACTTCTTAGGTCTTGAAATCACTCATTCTACAGATGGACTTTATATTACTCAAGCCAAGTATGCCTCTGAATTTTTGTCTTGAGCTGGACTCACTGATAGCAAGACTGTTGACACTCTAGTCGAGCTTAATGCGCATCTAACTCCCTCAGGAGGGAAACTATTGTCTAATCCCTCTCTTTACAGACGCTTGGTTGGCAGCCTAGTTTATCTCACTGTCACTCGTCCAGACATCTCCTATGCTGTTCACCAGGTGAGCTAGTATCTGTTTGCTCCTCGATCGACTCACTATGCTACTGTTCTGCGCATTCTTTAATTCTTAAAGGGCACTCTCTTCCATGGTCTTTTCTACTCTGCTTAGTCTCCTCTTATTCTCTGTGCATTTTCTAATGCTGATTGGGTAGGAGATCCCACTGATCGCAGGTCCACCACTAGTTATTGCTTTCTTCTTGGTTCTTCTTTGATTTCTTGGCGAAGCAAAAAACAAACTCATGTGGCCCGCTCCAGTATTGAAGTAGAATATCGTGCCCTTGTTGATACCACATCTGAGCTCCTTTGGCTACGATGGCTTCTTAAGGACTTAGGTGTGTCCACATCCTCTGCTACTCCTCTTTATTGTGACAACCAGAGTGCCATTCATATTGCTCACAATGATATCTTCCATGAACGGACTAAACACATCGAGATTGATTGTCATTTTATCCGTTTTCATCTTGTCCATGGTGCTCTCCAGCTCTTCTCCATCTCCTCCAAAGATCAACTTGCAGATATCTTCACCAAGTCACATCCTAAAGGACGCCTTCGTGATTTAGTTGACAACCTCAAGCTGGTCTCACATCCACCTTGAGTTTGAAGGGGGCTGTTAACGTGTATAGTGTTGTGGGCTTTAGGCCCAACTAGTTTACTTGTAGAGCACACTAGATTATTTGTACAACACTCCTACTTGTACTACATTCATATGCCTCCTATATAAAGGAACACTTATGTATATTTTTTTATTGAGAAATACAATACAATTATTCAATATTTCTAACATATACAAATTCAAACTTGCAATTTTCTAACTTATTATCTTTTAATGGCTTTTTTATGATTTACTTTTGTGCGTTTTTCTTCAGTTTTCTTGTCAACCTACAATCGCTTGCCCTTCAAAAGGATACTGGACATGGGATAAGTTTTCCCCAAGAATCGAAAAGAAAGATACTTATCAGCTCCACAATCTTGTTCATAGGATAAAAGCCTCTGATTCCCTTCACATTGCATTCCAACCTGTTCAAGGTAAAAAACATTATTCTAACATTGATCCGGCTTATATTATATGCAAATTTCTGCTTCATTTACGTTCCTTTTTCCCCCTTAAAAATTCTTATCTTAGCATGAGTGTATGCCATTTATTAATTCTGGCATTAATTGTGGCCTCATTCACACACACACACACTGATTCCACTGATAGATTGAGCTAGGCTAATATTATGTCACAAAAGGTTGCACATATATATATATATATATATATATATATATATATATGGTAAATGCATTATTTTATTAAATTTTCCTTCTTTTTGAATCAGATACAAAAAAGCTTTAAATGGAATTCACCACCCAGCAGATTTGATGCTTTTCACATGGCTATGTTCGAGCTTTGGGAATGCTACAGTCAAAACTTCATGTAGAACTACGTACTCTTGTGTCAAGAAAAAAAAAAAAAAAACCATATTTGCATTTCTATTAATGTTTTTGAGTAGGATATTAATTTCGAGTCTATTGATCAAATATTTCCAATGATATTTATTAAGTGTAACCATAAAGACGTAAATCAACCACATATTTTTGTGTGATAGAAAAATGCATTTTTCTTCTTAATTTTGATCTTGTTTTTATTTCAATTTTGAACTATAGCCTAATTACTTGTGATCCATACCACAAAATGAAGCATTATTATATCTAACGCTAATTCTTTAGTATCAATTACAAAGTTTAATTCCTCTTGACGGAGAAGCTCATCTAATCTGGCCGTGAGCTCATACTAATATTTTTATTATGCATTCAAGTGTATATATATAAAAGCTGAAATTCAATATTTATTGTTACTATTTTGGGTTCAATTCGGTTCACTTTTGTCCAATTCTGTACAATTATTTCGATCCACTTCAATCCATTCAGTCTATTTTGGTCCATTTGATCTACTTCAGTTTATTTTGGGTTAATTGAGTCCTAAATTGATTATTTTTTTTTTATTTTTTCAGTTTTGGGCTCAATTTTTTTTCCTTAAATTTTGGGTTGAAAAATATGAAATTTTACTCCATTTGGGCCATACCTTTTAGCTTTGGGCTAAAAAATGCAAACAAAATAGGTATTATAAATTAGAGATTACTTTGGAATTTAGCTTTCAATAACATAGATATTATACTTGTTGGGTTCTAAGACCTTAGGTTTAAATGTATTAGAACTTCAATTTGTAATGTTGGCAAATCATGATCAAAACGTTTAGTCTTGTTTTAGACTTGCTCAAAATATATTTAAGTGTAAAGTTGAAATCGAGTGTACTGCAAGATCTACTGTGTAAATTTGCTTGGCTCGATCGATCAAAAATTAGACTTGATCAATTGAAATTCGTGCAAATATTTTTTTTACAGAATTTTCCAACTTAGTCCAAGCTCATTTGATGTGTAGGGTTTTATGTTTTTCCCTAAGGATACCTAATTGAGTCTTCTATATTCCATTTTCATATATTCGTGTCCTCAAAATCTCTCTCTCTCTCTCTCTCTTAGATTTTATAATGAATTATATTATTTTATACTCTATTATTGGTGGCCATGGATATAAATCATACCATACAACATTCAACCTTCTCATTTATAAGAATTTTATCAAAAAAAAAAAAAAGACTTACTAGAAAATTAAAGAAGTCTATAATAAAAGTACTCTTAAGAACTCGTCTTAATCCTTATCAACAGATGGAAGAATGCACATTTATCACTAGAGTCAAAATGCTTAGTGGTCTCTAATAACCATTTGTTGTTCAAGATACTACAACATACACGGGTTGGGCTTTCAGGTGACTTAAAAAAAATCAATTGAACAAAAGCTAAATTCTATGGGTAAAAATTGTAATTTTTGGAACAAAAAGACCATAAAAGCTTTGGATTGGTGTTTGCATACTGGACCACCTGCTACATGTTAAAATGGACCTTATTTATTCGCTACCCTAGATGGGCTCACATCTTTAGGACCAGACCTTTTTATTTTATTTTGTTTTTAGAGAAAAGTTAGAATTAGAGTCCAAATGAATAGTGGTTCAGTAGCAGAAATGAAAATGAAAAGGAATCCAACCTTATAATTACCACCCCCCCCCCCCCCCCCCCCAAAAAAAAAAAAACACCTTATATATTTTCAGATTGTCTTCAATTATTAATGAGCCTTATTATTTAATTTACTGAGAACAACATTTGGATGTTCCTTTGACAACAACAAATTGTTTTCTACAAATTAACAACTTAAATCTTGAAAATGTCTTGTCAAACATGTTTTTTTTTTTAATTTTCTTTGCGTCATTTTCATTTTCCTTACTTTGAAAGTGAATAGAAGGGGCTCACTCTTACTACCAAACTACCAACATAATTATATATATTATATATTGTTGAAAGTTGCTGATTTTACCACCTGACTGACTTTGGTATTGAACAATGACATGAGTACTACTGTAGCAAGAATTTAACTTTGACAACATATATATATTGAGTTGTAATAATTGAATTTATTAAAGTCATGGGATCAACATTATTTCTTCCTATACGTTAAGAAGGGCATGCATGAGTCATGAATATGACTTAGCTATTCTAGTTTCCAACCACTTCTAAGTTCTAACTCTCATTTTATCACTGTTTTTTGGCTGTGTACAATGTACATTGAGTATATATTTACTTGAATTGCGGTGACGGTGAGGCTATTAAGCTAAAGTCGCAATCCTGCCATTATAGTCACACGGAGAGAGAGAGAGAGAGAGAGTATTTTGTGTAATATTATTATTAAGGACTTGTATGGGATCCAGACTTTACAGCCGACAGCAAAAGGTAGTCCCCACACTCAGTCACCAACTTGGCTCTCGGAGAAGCCGTCTACTCTCCCCACGTTTTATGGCGAAAACATGTAGTAGTAGTAGTTGTAAACTTTGTACTTTGTAGTAGCTAGCTAGCTAGTAAAATGAGAGAGAGAGACAGAGAAAATATAATAGCTCTTCACTGGCTATAGTGGCTACCCACCTCAGAATCCAATTTCTCGTGAGTTTCTATTATAACAAAAATGAATAATAATATGCCGTGATGTTTGGATACAGCTGAAAACTGAAAACTAAAAATACTATAGTAAAATAATTTTTAAATGTAAGAATAGTACCGTAAGACCTATTTTTAATGAAAAAGTTAAGTGAAATTTATAGGATCCGCTATGAAAAGTCAAAAAGTGCAGCTACTATTCATGAACAGTAGTCGCACTGTAGCAGAACCGTGGCTGAAACGCTTGCCAAAAAAAAAAAAAAAAAAGGAGAAAACGCAGATGCAAGAAACGTGCCGCGAGAAACGCTGTATCCAAACCGAGGCTAATTATTGGTTAGGAAAGTGAATTACGCAAGAAAGGTAATTATAAACAAAAAGAAAGCAATCCAACTTTTCTTATTATAAATTCAGATCCTATTGATAGTCTTAAATTACTTTGTGTAACTTCTTTTTTTTAGATCACTGTCACAGTTTCAAATAAAAGTACGTGTGTGTATATACTGTGTGTACAAGAGTTATTTCCTATTTTTTTATGCATAAAATTTTCATTGTAAACTTTGTCCATTTTTATTGCATAAAGCTTGATTTAATAACCAAATAAAACTAGATAATTGTACGGCACAGAATACTCAGGCCCACTAAGGCCATCTGTCCCAGGCCCACCAAGGACTCCAGATCAATCTTACAGTAGCCCATATATTCTCGGCCCGGGAATAGGCTGTCCCCAACCCATCCGTAATAAGAATAATTTTGCATGTCACAATGCGTTTGTTGGAGGTGCATCCGGGCAGGCAACTTCCCGAATGATGTGAGATGTTTAGGTAATGTTCGGCAAAACCTCGGAGTGTGCCGTGCCGAGCAGTCCATCAAAGTGGGAACTAGTTCCTAAGCCATACTTTGCCTCGTATCACCCCCCACCTGAACTTCCACTTAAGCACAATCGTATTGGACCCCTTCTTCCACTAATTATCAAGGCAATCACGACACCCCATTAAACCTTGGGGTATAAATAGAGGAAGTAAGTAAAGGGAAAGGGGATGGCAATTCTGAGTGAAAACAGAGAATAGAAGAGAAAGGGAAATAGGTCGAGAGGCATCAGATATTTGAAGAGGAGGCTAAGAGTTCTCAGGAAGTTGGGTCACCAGAAGTAGGAAATACAAAAGCCCATATCCAACAAATAGATTGTGAGCCCAAGGGAAGGTTGGCCCGTCTATCGTTTCCTTGTGCCTACAATTGGCGCCGTCTGTGGGAATCTCCTACGAATTGGTGGTCCCACGCAAAACCGCCACGCGTGTCTCGCCTCGGTCCACGAACCGTCAGGTAATGAATGCGGCCAGACCTACCTGCTGTAACGACGCGCCTTTTTAGGACACAACCAACTCGCCGGGTAGTAATCGACCTTAGTGACTCCTTGATCCGTCGCCCGAGTATCGGGCACGAATCAAGGAGGGGGCTATTGTACGGCACAGAATACTCAGGCCCACTAAGGCCATCTGTCCCAGGCCCACCAAGGACTCCAGATCAATCTTACAGTAGCCCATATATTCTCGGCCCGGGAATAGGCTGTCCCCAACCCATCCGTAATAAGAATGATTTTGCATGTCACAATGCGTTTGTTGGAGGTGCATCCGGGCAGGCAACTTCCCGAATGATGTGAGATGTTTAGGTAATGTTCGGCAAAACCTCGGAGTGTGCCGTGCCGAGCAGTCCATCAAAGTGGGAACTAGTTCCTAAGCCATACTTTGCCTCGTATCACCCCCCACCTGAACTTCCACTTAAGCACAATCGTATTGGACCCCTTCTTCCACTAATTATCAAGGCAATCACGACACCCCATTAAACCTTGGGGTATAAATAGAGGAAGTAAGTAAAGGGAAAGGGGATGGCAATTCTGAGTGAAAACAGAGAATAGAAGAGAAAGGGAAATAGGTCGAGAGGCATCAGATATTTGAAGAGGAGGCTAAGAGTTCTCAGGAAGTTGGGTCACCAGAAGTAGGAAATACAAAAGCCCATATCCAACAAATAGATTGTGAGCCCAAGGGAAGGTTGGCCCGTCTATCGTTTCCTTGTGCCTACAATAATAGTTTTGAATGCCATGCATTGGTATGATGGATCATGATTCTATATAACATGTTATTGTTATATATAGTAATCAAAAAGTTCAAAACTGTATCATAAAACCTTATATACAAACCATTTTTTTTTTCATTTTTCATGATCTCACATGCATACTCTCAAGTTTAAGCCAACCTCGTTCCTTTCCACAGCACATATTGCACTACTATATAATCACAACACTTTTCTAATGCATTTAATATATGTTTTCTTGAGCAAGAACTACTTAATAATATGGTACATATATCCAATGCATAAAATTCTTAATTTTTATTTTAATTTTTTAAATATGAAACATCTGAATTTATCGCAAGGAGAGTAGTTTCCCGAGATAGAAAACCTTCTCGAGAAACCCTCAAAGCAGAGAAGAGAAAATGATGCATATATACATATGATGAATAGAGTAATGGGACCGCACCATCAAACCCCTCCAAAAAATCGAATAAAACAGGCTGTGATAGAGCTGTGAACGCTACATTTTACCTCCAATCTTTTCTTTCTCCCATTCTCTACTCTTCCTCTTAACACTGACACCTCTACCACCACCACCAACACCAACATTTCATTAGATCTCTTTCTTCGTCTTCTTCTTTTTCTCATTCTTACAGCAACATCATGAGCACCATTATTCACAGCTTTCAGAAGAGAAGCTATTTACCCACCATGCCCACCTCCACAAACCAAGCACTCCCAGTCTCACAATCTGACTCCTCCAAAGAACAAGTTAGCCTACGCAGAAGACTCTCCTCTCTCTCCCTCAAAATCCAACCCATCTCTGCCCCTGCCACTTCATGGGCTTTCCAAAGGTCAAAGTCTGTGTCTTCCATGGGAGAATATGCTGGCACTTCCATAAAGAAATGGTGGGACTGGAGCTTCTCTTGGGTCCTCTCAAGAAAGCCCATTTTCGCCAAAGATCTAGAAATGAATGAAGAAGAAACTAAGATGCTTGGTCCTCAAAACAAAGGTAGCTGGAGACATGTTTTCTATAAGGTCAGGTCTGAGATCAGAAAGCTTGTTGGCTCTGACCAAGTTCGTCTTCCTCAAACCTACAAGTACAGTTCCTATGATTACTCCAAGAATTTTGACAATGGAAGTAGTACCTAAGGTTTACAATGGGGGTGTCAAATTAAAGTTGCTGAAACCTTTGATGGAAAATAAGGTTCAAGATTCAAATCAAGATTAAGTTTTTGTATGCTCTTTTGCTTTATTTTCTGTTTCTACTTTTTTTTTTTTTTTTAAATTCTTTTTCATTTTTTTTGGTTAATGTTCATCCTCGCATGAAGATTACTGGGATCTGTAATTAGACAAGATATTCTATTATTATGTGACATTGTTTGAAAGGTGAATTAGAAGTGTCTACTGGTTCAAAATCGGTTCTTTAGTAAACAATACCCTGCAAATTGTGCTCTCCTTTGGCTTCTAAGATCCTCTTCATTTCACTTGAAATTGCAGGAGTATATTGCTCATTACCATCATTAGAATATTGCAAGTCATAATATCGGACAGCAATTTGTTAGTAAATATGATTGTTGTTGTTGTGGTCATATTATTTATTATTGAAGTTTCCATTGTACGAGTTCTTCTACTCCAATGTAATGTAATAATATATACATTTTATTAGCTGTTCTTTCTTCCATGTAATAATGAAATGAAAACGTAAAGCAGGATCTCTCAATTTTAAGAAACTTGAGACCCCATTATGTGGATCTAATTAACACGGTTGCCTTGAGACTGAAGTATGTCGTTTATAACTATGGCATTGGATCTCAAAATTAACTACGTGAACAACTAGTAGTACATGGTAAAGTAATTGCCTTTTCCTTTCGTATTCAACAAATGATAGGTCGGTCGACCGCTACTGTACATGTGGTGTGTTTTTGCAGTTTGACTAAAATCAAATGTAGCTTTTTTTACATTCCATTTTGCATAGTGTCGGTGACAAAAAAAAAAAAAAAAAAAAAGTGGAAGCTAGAGTGCTGTACCAATCATTGCCAGCAAGGAATGACAATAATGTAGCACTTCTTAACCAATGTATCACTGTTTTGTCAAAGGCTTTGCTTGCCCAAAAGTTGGCATCTGTTAATGAAGAGACCAGTTAGAGTTACTGTGTCTGACAACTCGGATCCACATGACCACGGATGCCCCACAAATTCTCCTCTAAGTATATAGTATTTTACTTCGCATCTCCTCTCGATGTGGGAGAGAAAGTGTCGGTGCGCATCTTCCTTCTCATGTAGTCCTGTTCCATACATCTTGATCAACTTAGGACTTACGCACTATTGGAGAATATATATATATATATATATATATATATATATATTCAAATTAAGTTTAGGTATAAACGGGTCTAAAATTATCTCCAGCAATTAATCACGACGATGTGTTTTATTTAAACAAGTTATATAAATTATTAAAAATATCATGTAGTTAAAATTGTACATAAATAATTTCTACATTAATCGCTCCATAATAGATTGGAAGAATATAGTTTTAAACCAATTTAGAGTTAAACTTTGTTAATATTATATATACATGCTCTAATTTATAATATTAAATGTTTATTTTTACTTTGAGGATTTATTATTTTATATATGTCGGTTATATGTAATTTCTTTTTTGTAAATATTTTTTGACATCATTGTAAATTTTAAAGTGGTTTTTACCTCTTCTAAGTATTAAAGTACTATATTTTATAAAATTAATTGATTGGTCTTATACTTCTCAAAAAAAAAAAAAAGATTGGTCTTACATGTTACATGTCTAAGTTTTAAAGTATATCTTATAAAATTAAATTATGGGTCTCTCATCTCATATATCTAGTATTTTTCTGTTACCTTTTGCTTTCCATTCTTCTTATTATATTCCTTCCCTCCTAACCATATTATAAAAAAAGAGATTTTTTTAAATCAAAAAGATCAAAAAATGAAGCCTTATTTTTATATATAAATTTTTTTTTTATTATTGTGGGGACACAAATTACAAATTGGGCTAGATGGATTCAAGCCCAACAAGTAAACAATATCCTTATAATGAATTTGTAAGAGAGTGGGCTAAGTAAACTCGGTTGAGAGAAAGCTGGTTGATGGCTCAAACCTGGCTATGATCAGATTGGTAGAGACGGAATGTTGGAACTGCCTCCGACGCTGCTCGGCTTCGTCTGGGGAGGTTGCCTTAGTAGTTGATTCAATGTTTCTCTTGCTCTTTATCTCTTCTCTTTTTTTCTCCTGATCGTTTCCTCCCTCTTCTCCTTGTTTCCCACTCTATTTATATGCCAATTTTACTTCCTGTGCCAGTTAGGCGAGTCTTCTTTGATACTTGTCCCATCAGCCTTTACCTGAAGTCTTTACTTGGCAGCTGTAAGAGATGAAGGTCACTGTTCAGGTGTCTTTTCCTCATTAATGTGACCATAATGTTAGCTGCAGCATTATAAATGTGGTGGCAGCAGTTTTTTGCTTAATATCTGATCTTTGTCACCTGTCCTTTTTGCCCATATAGGTCAGGGAATTCTCCGGAAGAGTTAGGATTGGTATTGGAGCATTCATCTGGATCACCCTTTTGACAATTGGAACAGGTAAGTCTTCTCGAAACAGTCTTTTTTCCCGTGACTTACACTTTAGAATCGAGTTAGGCTGAGTACACTCCTCAGGATTGGTTGTCCTCGGATGTACAGGCCTCCTCGGACAGGCCCGCGGCCCATTACCTGATATTGGGCCTTTCACCCCTACAATTATAATTTGATAATTACAATAAGAGGATTAGAAAAAGATTTAGACCAATGAAACCTTCATTTATATATATATATATATATATAATTATTTTTCATCAGGCCAAAACATCTAACTAATAAGTAAATTTCTTGTATTTTTCTTTGGTAACCCCACACACACCAAAAATAATATAAATTAAAAAAAAAAAACAAACTAAACCAAGCGTAAAATATAATTAGGCCCACTATTTTTTTTTTTCTCCTCAATGATTAGGCCAAGTTTGACGAGAGCTTAGAGGCACATGGTTCCCATTTCTTCACCGACAAATGCACAAACTAAAAAATTGTTGTTATTTGGTGAGGGATATGATGGACATTTTGGTGCCCTTTACTTGTCTTCCATTTTCGGGAAATAATATTAAAGTTTTCTTTTCCTTTATAGAATTATTGTAGGAATTAAGAATGGAAGATAACGATGGCAACATAACAACAACAATTTCAGAGTGTGCTAATTAAGTGACAAATGACAATGACGATGGTAGAGAGAGTAAGACAATAATGACAAGAAAAAAGAATAGATTGAGACTGTATTACAAAATTTACAATTAACATAACAAACAATTGTTATTTTTTTTTTCACATATTTTAATCTTGCATGTTGTTCTAGAGGTACAAATTCATCGAGTGAATTGATGAAATTCGAGAGAGAATACTATACAACCCCTATATCTTAAGTTTCTTCATCTCCTACAATATTTGAAATTGTATTATATGTGGTTCTAACCTGTAAATGTGAGGTTGAATCTCAAAGCACATGTTCTTGTCGTAGGTAGTTGGTCCCAAGAGCATGGTCCTTATTAGATGCTATGATCTAAGAAAAATGTCCATTCCAAATTTCATGAAGTTTATACTAAAGTATGGTTCAGTGCTTAACCTGCAAGTGAATGATCTCTCCAGGCTCATATTATTTGCGGGCATTGTGTTTAATCAATACAGTTGATTCAAAATAAAAGAGGGAGAATAAAGGAGGAAGTTAATTTAATCATTAAATTGTATTGTCTTGTTTATCTTAGGACAAAGTTTAGCAACAAAATTAGTTGTAGCCTTAAGCTAAAACCTTACTCAATAAAATAAATATTATTACATATTTTAAAAATCTAACCGTTGAATTGTATGTTCTTTACACTCTTAATATATATGTTAAATTTTGTGTGAATCAGATATTATTTACTATATGATCTATAAGTTTATATTTTATGCATAATTCTAAACTACAAAAATCTACAATTTAAACAATTTATTGATGACATAACTATTGATCTTTAATTTTCTAGAAACTTTGTAAGCATGGAGGATATTATTTATTATATGATTTATAAGCTTATTGTAGGGGTAAAAGGCCCAATGCCAGATCTTGGGCCGTGGGCCTATCCGAGGAGACCTATACATCCGAGGACAACAAATCTTAAGGGATTTGTCCCGCCCAATTCGATTCTGAAGTGTAAGTCGCGCGGAAGAAGGACTAGTCCGAGGAGCTTTGCCTGCTCGGATTGTCGAAAGGGTGTCCCAGATGAATGCTCCAACGTCAATCCTAGCTCCCCCGAAAAATCCCCTGATTTATATGGACAAAAAGGACATGTGGCGAGGATCAGATATTAAGCAAAAGGCTGCTGCCACCGCATTTATGATCCTGCAGCTAACATCATGGCCGCATTAATGGGAAAAGACACCTGAGCAGTGACCTTCATCCTTTGCAGCTGCCAAATGAAGACTCCAGATGGGGGTTGATGGGACAAGTATCAAGAAAAACCCACGTAGTAGAGAAAGGGCATATAAATAGAAGGAGATAAAAAAAAAAAAAAGGGAAAAAAAAATGATCGGGAGAGAGAAAGAAAAAGAGAAGTACTCATAGCATTTGTATAAGCATACTCCTCGGACTATGCCGAGAAGAACCTTGTATCAATCAAATATCCTGTCAATACAAATTTGGTTGTAATCATACTTGGGCCTCCAACTCATACGAATTCAGTCAAGTGTTCTTCAGCCCACTCTCTTTACAAATTCATTCTAAGGATACCATACACAGCTTGGGCCTCAACCTATTCTGTTCAAAGGCCCGATCCACGATTTGTGTCCTTACAATTGGCGCCGTCTGTGGGAAGATTACTATTGTATCTGCGTGTTGAGGCTTGAACCATGGTTAGATCAGATAGAGCGGAGTCAGGTGGCTCTCAACATATTGACCATTTTTTGCACCTTGAGCGTAAAAGAGACCGCGAAGGGAGTGTGCACATGACTTATACTGCCAGGAGTCGACGTCAAAATGGCAGTGACGAGTCTTATGAGGGCATGCAACGCAAAATCGATCGCCTCAAGAAGAAGTTGCGCCATGCGCGAAGGAAGCGCAGTCCGTCTAGCAGCTCATCCATCACTGATGACTCTTATGATGATGATGACGATACCAGTTATAGATGTTGCTCCAGGACGCCTCCAAGTGAGTCTTTCTCCCACGAGGAAGAGCATCACCATGACCGCAGGAGTAGTAACACGTATTCAAGGGGTGCTAGGAGTGATGCCATGACAAGGGCACTCAACCAAATTTCCAGGTCGCCCTTTACACGCAACATCGAGGGAGGAAGCCTTCCTCGGCGTTTTACTCAACCTATCTTCACTGCATACAATGGACGGACTGACCCCGTGGAGCATGTGAGCCATTTCAATCAGAAAATGGCTGTCCATTCTCGGAACGAGACTCTCATGTGCAAAGTGTTCCCCTCCAGTTTAGGGCATGTGGCCATGAGGTGGTTTGATGGCCTCGCGGCAGATTCTATTGGATCATTTAGGGCGCTCACTAGGGCTTTCTGCTCTCGGTTCGTGACGAACACCAGAGTCCCTCGGCCACTAGACTTCTTGTTGTCCATGTCCATGCGAGAGGGGGAGACGCTGAAAGCATACTCAGACAAGTACTGGGAAATGTTTAATGAGCTCGAAGGGAGTTTTGATGATATGGCAGTAAGAACCTTCAAGGTCGGCCTACCAGCCGAGCACGACCTGCGGAAATCATTGACCAGAAAGCCGGTAAGAAGTGTGCGCCGGCTAATAGACCGCATTGACGAATATAAGCGCGTCGAGGAAGACCAGCTGGTTGGTAAAGGAAAGGCTAAGGTTATCCCTCAAGAGAGGAGGGATTTCAGGTCGGACAGGTATAGCAACAGCAGGCCGAGGAGAGATTACAGTGCGCAATCCGGATCTGCTGCGTCGCAGGCAGTCCAGACCATATTCCGAGAGCCAATCCACCAAATTCTGGAGAAGATCCAGAATGAGCCATACTTCAGGTGGCCAAACAAGATGGGGGGAGATCCCATGAAGCACAATCAGAGCCTTCATTGCCAGTACCATCAAGAGCGAGGGCATACCACAGAAGATTGCAGAACTCTAAAGAGCCACTTGGAACAACTAGCGAGGGAGGGAAAGCTACAGCAGTTCACCTATCGGCCAAATAACCAGGGAGATTATATTAGGCCGGGAATTTCAGGGACCGTCTCCTCAAGGCCCCCGTTGGGCACGATCAACGTGATCTTCGTGGCCCTCGGAAGAACTGGATCATGCCCTTCCAGGGTGATGTCCATTTCTGGAGCATCCGCCGAGGATGCTAGCCATGAGCCGAAACGGGCAAGGATGGAGGTCCAACCAGTCTTAAGCTTCTCGGATGAAGACAAATTGGGGACAATACAGCCCCATGATGACGCTCTGGTCATCACCCTTAGAATAGGGGGGTATGATATGAAGAGGGTGATGGTTGATCAGGGGAGTGGAGCCGAGATCATGTATCCAAATCTGTACAAAGGACTAGGTTTACGGCCTGAAGACCTGACAGCATATGATTCACCCTTAGTCAGTTTTGATGGGAAGACCGTCATACCTAAGGGTCAGATAAGGCTACCCGTGCAAGCAGGGTCTGAAGTGGTCGACGTGGACTTTATCGTCGTGGATGCATACTCTCCCTACACGGCCATCGTGGCCAGACCTTGGCTCCACGCCCTAGGGGCTGTTTCATCAACCCTGCATCTAAAGGTCAAATTCCCATCCAAGGGACGAGTGGAGGAAATTGTAGGAAGCCAACCCATGGCAGGGCAGTGCCTCATAGTTGCCATTTCACATCAGCATGCTGCCGAGCTAGCAAACACCTCGGTCGGACCTTCGTAGCAACCAAAGTACCCGATTCCTCCCAAAGCTGTAGAGCCGGATGAGGAGCAATGCGAAAGACTAGAGAGAGTTGTCATCGCGCAGGACCCAGATAAGTTCTTCCAGATAGGGGCTCTGTTACTTCCTCAAGAGAAGGAAGAGTTGCTGGCATTCCTTAGAAGAAACATTGACGAGTTTGCCTGGAACTCTTACGAGGCCCCAAGAGTGGATCTCGGGTTCATCTGCCATCACCTTAATGTGAGCCCAGTTGCCCTTCCCAAAAGGCAGCCACCTCGGCGCTCGTCCAGAGAACATTCGGACGCTGTCAGGGATGAGGTAAACAAACTAAAGCAGGCAGGGGCTGTTAAGGAGATTTTCTACCCAGAGTGGCTGGCCAACACAGTGGTGGTGAAGAAGAAGAACGGGAACTGGCGTGTATGTGTGGACTTTACGGACTTGAGCAGAGCCTGTCCAAAAGACCCTTTCCCCATGCCACGGATTGATCAACTGGTGGATGCCACCGTAGGGCACCCACGAATGAGTTTCCTAGATGCCTTCCAAGGGTATCATCAAATTCCCTTAGCCCCGGATGATCAAGAGAAAACAGCCTTCGTAACCCCCATTGGGAACTACCATTATAAGGTGATGCCATTTGGACTGAAGAATGTAAGCTCCACATATCAGAGAATGATGACAAAAATGTTCGGATCACAGTTGGGGAAATGCATGGAGATTTATATTGACGATATGGTGGTCAAGAGCAAACTGGAGTCCAACCACGTCAAAGACCTCGGAATCGTCTTTGAAATCTTAAGGAAACACAAACTATGACTCAATGCTTCGAAGTGCTCCTTCGGCGTGGGGTCAGGAAAGTTTCTAGGCTACATGGTCACCAATTGCGGAATTGAGATCAATCCCGACCAGATAAGGGCGATCAACAACCTGCAGCCTCCTCGGAACCCAAAAGAGATCCTGAAATTGACCGGAATGATGGCCGCTCTCAATCGATTCATCTCCAAATCCGCGAAGAGATGTTGGCCTTTCTTCCAGCTGCTGAACAAGTGGAAGGGATTCGAGTGGAATGAGGAATGTGTCCTAGCTTTCCAGCAACTGAAGGAATACTTAACTCGGCCTCCCATCATGTCCAGTCCTGCAACAGACGAGGTCTTATTCGCCTACATTGCTGTAGCCACCCATGCTATGAGTCTAGTACTTATACGAGTCGACAATGGCGTCCAGAAGCCTGTGTACTATGTGAGTAAATCCCTTCACGAGGTCGAGGTCCGTTACCTACCACTCGAGAAGGCTATCTTTGCAGTAATTCATGCCACTCGTAAACTCCCTCACTACTTCCAATCACATACGGTTGTGGTCCTCACCCAACTCCCGCTCAGATTATTGCTTCGGAGTGCAGACTATACGGGAAGGATCGCTAAGTGGGGTACCATACTAGGGGCTTTCGACATAAGGTACATGCTTTGCACCTCGATCAAGGGGCAGATACTGGCAGATCTAGTGGCCGAGTTCGCTGAACCTGTGTTAGAAGGGAAAACCGAGACAACGCCCACGGGTGGAAATTCAGTTGGCCTCATCTTTGTGCAAGATTCCGCACCTTGGAAATTATACGTAGACAGTGCAGCCAATCAGAGAGGCTCAGGAATGGGGCTAGTTTTAATATCTCCCGAGAACGTTGTCCTCGAAAAATCCCTCAAACTAAACTTCTCGGAAACTAATAATGAAGCCAAATACGAAGCATTACTGGTCGGAATGACCATGGTCAAAAGTATGGGTGGGAGCACGGTAGAGGCATTCTCAGATTCCGCGCTGGTCGTCGGCCAGGTCATGGGAGAATTGGAAGCTTGTGATGAAAGAATACAAAAATATCTAAGGCAGGTCAAGCGACTGCAATTGCGGTTCAAGTCATTCAATTTGCAGCACGTTCCTCTGAGTGGGAATGCGCACGCTGACTCCTTGGCTACTCTTGCGACCACCTCGGCTCAAAGGCTACCTCGCCTTATCTTGGTGGAAGATGTACAAAGGCATGCCGAGGAAAAGGAAGGGCTCAACGTCTATCAAGTTTGAGTAGGGCCGAGCTGGATAGACCCCATGGTAACCTACCTTAAGGATGACGTCTTACCAGTGGACAAGGTCGAAGCTGACAAGGTACGGAGAAAAGCCCCTCGATTCTGGCTGTCAGGTGACGGTAAGCTATACAAACGTTCTTTCACTGGTCCATACTTATTGTGCGTACATCCTGAAGCCACAGAACTACTTCTCGAAGAGCTGGACAAAGGGATTTGTGGCAGCCACACAGGAGGAAGATCTCTAGCACACAGGGCCTTAACTCAGGGCTACAGGTGGCCAAACATGCAAAGGGAATCACAAGCATACGTAAAAAAGTGTGACCAATGCCAGAGGTTTGCGCCGAACATACATCAACCAGGAGGAGTGCTAAATCCATTGTCAAGTCCATGGCCTTTCGCTCAGTGGGGCCTAGACATTGTAGGCCCTTTTCCTAAATCAGCCGGGAGTAAGAAAGATCTGGTCGTCGCAACAGACTACTTCACCAAATGGGTTGAGGCCGAGCCATTGGCAAACATCAGGGATGTAGATGTCCAGAAGTTTGTATGAAAAAATATCGTGATACGATTTGGTGTACCACATACTCTCATCTCGGACAATGGCCTTCAGTTTGACAGTAAAGCATTCAGAAGATTTTGCAGCGGGCTAGGCATTACGAATAGGTACTCCACCCCTGCATACCCTCAGGGCAATGGCCAAGCTGAAGCAGTTAATAAAGTCATAGTAAGTGGCCTTAAGAAGAGGTTGGATGATGCCAAAGGGAAATGGGTGGAAGAACTACCGCATGTACTTTGGACCTACAGGAAAACTCCTCGGAGGTCTACCGGGGAGACCCCCTTTGCAATAACCTACGGTGCTGAGGCTGTTATCCCCATAGAAACTGGGTTCCCCACACTTAGAACCAATTCATTTACCTCGGCAGATAATGACCAATTGCTTAAGGACAATCTGAACCTAATTGCCGAGCGGAGAGAAAACGCTGCGGTTCAGCTAGCCTACTATCAGCATAAACTCAAGCAGAGGTATGATGCCAATGTCAAACTGAGACCACTTGCACCAGGAGACTTGGTCTTGCGAAAGGTCGTCGGCATTGCGAAGAACCCGGCTTAGGGAAAACTGGGACCTAATTGGGAAGGCCCCTATCGTATCCTATCGGTAGCTGGAATAGGAGCCTTTTATTTAGAGGATTTAAATGAAAGGGCTGTACCACACCCCTAGAATGTAAATAACCTAAAAAGGTACTACTACTAATGAAAATTTTCATTCTTTTATTGAAGTCTATTTCGTAAGTATTAAACAGAACCTTGGTCGTGCTTAGTCACTCGAACCACACACCTTGGGTAAATTAATACTACTAAGTGTTAAACAGAACCTTGGTCAGGACTGGCCCTTCGGACCACCTACCTTGGGTAAATTAACACCCCTAAGTATTAAATAGAACCTTGGTCGTGCCTGGTCACTCGAACCACACACCTTGGGTAAATTAATATTACTAAGTGTTAAACAGAATCTTGGTCAGGCCTGGCCCCTCGGACCACCTACCTTGGGTAAATTAACACCCGTAAGTATTAAACAGAACCTTGGTCGTGCCTGGTCACTTGAACCACACACCTTGGGTAAATTAATACTACTAAGTGTTAAACAGAACCTTGGTTAGGCTTGGCCCCTCAGACTACCTACCTTGGGTAAATTAACACCCGTAAGTATTAAACAGAACCTTGGTCGTGCCTGGTCACTCGAACCACACACCTTGGGTAAATTAATACTACTAAGTGTTAAACAGAACCTTGGTCGGGTCTGGCCCCTCGGACCACCTACCTTGGGTAAATTAACACCCCTAAGTATTAAACAGATTCATGGTCAGGCCTGGCCCCTCGGACCACCTATCTTGGGTAAATTAACACCCCTAAGTATTAAACAGATTCATGATCAGGTCTGGTTCTTCGGACGACCTATCTTGGGTAAGTCAACTCTTCTCTACTTACGAAATCCCTCGGATCCTATCTCCTAGGTCTTATCACTACCCCATACCTATCACTAAACACCCTGTGAAAACCTTGTCATTCATATTTACTCAGACCATCCTCTCTGAGTTAGTATTTCCACTCAACTTTAATGGGAAAGTTAGGGATCACGTTTGTTTGAACTTGTCCAAATTTATTAAGATGGGGTTGAATTGGTTGAATGATTTTAATATCATCATTAAGGCTTTCGTACCCCCGTTGTCCTCTTCATTATGTGGGAATACAGGTTTATTTCTATTGCTGCTTCATTCTGTGGACTTAAACTTTCCATAGGCTTAAGGACTTCGAAACAAAATAAGCAAATGAATGAAACTGGAAACAGAAGAAGATAAACAAAACATTCTCATTAAAAGGAAAGGTAAGTTACATTAGCTCACCACCTGAAGTGGTTGTTACAAAAAGAAAAAACCAACTACAACTACAGATAACTAAACCCTAGTCTTATGCTTGGTCGGTCTGAGGAGGAGCACTGTCATGACCGCTCGGCTCGGTCGCTGAGGGAACTGCTTCCTTAGCCTTGTTGGCATCCACGATCATAGAAGCGGCACCCGGAGCAACTTGTTCCTCCTGAATCTCTTGAGCGGCCTCAAGAAGGACGAGTGCTTGGCTCATTTGCTCCGGGGGCGCGTGGCGAGGAGGAGGGGTCAGCCGGGGGTAAAGGTCTGGGTGGAAGTATGTTTTCCCCGGCTGCCTAAGCTCCGAGTCGGTTGGGACCCCGGCCATGTTTAGGGCCTCCTCCCAAGTGGACTGGCAGTAATCCCTGCAAACTTCGGTGACCTCCTCCGCAAGCCTTTTTTCTGTTTCCTCGATGCCGCGGAGGTATTCGGCCTCCTTCTCGGCCTCGGCAGCCCTCAGTGCCTCCAGAGCCTTCTTTTCAGCCTTCTCGGCCCTCTCAGCTCGGGCATGAAGCTCCAAGACCAGCTGCCTCTTAGTTGCCAGCTCTATTTCCGTCATGTGCAACTTTTTTCGCTGATCTTCAGCCTGGTCTTGGGCACTCTTCAGCCCAGCTTTCGCGCTCCTTCTCTCTCTTTCTTCAATAGTTAGCTTCTTGGCTAACTCCAGCTTCTGATGCTGTAGCTCCCCCAGGTTTTTTTCTACCTCCTTGCGAGATTGGGTCTCGGCCCTGGCCAAATTACGGGCGTCCCTAACCCAATCCTCTGCCACGTAGATCTGCTGGGTGAGCTGCACAGTAAGGAAAAACAAAATTATGTCACCACAAAGATAACTAAGTTACACAGTTTAAACATAAACAAATCCTGTGTGCACTGAGGTGACCAAGAACTTACCATGGCCAAGTCCCTCTTCATGGACATAAACAGATCGGCCTGCCTCCAGGACCTCACCGCATCCATGTCCCGCGGCAAGAGCAGTGGGCGCTCTAAGGCCTCGGCGATGTAGCCCGAATGCCCGCCTTGGAACTCCCGTATGGATGCGGTAGCAGGGATGGGAGCCCCATCCAGATCCAACCGCGGAGCCCAGGCCGGTGGTTGCTGAGCCTCCCTCGGATGGGGGTCACTCCTATGTCTAGGTGGGGAACCCCTCCTATCATCTCTCCCCACTTTCTGTTGTTTCGCTCCTTTTTGCTGCCGAGGGGACACTTCACCCTCCTCGGCATCTAAATCAACGACCTTCTTCTTCCTCTTCAGATCCGGTATGGGGAGAAGGTCGAGTGCCGCAGTAGGAGGAGGAGGAGGGGGAGGCAATTTGCCAACATCTTTCTCTTTGGGGGCCTTCTTGGACGAAGAACCCGCATTCCGCCCTGCCACGAGGGCTTTCAGTCCCTTTCTCTGCAAAGGCATTTCCTCTGCGTCTTCTGAAGTCTCGGAACTTTGAGGGCTAAGGGGTTTGGTCTGCGCTTCTTCCTCCTCTTCGAAATGGAACTGGTCTATCTCCGTGTCCAAAGATGGCGGAGAGGTAATAGACTCCTCCCTTGGTATAACGGGCTGAGGGGCAACTTGTTGAAGCGGCCAAGGAACCGGAGGAAGGTCTTTGTTTGCCAAAAAACCAGGCCGAGAAACGTCTATCCGGCGAAGTCTCTTGTCCCCCGCTCGGATGGAATCCCCGACTTCTTGGAAATTATCCGATATTGGAGCGAAATCCAATATCAGGTGGAAGGCGCGCAGCTGGCCGTCCGAGTGAGCAAACACCTCAGATCGTAGCAGATGGTTTAGGCCAAGCACGTTCACGAGACTGAGCTTGGGGGCGACAAACTGTCTATCTGCAGCCACAATCAAAAGAAAAACACAAGGTTAGTCATCACACCTTTAAACCAAACGCATACGCAGTAAAATAAAATGAAATCTAAACCGTAATCCCTATGATTATCTTAATCTAGTCCTAGAATACCCCACCTAGCTCCCCCTCCGTGGTCGGACAATGATGACCGTCATGCCACGCCCCGGAGACGATGACGTAATCGTCCTTCATGCCCTTGTTGGACTTCGGAAGGCACGATATCATCCTCACAATGGGAGATCGGGACTTCAAGTAGTACCCCCCCTCCTTCAAGGAATGACATTCGTACATATGTACGACGTCATGCCAGGTAAGCTGTAGACCCATCATCTCGTTAAGGGCGTTTACACAACCCAAGACCCTAAACATATTAGCGACACATTGGTGCGGGCACAGCCTGTGATTCCTAAGGTACTCCCTAGTAATGTTACCCATAGGAATGGTCATTCCCCCCTCCAGAAAGGCGATTATAGGAATAACCACCTCACCGGTCTTCCTAGGGGTTAAAATGTTCTCCGGTGGACAGTAACGAAGGCTAACCCCCTCGGGAATGTTATACTTTGCCTTAAAAAGCTCTACGGCCACAGGAGTATCGACTAAATTTCTAAACCTACCCATATCGATGTCTAAAAGGGTGCTACGAGACTCTCCTAAGGCAAGGAAACGTAACAAGACAACAGCCGAGGTGCTCAGCCGAGAAGAAAAGAGACTTGAAAACCAAGTACTTACAAGATCAGTAGGTATTTTTGGTTCAGTGACTTCTGAAAAATCTAAGATACTTCATGAAAATGTGCTTGGAAGCTATTAGTACGGGTGATATAGTAGGGCTAGGATACTCGAAAACTCTGATGTATCAAATGAATCAAACCGCTCCTTCAGAGCCCCTTATATAGTGGAGGAAAATGAGTGGGAGTTATCCCGCTTGAAAATTCACGAAGAAATCTCAGCCACACGATTTGCATCTCGCCGTTGATCAAGGAGACAAAGCACCACCCATAGCTATAAATGACGCGCTACAATTTCTGAAGCGTCTTTGGAAATCGAAAGTCTCGCGAAACAGCACCTCCACGTGGATTAGTTAAGGGGTTTGATGGGTTTCACCCCTGCAGAAGTCAAAATCCCGCCTTTCTCCTCGGATAAGAGAAGAAAACCGGAATTTTGAGGGGCTATTGTAGGGGTAAAAGGCCCAATGCCAGATCTTGGGCCGTAGGCCTGTTCTAGGAGACCTATACATCCGAGGACAACAAATCTTGAGGGATTTGTCCCGCCTAATTCGATTCTGAAGTGTAAGTCGCGCGGAAGAAGGACTAGTCCGAGGAGCCTTGCCTGCTCGGATTGTCGAAAGGGTGTCCCGGATGAATGCTCCAACGTCAATCCTAGCTCCCCCAGAAAATCCCCTGATTTATATGGACAAAAAGGACATGTGGTGAGGATCAGATATTAAGCAAAAGGCTGCTGCCACCGCATTTATGATCCTACAGCTAACATCATGACCGCATTAATGGGAAAAGACATCTGAACAGTGACCTTTATCCTTTGCAGCTGCCAAATGAAGACTCTAGATGGGGGTTGATGGGACAAGTATCAAGAAAAGCCCACGTAGTAGAGAAAGGGCATATAAATAGAAGGAGATAAAAAAAAAGGGAAAAAAAAGATCGGGAGAGAGAGAAAAAGAGAAGTACTCATAGCATTTGTATAAGCATACTACTCGGACTATGCCGAGAAGAACCTTGTATTAATCAAATATCCTGTCAATACAAATTTGGTCGTAATCATACTTGGGCCTCCAACTCATACGAATTCAGTTAAGTGTTCTTCAGCCCACTCTCTTTACAAATTCATTCTAAGGATACCATACACAGCTTGGGCCTCAACCTATTCTGTTCAAAGGCCTGATCCATGATTTGTGTCCTTACACTTATATTTTATGCATAATTTTTAAACTACAAAAACCTGCAATTTAAACAATTTATTGATGACATAACTATTGATCTTTAATTTTTTAGAAATTTTGCAAGTATGGAGGATATAAGAAGAAAATGTAATCTAATGGTAGATTTGTCAAAATTCACTTCCAATAAAAAGATATTAAGTAAGGTTGTAGTGTAAGACTATAATTAATTTTGTAGTTAGACTTTGTCCTTTATCTTATATGCTTTTCAAATGCTAAATGGTGGGAAGAGAGCCTATCATCTTGGTGACTAATTCGACAGACAATAACAAGTACAGAGTTAACAAAATATGTTAATATTTAACATATCAATTCAAGTTAGGGATTTATGTTGGAGAAGTGATGGCTTTATTACAAAAAGTTTCACAAGATTATGGACTATTTTAACTTGAACTCAAATGTTCAAACTTTTAAGTACAATTGGCTATAAATATGTAAAAATTTAGAAATTGGTGAGATTTTGGTAGGATAGCAATCCTATCTGTTAACGTGTAATAGACTATGGGCTTTAGGCCTACCTTATTTATTTGTATAGCCTATATACTTGTATTGCACATTCTGTCTGTTATATAAAGGCACTCATGTATATTTTATTATTGCCATACTTTGGACTGAGATCCTATTCCTTAAAGATCCTAGTGCAATCTAGATTGTTTAACAACTCAAGGATCTTAAGATCTTATAATCCAAAGAAATATTTTAACAAACATAGTCACATGACATCTTTGAACCCTTTTGTTGTCCTCGTTAGCACTTAGCATACAAACATGTTATTCTTGTAATAGTTCACCTCGAATCCAATCCATAAACTCGGAAACTAAAGAAAGTTGTTCCCTTTTCCAAGTAGGTAAAGTAGGCATATTAATCTCTTTTGCTTTGCTTTAGAATCTATTATAACAAAGCAACGAAGGAGTAATGGACAAAAAAAGGGCCGGGCTTGGTCTTGCTTAACTTGAAAGCTGTTGGTTCAATGCTAGGGTACGGTATTAGAGGTCCTTGGACTTCCTAGAAGCTTTTTCTTTAGGGCAATTGTTCACAGTTGGATCTCACCAATACAACCTCCCGTAGTTTTTGTTACCAAGATATCTTTCAAAAATTATAGTTTAAGGATGTGCTTTATAAACATATATATAACAAGCAAATCCTTCATTTTTTTTTTTTTTTGGAGAAAAAGAACATATTTCATTTAGGCTCTCTATGCCTACTAAAAATAGTTATTTTGGGTTTTTACTAGCATTTTTATAACTTAAGTTCTGTTTATATACTTTAGCAAGATATAAATTAATTGAACGAATAGTTCATTAAAAATGAAACCAAACCTAACTTGGTTTTGTGGTGTTTACTTTGTTGTCTAAGCCACCATGTAGATAGGGGGATGCGAGAATTATGATTTCAAAATTAAAACTTATGCCAATTATATTGTTATAATTGTGTGTGTGTGTGTATATATATAATATGAATATACTTTTATCACTTTAATTTTGTTTTATTTTATTGTAAAGTATCATTCTTATTTTCTCTTCAAGAAGGTTTTTATCACCTATGTTGATAATTCTTGTGCATGTGATTGTTATCTATGATTTTTCACTATTTTTTTTTAAATAAAAAGTAAAATCCTAAGATTCAACTATGCCTATGACAAAAATTAATTGACAAAAGCTAAAGTTCAATATGGTTTATAATATATATATATATATATATATAGAAAAAAATGTTCAATTTGGATGATTGAGAGAAATGATGATAAGTAGTAGTTAGGATAACTTGCCTTCATGTGACAATTAATAACAATAAGGGTTACATGAATATTGTTGTGTCAATATGAAAAGTGGCACATGACAATAAGATAATGTTCATTTAGTACGGAGCTATCATGTCAATACTTGTAAGGTTGAACTTAAAGACCTAACTCTCCCTTTACATTTATAATAGATCTCACTAATTAAATTCATGGTGAATCCGTTATAAATATGAGAATAATGTTTGCCACATCATCGTGTTTTGAGAACACCCAAAATTTTTTATTTCCCCACAGCTTTACTTTTGCATCATTCCCTCCAAATCAAAAATCTCAAGAATTCCTTCTATTAAAGAACCATGCTCTTGGAGCCCTAGACCTAACTCCTTACCTAAGACCAAATGAATGTTAGTAACTTGTCTATGTTGTTTTGGTAACTATGTTGTCTAGTGAAAACCTTTGGGGGACTAGTCAGTGTAATCACCCTGACTAGTCCCCATACAAAGAAAGTGCCTTGGGACTTAGGACTCTTATCCTAAGTGCTAGTGGACAATAATTACTAAGGGTCCGGTTAACCATTAATTTTGGAAAAAAATTTATGTAAAATTGAAAAAGTTGTTTAAATAGTGAATTATTTTTTTGGTTTTTCATTAAAAAATTTTTAAAATGATTTACCAATGTATGCCTAAAGACACATTTTAGTAAATTCCAATTACTAATATAGTAATCTGGTATACGAATGGGACAGAGACAGATACAAAACAACGTCGTTTGAAGTGATGGATGATCCTATTCCTAGCTCCACAAACCACATGCTGTGTCTTAGGCCACGTATTACTAACTTTGCTTTCTTTCTTTGATCCCCTTTCGTGCTTTAGAATATTCCTTCATCCATTTCGTCTTTCCCAAACTCTCATCCTTGTACCGAAGCTCATAACAGAGAGCGTAATAAACAATGGCATTAGCTGCGAATAGCGTCATAATATCCCATAACACAGCTTTCACTTCCTTTGATTTCCCTTCTTCTAAGTTTATCTCAAATCTTCACTCACACTCTCACTCACACTTTCAACGTATTCCTCGTATTACAATCACCACCACTCCCTCTTCCTCTTCCTCCATCGCCAAGGCCACTCTATCAGATGTTCAACTTCAAGACCACAAGAACAATACCTTCAATAACACCTCCACCACTAGTAAGTTCAAACAATACTCTATTTTCATTCACTTTTTTTTTAAGCTTTCCAGTGCTAGAAAACTGATAAACTATTGAACTTGAACTTAATCACTTAACCATTATTCTAACACCTAAGAGCAATTCTAAACTAGGATCACCTGGTCTATAACTCTTTATCAGTTGTCCCAAAGCTTAAGCTTTTAGGAAGGGGTTATTGTAATAGAAACAAATGCTAAAACAGTTCAAGATTGATTATTTCTTTTGTTGGAGAATACCCTGTTGTTATTGTAAGATATAAATACATGTTATGTTTTATTTGTTCAAGCTTGGTCAGAATTTGCCACAAATGTCTCTGGTGAATGGGATGGTTTTGGAGCAGAATTCACAAATGAAGGGAACCCAATGGAGCTTCCTGAATCTGTTGTCCCAGAAGCTTACAGAGAGTGGGAAGTAAAGGTATTTGATTGGCAAACTCAGTGCCCAACTCTTGCTCAACCAGAGGAACCCCTTCTTATATACAAGTCAATAAAGCTACTTCCCACAGTTGGGTGTGAAGCCGATGCTGCCACACGATATAGCATAGATGAGAGAAGCATTGGAGGTCAAGACGATAAAGTTTCTGCCTTTGCATATCAAGCTAGTGGAAGCTATGTAGCTGTGTGGCCAAGTGAGGGTAATTCATCGTTCCAGTTGGAGTATTGTTTGGTTAATCCTCAAGACCGAGAGTCCCGTGTGAGGATTATTCAGGTTGTGAATGTAGAAGATAGGAAGTTGGTGTTACAGAAAATTCGAGTCTTTCGTGAGCAGTGGTATGGGCCTTTCAGGAATGGTGAACAGTTGGGTGGATGTGCTATCCGGGATTCTGGATTTGCTGCCACAGATGCCATGGAAGCCTCAGATGTTGTTGGTGTTTGGCAGGGCCCTCGTGCTGTTGCCAAGTTCGATGCTTTTCACACTGTGAGTACCCCTTCGTCCTTGTTTGGCCTGTTTTTTGGTCATGATGACATTTGCGAACTGAAACAACAATATTAACTTGACATCTCACCATTTGCGAAAAATTTTCCGAGAAATATTGTGTACGTAGTAATTGGAACTGAAAACACAACAAGTTTTGTAGTGTTTGAAAATTGATATCTAATTTTAGACAAGTGACTTGGTAGCATTGTAGAAACAATTCTCTGTTTTTTTTGCCATTAATGAATACATTGGAAATTGAGCAAAATTGAAGAGGATCCTAAACAGGTGGCCAAGTGGTTTGAGTATATGTGGATACATGTTTTATTGGAAGAACGATTCTTGCACTATCACCCCCATGCAATTGATAAGCATTAATTTGAATCAATAATATATGACTCAATGGCCAGATTTTAGTATGCATTCTGACCTTGCCATGACTACTTCAGGACTTACTTCAAGAACTGCGAGATGACGGTATCATGAAGTCGGTAAGAGATGAATGTGACCTCATATTCCTTCCCAAGCAATTGTGGTGTTCATTTAAACAAAGTACAGATGGTGAAACTTGTAGTGAGGTGGGATGGCTCTTTGATAATGGGCAAGAAATCACATCAAGTTGTATCTTCTCTGCCGCAAAGTTGAAGGTAAGTTTAGTTATTTATGTTTGTTTCAATTAATGATTTAGTGGTCTCAGGTTTGGACATCTTAATAATCAGGAGTATTGAGTTGAGAGGGGAAAATAATCTATTTTGACAATCAAAATAGAAAAATGTTAAAGTTATTATCAATTTTAGAAAAAAGGAAACTTCCAAATTGACACGTGAAATGTGTTGATAGAAGAAAGGAAATAAAAAAGCAAAACTTATTTTCACGGGTTTATATGACCTACTTCTATTGGTGGTCTAATCCTTGTTGAAACTTGCATATTAGAATGGCCATTTGTTTGTTTGATTTGTGTTTTTTTTTTTTTTTTTTTTTTTTTTTTCATTTATTTTAGCCATATAAATTGAATTGAAAAATCAAAGTCTTCCAAGTTTGGCATTGAGCATTGACCATGTGAACTGTTGTTTCTTTTGCAGGGAGTCTCCATAGCACGTGAAACTAGAGCTGCAGAGGGTGTATAGTCATAGTAATTAATTACGATTGAGACCAGCCTCTACCAAAAAGAAATAGCCTTGCCATTTGACTTGTAGATTAAATGCAAATCAATTTCAATCATAAATAAAGCAAGTTGTAATGGAAGTGTATCTTACTATATCTTACATTTACTGTATCTTACTACCTTCATATTACTTCGATTGAAAAGTGAGAAGATAATAATACTATAACACCGCCCATATTCACATATTCCTGGTATTTCTCGATGCAATTCTCTGCATATTATGAAATCGCCCATTTTGTCTGTAGCAACAATATGCATTTATTGGGCAAGACTTAAGGTAAATTTTTTCAAAGTGTTATAACATGAAAAGCACTGTTTGTACCGAATTTTAATCAATAGTCATAATTAATTTAACTGGGAAACTACACTATAACACTTGAAGAATTTTACCTTCGGTACCCCGGTGCAAAAACAAAGCACTATACCACCCCCTCTAGGTTTCCATGCTGTTCTTTACAATGCGGCCACTGATTGTGTTCAATTTGAAAGACAGACAAAACTGTTTATTTTTAAGACCAGAGTTTAAAAAAATGAATATAACTAGTTGTGTATCTGATTCCAAATTTTATTTCCTTCCTATCTGAAAGCATTCTTGCAATCATGTAATGCACCAGAATGACCTCTTATAAAAATTATAGGAGTGACAGTTTTTGCTAGGAGCACGGTGTAATGAATGCGGCAAAATGCATTATGCCTGTGATTGCCTAAATTTTTCGATCCACCTAGCCAGTTGGTCATTATCAAGGCAAAATAGGGCTCTCAATTCGCCCAAGACTACATTCAAAAGAAAATTTAAATTTACATCCTCAGAATCAAAGCAAAGCCCAAAGTATATGAACAGAAACCCCCAAATGAAAACAGTGCACACTAATTTAGCAACTAGAACACTTCACTCTGAAGTCTACAAAGCTTATAAAAATTTCTTCGGTCATACAGCATCATCATAAAGGCATCACTCAATAAATGTTCAGGCACAGAACATCTAAGACCCTAATCCTGTGTTTGACATGATAAGGTTTCAGAACTAGGGAAGAATCAAATATGTTTCTCAGAGCTTCATCACTAATTTTCTTCTGGCTTTGCTGTACAACCTGCCAATTGCCAAATCAGTGTTAAGTGTAAGGAACAGCTTGATAGTCATATTATTAAACAGGTTAAAATGGCCCCCAGATAAGGACATCATAATTAACCCAATCTTGGGGTAAAAATTGCAACTTTATACAAATTCATCCGGTTTTAAGATAATACTAGTAATACATTAGTTGAAACCAAGCCAAATCAATTTGATTATAGGAAAGTAAATTGAAGCTAGTTTGAATCTTCAGCAGTTGCTTACAGAATTTAATAATTAGAACAGTTGTCATTTCACATTTATGCTTTAATAGATGACCCTGGAAATGAATTAGAACAATTTTCCTTTGAAATTCAATTGTTTGCCTTCAAAACTCAACTATTGAACTAAGCTAATGATGTTAAACTACAACTGAAGGATCCTCCCAAGCTCCAGGATTCTTAGAAGGAACTGAAAGAGGGGAAATAGCTCAGATAAACAAAAATGGAAGTACCTATACATGATAAACTTGTTGGGGGCTAATGAGCACCAGGTGCATCTCTCATGCTCAAATTCAGACTGTTTCGCATAGTTCGCCTTCCAATTCCAGCATTGCCCTTTTGCATCATAGCAACAAATTCGCCATAATCAATTGTTCCATCCTAAAAGAACACACATATAGCAGAGCATCAGAGCTTGATCAAGAACCAAATAGTTGAACCAGGCCACAAAACACACACAAATAGGAGACAGTATAAGGGAGGAAAGCCTCATTTGACTAAAAACAACAGTAAGAAAGGAAAATCTGCTTGCCACCCTCTGCCAGCATTATCATATGTCCTATTTAGATGTGCAACATGTGCTGTGATTACATACTAATAAGCCTAACCTACAAAAAGTTATACCCCCAAAATGGAGAGAGGATAAAGAAAAAGGGGGGGGGGGGGGGGGGGGGGGGTGTTGTTGTAAGCCTCATCTGACTAAAAAACAACAGCAAGCAAGGCAAATCTACTTGCCAGCCTTCCACCAATTTTATCATATGAAGTTGTATCTCACTTGTAGTTGTGTAATAAGTGCCGTAGACAAAATACTTATATACCTGACATTCAAAAGTTCTTTATATGCATAGTTTTGAAAGGAGAAGCCAGATAAAATCCCATTATCTAATGCACAATGGTTGAGTAAAATCCAATTCCTTGCATGCTTATTTTCTGATAATTAAGAAGAATACTTGAATTGATTTTGATCATGAATACAGATATAAAAGCTAAAAAAGGCATTTAAAACTTATTAGTTCAAGTTTAAAATCTATTACAAGGAGACAATTATTTTAGAGTGCATAAATGTCTTCTGACCTGAGGTGCTTAAAGGGATCAAATATAGATGACTTACATTATCTTGATCAACTTCTTTTATTATATCTTCAATAATAACATCATTTAGGTTATGATCTTGACAAGCTTGCTGGAGCTCATCAACTGTAATATGACCGCTTCCATCCTTGTCAAAGTATTGAAATGCCGCAATGAGATGCTCCTCACGTTCTAGTTTATTAAGATGAACTGTTGCAGCTATAAATTCCCCATAGTCAATAGTCCCACTGTTGTCAATATCAGCCTGCATACAACTAAAATAGCTCAGCTAAAGGAAACATAATGAATCCATGAAATAACATTATAACCAAAATAATCTTGTATCATAAAGGACGATCTCGTCTGCTGTTTTTTTATTATGATTAAGGAAGAGACATGATAACTCCCTAATTTGCCAAAATTTATATTGGTTTCTGAGTATGCAAATTCCCACACGGAAAGCAACACTAAATGAGCTACATAATTTACCCATGATCTCAACTCCCTTGTTGACAATACTGCTAGAATATCAGTTAAATGATTAAATTCACCATTATTAAAAATAAAATAAGATAATCTTCATGTAAAAAAACAAAAAGAACAAAAATTAAAGTCACCATTTTATAGTAGTTTAAGTTTTTGGGAGAACTGGCCATTTATAATGGTATCAAAGGAGATGATCATGAGTTTGAACATTGTTTCCACTCTACCTCCCATTTTAAAAGTTTAAAATCCCACATTTGGGCCTCACTTATTAAGGGGGAGTTTGGGCTCACATGTGATGGGGAGTATATTGGTTAAGTGATTAAATTCAACCATTTATTAAATTCTCCCAGACACTTGGAACCAATAATCGCCCTACATTCCAACAACTATCTTATGAAATGGATTGGAAAATCCTATAGTTTTCCACTCATGTTTGTTCAATAAAAACCTTCATTTCAAATAAATTGGCATAGAGAATATGATTCACATTTAAGAGTGATATATAGCCTACTCCTCATAAGTGCTATTCACTTCACACATTCCTTCACCTTCAGAAAAACACCAAACAGATTAAAGTTGAAAAAAAAGTGGGCGGTGGGGGGAATGAGTTATTGTGCTACAAGCTCAAGCAAATAACATCAAAGGAATGCTACCTTTAGGATCTACTTTATCCAAACATGATTTTCCAAATTCCTCATCTAACATGACTTCACTAACTCTGATATCAATATAAACTATGAATTTCAATAATCCAAAACAGTGAATTAATATTGACTCCACCATACCAAATTGAGCAGAGTCAGCTCACAGACATGTAAATAACTGAATATTCAAGTAATGATGTCAACAGAACAGGAAATTGAAACAATAACAAAGAGAAAATAATGATAAAAAAGAAGATATTGAAGAAAATGAATTAGATGTCAGTGACATACAAAACAAAGACAATACGCATAAGTATTAGCTGTGAAACAAACAAATTACCGCTTCCATAAGATCACGTATTTCTGTATCCTTCAAGGTAGAGCCATATCTTCGCAAACCAGCTTTCAGTTCATCAAACGTAATTGAACCACTGTTATCAGTATCCATTGCTGTAAACATTTCTCTCAAACCAGCAATCTCCTCCTCAGAAAGGCTTTCAGCTATTACCTGAGGGCACAAAACAGACATGGAAGTTCTGTCAACATGAATACTAGATTTGGAATTGAAAAAGGGGCAAGCCAAAAATCAACATCAATGCTTTCAAATGGAAGATCTCTCTCTCTCTCTCTCTCTCTCTCTCTCTCTCTCTCTCTCTATATATATATATATATATTTTTTTTTTTTTTTTTTTTCTAATATCTGTGTCATGCACGCATACTTACCCGTAAAGCCATCTTCTTTAGCTTATTCATTGCAGAGAACTGCTTGAGACGAGAAAGTACGGCTGGATCCAATGGTCTGTCAGGAGCAACTCCATTTTCACATATCCAAGGATGGCCTATATACAATTAAGAAAGATACGCTTCAATTTGATCATGAACATAGTTCAAATAAAAAGTCAAAGAAATAAGGCAGCCAACTACTTTAACAATTATGGTAAGTACCCATTTAAGCAGATTTTTTTGTTGTCATCTTCCAAAACTAGCAAAACTCTAATGAAAGAAAAATATTAATTACTAAACCAATTTAAAAGCTTCAAGATGTAAATAAAACAATAAATTACATGTACTTGATACATGATATAGTTAATTAGACAGAGACTACTATTTCGAATAACATTTGATGCAGAGGCAAGGACAAGGTAGCATTTAAGTCTTCAAACATTGATTACATAATAGATCAACCTGAAACCTACTTTAGAAAGTCCACAGTTTGCAAAACACTGGAGAACAAACATTAACAAATAAAGAACAGCTTATTTTATTGCATCCGCAATTAAACAGTCCACATAATTTGGTAATATCAAGAAGAAGAAAAAATGACAGAAAGGTAAACATACTTAAAACTTCATGAGCATTCAAGCGTTTTGAAGGTTGAGAACACAGCATTTTCCGGATTAGGTCTTTTGCACTGTCAGATATTAGGGGCCATGGTTCTGATTCAAAGTCAATCTGTCCCTTCAACACCGCATCAAAAATTCCCTGCTGTGTTTCTGAATAGCAAACCAATAAAGCTTAGTGTAAAACCACAGAATGAAAATTCCAATTGTGGTTAGTAGAATACCAGAGCACACATACCTGCCCAAAATGGTGGCACACCACTTAGCAATATATACAGCATGACCCCTGCCGTCCATACATCTGCCTCTGGCCCATAATGCTTGAGGAGTACCTCAGGAGCCACATAATATGGGCTTCCAACCACATCAGTGAAAATTTGGCCTGAAGCAGCAAGCAACATATAACGTTAAACATCTCCCACATACACCGCAAGAAATGTTTTTAGCCCTCTAACCTTTAGGCGGTAGCATTAAGTTCACAAAAGTATCTTGCAAGTTGTTTATTATAAAATGCATCCCCCATTTAGTTCACATTTACTAGATACATATGCACAATAAAACATGGAACCTTTAAACATACAAATGCTCTGTTACATTTAAAGTACAATATTAGGACCTAGATAATTTCAAAATAATGCCTCAAGTAATTACATTGAAGAGAAAAAGGCACAGGAACTTGTAATGTCACCTGGTTTAAAGAAAACTGAGAGCCCAAAATCAATGGCTTTGAGAGAGAAATCATCATCCTTGTTAACCAACAAGAAATTCTCCGGCTTCAAATCTCTATGCATAACCCCGAGCGAGTGGCAAGCCTCAACAACCCCTACAATGATCTTTGTCAATTCAGCAGCCTTCCTCTCACTGTAATGTCCCCTCTGGATGATCCTGTCAAACAACTCACCTCCAGCACAAAGCTCCATCACAATATGCACATACAATTGGTCCTCATAAGCACCCTTGATGGTCACAATATTCTTGTGACCTGCCAAATGGTGCATTATCTGAATCTCCCTCCTAACATCTTCCACATCCTCCTTAGAAATCAACTTCCTCTTTGAGATTGACTTGCTCGCATAGTCAATCCCCGTGGAAATCTCAGTGCACAAATAAGTAGTCCCAAATTGTCCCTGTCCTAATTTCCGACCCAACGTGTAAAGATCACGAATGTTAGCAGTCTTATGACCCAACACATAAAAAGCATGGCTCTCCCCACCGCGTTTCATGATGACTTCTTTCTTGGTGGGACTAATTGCAGGTAAGTTGTTATTTTTGAGGTATTCTTTGGAGAACTCTTGGGAGGTAGGCTGCTGGGAATTTAAGCTGGTAGAGGAGTAATCAGAGGCGGTATTGGTCTTGGAAGTAGAAGTAGAATGGTCTTCGGGCTGGCTGATGCCCTGAAAATATTTTCCTTTGAAAGATCCACGGCATGTATTGCCCATCAAACAATCACAATTCCCTACTTTCACTTCACTACCTTTTCCTCATCCAAGAAACTCTCATCAATGTTATTCACTGAAAAAAAAAAAAAAAAAAAAATTAAAAGACCCATCAGCTCCTAGTCCTAAATAAAAAATCTTTGAAACTAAAAATCATAAAACAAGCACTCAAAAACAAATCTTTTGTATTAGATCAGATTCACATCTTCTTCTTGTCTCATATAGACATTATTTCCAAAGAAAGGCAAAGAATTCCAACCTTCCCATTTTGTCTCACAGTACTTTAACAATGAAAGCTTTAAACTCGGCATTATTTTTTTGGGGTTAAAAATTAAAGACAAAAATAAACAGTCTTTAGATCCAAAAATCTGTCTTATCCCAAGAAAAATAGTTCTATCAAAAGCAACATGATCAGACTGCTAATTAATATCCAAAGATCAAACTTGGAGACACAAAATCACAAAAATAACTGAAGAAAGGAATAGATCAACAATATGAACACGTGTACGTACCTAAGAAGACATACATATCCATAATATAAATACAAGGAGAGAGAGAGAGAGAGAGAAAGAGAGAGAGAGAGAGCCAGTACCAGTTTAGTGAAAATGAGAGAAAATAGGTAAACAAAGCCTAAAGTTGGAGATGTTTAACACCTCTCTATCTTCGTCTTCTTCTTGCTCCTCCTTTTATTTTATTTATTTATTTTTTTCCCATTTTATATTAATTTCTGTTTGTTGTTATTTTAGGAGGTGTTGCTGAGAAACATCGGAGGTTGGTGCTGACCAGCTTAGCTCTTTCTCTCTCTCACATCCAATTCTTTTTCTTTTCCATTAAGTTTAACATAAAGAAAATTAATATTAATATTAATAAATTCAAAAGGTAAAGACACAAACTTTTTATATATTACTTTCAAAAAAAAAAAAAACTTTTTTATATATTATGCATTATTTTCATTTTGGGTCCATCTCTATCCCAATATATCAACCAATATGAACAAATCTATATATTATATGGGTCCGGTTAACGTGTGCCCCTTAGGGCACACATTAAGCCATCCACTTTTGGAAATATTTTCTCGGGAATTGAAAAAGCTGTCAATACTTTTTCAATTCTCGAGAAAAGTCTTTCCAAAAATGGTTAATTATTGTGTGCCCTTAGGGCACACATTAACAAAATCCATATTATATATCAAAAAAAAAAAGTTGTGTGACACTTAATGAATTCTTATTCTTTCTAAAAAAAAAAAAAAGAATTCTTATTAGACCAATTGACTGTGTGGGTGGATGCGGTTGTAAAGGTAATTACAACATGGGAGATTTTTTGTCTGGATACGAGGGCGGTGAATATAATTATAAGTACAAAGCAAAAAAAAAAAAAAAAAAAACCATGTTATGTTAGATTCATTGGTGCGTGTATGACACGTGCGGCTAAAACTAATGCAAGCAAGCAGTCAAAAACTTGGAGCTGATTTTCTGATGGATGGATTGGAGAGAGAGAGAGAGAGATTACAAATCTAGCAACTAAATTTAGTGCATGCTGTTTTGGTTGTGTGGCACACCCTCTTTGAACCAACGGCCTTTAGTTTTTTTTTTTTTTTTTTTTTCATGATACGGGTCTTCATGTTTCCTTTCTTTCCCATATTTGCCATTTCTGTTACTTCCTTGTTCTCTATGACTTATCACAAAACTTTTTGTGTTAGCCAACTTTTAGTGATTAGGACCTTAATTCAGTAGGAAAATTCTTTGTTGTAGTGAATTAGCCCTTTTTATATATTTATTTTTAAGATCAATGACTTACCTTTTATCGAAGGTGGCCAATCACTAGTAATTTTGTCACTAGTTATATATATATATATATATATAATATTTTTTTTTAATAATTCAATAGATATAATAGAGATAGTGATTTGAATATTGACAATTTAGTTGGAGATAACACGCTATTTCAGTTAAGATACAAAACTCGTTGACTGTTTCTTTCCCTTTATGTAAAATTCATTCATTCATTGGTTGTTCAAATTTACTTATTAGTAGTTAATATATGGTATAGAATGCATAGATTGGTTGAAATAGGGGATTACTTACAAGTAATACTAACTGATAGCGTTTAGCTTGTAGATATTTTAGCAAACCCAACAATAGGCAGAAGGAAAGCCAATCACTTTGAGGTATGTACCCCTTTACCCTTTTTTTAATTTTATCAAATTGACTTTTAAGCAAAAGCATGAAACTTTTTATTGGAATGGCTTAAACATGATTTTCGGGACATTGTGGCTTTACTTTAGAAATGGATACCCCCAACCCAAGGCCACCACCAAAGTTGACCGCCCACAACACATACACACAGAAATCCAAAACTTAAAAATGTCTTAAAGAGTATAGAATCCAATTAATATAAAGCAATATTGTACAGCTGTGATGGTTGATGATACTCACTCTATTTTTTTATTTGTTTTAAAGGGGATACTCACTCTATTGATGCAGGTTTCCAAACTTTCCCCTTGATTGATACCCCATAATAATAAAGGTTAATCCAAATTCCCCTTTTGTAAAGAAACACACTATTTTATTGGCAAAAAAATTATTTCAGACTAGATTCAGCTCACATGTCTTTTGTAGCCAAAAATAAAAAAAAGGGTAACAACTAGTCACACTTTAGTTTAGTTTTGGTCAAGTGCATTGGCACTGAATGATTTCTATTTATTTAATATAGGCAGCGGCGGCTCCAGAAATATTTTTCAGGGTGTTCCTCAAGAAGTATAAACTACACAATCTAATAAAAAGAAAATTTTATATATTGACAACAATAACAATAAAAAAACACATAAATACATAAAGTTTTACTTAATTAACTAAAAATTGATGTTATATAAAAATTAAGTAACTTTTTAAGTTTATTCACTTAATTAACTAAAACTACTATTTTTTTTTTAATCAAAATTACCGGAAAAAGAAAAAAGAAAAGTAGTTGTACAATGAAAAAAACCAAATTTACACGACTTTGACCAATTAGTTGTACAATATATATTATAATGTTTTTGAGAAAAAATAATCGTACAATAACAATGTGTCGGGTAAAGCGAAAATTAGAAGTAAAGCCGTAGTATAAACTTAAAAGAATATAAAAAACATGTGATTTTTTTTTTTACTCAAAAGACCATAATATTATTTTTTTTTTTTAAATAAACTGTAGAAATTTTATTGATAAAACTAAAAAAAAAAAAAAAAAACCTCGAATACCAAAAAACAAAAAAAGAGACATCATGACACCTTGGACTAAGGGTCACCACTAACAAATGTAGTTGCCCTAGGAAAACATTTACAAAGACATTTAACTCAGATCAAATTTTGGGCTATCATAAGATATTGTTAAGTTGCTCAAATTATAGATCAAAATTTAATTTTATTGACATAAAAAAAATTCAGGGTGCTTCCAAAATTTTTTTTTAAAGGTAGATAAATATAATATTTTAAATTATTATATATAAAATATTTTTCTTTTTCAGGTCAGGGTGGTCCTGGGACCACCCCGACCATAAGGTGGCGCCGCCCCTGGATATGGGCATGAGTTGAGCTGGAGAGCATAAATTTTAGGATGGTTGAAAGTGCGGACTACCCAACTTTAGGAATTCAAATCTTCTGTCCCACTTTTCCTGCTCCACTTTATACTCTACCAATAAATGCTTGCCACGTGTTAACTTAATTAATTAAATACTATCATTATTGACTTATTAATATTGTCATTATTAATTAATAGTAGTATTTAATTAATTAAATTAACTTGTGACAAGCATTTATATTTGAAGTATAAAATGGATCAGAAAAAGTGAGACAAAAGATTTGGACTTCAACTTTAGAGGCCTATAAGTCAGTCTTGACTCTTACTAGTAGCATGTTGATGTAGCCAATGTACAAGAATTTGCAAAAACTTGAAGGGCTTCTACTATAGATAGAATGGCAACTTGAACTATATAGGTCGGCAAGTTGACCACGTCGTCACAACATGACTACAAAGAAGGATCATCTGTCAACCATTCAAAAGTAAAGTAGTATTATATATTATTAATCAACAAATCCAAACGCTTGTCTACGGATCAATGAATTGGACGAGATGGCCTTGACAATGACAATAATGAAAGACGATCAACATTGACTGCAAAGGTCCACCACACCATCATCATCAGCCTTTCATTTTGATTTTTTGAAGCTTATAACGGAGGTTACAACCATGACAACATGCGCAATTGTCATCAAGTGTTATTCTTGACTACTTGTCAATTATGTTTTTCCAATTTGAATTCAAAAATGTATTTTATTAAATTATTTATGAAAAAAAAAGTTCTATTTTTATTTAATTGGTCTAAACAACCATATGTTTGCATTTAAATAGATAAGCTAATATGCCGCACTTAAGTTTTGCTCTAGTAAGAAATAAGAAAATAGAAGAATTTTTTGGGAGTATAATATATTGAATTTTTTAAAAATGAACCTCGATAAGGACATCACAAATTCCTAGGACTACTTTGATGAGAGCAGAGAGCTAGCGTATCCATTTCTCAACCCAGTGGTCAGAAAATACAATTATTGAATGCAAGAAAAACCGTCAATGACAAAAAAAATAATGTTTTAGTTAATCCAATGTGTCAATGGTGGTAACTAGTTCATAAGTACAATAAGAATCTCAAACTACAATCACTACCAGGTGCCAATAGCTGTGATTGCATTAACACTACTGCACGATTAGTTTTAGTCTAACAAGAAATAAATATAATAGATTTACTATACTTGACACCAGGAACATTCTTATTGAATTTAAAATTTTGAATAAGAAAGAAAGATTAATCAATTATTATATCAAGTAAACAACCACATAAAACATGGAGAAAATCATGTATAGGAGCAATGGAGCATCTAGCCAAAGCAAAAGAATGACTGTTAGTCCATTGTTTTTTTGTTTTTGATTTTTTTTTAAATATATATTTAGGTAGGTACTTTGATCAACTCTTGTTTCAAATTGAATCATATTATATCCCACCCAAAAAAATATCTAAATTATCCTTAATTTTTTTATTAAAAAAATCCTCTTAGATACTTGATTTGTTCTGCCTTAGATCCAAGTTATCCTTTCTACATTCCAAAAAAAAAAAAAAAAAACTTTGCTACACTAGTATTGTTCCATAAAGCCTAATCATTTGCATAAAGGAGGACCAAGAGATGCTCAATCCATCCATCTTTATCAATCTTAATCATCCATCTCAAATTCCAAACAAGCAAAACCAAAAGAAAAATATAGAAAGAGAAGAAAAATTATCTACATCACATTCATAATCCGTTAGAAGTTGAGCAATAAAACCATATGACTACTAGCTACAGGTGAAATTTACGACCAAATATATGTTTTACTCAATTTCTTTTGGTTAACTAAATTATGCTTCTCCCTTATTGCTTCCCAAGTGTGAGTAAAATTGAACTTAATTAAACCAATTTAGCATCAGAATTGTTTATATACACATCCAACAACCCAACTCTTGAGTCTAGACAAAGACTTTTGAGCAAGCTTGAGGCCAAATCCGATTGTCATTTTGAATAACAGTAGATAATTTGGCTTATAAAGAGAAGCCTCCACTTAATATCCATATTTTATGAGAAAAATTTGCGTAGTTACAATGGGTTAAAAAAATTACACCAAATCAACTAGAAAGGGGGCTAGTACAAGAGCAGTAAAATTACATAATTATACAATACTATGAAAATTTTAATAAAAAGCATCATATAACATAGAGCTGAGTCCCTCAAGTATGTTTCAATACTGTAACAAGCTTACATGTGGTTAGCCTCATAAGATAATAATAAGAGTTACTTTGGGAATATTTGACAATGTCATCTTTTCTAAAAGGTGGACGAATAAGAATACTGAAAATAGAATACCTATTTAAGACTGCATACTAACCTTCTATCATATTAATTAATCTTTGATCGTTACACTTCCTTTCCTTGATCTCTTTGGTCATCGTTTATGTTTCAGGGATATTTTAGTCATTTTTTGGATGTCAGGGGTATTTTGGTTATTTTTGGGACTTTAGGGATATATTGATAATTTTTAGGTTTTGGGGGTATTTTGGTCATTTTTGGATTTCAGGGGTATTTTGGTCATTTTTTGGGTATTGTGAGTATTTTGGTGATTTTTAGGTTTCGAGGGTATTTTGGTCATTTTTTGGACTTTGGAGGTATTTTGGTCATTTGTTGAGTTTTGGGGGTATTTTGGTCATTTTTTGTTTCATGGGAGTATTTCAGTCATTTTTTATGTTTCGAGGGTATTTTGGTCATTTTTAGATTTTGGGAGTATTTTGGTTATTTTTTGGGTTTTTGGGGTTATTTTGGTCATTTTGTAGGTTTTAGGGTTATTTTGGTCTTTTTATTTTGGATTTTGGAGGGTATTCTGGTCATTTTTAGGTTTAAGGGGTTTTTTGGTAATTTTAGTGGTTTTGGGGTATTTTAAAGTTGGTTGATTTGTAGAAATGATACTTGGATCATAATTGGGTCTAATTGGGTACCAAATAAACATTAATGTTAATTGGGTGGGTTTGAGTCTCATTTAAGTAGGCAGGTTTGGGTGGGCAAATGGATTTGGGTTGATTTTGCCACTCCTAGTATTATTCAAGTAATCAAGGGGTTTTCCACTTTTTTTAGGCATAAGGGGTGCTTTTGTCATTTTCTTGCTTTTAGGAGGTATTTCGTTCATTTCGATGTTTTGGGGATATTTCGACCATTTTTTATGTTTCCGGGGGGGGGGGGGGGGGTGTATCAGTCATTTTTTGGGTGTTAGGTGTGTTTTGGACATTTTTTGTCTTTCTAGGGGCATTTTGGTCATTTATCAGACTTATTCATTTTGGTCTTATTTACTTAATTGAGGGTATTTTGGCTAGTTTTAGGCACAAGGGGTACTTCGGTTATTTTTGATTTCTTAGGGGGTGCTTGGGTCATTTTTGATATTTTGGGGGTATTTTAGTCATTTATTAGGTTCCGGGGGTATATTGATCTTTTTCTAGGTATCGAGGGTGTTTTTGCTCTTTTTCGATATTTTGGAGGGTACTTTGCACTTTTTCTAGGTTTAGGGGAGTATTGGTCATTTGATAAGTGCTAGAGTAAAAATTCTATCTTGTATTAAAAAAAAAAAAAAACTCTATATATGACTTGTCCCAGCGATTTTGAAAGCGCTGGAATAGGTGGACCCTATTCCAGCGCTTTCAAAAGCGCTAGGATAGGTCTTCCTCATAAGGAAATGGAGAGGGACCTGTCCCAGCGCTTTTTGAAGCGCTGGGATAAGTTGACCTTATTCCAGCGCTTTCGAAAGCGCTGGCATAGGGTTAACCTATTCCAGCGCTTCAAAAAGCATTGGGACAGGTCCCTCTCCATAAGAGAATGGATAGACCTATCCCAGCGCTATTTGAAGCGTTAGAATAGGTAGACCCTATTCCAACGCTTTCAAAAGCGCTGGGACAGGTCCTTCTCCATAAGGAAATGGAGAGGGACCTGTCCTAGTGCTTTTTGAAGCGTTGGGATAGGTTAACCCTATTTCAGCGCTTTTAAAAGCACTAGGACAGGTCCCTCTCCATTTCCTTATGGAGAAGGACTTGTCCCAGTGCTTTTGAAAGCGCTAGAATAGGGTCTACCTATTCCAGCGCTTCAAAAAGCGCTGGGATAAGTCTATCCATTCCCTTATGGAGAGGGACCTGTCTCAGCACTTTTCGAAGCGCTGGAATAGGTTGACCCTATGCCAGCGCTTTTAAAAGCGCCGGGATATGTCTGCCGTAATAGAGTTTCTTATACTAGCGCTTTCAAAAAGTGCTGGTACAGGCTTATCTATTACGGCGGTTTTTAAAAGCGCCGGGAAAAAAACGCTGGGACAGGATGATTTTTTTGTAGTGTTTGGTGATTGAGTTCCTTTATTTGCTACAAGTTTTACAACTGTTACAACTTTCACACATAAAAGCAATTCTTGGAGCATTAATTAGAGGTGGAAGATCTAGAATTAAATGTCTATATGTACATGCAGGAAATTTATATAATCATGCAGTCCAAGAAGTCTACACTAATGTCTAACAAGTATTTTTGAATGGAAAGAATCGATAGATGAGACTTCACGAAACCATCATCATCCTTGTCCTTATCGCTATCCTCGCTGAGAACACCGTGGAATAATGCAGAAAGGTCAAGTACAAAACAATAAAGATATTGACAAAATTTGTCGACGTCGACGGACTCTGACATAAGGCAGAATTTCAGACCAGATAAGTGGACAAAACCAAAACTTGCATACAAACGTTCACGCTCCCCCAAAATAATTTTTCTAGTGTTGAGATATTCACTAGCCCACAATTTCTTATCTAAATCAAATTCATAGGTATTGAGTTCATACTCTTGCGTATAATCATAAGAGATGGAAGCCCAATAGAGAGTATTACCAATTGCTAGAGCTCTTCCACATCGAATATGTGGGTTAATCAGTATCCGTTTCTCGGAAGGCTGAAACAACCCATTCCAAGAACGAGACCTGAAATTGTAGCTAAAGAATTCAGCAAAATTCCATTCGTATCCATTTTTCGCGAGTAGTTTAGTTACCATAATCTCGTTGTTGGCCTCCAAGTGAGCGTATAGGATTAGGTCATCACCGAATTCGCAATAAGAGGGAGGGTTTGGTAGGCTTTCCCACCTTCCCAAGCTGGGGTCAAAAACCTCTATCCACCCAACTAAACCTTCGATTTTGATATCCCAATCGAAACCCCCAAAGACATAAAGCTTACTGTTGACAACAATGGTCTGAGGGTTTTGTCTACCATATTTCAAGGATGGAGCAGCCTTCCAACCCTTCTCAGGACATGTAAGGTCAAGGGTCCAAACTGCCCTACTTCTCCGAAAATATGCAACACTATCTGGGTCAGTTTTTTTTTTGGGCCACCAACAGAATACAGATGATTGCCTAAAAGTGTGAAGTATCTGGAGGGGTAAGGGTCCTTGGATTGTGAAACAGGACTGGGCTTCTTTGGGGTGAAGCTCAATTCCTTTTTCTTATCCTTGTTAAATTCACCATCAAGCTCTAACCTCTCCCAACCTTTCTCCTCCATATCCATAGGATTGATTGAGAGAAAACTAAATATAAAAGGGTTAGGGTTGCAAGTTATATATATACTACTCGTAGTTGGTATATGTTTGTTGTTGAGAAATTGCCTCAAATTCCAATTGTGACTTCGAAAGTCAATTAGGTTTCCTAATTGAAGATGAAAAAAATTAATTTGGGTTTCCTTGTTATAGAAAGGAAAGAATATTCTTTAGTGTGGAAGGAAATCTATTCCTTGTTAAAGAGGTAATGTATTCCTAGTCCAAAAGAGAATAGACTCCTTGTTAAATAGGTAATGTATTCCTAGTCCAATAGGAAATAGCAAAAGAGTCTTATAAATAGACAATACTACAAAGAATTTGATGGTTTTGGCTTTGGCTTTGGCCCAAGGGTTCTCCCTATGGGAAGAGGGAAAATAGAATGTGAAACCAAGAGAGATAAAATAAATTTTCGCTTAAGAGGAATGCAAGAGGAAGGAGAGTGCAAGGTATTGTCATCTTCAAGAAGATAGCCAAGGAGGAGAGAGCAAAGGGTTGCCGCATTCAAGAAGATAGTCGAGGAGGAGAGAGCAAAGTATTGCTGCCTTTGAAAGAGATAATTAGTGTGTGTGTGTGTGTGAGAGAGAGAGAGAGCAAAGAAAAACAAAAGAGATTTTTCTTTAGCTGTGAGATGTACACAAGAATTATTGTAATTGATTTGATAATAGTGAAATTATTCGGAGTTTGTCTCGTGGTTTTTTCTCTTTAAGAGATAGGGTTTTCCACGTAAATTTTGTATTTTTGTGTGTGATTATTATTTTGGATTGCTAATATTGTTGATAATATTATTTGGGACCCAACATTTGCTTATATTTAATTTTTTAGCTTTAAGTTGGTCTTAAAAAAAAGGGCTTTAAGCCTTTAACTCTGTCGTCTGTGTAAAGAATCTTTGAGCCTCAACTTAAGTCTGTAAATTTATTTAGGGTGCATGATGATAGTGGTTGTTGTTTTAAGGGCCCCTAAAGTGTGCGAATAGAGCATTCATGAATGGGCTCCTTCCCTATGTATTGTTGAGCTCTATATGTCATTAATTCAAGATTTTTTTATTAAGAAAATTGATATTTTAAAAGACGAGAATTATGTTAGAGATAATATTTGAACTATTATATAAACTAGTTGCGGACTTACGCGTTGCCCATGATAATTTTTTTTTATGATCGTGTTATTATTTTGAATATTTTTGAATGTATTACTACTTAAGCTGCATTATATATGTATGACCAATATATTGTAGGATTCATGATGATAGGAGGTATTAGTCTTGGAATTAGATGTGGAAAGCATACAACTATACTTCACCGTGTAGTTAGTCAAGAGCTAATCAACCGTCTTCCCAAGTTAGTACAATTTAATTAACTTAAAATTAGATAGAAATGATTTTATAAATTTCAAGTTAGAAACATGCTAGGTGAAAAGTTTAGAGGACTGTAATTAAGTTCTTGCAAGTCTTTTTAAATAATTAATAATAATAAAAAAAATATATTCCTTTGAAGATAGAGATTAGTATTATAAATAGGATGAGGAAATTTTATTGTATTATGGTTTTTGGAAACATAATTTCTACCAAACTCAGTTGGCTAATTCGTACATTTCCAAGTCAATTGAGCACATTTTGCATGTTACATGTAATTCTTCATTTCCATATGGGTAAGGGCATTCACGATCCCAATAACCCACTCCCTTTTTCTGGCATGCTTGGTTTTTTGGGATGCAAAATGTGTTTGTTCCAAAAATAGTATGTCGAAGGATTTGTCGATAGCTTTGCAGCAATTGTTTTCTATCTGGTTGGTTTAGAATTGATAATAGTAGTTGTATTCCTTTATCATTTGATTTGCACAATAATGCAATTGTCAGTCCATACTTTGCATTTTTGTCTCCTTCTATGTTTGCTTGAAGAAGGATTTCTTTTCCCGCTTTAGTTTGATCTTGTACAAAATATTTGTGAACTCCGACCCAAAATAGTGCTTGTTTGTTTCCAGCCCTAATGCATTGATGAATGAGTTTTTCTTAATCGTTTTGAAGGAATAAAGGATTTTGGAGCAGTCCAGTTAGATTGATGTGGTGAACAACTTTTTTCCTTTTGGTTAGTCGATTGAATCACTTGTAGTATTTTTAAAAAATGAAAACACATATTAAGAAACTAATGCGTTAAAAAAAATCAGCTGGTGACAGAACTTGACAATAATCATATACTAAGAATTACACATAAACATTATTATCATCACAATTGCAATATTGGATTGATGAAGATATATTTTTTTTTTTCTTTTAGAAATATAACAATGACTCTAGAATTGCGCACTACTTCATGGTAAAAAGTTAATAAAAAGAAAGAATATAGGATTTCAATATTTTGTGCCACAATTTTGGATGTGCTTCATTGTGATTAGTAGAGAAAAAGTGGGGAGTTCATGTGAAAGTAACAAACATGAGATTTGAATTTAAATTTGTGTACCTGATTTTGATGTTGCCTAAAAATTTTGGCGATTATCTTTCAACATTGGAAAATATTTCAAAGCAATAATTCTATTGGTAATTCATGTTGAATGCTCATTTTTGTGATTGTGGAGAGATTATTTTTATGATATTTTTGGTGTGTATTTTGTTGTTGTTGTTGTTTTGTAATTTATAGTGTTTTGATTGTTGTATGGATGAGTGATTGTTGAATTTATTTGCATTTTTTTTTTTTGGTTTTTTTTTTTTTTTTGAATAGAAGCCTTTCATATACCTTTCTCTATAAATTTTAAATCTTATAGTATTGAATATAAATATATAAATTGTAAATTATGTTTGACTATTCAGTGTTCATTTGTTTTTTTGTTTTTTGTTTTTTGGCATATATATATATATATATTTATATTGTGTGTGTACAGAAGATGAAGGTGTGAAGGTAGAAGCTGAATTAGGGGCTCCCCTCAACTCTGACGCACTTCAATCCATTAATGCAAATATAATTGCTTGAGCAACCTCTTCATTGTAGGAACGCACAATATTAAACCCTTAGAGAGCACAACGAAGTAAATTACATCAAGGGGGGGCTTTAGCATCATTTAAAATAGGAGCCAATTTACTCCATAACTGATAAAAGAGTTAAAAGTTAACTTTCATCTAAAAAGACATATTATACCACTTTTAGCCCAAATTTTAACAATTTAGAATTTTCACAATTTAGAATTTTCAACTGAATAAAGTAATAATATTTGCCAAGCTTAGTAACCAGTAGCATATTCTTGCTAGGAAATTAAGAAAACTTTTGTCCGTTACTTTTATTAATTACGGGCATAATGCATAACCTTATCATTGTCAATATTATAATAAAATTAATAAAAATTTTAGAATACGTGGATATCAATCTAGCTGATGTAGATTCTCAAAAAAAAAAAAAAAAAAAAATCTAAATGATGTAGTGCATGTGAATTTGGGTCAAAAATTCATTAAATAACATATTGCTCCATAATTGATTTTCCAACTGCACCTTCCTTTTGAATGAGATCAATTGACAAAACACCCAAAGCAATACCAGTTTTGTTTTTTTGTACTTTGAAATGTATTATGTATATAACCATGTTTTGAAGCTTGGTCTTTGGTAGAAATTATTTCACAGAATGGACCTCACAAGAAGACTAAACTACTGAACTTTTTGAGAATCAACTAAATTATTGAACTTAAGTATATAAGGCTACATTCAGGAAATAATTAATTAACTATGTTCTAAGGCATCGGCATGGTTGTTGAAAAATGTCCTAGACACTAATCTCAATGTTGATTTCTTTTTCCTTAGCTCATTGTGCTTAAATAGCAGTGACATGACATAAGAGGCATAGTTTTTTAAAAGGTCTACAATTAATTTAAACTTCTCAATTTGATGAAAATATCATATCTACAATAGTTTAGGACATGCCCATTAGGAAAAAATATCACAAAAGATCCAAAGAATTTTCCAAGTAACTCAATAAATAATTTGGGAAAAATCTCAAGGCTAAAAATGACTAAGACACATAGCTTACTGCTCAAGGCACCATTCGGGGGACTTTGATGGAGGCATATGCAGAATTATGCAGAAAAATTACCGCAAAAATTGAAACACCAGGAAAACAATTTGCTTTGATTCTAAAACCCAATCCATGTTATACAATCATGATATTGAAGTACGATTTGATATCAATTGTTTGAAAACAGCAGAAGCAAATAGAATTAAAAACCCAGCAATCGAAAAACTCAAAATGAACAGACCCAAAAAAGGTAGAGATCTAATTAAAAAACCTAGCAATCAAAAATTCAACACCTTAAAAAAGATGCAGTAAACAATCAGCCACACCAAAGCAGCCTTATAAATCTCAATTAAAAAACACAATCTTAGCACAAAAGTTGTTATGGCAAAAGAGGCCCAAGTGAGATGTCATAAGTGTATATATATATATATATATATATATCTTTGTACCACCTATAGTTTCCTAGGGTTTTACATCTAAGGTTACTCAACTGATCGTAAATCCTAGATGTGATATTGCTAGGTTTTCCTATGAAGTGATTTATGATCGTGTAGATCAAGGTATTAACTCCATCAGGAATTCCTCTTCCTAGATGTTCTTCAAAGATGGGGAGACCTTCCTCATCTTTTTGGACAGTATTTCTGATACTATCCTTGGATTCTTCTATTAGGCAGTTATTCCACCATTAGAGCAACTTTCCTGTGAAACCTAAAACCATGAGGTCAACGACTTCTGAGTGACTTTTACCTTCATTAAGGCAATTGTTAGCGACCATTGCTATGTGTTGGATCTTATTCAGAATTTCTTATTCTGATAGACCATCAATGTTCCATTCATAAAGCTTACCAGAAGAAACAAAAGTATTACAGGTATTACAAGACCATTCAGAATTTCCAGAGTCCCTAGATCAACATTGGAAGCGCTTAAGAGCATTTCTCCATACAGTCAAGCTCAATGGTTTTGTTGTTTCAGCCCCTAAAATCAAGCTTTTCCAAACTAGTGTTCGGTTCTTAGGTTTTGATATAAGACATGGTGTCATCAAACCCATAAATTGAGCAATCCAGTTTGCAGATAAATTTTCAGATGAAATCCTAAATAAAACCCAGCTTCAGAGATTTCTAGGATCAAGTACGAAGTAGGAACCTTCTGTACACAGTACGGCTTACCACCAATTGCCCCTTCTAGAAGAAAAGATGGAAAACAAGGTTGTTCTCCAGCCAGGAAACCTTAGTAAACCCATCTAAGCTCTTGAAAAGCCCTTAGTAAAACTTCCCATAGATAGGCATACCAGCCTTAAGTCTAAGGACGCCACAGCTTTAGAAATTGTTACCCAAAAGCTTGAAGAACTACAGAAACTAGTAAAGAAGGAACCAGTCACCCCTTCACCTAGTAAAGGTCTTCAGCTTACCACCCTAAAAGGGGGTAAGTTACAAGCGGAAGGGGGTTAGATGCCGACTGGGGCTATCTGATTACAAATTGGAGGCCGATTGAGGCCATCTGATTACAAATGTAAGACTGACTGGGGAATTACAAGTGTAAGACTGGGTTGCCATCTATATTCTAGAAGGGAGGGTTCTTTTCCTAAAATTGGTTCTTACAATTTTTGGATCCAGCCTTCAATTGGAATGAGAGCTGATACTTATAAGGGAATGGGAGCCTTGGATTCTTCAGAAGATTGCTGAAAATCTGGAGCGTAAATTGCTTTTATTGGGGTGAAAATCTTTTCCACCGAAAGCAATAGTAATTCTGAATGATTGTGCCGGGTACTGTTCATGAATAGTATTCCGTCCCTTGACTTTTTGAGTGCTAGTTACTGTTCATCGATAGTTACTGGTGCTGTAGATGAATAGTAGCTTGCCTGGTGGTACTGTTCTGAATAGTGATTGGTGCTATGCAGAAATAACATCCTAAACCTTTATTCACTATCTAGCCTGTAGGCGTCATTTGGATCCTAGGAATCTTGGAACAGAGGATCATTTGGATCGAAATTGGCAGAGGCTTCTAAAGGGGCAGGAGAACCTTTCTCCTGGGATTGTAACTCTTCTGACTGGAGAAGTAACTGCTGGGCAAGATCTTTTAATTCTTTGCTAGATTTTCTGGCGATCTGGATGGAGTCTAGGCTAGACTAAGATCTCGTGACTGGAGCAATATTTCTCTGAACTAGAGGAGGAAGATCCTCATGAATCTGTCTGATAATTGTATCAATCTTGAGGGTATCCCACCACTTGACTGAGAATTCCCTGTTTAACAGATTCCCTTTAATGTCATAATTCCACATGTTGATCCAGTGGATTTTGTACATGACCGTCATATGCAGAATAGCTGGAAACTGGCCACCATGATGCGTAACCTGGCATTTTGAACTGAAATACCTGAGGGCATCCTGTAGGGGTTCTGGGAAGATCTGGGGTACTGATCCAAACATTTCCCACCATTTAAGGAACCATGTTGGTATTGTACTAGAGAATTTTCTATCAAACATCAAGAACCAACAGTGATTAAACTTCTTGTTCTGATAAAAGAGAACTTTTTCAAATGCATCCATGTAGTCGTAGTAACTATAATGGAGATCTGAACCTGTGATAGACTTGAGTCCTTTGAGGGTTCTTAGCAAAGAGGGATGCTGTCCCCATTCTTTGCAACTGATGAAATTTGTGATTATGAACTTATGATAGAGAACTATTGAGGGGTTCTCTTTGTTCATAATTTCTTCTACCTTGGCGGATTCTTCCTGAATTAGGATATACCTGTAATACTTGATATTTTTCTCTGGGTGCTCCACTTGAAATGCCATCCATCAAGGAGGACTTCCATGGCTAGGGCTAGGGGATCTTTTATATGAACCAAGTGTGGTTCGATATAAGAGATATGCTGGACAAATGGCTTTTTAAAATAGGGAGACCTATTTTTTCTGGGTAAAGGCCGGGATGATCTTTGGGACTGTATGGGGCCAAAGGGTTCATCAACTTTGTATGGGGTGACTTGCTTGGGAGTTGGGGAAGCTGAGGCTGAACTATAACTTGGCTGGGATGCCCTTTCGTAGTTTGGCTTTGGAATGGCAGAAACCAAATAACGATTGGCAACTGATGCTGCAGAGGCTGGGACTAACTGGCCAGGGTTCTTTGCCTGACTAGTACTACTTGTGGCTTGCTGTTTAGGCAATTTTGGGAGTTGGGTCTGTGCGGGTTTCTTTCCTGACATTTTGGTTTGGATTCTGCAAAAATTCACGGGTAAGGAAATCAGGGATATTGTTTTGAGTTCCTTTTATGAATTCTATGTTAAAATCAAAAACTGAAAGGATGGCTTGCCATCGTGCAAAAATCTATTTTGATGCAATGTTTTGAACATCTTTTTCTAAAACATGTTTTGCAGATTTACAATCAATTCTTATTAAAAACTTTTGATTCAAAAGATCACTCTGAAATTTTGAAATACATAGCACTATAGATAAAATTTCCTTTTTAATAGTAGTATAATTAAACTGAGTGGGAGTCCAAACTCCTGAATGGAAACAGACTATCTATTCCAGAGAATTAGGATTAACACGCTGGAGGAGAATGTCACCATAACCTATGTCAGAAGCATCAGTCTGGACAATCTTGAAGGAATTGACTAAGAGAATTCCTAAACAAGGGAGTGTCTTGACATATTTCTTGATATTCTGGACAACTAGGGTATGAGATGGAGTCCAAGGGGTGGATTGGTTTGGAGTCTATCAAAAAGAGGTTTGCATTGCTGCCTGAGATTTTGATAGAATTCTGAGATATAATTGAGAGATCCTAGAAATCTCTGAAGCTGGGTTTTGTATAGGATTTCATTTAGAAATTTATTTGCAAACTGGATTGCTCGATTTATGGGTTTGATGACACTATGTCTTATATCAAAACCTAAGAACTGAACACTAGTTTGGAAAAGCTTGATTTTGGGGGCTGAAACAACAAGACCATTAAGCTTGACTGTATGGAGAAATGCTCTTAAGTGCTTCCAATGTTGATCCAGGGACTCTGAGAAGATAAGTACATCATCGATGTACACAATAGCATGACTGGAGAATGGATTGAAAATCTCATTCATGATATTTTGGAATTCAGAAGGTGCATTTTTTAGACCAAAGGGCATTACATTCCATTCATAAAGACCAAAGGGTGTGGTAAAGGTTGTCTTATACCTATCAGACTTTTTGATTTGTATTTGCCAAAAACCACTCTTCATATCAAACTTACTGAAAACCACTGCTTTACTAAGCCTATTGACTTAGTCTTTTTTGTTGGGAATTGGGTACCTTACCCATTCTAAGACTTTGTTAAGGGGCTTGTAATTGATAACTAATTTGGGAACACCCCTCTCAATCTCAGCATTTTTCTGGACATAAAATGTTGGACAAGACCATGGTGACCTAGAATTCCTAATGATTCCTTTCCTAAGGAGATCCTCTATTTCAGCCTTACAAACATCCATAAGTTCTTGGTTCATTTGGATGGGTCGAGCTTAGGTTGGGATATCATTTTCATTAAAATCTTTGGTATATGGGAGAGCTACCTCGTGTCTCTTTCTATACCAAAAGGCTGTGGGTAAATCAGAGCAGACTTCCTGCTTGATTTTCTCTTTAAACTTTCTGATTTCTTCTTGGGTGTATTCACAAGCAAGCCCTTCTTCGACTCTCTTGTGTTTTAAATCTTCTTCAAGATATCTGAGCTACTTGGTTTTAGCATTAATAAGGTTAAGAGTCTTGGAGACAGAGACATCTTGAAGGATACTAATATCTCTTGGTTCAGGGCTCCTAAAAAACTTAAACCTAACTAGATGACCAAAAGGGTGGGTAGTGATTCCTTCACTATCCGTTACAAAGGGATATAAAAGACACATGAACGGATTTCCTAATATGACCTTATCCGTCATGTTTTTGACTAAGACAAATGTGGTTTTGAAACATATGCCGTCTTGGCAAACATGTGCTTTTGGGATCTTATACTTGATCTGCATTTGACCTCCACTTACAGATATCATTCTTTCTCTAGTTTTCCTAAAATACTTGGAAAGGATAATTCCTTCCTGAATGCAATTGAGATCAGCACCTGAGTCAATTAAGGCTACTGCTTCAAACTCGTAATTTTTGCTAATCATAATTTTGACTATGGAATGCCATTTTTGGAAATTAATCCTACTCATGGTTTCTAAAAGCTTTTCACCACTGGGTTGTTCATCTTGAACCATATCTGCTGTTGGGTTAACTATTTCATCTTCTTCATCAGAAGGGTTCTGGGATATGGGATCTTTCTCATTTTCTTGATGAGAAGTTTCTTCTAAATTTTTGACTCTTTGGTCAAGGAGACTATTGTCAACCTTAAGAATGGTTAGTTCTTGCTTAAGGGTCCTAACCTCGGACTTGGTTTCCTTGATTTCTGTTTGAAGGTCGTTGACTGTAACTTCCTTCTTGGACTTGGAGAATCTTTCATAGATTTTTTCTAAGTCAACCTTGGGTTCATGAAGCCTTTGTTCGGGTTTACTGGTTTCCCTAACTAAGGTTGCATGAAAAACACTAAGTTTTTGGGCTTTAACTACTAGATCTTCGATCTGTTCTATGAGATCTAGGAGTAATTCTTCTTGTTTACTAAGAACCTTAACCTGAGAAGGGGTTTTGCTAAGATCTTGGATGGGTTGGCTAGCTTTGGGTTTAGTATTATCCTGATTCGTTTTAGGAGGAACACAAGTGGCTGGAGTCTTTTGGGATGGTTGACTAGGCTGGACAGGTTTCTTACAAGTCTTTCTATGTCAACTAAAATAGTTCTCAAAATATTTAAAGAAATGGATATTATCGGATACCTCTTTCATGAATTTTTGCCAAGCATTGAAAACTTCAAGCTTTTGTTCCTTGGTATGGTTGGCTCTATAGGCTTCTTTTTTGACTCAGTTCTTTTCTAAGTCAAATTCTTTGCCTAAGGCATCCATATCTGGTTTAAAATATTTTCTTAAAACCTTAAGATCATAATCTTGATATGGGTCCTCCATATCAGTTTCTGAAGGGGATTCTACCTTTTGACTGTTGTCGTCATCTTGATCAACAACTGAGTCTTGTTTGGCTGTGTAGCAAGGTGTACTAACCTGGGATTTGGTTTTGACTCCTTGAAACTCTAGTCCTAAGTCTCTTCTAGATGTTAGGTATGGTGCAAGAGGTCTAGAGGAGCTGGCTTGGGATGCAAGTCTATCTCTTAAGAGGATAGGTGGCTACCTACTAGGTAGAGGAGATCAGCGGGGATCTATTGGGGATCTGGGCCTATAATCATCTAAGGGTGATCTAAATCTAGATTTGTTGAAACTGAGTCTAACAGAACCAGCTGCTAACTGTTGGACAAAATCTAAATCTAAATCTTGGTCTGGGTTTTGGATATGGAGAGGGTAATTCTCATTCTCAAGTTTCCAACTTTTTGGAAAGGAAACTTCAAACCATTTCAGGGTTCTTGGGATTTGGACTTTGGCTTGGACGTTGGTTCGGATAAGAAGTGTTTCTCCCATCTTCTTTCTATCCAAAGTACCAACATTCATGTTTGTCTTAATGCACTTGTAATACACTCTGTATATCAAGGCTAATTGGCTGGTTCCCTACACCATGAGGGTTCCATGGGTCTTGATATTAAGGGTTAAAGCTTTCATGACATGTGGATTATGAAGGTGAATTGTGAAGTTTGGGAAACAGTCGAAATGGACTGGTCCGTTACTTATATATATATATATATATGGGCCTTGATAAGCTCAAAAAAAAAAAAAAAAAAAAAAAAACCCTAGTCTTTTACCTCTTAAGCTACACGTGTATATACTTATGAGGCTTCTTTTTGCTTCAACCGCAACACATTACTGAACCTTGCTTTGCTTTACTGTGGCTGTGAATGGAGACTGCAGGTACAACTCTCTTCTCCTCTAAACTTAGGAAAGTTGAAATACTCAATGTCTAGCTTTTGTTCCCACTTTTATAGGAAGCATCTGTTATTTGCGTACCTAATAGAAAAAATAGGGGCTGCTGTTATGGATCGAAAGCTATGATTATTTTCAATATCAAATAGTAGTTTATCATTAATAATCATAAACCTATCCATAGTACTTCCACCAAAATTTTATAAAGTACAAATGTTCCACTTGACAACTCTATAGCCTTGCTAAAAGTTAAAAGCTCAATGACTATACACAACTAATAACCAACTTAGTGAAATTCTGCCTTATTATGATTAGAAGTATCACTGCAAGTTAAATGCCTACACCCTACTACTGGCACAAATTGATAAAAGGAATTCAGGAAATTCATATTTAACTTTACTAGAGAAAGTTTGAGTGCAGAAGGGGCAAAACTATAAATCACCGTTTAGGGAGGTTCTGCAATGGATAACATTATTGTCATGTTAGACAACTCATATTGCAGTGTCATCAACAATAGTGCAAAACCAAGTCTCTGCAAGCTAGTTTGACATCATTAAAGGTCTCGAAAACTCTTACTTGAAAATCATTTCCACAGTTTGGGAACTGCAAACATACCACAAAAAAAAAAAGGAAAATAAATTGACGAGTGTAAATTTCTTTAGGGTTACAGACCTGAGTTTAGATGACGGAGAAAATGTGTATACTTGATATGGACGGATCTAAGGTAAACGGACGAAATATGGACGGGTGCCGGGTACACGTGTCAACTCCTTATAAATGGAAATAACTTGCGTCTCACGCACAACTAGAGTAAGTAGAATCCCAATGGGAATAGAATCCAATTATAAAAAGGATTCTGTAATATTCGCCCAATCAATGACAAGTCCTATATGGAAAAGACTTCTCTTACAAGAAAGGAAGGTCGGTTCTACATTACTATAAAAACCCCAAAGACTCTCACAAGAAAAGGTACGCATACTATTCCCCAACTCTGGCACTCTAGGGTTGTGAGCATCTACAAACTTAACCTTCGGAGGGTCCTTGGCCGGTACCACACCGGTACCCTTTCAAGGTATTTTTTGCTTTGTGTTTGGTAGGTTGCATCGAGTGCGAACGAGAGAACTTTGCAGCTTACTGACGATATTTTCACCATCATCAGTTGGTACCGTCTGTGGGAAGCGCAAGGAAAAGTCATTACTTTGAGCTTTCTGGACAAAAAGTTGCATGGTACTCACGCGCTCGATGGCAACCACAACGAACGATCAAGGGGAGACACACACGACAGCTCTTGAGAGGCAGGTTCAAACCCTCGCAGCAGCGGTAGAACGCCTCACAAAACGTAATCATGACCTAGAAGAGCAATTACACCAGAAGGACGCAACACTCAATACTCAGGAGGAAGAATAGGAGGCTAGCAGCGCCGAAAAGAGAACCCAGCATGGGCCGGAGGGGAGTAATGCCCATAGCAGACTCGAACGGCAGGATACGAATCGACCATCAACTGCGGAACAGGTCCCTTCGAGTGTAGTGGCAGAGGTGCAGATGATGAAGGAGCGCATGGATTTTATGATGAACGCTCTCAAAGGACGGGTATCTAACGACCTGGACGACCTGGTTCATCGAATGGATTCACCATTCACAGTGTCCGTCAATTCGTTCCCTCTTCCTCAGAAGTTTCGCATGCCTTAGATTGAAAGCTACGACGGATCCAAAGACCCGTTGGATCATCTAGAGACCTTCAAGACGCTGATGCATCTGCAAGGAGTGGCAGACAAAATTATGTGTAGGGCATTCCCTATGACATTGAGAGGCTCTGCAAGAGTCTGGTTTAGCAGATTGATGCCAGGCTCTATCAGTACTTTTAAGGAGCTAAGTGCTCAATTCGCTTCGCACTTCATTGGAGGGCATAGGTCCAAGAAGTCCACCGCGTGCCTGATGAACATTAGACAATGGGAGGACGAAACGCTAAGGTCATACATTGCCCGCTTTAACAATGAAGCACTTTCAATAGATGAAGCGGACGACAAAATACTGGTAGCCGCATTTACGAATGGACTACGAAAGGGTAAATTCCTATTCTCCTTATATAAGAATGACCCAAAGACCATGTCCGATGTACTATACAGGGCAACCAAGTACATGAACGTGGAAGATGCACTCTTGGCCAAAGAAGAAAAGCCCTCTAGGAAGAGAGAAAGGCAGAACGACGTACATCAAGACAGGGGACGAAAGACCGCAAGGACAGGAAACAAAAGAGAAGAAATGCGCTCTAAACCTCCAGCTGGGAGGTTTACACACTTCACTCCACTTACAGTTCCGATAGACCAAATCTTGATGCAGATTAAAGACGAAGGGACCCTTACATTTCCAGGAAAGCTGAAAGGAGATCCCAATAAAAGGCCTTGGGACAAATACTGCCGCTTTCACAGAGACCACGGCCATGACGCGACAAACTGCTATGACTTAAAGCAGTAGATAGAAGCACTCAAAAGGCAAGGAAAGCTACAGAGGTTTGTTAGCAGGGAAAGAACGGACCTGTCGCAAGATCAGATTCCACGACAAGAAAACGAGCGCCCAAGACCACCCATAGGGGATATAAGGATGATTGTAGGGGGCACAGCAACATCCGTCTCGTCAAAGTAGGCTTGAAAGACTTACCTCAGGATAGTCCAGAACATCCAAGTGACAAGCTTCGTTCCCAGGAAAGAACAATACGAAACACCTATCATTGGGTTCTCAGAGAACGACGCTCGATGTCTTCACCACCCACATGACGACGCACTTGTCGTTAGCATACAAGTGGGAGATTACAACATGCACCGGATCCTGATTGACAATGGAAGCTCCGCTGATATCCTTTATTACACGGCTTTCCAGCAGATGATGATTGGTAAAGAGTGGCTGACTCCAACAAATGCTCCCCTTGTCGGGTTCGGGGGAACCAAGGTATACCCCCTCAGCTCGATTACTTTACCCGTCACTATCAATGATTACCCTCGACAAACTGCAAAAGACGTCACGTTCTCGTGGTCGATTGTTCGTCCGCATACAATGCCATAATTGGACGTCCCACTCTTAATTCATAGAAGGCCGTAACTTCGATCTACCATCTAATGGTCAAATTTCCTACTAAGTACGGAGTAGGAGAACTACATGGAGACCAGGTCGCTGCGCGAGAATGTTACGTGTCGATGATGGAAATGGACGACTAGATGCAGAAAATGAGCATCGAAGAACAACGGACGGTGGCGGAACCTGTTGAAAAGCTTAGGGAGATACCCCTAGACGACTCAATGCCGGAGCGAACGACTCGAATTGGCACCCTCGCCAGTCCAACGACCCTGCAAGCACTCTAAGCGTTCCTTAAGGCAAACCGGGACGTTTTTACATGGAGTCACGAAGATATGCCTGGAATCGATCCCTCTGTTATGGTCCATAGGTTGAATGTATCTTCCAACTTTCCACCTGTTCGTCAAAAGAAGAAACGTGTTTTCACGCGAGAAAGAGACCAAGCTATAGCAAAAGAAGTTCGCAAGTTGCAAGAAGCTAACTTTATTAAAGAAGTCTACTACCCCGATTGGCTAGCAAACGTAGTGATGGTTAGAAAAGCCAACAGGAAATGGAGGATGTATGTAGACTTCACGGACTTGAATAAAGCCTGTCCAAAAGATAGCTACCCTCTCCCAAGAATTGACACCTTAGTCGATTGAACTGCGCAACATCAGTTGCTAAGTTTCATGGATGCCTTTTTCGGATACAACCAGATCAAGATGGACGAGGCAGATCAGGAAAAGATCTCGTTCATAACAAGTCAAGGCCTCTTCTGTTACAGAGTGATGTCGTTTGGCCTCAAGAATGCCGGCGCGACTTACCAGAGACTTATGAACAAAATTTTCATAAAATAGATTGGAAGGAACGTCCAGGTGTATGTAGACGATATGCTGGTCAAAAGCCGAAAGTAAGAAGGCCACTTGGACGACCTCAAAGAAACTTTCGACACCCTTCGATTGTACAACATGAAGCTCAATCCAAGCAAATGCGCATTTGGGGTGACAGTGGAAAAATTCTTAGGGTTCATGGTGTCCTAAAGGGGGATTGAAGCCAACCCAGATAAGATCTGCACGGTATTAGAAATGACGCCCCCTAAGAATGTGAAAGAAATACAAAGCCTTAACAGTAAGGACGCTGCGTTGAATAGATTCGTATCAAGAGCAACGGATAAATGCCTACCATTTTTCCGCACGTTGAAGAAATTCTTTGAGTGGACGGCAAAATGTCAGCAGGAGTTCGAAGATCTTTAAACCCATCTTTCTTCCCCTCCACTGCTGAGCCCTACCAGAGAAGGACAAGAGTTGTCCTTATACTTAGCTGTGTCACCAGCTGTAGTCAATGCAACCTTGATCCGGGAGGAAGAAAAAATTCAAAAACCCGTGTACTATACTAGCCGTGCATTTCGTGGCCCAGAAGAAAGATACCCACCAATGGAAAAGCTCGCCTTTGCCCTAATCACGGCTGCTCGAAGGCTCAAGCCCTACTTCCAGGCTCACACAATAATTGTCCTAACAGACAAACCACTAAGACGAGCTTTAAGCAATCCCGAAGCCGCCGGAAGGATGGCGTTGTGGGCAATTGATTTAAGCGAATTTGATATACAGTACCATCCGCGTACAGCCGTGAAGGGACAAGCAGTCGTTGACTTCATTGCAGAGTTTACAAGTCTAGAGGATCAGGGGGTAGAAGAGCATCCTCCATGGAATGTATCGTGGAGAAGGTATCGTGCTTCGATCTCCGGAAGGCTGGCGGAGAAGGTATCGTGCTTCGATCTCCGGAAGGCGACACAGTGGAGTGCATGGTTCGCCTTAACTTTCCTACGACGAGTAATGAAGCAGAGTATGAGGCTTTGATCGTAGGATTGGACCTCGCAAAAGCAGCTGGTGCCACAAGTGTAGTTGTCCACTGTGATTCACAAATAGTCACCTGTCAGGTGACCGGCGAGTACGAATGCAGGGGAACAAGGATGAGGATGTACCTGGACCAGGCGAAAAGAAAGATGAGCAACTTGCAGGCACAGATTGTGCAGATCCCAAAAAAAGAAAATGAAAAGGCCGATCGGCTAGCCAAGGCCGCATCAACAAACCATATGACTGTCCATGATAAGGTACTTTCCTTTGTTCAACTTTCACCTGCTATTGGTAACATAGACGTGCAAGAGATAGGTTCTAAAAGTAATTGGACCACGCCAATAGTCACCTACTTAAAGGAAGGCATGCTACTTGACGCAAAAGAAACTGCTAGGAAGCTGAAGGTCCAAGCGGTGCGGTTCACACTGATTAACGGTGTCCTATACAAAAGAGGGTTTTCACGCCCATACTTGAGATGCCTAGGCCCTGAGGAAGCGGATTACGTAATGAGGGAAGTACATGAATGGGATTGCGGGAACCATTCAGGGTCACGGTCGTTAGTTCACAAGCTCATCCGAGCCGGATACTACTGGCCTACCATGTAAAAGGACGCCCAGGTATACGTCAGAGCTTGCGACAAATGCCAGAGATTTGGCAATTTCATAAGACAACCAACGGAAGAACTCACTCTGATGACGGCCCCATGGCCGTTCGCCTAATGGGGTTTAAATATAATGGGCCATTTTTCCACCGCAGTTAGGCAGTTGAAGTTCCTAGTCGTCGGCATCGACTACTTCACCAAATGGGTAGAAGTAGAAGAACTGGCTACAACCACGGAAACAAATGTGTGCAACTTTGTATGGAGGAATATTATTTGCAAGTACGGCATACCAAGAGTTCTGGTCTCAGACAACGGGAAGCAATTCGACAATAACTCTTTAAGAAATTTTTTCTCAGAACTTGGGATCAAGAATCATTATTCGTCCTCCGCACACCCTTAAAACAATGGCCAGATTGAAGTTACGAACCGATCCTTGCTGAAGATCATCAAAACTTGGCTCGAGGGGGCAAAGGGTATATGGCCAGAGGAACTTCCTAGCGTGCTATGGGTGTACAGGATGACAGCAAGAACTCCTACAGGCGAAACACCGTTCCGTTTGGCATATGGAAGCAAAGCAGTCATCCCAGCAGAAATCAGACTCAACAGTTACAGGGTAAATAACTACAACAAAGGAAGAAACGGTGAGGCTATTCGTCTCCAGCTCGACCTAATAGACGAAGTCAGAGCGATAGCTGAACAAAGGCTTGCAAGATATCAGGATCTCATGGCCAAGTACTACAACTCCAAGATCAAACACAGAGATTTCAAGGTTGGAGACCTCGTCCTAAGAAAGGTGATGGGTAATATTAGGGATCCAACTCAAGGTAAGCTTGGTCCAAATTGGGAAGGCCCCTACAGAGTAGCTTCATAGGTAAGAAAAGGTACCTACCACCTGGAAACCCTGGACGAACAGAGATTGTTTCACTCATGGAACACTGAACACCTCAAAAAGTACTACCAGTAGAAGAGAACGCGAAGAACAATGCTCCATTTTTCCTAGTTTTTCTTAGTTTTTAATTCAACAGTCATTTAAGGATTATTTAATTTTTTACAATACTTTTTAAGCCTTGGAGACAAATTTCTACTTTTGCATGAGGAATTTATTCAGATATTTTTTTTACATTGCTTACCTTTGTAATGGACGAAACTAGGTGCGACGGTAATTGGACATCCATATAATTATGGACGGCTACACCCCAAAAGGGGATAAAAACTACTAAGTCCATAAGAGGACGGACAAATCCCAATAAGGGTGTAATTATTAAGTCCTAAAAAGGACGAACAAAAGTCCTTAAGAGGACGAATACATCCCAACGGGGTGTACAAACCTTAGTCCTAAAATAGGACGGATTCATCCCAAGAGGGTGTAAAACTATTCAAGTCCTTAACAGGACGGATAAACTATTCAAGTCCTAAAAAGGACGGATGCATTCCAACGGGGTGTACAAACCTTAGTCCTAAAATAAGACGGATACATCCCAAGAGGGTGTAAAACTATTCAAGTCCTTAACAGGACGGATAAACTATTCAAGTCCTAAAAAGGATGGATGCATCCCAACGAGGTGTACAAACCTTGGTCCTAAAATAAGACGGATACCTCTATTGAGGTGCAAAAATTGTAAGTCCAAGCTTACCTTGAGGTGCGAAACCAGTCCTAAAAAGGACAGATACATCCCTTGAGGGTGTTTTAATTGCAAAATCTCCCCATGAGGACGGATACATTTTAAGGGTATCTGAAATATTAAATTGCCTCAAAGGACGGATACATGAACAAAAAAGGAGGACGGATCAAATCCCGTCAAGTATTTGCAAGATTGAATGGCTACATAGAAAATGCATGTACTTTAATAAATATAAAAAGTTTGAAACAATCAAAGTACTTGAATAAAAAGGCCACTGAAGGCAAATTGTTCCTGACGGTACAAAATTAAACTTTTTTACAAGTCAAAAAATAAAGAATTAAAACTACTAGACGGGGGGATCTTTAGATTTCACGTCAACTTCAGTGTCCTCTACAGGGGCTTGAACCTGACTGGCAATCTCTGCTTCATCATCATGGGTCTCGTCACCCACAACATCACGATCCTCAGCAAATAAGCGTTCGGTGCTCTCTGAAGTAGCAGGAAGGACAGATGTGTGGGCTTGAGCTTCATCGATGCTTACTTGAGACAAGTCCAACTTAGGATGCAAAGCCTTTACCTGATGGAGAGCGTCGTCGAACTCGTCAGCGAAGGTGCCGCCTAACTCCGTCAAATATGCCTTGGAGTCACGGTACTCTTTCACAGCATCCTCCTTGGCTTGACAGAGTTGATCCTTGATGGATTCAATTTCTTTCTTCTTATCTTTAAGAACTTTTTGCAGCACCACCGTCTGTTTTTCCAACCGCCCCTTTCTTGCTCTGATAGGGCTAGCTTTTTCTCTATGACTACTTTCCAGGCTCGAAATTGAGCTAACTCATCCTCCGTCTCTACCGCTTTAGCCCTTACATGGCCCAAAGCCGTCTCGTGATGAACACAACGGTCCATGAGCTCTTTCATCATAACCACGGCCTGAAATAGGAAAAAGTTAAGCCAAAGATGACGGTACAGAAAAAATTTAAACGACGATGGATAGGGTTTTCAACTGGGCAAGGTTGAAGAGACCTGTCTCACCCATCGCCTCTGTCGCATGGTTCCCAAGGTCTTCATAGTCATCTGACGTTAAGATTGAAGACAGCTTCTCCAAAGTGTACTTGGAATCCTCGCGAAGGAGGACGGGTGGCTTCTCTATTGGAGGGACTTGGCCACCCATTATCAAGCCTTTTCCCTTTCCATGTTTAATGGGGGCTATTTTCTTTGCCTCCGCCTCCAGATCCACGACGGTTTCAGTCGTGACCTTTGGCTTTTTGGTTTGACGGTTGGTCTCCTGAACGGGTTTTCTTTTGGTGCCGGGCAGTTTGGGTGCATCGGTTCCACCCATCTGGCCTAATTTTTTCTTGGCAGCCGCCTGCTGTTTAATAATCGCTCTCCTCTTAGCGTCATCCATTTCTACAAAGGAGGACGGTATGAAAGTTAACAAGTTAAAAGGAAAGAATTAAATAAGTGTAATGCATATGCGACTTATGCGAGCGGACTTGTTTTTCGTATCAAATTGCTTCTTCAAACGGTTCAGGTCCATCACAATGCTAATGAATGGTCTTTAGACTGACCAATTTAGCCCAAGACCTTTCTTCCAATTTAGTTTTTTGAAAAATCTTCTCCAAAAAACTCCACTGCTCAAGTGTAACTCGTGGACGGTCTTGAGCTGCAGCAGGAAGACGATTAGAAATCGACAGTGCGTATAATTTAAAACAAAGAACAGAACGGGTGCATACTAGACGGGGGTAATACACCCCATGTTGTGTCAACCGACATGAACTCAGTCTTACCAGGATGACACATCCACTCACTACCGTCTATAAAGAAATACCTAGACTTCTAGTCCCTGTTGGAATTTGGAGTGTCACTCACAAATCGCAGCAACGGACTCCTCGCCACAAAACTATACATTTCTTTTGATTTTGTTATTTCAACAGGATGGTAACAGTGGAAGAACTCTTCCACTGTTAGTCTTCTCTTCCCTTTGGACATAACTCCGTATAGGACCTCTACGCCGATGAAAACCCTCCACGCGTTTGGGGAAACTTGGTTGACAGAAAAACCTAGGTATTGGAGGAGCTGACGGTAAAGACCACTCAAGGGAAACCTTAACCTAGCCTTGAGCATTCGCTCATAAATTCTGACACCCTCGACGCCATCATAATAACACCTCTCCGATTTGTAGGGTAGACGGAGGGGTATGTTGACGGGTATCTGGTACTTATTCCTTAGAGTTTTAAAGTGAGACTCCTTAATTGAGGACGTAAAGTCATTTACCGTCCATAATGAAAGCATTATGAACTTCCTCATCCCATCAGAGTCAATGATGGATTGGATTTGTGGTTCGTTTTCCCCTAGATCGTCACTAAGGTTACTCTCTGTCCTATCACTACTTGAGGAAGAGGAGGTAGCAGACGAACTCTCTTCACTTGTAGTGTTAGGATCTTTTCGGCCTAACGGGTGTACTTCATCGTAGCCCGCTCCGTCGCGGACAAATGATTGGTTACTCGATGAGCTAGACATCTGTCACCTACACGTGACAGTAAACCCTAAGACACTAACCAAATCTAAAGGTGTTGGACGGTGATAAAAATGAACGAATCAAAAGGAGCAAGTACTTACCGGTTGCGTTTGCTATTGAAAAATTCGAATGACGGTTGTACGAACGTGACGGACGAACAAGAATGACGGATCAAGCGTTTGACTAGGTGAATGGATGCGCTCTGATCGTTTGATTTGTGTGAAAGGTGAGAAATGAAGAAGGTAAAGGTAAGTTTATATAGGGGAACAGTATGGAAAGCGAAGAGACACCTCGGTTTTGGCACACAATCGTTAATAAATGACACGTGCCCTATATAATTAATTACCTAGTATTAATTACCATGTGCCAGTACGACAGATCAGGTCTATCTCATTGGAAAATAAAACCGTCACCCCATAAGTCCGTCTCCTGGGAGGTCACGGACTCATAGGTTGAGGGGGTAGCTGACGAGTGTAAATTTCTTTAGGGTTACAGACCTGAGTTTAGATGACGGAGAAAATGTGTATACCTGATATGGACGGATCTAAGGTAAACGGACGAATTATGGACGAGTGCCGAGTACACGTGTCAACTCCTTATAAACGGAAATAACTTGCATTTCACGCACAACTAGAGTAAGAAGAATCCCAATGGGAATAGAATCCAATTATAAAGAGGATTTTGTAATATTCACCCAATCAATGACAAGTCCTATATGAAAAAGACTTCTCTTACAAGGAAGGAAGGTCGGTTCTACACTACTATAAAAACCCCAAAGACTCACACTACTATAAAAACTCTAGGGTTGTGAGCATCTACTAACTTAACCTTCGGAGGGTCCTTGGCCAGTACCACATCGGTACCCTTTCAAGGTGTTTTTTGCTTTGTGTTTTGCAGGTTGCATCTAGTGCAAACGAGAGAACTTTGCAGCTTACTGACGATATTTTCACCATCATCATAAATCAAAGAAGTCATGAGATGAAAAAAGAATAGTTTTTCCTTTACCTTCTAAAAATACCCACAGGAAATTGTTTGTAAAATATTAGATGACAAGTAACTACATATTCCACAATGTAAGAAAATATATATATATATATATGTATGTATATGTATATATATTTTGGTATTCAGTAAATAGGTCATTATTTTTAACACGATTTCTGATATGGAAAGAAAGGTTTGAGCATCAAACATTTGGTTCATGCTAGTCATCATCCATAGAGAAACAAAATTAACTGGCACTGCATCCTGTTTATCCAGCTAGATCATCCATTCAATGTTGCAAATATTATATGGAAATTAGAAATCCTGATCATCTAACTAATACATATGCTATTCATTTCCAAACAAAACAAATCAAACGAAGCCGATGAACAAACAGTCAATCCTCCATGTGTTTAGGATCTCTAATGAATAGAAGCCCCTAATGAATTAAGTAGGGTAAACTTAGTTTATTCAATAGGGGTGATGACTTGCTAGTTGCCACATAATTAATTAATCCCATAGTATAAAACCATCCACTCATATGCATATTTATACAACATGCTAAGGCCTTAATGATAAATTTGAACACAGCTTGACAAGTAGATGTAAAAAATAATCTTCAGTACTTAAACCAATGTTATGAGTTACAGGTTCATGAACTATGAAAGAAAAAAATTAACAATTTTGAGTTACAATTTTATGAAGATAATATAAATTCTATGTACAACTCATAAATAGCTAGTTGAAGAAACCAAATATTTTCAAGAAAGGAAGTAGCAGAAAATTGAAGAAGCCTCACAGTGCCTTGAACTATATCCTGTCCAGCCCACCAGAGAAAAGCACCCAAGCCAACGATTGGTACAAACACTGCAAAGAGTTGTTTGTGAAAATGCATCAGCTAATTAGATTCAACCACATATACAGATGTCACAGTCAACATGAATTTATAAAATGACCTTGCAACACAGTTATGCTATTAGATTCATATAAGTAGAGAATATATACACACACACACCAAAATCTACCTGGTGTAAGAAGCTAGGACAAAAGTAGGTAATTCTTGATGAATAGACAATCATGTACAACAACATAATAGAAACTACTACAGAAAATTGAAACACCAAGAAAACAATTTGCTTTGATTCTAAAACCCAATCTATGTTATACAATCATGATATTGAAGTAGACAGTGGAAACAAACACCACAACGCTATGCTAAGAAATCAGAGTCACATTAAGTAGTTGGAATCACATAGAATCATAACAAAATCTAATAAGGGAAACATAAACCATAAAGCAAAATAATGGGGCAAAAAAGAATTGAGATGTAGAGATACCTAAACCGAAGCAGGTAAGTTTTGTCAATATTTATACACCATGTCGAAAGAAAGACAGGAAGGAAGGAAATCAAATAGGCAGCCGTTACTGCGAAACAATAGAGCAGGAATGTGAGTAGCTTTCAAACTCTTTGTTTTCTCACACAATACCTAAAGGCTTCAACGTTTGTTTGTTTGGTTTTTTTTTTTTTTTTTTTTTTTTTTTTTTTTTTTTAAGCTCCCTCCACGTTACAATCTTCAAACTCTCTGTCTCCTCATGTTTCTGTTTGGTCACGCAAAACCTTGAAGGATTCAACGTTTTTTATTTAATTTTTTTTCCTTTAAGCTGAATTGAAAAGGCTTTGGTTGGGCTTGATAGTGGAACTAAATAAATAAGAGGTGGGCTGGATTAATTATACAGATTTATTATAGGGTGATAGTGGAAGTAAATAAATAAGTAGTGGGTTGGGTTTATTATAGGGTGATAGTGGAAGTAAATAAATAAGTAGTGGGTTGCATTTATTGGGCCGAAAATTGTAAAAACCATTTTAAAATTATAGGAAAAATTATATATATATTTTTTTTAAAAATGACATGGCAGTTGATGTGGCACAACGTGAGAGCAGTAGCACTAAACGCTACACTTCAGCTTTTAGTAATATATAGAATATGGATTTGGGGTGAAGAAGTATTATCAAAAAGAGAAAACAAGTACAAGTTTTTTTTTATAAAAAATAATATTCTTGTGTTTGGGTGTAATTAAAAAACAAATGAGATACGAAGAGCAAAATAGATGCACCCACTAGAATCTTATTGTTACTTAGGGTGAATGTAATTATGATTACATAAAAATAGGAACATGTATTACAAGAGATACAAGATGTTGTAATGGAATATATATAAATGAGTTAAGTTTCCCAAGTGATGGCTTTTGAGTGGAGTTGTGGTATATTTTTGTGTTAGAACTCGTTTCCCTCTCCATTGTGTATGTGTGTTTGTTTCTCAAAAAAAAAAAAAAAAGTTTCCCAAGTTATATATTACTCCTACTCCTAGTTGTTATGCCCTTTGCTTATATTCAATTCTTTTATTTTATATTCCATTAAGTCGTCTTAAAAAAAAAGACCTTTATATTTACTTGATGGGTCAATTCATGAATTAAAAAAAAAAAATTGGAGAATTTTTAATTTATTTTTTAAAAGTCAAGACTTACGGTAGAGATAATATTTACACTTCTATCAAAAATTAAATTTTAATTTTTTTTTCTAATATATATACAAGGTTAATTCAACATGTTTTATAATTTTTTATTGTTGTGATTGGCCGTAGAGAACAAATGAGAAAGGGAGAACAAAAAGGATGCGGCCACTGGAATCATATTGGTACGTATTTAGGGTTCGGTATCCACAAAGTCCAACTCTATTGTTTTTTTATAAATTTGGCGAAGATGTTTTATCAAAAATTAAAATTTAATTTTTTTTCTAATATATATACAAGGTTAATTCAACATGTTTTATAATTTTTTACTGTTGTGTTTGGCCGTAGAGAACAAACGATATAGGGAGAGCAAAAAGGATGCGGCCATTGGAATCATATTGGTGCGTATATAAAGTTTGGTACGCATAAAGTCCAACTCTATTGTTTTTTCTATTGGTATTAAGAGAGAGAGAGAGAGAGAGAGAGAGAGAGAGAGAGAGAGAGAGAGTAGTCAGTGTGTAAATAAACAATTTTGACTATTAAAGACTGCGAACGAGCTGAGTTTTGTCGAATAATAAGTGTTCAAGCTTGCCTCGACAATGAATGTAACATGTTTAAGTTTGGTTCGAGGGTGAACCAAGCCTATATAAATAATGTTTGAGCTTGAGCTCGTCAAAGAGTCTAAAAGTTTAAGCTCAATCAGCTTGGCCTGGCTTAGCTTGATTCATTAGTAGAGCCAAGTTCGAACTTAATATCATGATTTTCTTGAGATCCAACACAAGTACATTTATAAGTTCATATCTAACTTATTATCAAGCCTATTTGGTTTGGACGCCAAGTTCGAGCTTAATATCATGATTTTCTTGAGATCCAACACATGTACATTTATAAGCTCATATCTAACTTATTATCAAGCCTATTTGGTTTGGACAAGTAATCCTAACTCCCAACCAATTACTTAAAGTCTTAGAAAAATATGAGTTTAATTGTCAAGCTCATATTAAGCTTATTACTGATGATGTCGAGAATCTGCTCAGTATGCCATAGGGCCTTCACGCGCTTCGAGTGAACCTGCACAAGTGAAAAGAACCTCAAAGGGAGGTACCGGCCAACGACCCTCCGATGGTTAAGTTAGTATTGCTCACAACTCTAGAGTGCCAGAGTCGGGTAGAAGTATGCGTAGCTCAATTTTGAAGGGCTTAGAAGTATTTATAGTAGCCTGGGGCTTCAGCCAAGGCGTGCTTGGGAAGATATCTCTTTTCGGGAATTGTCCTTGATTAGCGTGGAGCGCAAGATACTTCTTGGACAACAAGTGTGTTGGGCAAGACATCCCTTTTTGGGAACAATCGTGCTGCGCAAGACATCTGTACAAGTATGAGCGTACGTGGCAAGACTCACTTTTTCATGGAAGCGTATATGGCAAGATACCCCTTGGTGCCTCCAGCCTCACCCTGTCGTTCATCACTCCCGTCAGCTTTCTTAAGCCTCGTCTTGTCAAGGTGACGCGTCCGTCGACCATATCCGTCAGCCTACATCTCACCGTCAGCTAACGCAGCCTACCGGCGTCAAGTAGGCGTTTTGTCCCTATCAGGTGCCCCCTCAGCCCATCAGTCCGTGACCCCATAGGAGACGGACTAATGGGGTGACGGTCTCAGTTCCCAATGAGAGAGACTTAACTAGATACGCTGCCATGCAGTAATTAATGTCAAGTAATTAATGCAGGACACGTGTCATCAACTTAACGACTGTGTGCCAAGAACGAGACGTCTCCTCGCCTCCCGCGCTACTCCTCATATATAAACCTCCCTTTTCCTCCCTTATTTTTCACTTTTCACTGAAATCCAACGATTAGAGCGCATCCGTTCACCTAGCCAAAAATGTTTGATCCGTCAACCTGCTCGTCCGTCACGTTCGTATATCCGTCGATTACATTCTCCAACAACAAACGCAACTGATAAGTGTTTATTATTGATTCACTCATCTTTATCACCGTCAAATATCTTTAGACTAGTTAAACTTAGGGTTTTCCGTCACATGTAGGTGACTGATGTTTAGCGTGTCCAGTAACCAGTTGTTTGTCTGTGAAGGAGCGGGCTACGACGAAGCTCATCTGTCGGGTCCAGGAGGTCCTGACACTTCAAGTGAAGGGAGCTCATCTACCGCTTCTTCTTCCTCAAGTAGTGATAGGACAGAAAGTAACCTTAGTGACGGTCTAGGGGAAAACAAACCACAAATTCAGTCCGTCATAGACTCTGATGGGATGAGGAAGTTTATAATGCTCTCACTATGGACGGTAAATGATTTCTTGTCCACTATCAAAGAGTCTCACTTCAAAACACTTAGGAACAAGTACCAGATACCTGTCAACATACCTCTCCGTCTACCTAATAAATCAGAGAAGTGTTATTACCACGGTGTCAAGGGTGTCGGGATCTACGAGCAAATGCTCAAGGCTGGGTTGAGGTTTCCCTTGAGTCAGCTATACCGTCAACTCCTCCATTACCTAGGATTGTCCGTCAACCAAGTTTCCCCAAACGCTTGAAGGGTTTTCCTGGGGGTAGAGGTCCTGTACGAAACAATGTCCAAAGGAAGGAAAAGGTTAACAGTGGAAGAGTTCTTCCACTGTTACCGTCCAGTCGAAATTACAAAATCAAAAGGGATGTACAGTTTTGTAGCGAGGAATCCATTATTAAGACTAGTGAGTGATACACCAGATTCCAATAGGGACTGGAAGTCTAGGTACTTTTTTATGGACGGTAGTGAATGGATGTGTCAACCTGGTGAGACTGAGTACATGCCGGTTGACACAACATGGGGTGTATTACCCCCGTCTAGTATGCACCCGTCTTCTTCTTTGTTTTAAATTCTAAACATAGTAGATTTCTAATCGTCTTCTTTATGCAGCTCAAGACCGTCCACAAGTTACACTTGAGCAGTGGAGTTTTTTGGAGAAAATTTTTCAAAAGACTAAATTGGAGGACAGATCTTGGGCTAAGTTAGTGAGTCTTAGAACAATCCATTGGCACTGCGACGGACCCGAACCGTCAGAGGAGGCAATAAGATACGAGAATCAAATTCAAGCACGTAAGTCCGTTTACTTGAATGTCACACTTAGTTACTTTTCAAAGTCATTAACTCATGTACCGTCTTCTTTTTCAGAAATGGATGATGCAAAGAGGAGAGCTTTTATCAAGCAACAAGCGGCTGCAAAGAAGAAGTTTGCCTAGACAGGTGGGACGAACGTCCCCAAGCTGCCCAGTACAAAAAGAAAAACCGGCCAGGAGGAGGACTGTCATGCCAAGAAGCCAAAGGCCGAGACTGTTGTTGGTCTTGAGGCGGAGGCAAAGAAAACGGTCCCCGTCAAGCATGGTAAGGGAAAGGGCCTGATGACGGCTGGCCAGGTCCCCCACGTTGAGAAGTCGCCCGTCCTCCTGCGCGAGGATCCCAAGTATGCTTTGGAGAAGCTGTCTTCAATCATAACGGCAGATGATTACGAAGACCTTGGAAACCACACGACGGAGGCAATAGGTGAGACGAGTCTTTTTAGCCTCACCCAGGTGAATAACTTTCCGTCATCATCATTTTTTTTTTGTATATACTTGTTTACCGTCATGTTGACTTAACATTTTCCTATTCCAGGCTGTGCTCATGATGAAAGGTCTTATGGACCGTTGTGTCCACAATGAGACGGCTCTGGGCCGTGTACGGGCTAAAGCGGCTGAGACGGAGGACGAGCTAGCCCAGTTCAAGGCCTGGAGGGTAGTTATTGAGAAGAAACTGTCTGTGTCTGAGCAAGAAAGGGGTGAGTTAGAGAAGCAGAAGGAGGTGCTGCAAAAAGTCCTTGGCGACAAAGAGAAGGAGATTCTATCCGTCAAGGACTAACTCCGTCAAAGGAGGACGCCATAAGAGAGTATCGCGATTCTGAAGTTTACTTGACCGAGTTGGGCAGTACCTTCGCAGACAGTTTTGACGATGCCATCCGCCAAGTGAAGGCCTCTCACCCCGAGCTGGATCTCTCCAATGTGAGCATTGGTGAGGCTCAAGCTCAGACATCCGTCCTTCCTGCGGCTTCAGGTAGCACTGATCGTTTGTTTGATGAAGATCAAAATATTAAGGGTGCCGGGAGCCGAGAAGACGAAGCAGAGACAGCCGTCCAGGATCATGCTCAAGACAAAGATGACGAAGTAAAAGTTATTGATTCCCCCGTCAAGTAGCCTTGTAATTTTTTGTAGAAAGGTTAATTTTTGAACTGTCATGAACAATGTTGCCTTTAAAGGCATTTTAATGTATTTCCTATTTCAAACTCGTCCTTGTATGGATTGCATATTTTCATTTGAGCTTTGTGGATGATTCCTTTTATGTTTATAACTTCCAACGAGGCCGTCAGATTCCATGTTTAACATGCTTTTGTACCTTTTTATAAATTTAGGGTAGGGCCGTAAGCTTGTAAGCCGTTAGCTTTTATACTTAGGCTTTTTGCCTTTTACCCTTTTTAGGATAATGTCGCTTTAGGCCGTCAGCTTTTTATGCCGTCGGCTTTCATACTCAGGCTTTTTTCCTTTTAGCCTTTTTAGGATAATGTCGCTTTGGGCCGTCAGCTTTTTATGCCGTCAGCTTTCATACATAGGCTTTTTTGCCTTTTACCCTTTTTTAGGATAATGTCGCTTTGGGCCGTCAGCTTTTTATGCTGTCGGCTTTCATACTTAGGCTTTTTGCCTTTTACCCTTTTTTAGGATAATGTCGCTTTGGGCCGTCAGCTTTTTATGCCGTCGACTTTCATACTTAGGCTTTTTGCCTTTTAGCCTTTTTTAGGATAATGTCGCTTTGGGCCGTCAGGTTTTTATGCCGTCGACTTTCATACTTAGGCTTTTTATGTTTAACACTCAGCAAAGTGTAGGAGAGACTTCGGATAAACTTCTGAATCTTGCATAATTTTTAAGAAGGGGGGAAACATGCCATTTGAGTTCCTAAAATACATAAAAGCAGACTACAAGTAGGGGGTTGCCATTCTTTCTTACTGGTAGTACTGTCGTAGGTGCTCGGCATTCCATGAATGGTGCAGTTTTTGTCCTTCCAGTGTTTCCAAATGGTAGGTGCCCTTTCTTCGCCATGCTGTGATCCGATAAGGTCGTTCCTAGTTGGGGCCGAGCTTTCCTTGGGCGAGGTCTCTAGTGGTGCCCATGATCTTTCTTAGAACAAGGTCTCCGACCTGGAATTCCCTGTGTTTGACTCGGGAGTTGTACTGTTTAGCCATGCGATCTTGGTACAACGCGAGCCTTTGTTCTGCTACTGCTCTGACTTCGTCGATTAGGTCAAGCTGCAGGCGCAGGGCATCGTCGTTCTTGCCTTCATCGTGAGCGTTTACCTTGTGGCTTGTGAGTTCTACTTCAGCTGGGATGACTGTCTCGCTTCCGTAGGTTAGCCGGAATTGTGTTTCTCTTGTAAGGGTCCTTGCTGTTGTCCTGTATGCCCATAGTACGCTTGGCAGTTCTTCAGGCCATATCCCTTTTGCCCCCTCGAGCCGAGTCTTGATAATCTTAAGCAAGGATCGATTCGTTACTTCTACTTGACCGTTGGCTTGGGGGTGGGCGGGGGAGAAGTAGTGATTCTTTATTCCCAGCTACAAACAGAACTCTCGGAAGGGGCCGTTGTCGAATTACTTCCCGTTGTCCGAGACCAGAACTCTGGGAATTTCGAACCTGCATATGATGGACCTCCAGACGAAGCTTCGTATGTTTTTCTCTGTGATAGTGGCCAAGGCGGCTTCTACCCATTTCGTGAAGTAGTCTATGCCAACCACCAGGAACTTCAGTTGTCGCATAGCTGTTGGGAACGGGCCCATGATGTCCAGCCCCATTGAGCGAACGGCCATAGGGCTGTCATGGGGGTCAGCTCTTCGGATGGTTGTCTGATGATGTTGCTGAACCTCTGGCACTTGTCGTAGGCTTTGACTTAAGCCTGGGTATCTTTTTGTATCGTGGGCCAGTAATATCCTGCCCGAATCAGCTTATGCGCTAATGACCGCGGTCCAGAATGATTTCCGTATATTCCCTCATGTACTTCCCTCATGACATAGTCCGCTTCCTCGGGACCCAAGCACCTTAGGTATGGGCGAGAAAAACCCCTTTTGTATAGGACATCCTTCATCAATATGAACCTTGCCGCTCAGACCTTCAGCCTTCTGGCGGCTTCTTTTTCGTTTGGCAAGACGCTATCTTTCAGATAAGAGACCAATGGCGTGGTCCAATTACTTTCGGAGCCTATTTCCTACATATCGACAGAGTCTATTAGCGGAGAAACCTGTACAAAAGAGAGCACATTGTCAGGGGTGGTCATATGTTCCGATGAAGCGGCTTTGGCAAGGCGGTCGGCTTGCTCATTTTCTTCTCTGGGGATTTGGAATATCTCTGCCTTCAGTTCGTCCACCCTTCTCTTCGCTTGATGGAGATATTTTCATCCTGTCGCCCCTACATTCATAATCTCCATTCACTTAGTTGACGACGACCTGGGAGTCGCAGTAGACTACGACTTTTGCAGCCGCTGCTGCTCTGGCGAGGTCGATCCCAATTATCAAAGCTTCGTACTCCGCTTCGTTATTGGAGGTGGGGAAGTCCAGGCGGACCATGCATTCAATCCGATCTCCCTCGGGGGAGTGAAGTACGACACCTACTCCTCCAGCCCGTCTAATTGACGACCCATCTGTATGTACACTCCATGGAAGGCATCCATCTGTCCCCTGGTCTTCCATGTTGGTGAACTCAGCGATAAAGTCAGCGACGGCCTGCCCCTTGATGGCAGTGCGTGGGCTGTACCGAATGTCGAACTCAATTAACTCGATCGCCTATAGGGCCAGGCGACCAGCGGCTTCTGGGTTGTGCATCGCCCACCGCAAGAGCTTGTTGGTTAGGACAACTATTGTATGAGCTTGGAAGTACGACTTAAGCTTTCGGGCCGCTGTAACCAAGGCGAAGGCGAGCTTCTCCATGGGAGGATACCTTTCCTCCGCTCCGCGAAATGCCCGACTGGCGTAATACACTGGTTTCTGGACCTTGTCTTCCTCCCTGACTAAGGCCGCACTGACGGCTGCTGGGGACACGGCCAGATAGAGGAAAAGCTCTTCCCCCAGCTGCGAGGGGCTCAGTAATGAAGGTGAAGAGAGGTAGGCCTTCAGGTCCTCGAACGCCTTTTGGCATTCGTCTGTCCACTCAAAAGTTCTCTTTAGTGTGCAAAAGAAGGGTAGGCATTTGTCTGTCGCCCTTGACACGAACCTGTTCAGGGCGGCCACCTTCCCATTTAAGATTTGCACCTCTTTCACGTTCTTTGAGGGGGCCATTTTCATTATGGCTCGGATCTTGTCTGGGTTGGCCTCGATGCCTCTTTGAGACACCATAAAACCTAGGAATTTTCCCGCCGTTACTTCGAACGCGCACTTCATCGGGTTGAGCTTCATGTTGTAGGAGCGGAGGGTATCGAATGTTTCTTTGAGGTCTTTCAAATGGTCCTCCTCCATTCGGCTCTTTACTAGCATGTCGTCGACGCATACTTGAACATTCATTCCTATTTGGTTGGCGAACATTTTGTTCATAAGTCTTTGATATGTTGCCCCCGCATTCTTAAGTCCGAATGACATCACCTTGTAACAGAAAAGACCCTAGCTAGTAACGAATGAGGTCTTCTCTTGATCCGCCACGTCCATCTGGATCTGATTGTACCCTGAAAAGGCATCCATGAAACTCAGCAGCTGGTGTCGGGCCGTAGAGTCCACCAGCGTGTCGACTCGTGGAAGGGGGTAGCTATCCTTGGGGCACGCATTGTTCAGGTCCGTGAAGTCGACACACATGCGCTACTTCTCGCTAGCTTTCTTGACCATCACTACATTGGCTAGCCAGTAGGCATAGTATACTTCCCGGGTGAAACCCGCCTCTTGTAATTTGCCAACTTCTTCCGCTACCGCTTGGTCTCGCTCCGGAGCAAACATCCGCTTCTTCTACTGGACGGGCCGGAAGGTGGGTGATACGTTCAACCGATGTACCATGACTGAAAGGTCGATTCTCGGAATATCTTTGTGACTCCAGGCAAACACATCTTGGTTTTCTCTGAGGAAAACCACGAGCGCTTGGTGAGCCGCAGGGCTGGTAAGAGAACCGATCCTAGTGGTCCTGTCTGGCCTGGACTCGTCGAGAGCTATTTCTTCGAGCTCCTCTACAGGTTCTGCCCCCACTCGTTGCTCTATGTTCATTGCTAGTAAATGGCTGTTCATTTCTACCATCGCAACGTAGCATTCTCACGCGGCCACCTGATCTCCCCGTAGCTCCCCCACACCGTCCTCGGTGGGGAACTTGATCATCAGGTAGTAGGTCAAAGTTACAGCCTTCTATGCATTGAGGGTGGGTCGCCCTATGATGGCGTTGTTGGTGGAGGAGCAGTCGACGACGAGGAAGGTAACACTCTTGGTCACCTGCCGAGGATATTCCCCAATTGTGACTGGCAAGGTGATAGTGGCAAGCGGGTATACTTTCGTTCCTTCGAACCCGATGAGCGGGGTGTTGGTAGGTACCAGGCGTTCTTTGTCGATCCGCATTTGTTGGAACGCCGGGTAGTAGAGGATGTCTGCGAAGCTTCCATTGTCGATCAAGACCCTATATGTGTTATAGTCTCATAGCCGGATGTTGACGACGAGGGCGTCGTCGTGCGGATGATGAAGACGTTGGACATCTTCTTCTGTGAACTCAATAGTGGGGTTGTTAACTCGTAGCTTCTTCTGGACCACGCCTGCAGTTTGGACATTTTGAACTGCTCTGAGATAGGCTTTCCGAGCCTTCTTCTTCGAGCCGACTGCTGCCGCGCTCCCAATGATCATCCTTATGTCTCCTATAGGCGGTCTGGGATGCTCATTATCTCGGCGGGGGACTTGTTCCTGTCGTGGGGCTTCCGTCCTTTCATGGCTAACGAACCTCTGCAACTTTCCTTGTCTAATCAGGGCTTCGATTTGCTGCTTCAAATCGTAACAGTTGGCGGTGTTATGGCCGTGGTCTTGGTGGAAGCGGCAGTACTTGTCTTTGGGTCGTCTATCGGGATCCCCCTTCAACTATCCCGGAAACGTCAGGGACCCGTCGTCTTTAATCTGCATCAAGACTTGGTCGATCGGAGCCGTCAGTGGGGTGAAGCTTGTGAACTTCCCGGTTGGGGGTTTCGGGCGTCTGTTGTCTCGGCTTTCTCCTGTCCAAGCTACCTTTCGCCCTTGTCTTGCCGTACGTCCTCCTGCCTTTCCCTCTTCTTGGGAGCCTTCTCTTCCCGGGCCAGTAGTGCGTCTTCCGCATTCATGTATTTTGTTGCCCTGTAAAACACATCCGACATAGTTTTCGAGTCATTTTTGTATAGAGAGAATAAGAATTTACCTTTCCACAGCCCGTTCGTGAATGCGGCGACCTGTAGTACCCGAAATTCGGATTCCACCTATGTGCTGATAAAAGGGGGTAAAACTGGAAGTTGAATGCTTCATAAATAAATTTGGTTTTAAAATAATATTTCTATAGTGTGAGGTCAATCCATAAAAAATCAAATTTTGGGTAAAATATATGTTGGTAGTTAGTTATTCACGAGACTTAATCGCTTAGAAAATGTGTTGAAAACTGACATTTGTTCGCTATTTCGAGAATAAACTTTGAATGATATGGAATTCGCAGACGCGGTCTAAATCTTTTAGAAAGTAGAGATCTCGAGCTTGAATTTGAACACAAATTTTAAATTTTTCCGACAAAAATCAAGATAGTTATTCTTGTTTGAATAAGGCCCATCTAGATACCCTAAATTCAGATTCCACCTATGCGCAGAGAGAAGGGCGTAAAACTAGAAGCCTAACCTTCCGTTGACTAATTCGGTTTTAAATATTTTTTTCTATGGCGCAAGCTCAATCCATTGAAAATCAAATTTTGGGTAAAAGATATGTTAGTAGCTAGTTATTTACAAGACTTAATCACTTTGAAAATGTGTTGAACACTAACCTTTGTTCACCGTTTTGACAATGATCTTTGAACGATAAGATATTTTTAGGCACGGTCTGAATCTTTTATAAAGTAGACATCCTAAGATTTAATTTGAACACAAATTTTGAATTTTTTTCAACACAAGTCAAAAGAGTTACTGTCATTTGAATATAGCCCACGTAACTACCAAAAATTCAGATTCCACCTATGCGCATAAAGAATGGCGTAACATAGGAAGGCTAACGTTCCATTGACAAATTTGGCTTCAAAACAGTTTTCCTATAGCACGAGGTCAGTCCAAAAAAAAAAATCAAATTTTGGGTAAAAATATATGTTAGTAGCTACTTATTCACAAGAATTAATCTTTTAGAAAATGTGCTGAAAACTGACCTTTGTTCACCGTTTTGATAATAAACTATAAACAATAAGGAATTCGTAGATGCAGTCTAAATCTCTTAGAAAGTAAACATCCTGAGCTTGAATTTGAACACAAATTTTAAATTTTTTCGTTAAAAATCAAGATAGTTATTCTCCTTTGAATAAGGCCCATCTAGATACCCGAAATTCGGATTCCACCTATGCGCAGATAGAATGGCATAAAACTAGAAGCCTAACCTTCCGTTGATTAATTCAGTTTTAAATATTTTTTTTCTATAGCGCAAGCTCAATTCATTCAAAATCAAATTTTGGGTAAAATATATGTTGTTAGCTAGTTATTTACAAGACTTAATCGCTTTGAAAATGTGTTGAACACTAACCATTGTTCACCATTTTGACAATAATCTTTGAACGATAAGGTATTTTTAGGCATGGTCTGAATCTTTTATAAAGTAGACATCCCGAGATTTAATTTGAACACAAATTTTGAATTTTTTTAACACAAATCAAGAGAATTGCTGTCATTTGAATATGGCCCACCGAACTACCAAAAATTCGGATTCCACCTATGCACAGATAGAATGGCGTAAAACTAGATGTCTAACTTTACGTTGAGAAATTCAGTTTTAAAATATTTTCTCTATAGTGCGAGGTCAATCCATTAAAAATCAAATTTTGGGTAAATATATGTGTTATTAGCTAGTTATTCACAAGACTTAGTCGCTAAGAAAATGTGCTGAAAACTAACCTTTGTTCACCGTTTTGAAAATAATATTGAACGATAAGGAATTCGCAAACGTGGTCTAAATTTTTTAGAAAGTAGACATCCCAAGCTTGAATTTGAACATAAATTTTGAATTTTTTCGACAGAAATCAAAAGAGTTATTGTAGTTTGAATATGACCCATCTAGATACCCGAATTTTGAATTCCACCTATGCGTCAATAGAAGGGCGTAAAACTGGAAGTCGAATGTTCTGTTGACAAATTTGGTTTTAAAATAATTTTTCTATAGCACGAGGTCAATCCATAAAAAATCAAATTTTGGGAAAAATGTATGTTAGTAGCAAGTTATTCACGAGACTTAACCGCTTAGAAAATGTGCCGAAAACCGACATTTGTTCACCGTTTTGAGAATAAACTTTGAACGATAAGGAATTCGAAGACGCAGTCTGAATCTTTCAGAAAGTAGACATCCCGAGCTTAAATTTGAACACAAATTTTGAACTTTTTCAACATAAATCAAGAGAGTTATTTATTTTTAATATGGCCTATTTTGCTACTTGAAATTCAAATTCCACCTATGTGTCGATAGAAGGGAGTAAAACTGGAAGTCAAATGTTCCATTGACAAATTTAGTTTTAAAATATATTTTCTATAGCACGAGTTCAATCCATAAAAAAATCATATTTTAGGTAAAATATATGTTAGTAGTTAGCTATTGAAGAGACTTAATCGCTTAGAAAATGTGCTAAAAACTGACCATTGTTTACCGTTTTGAGAATAAACTTTGAATGATAAGGAATTCGAAGATGTAGTCTGAATCTGTTAGATAGTAGAATCTTGACCTTGAATTTGAACACAAATTTTTAATTTTTTGGACAAAAATCAAGAAAGTTATTGTCGTTTGAATATGGCCCATCTGGATACCCAAATTTGGATTCCACCTATGTGCAAATAGAAGGGCATAAAACTAGAAGCCTAACCTTCCGTTGACAAATTTAATTTTAAAATAGTTTTCCTATAGTGCGAGGTCAATCCATAAAAAATCAAATTTTGGGTGAAAATATGTGGAAGTAACTAGTTATTCACAAGACTTAATCGTTTAGAAAATGTGCTAAAAACTGACCTTTGTACACCATTTTGACAATAAAATTTGAATGATAAGGAATTCGCAGATGCAGTCTTAATCTTCTAGAAAGTAGACAACCTGAGCTTGAATTTAAACAAAAATTTTGAATTTTTTCGACAAAAATCATGTGGGTTATTGTTGTTTGAATATGGCCCATCTAGCTCCCCGAAATTCGGATTCCACCTATGCGCCGTTAGAATGGCGTGAAACTGGAAGTCAAACATTCCGTTGACAAATTCAGTTTGAAAATATTCTCTCTATAGAGCGAGTTCAATCCATTAAAAATCAAATTTTGGGTCAAATATATATTTGTACCTAGTTATTCAAGAGACTAAATCGCTTACAAAATGTGCTAAAAACTGACCTTTGTTCACCGTTTTGGGAATAAACTTTGAACGATAAGAAATTTGAAGACGCGGTCTGAATATTTTAGAAAGTAGACATCCTAAGCATGAATTTGAACAAAAATTTTGAACTTTTTCGACATAAATCCAGAGAGTTATTGTATTTTGAATATGGCCCATCTTGCTACCCAAAATTCAGATTCCACCTATGCGCCAATGGCAGTAAGTAAACTGGAAGTCGAACGTTCTGCTAAGAAAAATATTTTTTCTATAGCTCGAGTTCAATCGATAAAAAATCAAATTTTGGGTAAAATATATGTTAGTAGATAGTTATTGACGAGATTTAATCGCTTAGAAAATGTGCTGAAAACTAACCTTTGTTCACTGTTTTGAGAATAAACTTTGAACGATAAAGAATTCGAAGATGTGGTCTGAATCTTTTAGAAATTCGACATCCCAAGCTTGAATTTGACACAAACTTTGACATAAATCAAGATAGTTATTGAATATGGCCCATCTTGCTACCCGAAATTCGGATTCTACCTATGCACCGATAGAAGGGAGTAATACTAGAAGTCGAACATTCCGCTAACAAATTTGTTTTTTAAATATTTTTTCTATAGCACAAGTTTAATCCATAAAAAATCAAATTTTGGGTAAAATATATGTTAATAGCTAGTTATTCACGAGACTTAATGGCTTAGAAAATGTGCTAAAAATTAACCTTTGTTCACCTTTTTGACAATAAACTTTGAAGGATAAGGAATATTGTTGTTTGAATATGGCCCATCTAGCTACCCGAAATTTGAATTCCAGCAATGCGATGATAAAAGGGTGAAAAATTGGAAATCGAACGTTCAATTGACAAATCCAATTTAAAAAAAAAATTTCGGTAGCGTGAGGTCAATCCCTAAAAAATCAAATTTTTGGAAAAATATATGTTAGTAGCATGTTATTCACAAGACTTAATCGCATAGAAAAAGTGTTGAAAACTGACCTTTGTTCACCATGTTGACAATAATTATCGAACAATACAGAATTCGCAGACGTAGTCTGAATCTTATAAAAAGTAGACATCCCAAGCATGAATTTGAACACAAATTTTGAATTTTTTCGACAAAAATCAAGAGAGTTATTGTCGATTGAATATGGCCCATCTAGATACCCGAAATTCGAATTCCACCTATGCGCTGATAGAAAGGCATAAAACTGGAAGTCGAATGTTCTGTAAATAAATTTGGTTTTAAAATAATTTTTCTATAGCGCAAGGTCAATCCGTGAAAAATCAAATTTTGGGTAAAATATATGTTAGTAGCTAGTTATTCACAAGACTTAATCGCTTAGAAAATGCGTTGAAAACTGACATTTGTTCACCATTTTGAGAATAAACTTTGAACGATAAGGAATTCAAAGACGTGGTCTGAATCTTTTAGAAAGTGGAAATCTGAGATTTAGTTTGAACACAAATTTTGAATTTTTTCGACATTAATCAAGAGAGTTATCATCATTTGAATATGGCCCATCTTGCAACACGAAATTCAGATTGCACCTATGCGCCGATAGAAGGGCGTAAAACTGGAAGTCGAATGTTCCGTTGACAAATTTAGCTTTAAAATAGTTTTCCTATAGCGCATGGTCAATCCATAAAAAATCAAATTTTGGATTAACATATGTGTTAGTAGCTAATATTCACAAGACTTAATCGCTTAGAAAATGTGCTGAAATCTGACCTTTGTTCACCGTTTTGACAATAAACTTTGAACAATATGGAATTTGCAGACGCAATCTAAATCTTTTAGAAAGTAGACATCCCGAGCTTAAATTTGAACACAAATTTTAAATTTTTTGATGAAAATCAAGATAGTTATTGTCGTTTGAATATGGCCCATCTAGATACCCGAAATTCGGATTCCACCTATCCACCAATAGGAAGGCGTAAAACTAGAGCCTAACCTACCATTGACAAATTCAGTTTTAAAATATTTTTTCTATAGCACGAGGTCAATCCATACATAAACAAGGTAAAATATATGTTAATATCTAGTAATTCACGAAACTTAATCGTTTGGAAAATCTACTAAAAACTGAACTTCGTTCACTGTTTTAACAATAAAGTATGAACGATAAGGAATTCGCAGACGCGGTCTGAATCTTTTAGAAAGTAGACATCCTGAACTTGAATTTGAATAGAAAATTTGAATTTTTTTTTTTTTTTTGATAAATCAAGTGGGTTGGCCCATCTAGTTACCCGAAATTCGAATTCCACCTATGTGTCGTTAGAAGGGCATAATACTAGAAGTTAAACGTTCCATTGACAAATTCGGTTTTAAAAATTCTTTCTATAGAGCGAGGTGAATCCATAAAAAATCAAATTTTGGGTAAAATATACGTTAATAGCTAGTTATTCACGAAACTTAGTCACTAAGAAAATGAGCTGATAATTGACATTTGTTCACCATTTAGAGAATAAACTTTGAACGATAAGGAATTCGAAGACGCAGTCTTAATCTTTTAGAAAGTAGACATCCTGTGCTTGAATTAGAACACAAATTTTGAACTTTTTTGACAAAAATCAAGAGAGTTATTGTATTTTGAATATGGCCCATCTTGCTACCCAAAATTCAGATTCCACCTATGCGCAGATAGAAGGGCATAAAACTGGAAGTCTAACGTTCCTTTGAAAAATTCGATATTAAAATATTTTCTTGTAGCACAAGTTCAATCCATAAAAAATAAAATTTTGGGTAAAATATATGTTAGTAGCTACTTATTTACGAGACTTAATCGCTTTGAAAATGTGCTGAAAACTAACCTTTGTTCACTTTTTTGACAATAAACTTTGAACGATATGGAATTTACAGGCGCAGTCTAAATCTTTTAGAAAGTAGACATCTCGAGATTGAATTTGAACACAAATTTTGAATTTTTTGCCACAAATTGATAGAGTTATTGTCATTTTAATGTGGCCCATCTAACTACCTAAAATTTGGATTCCTCCTATGCGTCGATAGAAAAGCGTAAAACTGGAGGTCGAACATTCTGTTAACATATTCGATTTTAAAATAGTTTTCCTGTAGCATGAGCTCAATCCATAAAAAATCAAATTTTTGTTAAAAATATGTGTTAGCAGCTAGTTATTCATGAGACTTAATGGCTTAGAAAATGTGCTGAAAACTGACCTTTGTTCACCGTTTTGACAATATACTTCGAACAATAAGGAATTCGCAGACATGGTCTAAATCTTTTAGAAAGTAAACATCCCAAGCTTAAATTTGAACACAAATTTTAAATTTTTTCAACAAAACTCAAGAGAGTTATTTTCATTTGAATATGGCCCGTATAGATACCCGAAATTCGGATTCCACCTATGCGCAGATAAAAGGGCGTAGAACCAAAAGCCTAACGTTCCATTGACAAATTCGGTTTTAAAATATTTTTTTTATAGAATGAGGTCAATCCATACATAATCAAATTTTGGGTAAAATATATGTTACTAGCTAGTTATTCACAAGACTTAATCGCTTAGAAAATGTGCTGAAAACTGACATTTGTTCACCGTTTTGACAATAAAGTTTGAACAATAAGGAATTCGTAGACGTGGTCTGAATCTTTTAGAATGTAGACATCCTGAGCTTGAATTTGAACACAAATTTTGAATTTTTTTTTTTTTTTTGACAAAAATCAAGTGGGTTATTATCGTTCGAATATGGCCCACCTAGCTAACCTAAATTCAGATTCCACCTATTCGCCGTTCGAAGGGTGTAAAACTGGAAGTCGAACTTTTCGTTGATGAATTTGGTTTTAAATTATTTTTTCTATAAAGCGAGGTCAATCCATAAAAAATCAAATTCTGGGTAAAATATATGTTAGTAGCTAGTTATTCACAAGGCTTAATGATGTAGATTTTTTAAGGAAGAATAAAATATTTTAATATTTTATGTTGTTTCCTCTTTCCTAGTGGAATTAGGATTTATTTGCTTTTACAAGTTCAATTAAAATCCTTTTCCTTGTTGAATTAGGATTTTAATTGTTTTTCTTTTCCTCATTGAATTAGGATTTTAACTGTTTTTCTTTTCCTAGTTAAGTTGGTTTTACTTGCTCAAGTACAAGTAGGTTTATTATTTCTTTTTCTAAACGGAGTGGATGAAATTCTATTCCTTTAAATACTCTTTATAGAGAGGTTGATTAATGTTATGCGTTGATTAATAAAAGTTTGTTAGAGATGTTTTCTCTATTATTTTGCCTACTAGCCTAGTGCTCTTGTAGAACTTAGGTTTCGTGGAAGAGTTAAAGTAATTTTGTGTTACAAATTCTGCTTCTACACGCTCACGCTGCATCAGTTGGTATCAGAGCAAGGCTAGGTTCCTACCATGGCACAAAGAGGAGCATGTGGGGGAAGACCTGTTGCCATAAATGATGTGTATGAACGCGATGAGGTTGCACGCAATGCACAATTAGAGGCGTTCTTTCAACAAACAAAGGAGTGGTTCGATGCGCTTTCAAAGTAGCTCACCGCCTTAGCCATTGAAAATTGACCTCAAAACTGCCATCCAAATCCACTTTATGTGGAGGAAAAGGAGTATTTTGATGTCGAGGAGGAGGACTATGATATCAAAATGGAGGATGAATACATTGAAAGAGTCTGTGTAGTAAATTGGGATTCTCCACCAATTTATGATGACTATCTTGAAGATTATAGTCAAGGAGACAAGATTGAGCTTGATGAAAATAAAGTTATATACATACGAGGTGAGCCCATAACTCATACCGTTGATGAGACTTTCAACATTAAAAGACAAAAGGTTATTGATTTTACTGACTACAATCATAGGTTGGTACAATCGGTTTGTTCAGTAGTAGATGAGTTCTCAATTGATGAACAAAGTTTCAATCTACTAAAGCTTGAACTTGAACACATTAGACATTATGATTTCATTAGGGTTGATGAGCTTCTCTCAAATTTTTTTGGTAATACAGTTAACATCAATTTGGAAAGATTAATGGAAAACATTATTGATCCCTTCTGGGAGGATTTTATTGAACAAGAATTGATGGAGGTCAACAAGAGGCATGAACAAGTGATTTTAAGTAATCTTTGTGGAGGAGGCAATACAAAGTTTATGGATGTGTGCATGGATTCTTTTTTAGTACTTGCTTCTTATATCCCACCGTGGCAAAAGAGGTCAAGAATAAAAATTTGTACATCAAGATTTATTATGAGTGAGAAAAGATTGATAAGTAGCATATTGATTCGTCTTGTCTTGCACAGAAGAATAAAATGGAGAGGATTATTCGGGGTTCCAATTGATCATGGAAGATTGCCACAAAACTCAAGGACGAGGTTTCCCTAACCCCGAGAGAATGATGCAAATTGGTTAAGGAAGAATAAAATATTTTAATATTTTATGTTGTTTTCTCTTTCCTAGTGGAATTAGATTTATTTGCTTTTACAAGTTCAATTAAAATCATTTTCCTAGTTGAATTAGGATTTTAATTGTTTTTCTTTTCCTAGTTAAGTTGGTTTTCCTTTCTCAAGTAGAAGTAGGTTTATTATTTGTTTTTCTAAACGGAGTGGAAGAAATTCTATTCCTATAAATACTCTTTATAGAGAGGTTGATTAATGTTATGCGTTGATTAATAAAAGTTTGTTAGAGATGTTTTCTCTATTATTTTGCCTACTAGCCTAGTGTTCTTGTAGAACTTAGGTTTCGTGGAAGAGTTGTAGTAATTGTGTGTTACAGATTCTGCTCCTACACACCCATGCTGCATCACTTAATCGCTTAGAAAATGTGCAGAAAACTGACCTTTGTTCACCATTTTGAGAATAAACTTTGAACGATATGGAATTCGTAGATGTGGTCTGAATCTTTTAGAAAGTAGACATCCTAAGCTTGAATTTGAATACAAATTTTGAACTTTATCGACACAAATCAAGAGAGTTATTGTATTTTGAATATGGCCCATCTAGCTAGCTAAAATTCGTATTCCACCTATGCACCGATAGAAGGGCGTAAAACTAGAAGTCGAACATTCCATTGACAAATTTGGTTTTAAAATATTTTCCAATAACGCGAGGTCAATCCATAACAAAATAAATTTTGGGTAAAAATATGTGTTAGTAGCTAGTTATTCACAAGACTTAATCACTTTGAAAACGCGCTAAAAATTGACCTTTGCTCACCTTTTGACAATAAACTTTGAATGATAAGGAATTCACAGACGCGATCTCAATCTTTTAGAAAGTATACATCTCGAGCTTGAATTTGAACACAAATTTTGAATTTTTTTGACACAAATCAAGAAAGTTATTGTCATTTGAATATGACCTATCTAGCATCTAAATTGTTTATAAACACATCCAACAACCGACTCTGACTCTTGAGTATGGACAAAGGCTTCTAACAGGCTCGAGGCCAAATCCAATTGTCATTTAGAGTCATTGTTGATAATTTGGCTTCTAAAGAGAAGCTTCCACTCAATATCTATATTTTATCACAAAAATTTGGATTGTTACAATGGGTACAAAAAATCAAACCAAATCAACTAGAAAGGGGGCAATTAAGTACAAGAGCAGTAAAATTACATAATTATACAATACTAAGAAAATTTTAATAGAAAGCATCATATAACATAGAGTTGAGTCCCTCAAGTATGTTTCAATACTGCAACAAGCTTACATGTGGTTGGCCTCTTAAGATAATAATTAGAGTTCCTTTGGGAATATTTGACATTGTCATCTTTTTAAAATATGGACGAATAAGAATACTGAATATAGAATACCTATTTAAGACTGCAGCCTCTATCATATTAATCTTTGATCGTTAGACTTCCTTTCCTTGATCTCTTTGGTTCTACTTTGGTGATTGAGTTCCTTCATTGCTGCAAGTTTTACTACTGTTGCAACTTTCACACATAAAAGCAATTCTTGGGGCAAGATTAAAGGGGGAAAGATGACATTAGAGGTGGGAGAGATGATAAGCTAGAATTAAATGTCTATATGTACATGTAGGAAACTTACATAATCATGCAGTCCAAGAAGTGTTCTTTAGAATCCAACTAGTATTTCTGAATGGAAAGATAGAATTGATAGATGAGACTTCACAGAAAGATCAAGTACAAAACAATAAAGATATTGATTAGATTTGTCGTAGGTGGACTTCAACAGAAGGCAGAATTTCCGACCAAATAAGTGGAGAAAATCAGAACTTGGAATCAAACTTTAAAGTTCTCCCAAAATTTTTCTAGTGTTGAGATGTTCACTATCCCACATTTTCTTATCTAAATCAAATGAGTAGATAGTATATTCATCCATGTGACCAATCCTTGTCTCATAATCATAGGAATTGGAAGCCCAATAGAGAGTATTACCAATAACTAGAGCTCTTCCACATCGAATATTTAAGTCAACCATTTTCTGAGGAATCCATTCCTTGGAAGGCTGAAACAACTTATTCCAAGAACGAGACATAACATTGTAGCTAAAGAATTCAGCAAAATTCAATCCGTTACTACTTTTCATGAGTGGTTTAGTTACAATAATCTCGTTGTTGGCCTCCAAGTGAGCATATAGGGTTTGGTAATCACGGAATTCGCAATAAGAGGGAGGGTATGGTAGGCTTTCCGACCTTCCCAAACTGGGGTCAAAAACCTCCATCCACCCAACCGAACCTCATTTCGATATCCCAATCAAAACCCCAAAGACATAAAGCTTATCGTCGACAACAATGGTCCGAGGGTTTTTTCTACCATATTTCAAGGATGGAGCAGCCTTCCAACCCTCCTCAGGACATGTAAGGTCAAGGGTCCAAACTTCCCTACTTCCGAAAATATGCAACACTATCTGGGTCAGTGTTTTTTGTTTGGCCACCAACAGAATAAAGATGATCGCCTAAAAGTGTGAAGTATCTAGAGGGTAAGGATCCTTGGATTGTGAAATAGGGCTGAGCTTCTTTGGGGTAAAGCTCAATTTCTTTTTCTTATCCTTTAGGTTCAGTAAAGGACATGAAAAATATGAAGTAGGAGGACAGGCTTCAGGGTCTGGGACCTTAATGATGTAACACCGCACTTCATCCCACTTGTATGGAGCACAGTAACATATCTGAAATTCACCATCAAGCTCTAACCTCTCCCAACCTTTCTCCTCCATATCCATAGAATTGAGAGAAAACTACAAAGAGAGAGAGGCGTACAGCTAAGGTTAGGGTTGGTAGGGAATTGGGATGAGATGAGAGACACACACAGTCACAGAGAGTAAAATACTAAATATAAAAGGGTTAGGGTTAGGGTTCTCAAGTTTTAAACTCTTTTTTTTTTTTTTTTTTTTAGAATACTAAGTATTAACACACACGGAAAGAGAAGAGAATGTTTTTTAAAGAAACTTACAGTTGTATATATTCAAAAAGGCCTCCAAGTTTTATACTACTGTTAGTCAGTATGCTGTTTGCGTATATCAAATTCATTAGCTTAAAGTCGGTCTTTGAAAAAAAAAAAAAAAAAAAAAAAGCTTTAACCTCTTTCTTTCTCCATAGAAGATTAAGATTGTGAAGAAATATATATATATATATATATATATATATTAACATCATCTAGAATTTTCACACTTAGAAAATTAAGATCATCCAGGTTCTATGTTGACAAAACATGAAAAGGAAAAAAAGAAAAAAAAAGCTATAAGATAGAATAAAAAAGTGAAGAAAAAAATATCAACTATTAAGCTTTTTATTTACATGATAATGATAAGATTTTTGTTCATTCTAATCTCCATTCCGTAATTGATAATCAAGGAGTTATGTCTAAATTTGAAAAATCATGGAGGAGCTAGCGTGTAGCTCTAGAATTTATGTCTTAATTCAAGAAATAGAGAATCATTATATGAGAAAATCATGGAGTTATATATAAGTTAATAATCAGAGAGAAAAAAAAAATGTTATTGATGGGAATGAATAAGTTCACATTAAAATCATTGATAAGTAAAAGCTCGGATTTGTGCTAAAACACAAGAGCTTGTCCAGACCCCTCAATTAAAAATTACGGCTAAATTGCTTTTACTCTAACTTAGACTAAGTGCGGAATAAGAGTAAATAAGCACAATAAACCGATAACACTACCCTAAGTCATATTCATCCATCATTAACAATAAAATGAAAGCTTAAAGAATAGGGAAGAGAGATGCAAACACAAGATAACACCGAGACGTGTCATCGAAGAGAAAACCGAAGAACTCGGCGAATAACTTCTTCGTGACCCTCCAAGTCAAAATCAATCCGCTAGATAATAAAGTTTGAGTACACAAATAACAAAAGACTCTTCAATCCTAGTCTACTCCATATACTTGAGCCCTCCAAGCTCCTACTACCAACTGACTTCTCAGGGCCTTGTCTTCTCTAGCTTTCCAAATCTCGCAATTCAGCCTGATTGCATCCGCCAATGAATGGCTCCTCCAATACTTCCCAACAGCACCAAAATCTCACTTTATACTCAAAATGGGTGTGGTAAGTGTTTGAGCTAGCAACCTCTCAAAGATCTAAAGATGAAGAGGAAGGAGTTGAGGAAAACCACAAGGAAATGTGTAGATAATTGTGGGCATAACAATCTCTAACTCTCAAGTGTATTTTCTAGGGTTTTCTCTCTAAAAATTACTCCTTACACTTTATGGGTAATGAAGGTGTATATATAGTGTGGATAAAAACTTAGTAAAGCAAAACACAACTTTTTGCCAAACAGAGACTTTTGCGGGTCCTTCAAGGGTTGGCCTTTCCCGTGAAACAATCGCGAAAATGACAGTCTAGCATGACTCTTCATCTTCCAGTCATGTGCTCTACACGTGACTTTTTCGCAGGTTGCTTCTCGCGAGCTACTCGCGAGCCAGTCGCGAAATCCACTTGTTCAACTTTTGAAGCTTGATTCTTCACCGATCTCTCACACTCATCTCTTACAATTAAACTCACATACATACAGTGAAAAAATAATTAAAGAAATTACAATTAAATTTGACACAGAATTAAAGCCAACATAATATAGTTGGAAATCACAACTTTACAATAAGTACAATAGAGATGATTGAAAAACAAGTTGAGCTTAAGCTAATTTATGGACTTGTTAATAGACTTGAAAAATAAACTCATATTTTACTAAGCTTTTAATTAATTGGAAGTGGAGACCACTATTCCAATCTAAATACGCTTGTGCCCTTAAAAATATGTTCATTTTTAGGCCTTGGTCCTAGTCTACCACAACCATTGAAATATATATATAGACTATAGAGTGTCAGAAATAAGAGAATTGAAGAGTTTCAACGCTCCAAATCGTGCTTAATAATTCTCTGTTTGTGTTTCCCTTTTGTGATTATGCATGCTTAATTTTGCTTATGACCCTCCACTTCTTCTTCTTCTTCTTCAAATCCTACGTTTCTGATTTAGGAGAAGAAGTTCAAAGGTGGAAAGTTAAGGCGGGTCTTATTGTTGCTCAAACCACTAATGTTCCTTTATGTGTCTGTGAGAGAGAGAGAGAGAGTATGATTGTATATGCGGCTCCGTTTCTCTTTGTGTAATATTTTTTGATAAACTAGGAAAAAGATGATTGGAAAAGTTTATCTATTTTGTGATAAAAATTAATTAATGAGAAATGCCAAATCCTAAGTAGCATGCTATTACTGGTTGTTATGTGTGGATAAAAAAGAAATTTAAGTTTTGAATTCAAATTACCACTTATAATTTGTTGTGAAAATGTTATAGACATAGTATTTCTTAATTAATAGTATATATTAAATTTTAAATGAAGAGACTGTACTATTTCATAAGATAATTTTCCCAACGGAGGAAGGTGTTAGTGACGCCGGTAGAATGGGTTTTTTCTTTGATTATAGGTTGAAAGATAATTTTCTCAACGGAGGAAGGTGTTAGTGACGCTGGTAGAATGATTTTTTTCTTTAATTATATGTTGACCCTTACTACATCATCAAATTCCATTAAAATCAACAACAAAATGCCTCATGAAAATTATCTCTAAAAAAAAAAAAATGCCTCATGAAAATAACCACATGAGAGCTAATTGTTACAAAATAACACACAAGATAATTCCATACTTGAAGGCTATACCACATGGATGTTATTTGTAATTCTCCCAAGATTAAAAGCATTTAATTTTTTTTTTCTTCTTATTATTATTATTGTAATTTGGATAGTCTACCATAGTGGATTTTGAAGTTGCAGAGTACACAAAGCACATAGCAGTAGCACTAAACAGATAAACTTCAACACACACTTAGGTAGCAGCCAGTAACAGGCCATTAAAAGATAATTACTCATGAAATTTTACCGTATGGATGAACAAGTAGGTAGAGAAACAATGCAATATTTGAATTTTCCTTCAAAACAATTGGCTATTTACAATTGCACATTACTGTATATTTTTTACGCACATCTCTACAACATGGGAAAAATGTATGTAACCAGTACATAAGATGATCATCTCTCATAAAATTGGCCTCTTCTACGTAGATACTCAATGCTGATATTATTCTATGTCTAAATGAACAAGTAGGCAGAGAAACAATGCATTATTTGAATTTTCCTTGCAATCAATTGGCCTTTTACAATTGCTTCCACAACCTTAGTGTATATTGTTTACACATCTCTACAACACAGGGAAAATATATATATATATATATATATAATTCAATATATAAAATGATAATGTCTCATAAAATTACCCAATATTGTTTACCCACATCTCTACAACAGGGGAAAAATAATGTATGTAACCAATACATAAAATAACAATGTCTCATAAAATCGGCCGCTTCTACGCAGATGCTGATATTATTCTCTTCTAGATTGGATGATTACGAAGCACCTTGACCATCTATGAACTGTAGTCAGTGAGTGTAAAAGTCAGATTAGGAAAAAAAGAGACAACTATCACAGTATCTGCCTTCAAGAAGCAATTTGTACCATGTTTTGGAAGGTTATTCAGTTATCATATCTTCTGCAAAAGTGATGAATTTTTTCCAAACTTAAAATTGATCTTGTCGAACATTTGATGTTCTTTTCAATGAGCTTAAGCTGATACATTAGCTTCTTCCACACGCCTACGAAGCCCTCCACTAGTAGGCCTAAAACATTTCACCCGTAATTTATGGTTATAAGAAAGAAGATAAAAGGCAATTATGTCAAAAGGAACTTTGAAATAAAAGAAGCATTCTTTAAGTATAAAACCACATAAAGCCCTATGCAAACTAATGGCATTGAGTTATTTCAGACAGTTAAAGTTCCTTATCATGGACTTTACTTCATCTATACTAAGATGAACCCATATTCCTATATGATTTCAATATATTTTCAATGTCCAATAGGGCAAACTAAGACATGAGGCTTTGTTAAACCCCACCCCATCCCCCCCCCCCCCCCAAAAAAAAAAAAACAAAACAAAAAAACAAAAACAAAAGAAGTTTGATATTTTTGTATATAAAAATAAATAGGATAATGAATCAAGAAAATTGCACTTACAGTCCACTTATAACTTTAATGGTGTCATAGAAGAACCATTGTGAAGTAACAACAGGACCAACTAATAAAAACCGAACAGGGAGACTTCTGGTAAATAGATTAACAAGCCCAATTTTCTTCACTGCCTGAAATACAAATTATCAAAATCAATTCAGCTAAAAACTTTTAATTTAATGGGTTCAAACAAACCAAAAGAAGCTTAGTTTGCAGGTGCCACCTGCAGCACATTTGCAGCCTGTTTGTTGTAAAGAGAGGCAACAACGTTGTCAGCAGGGTTCGAGATGACAGTACCAACAGCTCCAGCTGTATAGCCTGCTAAACAGGTAACACTAAGTTGTTGGGCTCTTGAACAATCTTCTTTTCTTCTTTGAATAATATTGCGATATATCAATTCCACTGAATGCTCAAATGTTGAAAACATTATCATAGAGACTACAAACCACAAAATAAATAAATAAAATGAGTTAACAAAGAGTGTGCTTGAAGTTAGAATACGTATGCACAGGTTTATGCTTGCTGAATGCTTGATAAGAACTAAGAAAGATCAATAACTTTTTGAAGCCAACAACCAAGTCAAGCAAATAACTAGAAGGTCTTTCAAGGCAGCACCACAGTGGTAAGGTTTTTATTCTGGAAGGTTAAGTGCCAATAATCTGGTGTCTTTGCCTTTAATTAACTGCAAAAACTACCTCTTCTTTCAAATTTCCATACTTAAGATTTACCCTAAATTTTAACTTGGCCTGGTAGGAAGGTCTTCCTACCAGTACAACATTACCATGAGATTATTACAATGTAGCAATTTTTTCAGTTTTCTATGTTACTAACATCTCTCAATGGTGAAAATTAAGAAATTGAAATAGAAATTGTTCACTTGTATTAGCTTCTCAAATGATTCAACAAAACAACACTGTAATGACAGATAATAATAATAATAATAATAATAATAATAATAATAATAATAATAATAATAATAATATAAATTTTTTTTTTAATTTTAAAAAACGTGATAAATAAATATACTGCAACTTATCAGAGTAGACAGTGAAGTAGAAGCGGAACAGGTAAATTAGAAATAGCATATGCGAACATCACACTGTCTGTAATAACATATTAATCTAAACACCATTGTGCTCTAAAAGTGGTACCTGAAGGGCATCATAGACAGGGTTTAGGAGTTATGGACTGGCTCTGGCTAGTAGGGTTTATTTAAATGATGAGAAGACTAAAAATTTGAAAATGAACACAAGCTTAGCGAACAAATTAAAGAATAATACCATGTCTTCTAAATTGAGATGCAACAACCTGAAAAATCTAATATATTAATAAGCTACGATTCTAGCTAAATAAGCATCATAAAATTTTTGAGAATGTTGTGAGGCAGAAATATTACATGGAATATTTCGACCCCAGAGTGGAAAGAGTCCCTTGTAAAAGCTGCAGTTGACAAATAACTGGTGATTAAAATGAGAAAGGGCAAGAGAAGAAGATTATCAACTTTTGGAGTAGCTTACCCCGCAAGCCCTTCAGTTGCATAAAGTTTTGGAAACCCATCAACCAAGCCCTTCGCAAAACTAGGCTGTGTTTGAACTCGAATTTTGACAGCTTCGAAAGGACTGAGAGCCACATCAGCAAATACTTGAGCAGATGCACTGCTGAGAAAGAATATGAAACTCTTGTTACCATCATCTATCAACACATCAGAGTAAAGCTTCTTAAAGTATTCATAGAGACCAAATTTGCAGCCGCCTTGAATGCCATATCCAAAAAATTTGCCAGACCAACCTCTCCAAAGTGAAGAAGGTCCTTGTTCTCTCCAAAGGGTTGACAGCCCTGAAGAAATGCCATTATACTTGATTGGATTCACCTAAGGAATAATAAAGCTAAGAAAATCAAAAAGAGCTAAACTCAATGAGGAAAAATTAAATCCCATAGAGCATATCAAAGACAGCAGAAACAGCAGGATCACTTTCATCAATGAAGGAAATGAAAAACTACAGCAAATTAATCTGTAAAATCATAACAAGTAAATGACATTTTTCTTATTTTAAAAGAAATTGAGACTGATACACTAGTAAACTTGATACTATAAAATATTTGCTAAAATACAGTGATGATATCTTATGCAGGGAATGAGTACGGGTACAATTAATCAATGTATTGTTTCTAAAGTTTGTCCCATTCTCATTTAATATATCATTGGGCAAACCATCATAAGAAACAAAAGAAATGATACTGCTATATTAAATGCAGCTAATTCAGGCAGTGGAACCACCATTACTTTAATGGAATATCCAAAATTTAGCCCCTTCTTTACAACCACTTTCCCCCACCCACTCATAATGACATTCCCTTTTATTTCCCTAATTTGGAATCAAATCCTATGAAGTATCAAATGCCACTTTAAAGGGAAAAGATTGAAAACAGAAGTTGCAGTCGCAATTTACTCCATGACACCATTAAAGAGAAAAGAGATTATTTTGACTCAACATGATATTAGCCTATGTAGGAAACAAGACCCAACTAGTTAAATTCAGAAATCTCTCATCAAACTCAAGTAAACTCATGTCAAAGACCAACTTTTGGAAAATTATGAGAAAATGATTATTGGAAAATGACAATAACAAACAGAGGCACGCCTATTAGCATCTAAACAATAATCATGTCAATTATTTTCCAAAATTAAATGACTTCCTAACAAGAAATTGTCTCAAGGAGAACTAATATTTCCTAAACAGTTATAAGACAAACTACTTTCAGTCTTCCACAGAGGATAACACAACAAAAGTAAACAGGGACAACAAGCCAAACAATGTGTTGCAATACTAGTTAGATGATTAATTCACCATTTCCTAAGCTTAAGTTTTAGGGACAATTGGTAATTTATCGTAGTATCAGAACATACCTTCTGTAATTGAAACAGTCTCCACTCTACCTCCCATTTTAAATGTTAACCAATCTCATGTGTTAGGCCTCACTTATCAAGGGAAGTACAGTAACCGTTAAAGATTAAATTCATAATTTCATAACATCTTAAACCTTTGGAACAATCAGTTATTTATCATATTTGATCATTTAGAAGTAAACAAAAGAAGAAAGAAATGCTTTCTCAAAAAAAAAAAAAAAGAAAGAAAGAAAGAAATGAGTTTTAAAGTGTAACAATCAAACTGACCTGCATATTCACTTTCAAGACATCAAGAGGTGTGATAGCAAGATGAGTAGTCCCAGCACTAAGCATTCCTCCAAAAGTGCAAAGCGCATAATACCCAGGTGAAAATTCCTCACAAACCCACCTTTCAACCCCTTCTCCTCCTCCTCCTCCTCCTCCTCTCATCGCTTTCTGATTCTCTTTCTCTTATCAAACTCTCTCTATTCAAAACTCCAACCAAGAAAATAAAAACGACCCATCAAAGATTTTCTTAACTTTGAGATGGGTTTGATCGTTGGAGTTTGAGAGGACAAGAAAGCAGTTGTTTTTACGTACGTTTCTCACAGGGGGTTTTAAAGTTAAAAGGAGTTGGATGCCATGGCTGACTTTGCTTGCTTGTTTGTTGCAAATGTAATGCTAAGCAATGGATCCACGTTTACAGTTGAGAATCTATGGCCAAAAACAAAAACGAATACTTTTTTGATGAATGGCTTACTCAAACTCACTGGCCGCCAAGCCTTTAGCATTAAAGAGTCTCACATTTGAGAATAGACCAGTATGAACTAGAAGCCGGGAAACCTAACGGAATCGAATATTTGTGTTACCAAATGGACCTCACACTTTTTTTTTTTTTTTTTTTTTTATATGTCTATAATATTTTCACAATATTTTTACAACAAATCTTAAGTGGCAAGTCGTTACTTGTTGTTATTATTGGGGTAAAAAAGTAATCTAAATGTTAAGTTCAAACTTGAACCAATAACAACTAACCACCTATGATTTATTATGAAAGTGTTATAAAATTGTTGTAGACGTATCATTTTTTTTTTTTTTGGACTTTTTGTTATGTTTTCCGAGGTCATTCTATATATATATATATATATATATATATATATATAGTTATTAGAGCATTTGCATAAAAAAATTTGTTACTTATTTTAGTATAAGATTCCTATTTTTTTAAAACACCAAAGTAAGATTATCTATTTTATACTACATTTTATTAAAATATCAATTTTTAAAATTATTTTTATTTTTTAACATACAACAGCCACCATTTACTCTTTTCCTTTATCCTTGAGATACCCAAAAAAAAAATGAATAAAGGACAATTCAAATTTACACGATTACCATAATAACTATATATTTTTAGAGCATTTGTATCAAACTGTCTAAAATTTTATGTCTATTTAAGCAAAAGAACTTACTTTTTCAATTTCAAACATACACTTTGCAAAAACTTCCACATCAAATTATCTATTATACAATATATTTTCTTTAAATAATCATATTTTTTTCACTTAAATGTGAGAGAGAGAGAGAGAGAGTCTAGTGAGGATAAGAGAGGAAAGAAAAAAAAAATGTTAAGACAATAAAATAGAAATATACAGTAGCCACAAATATTTACACGACTATTGTAGTAATAATATATATGAACAATGTTATGGATGGATTGATATGGATAGTTATTTTAGCAAAAATGTGTAAAACTTGCCAATTTTTCTATTTTGCATTGTGAGTACTTACATAACTTTGCATGACTTGATTTTGGTGAATTTTGCGCTTGGTTGACTAAAATATGATATTTTTTCTATTATAAAAGCACCGATGTGAGTACTTTAAGTTCTTATACTAGTATGGGAGAATTGAAACCATACATGTCTTGATAATGTCATTTCATCCATAATTTAAGGAAGAATCTTTCTTAAAAATAAAATATTATGTCAGTAAAATCACAGTTGGAGAGAGCATGGACTTAACAGTTATATTTGTACAAACTTTAATGACGGGAATGTCGTTTATACAAATGTTTGAGGATGAATGTGTTTTGATTTTCCATTCTTTTTTTCTTTTCTTTTTTTATTGGGTATATATATATATATTAGAATCTATTGGGTATGTTTATTAAAAGGGAAAATTACACTTTGCCCAAATGTAGTTTGCCTGAAAAACACTTATGGTTTAAAAATTGACTCTTTACCCACCTGAGATAAGCTTCATTTGTCTCCAATTACTCACCTTCGTTAAAAACAGAGATAAATTTATATTTTTGCTACCCTTTTATGTGTCTCTCCTCTAAAAACATGGAAAACTAAAAAATTCAAGGGGAAAGAAGATCTAAAAGCTAGGTTTTTTAAAAAATTAAAACCTAGCCTTTGTTTTGGTAGAAACCAGCAAGTAGGGGTGTCCACGAGTCAGTTCAGGTCGGGTTTGTGCTCAACCCGTGATCGACCCGACAAAATTGGGTGGAGGAAGTTCAAACCTGCCGCCGATTGGCAAGAGAGTCGGATCGGAGCAGTCAGATTGGCAACGGAAAGCAGTCGGTTCTGGTTAGGTCATCCATAGTGGAAAAATTCGTCAAAATTGTTTTTTTCAGGCGAAAATTCACCAGATTCGGCAGAGATCTCACCGAATCTAGTGAGATCTCACTAGATCTGGTAAGATTTCCACCAGATCTAGCTGAGATCTCCCCAAATTTGAAGTAATTTGACCAAAAACTCGCCGGAAAAAGCTTGAATTGCCAAATTTTTGAAGTCTCCAGTCAAGTCAATTAAGGCGGTTTTAAAGGAGAGAACTCGCCAACTAACCTGCCAGACTCTATTTTTGGGATTTGTAACCCGCCGTCGACTGCCGGAGCTCACAAGTTAGTCGTGGGTGGGTCAATTTCGGTCAGGTTTGGTCGGTTGGATCGAGTTCAGGTCTAGGTGGACACTCCTACCAGCAAGATATAAACTTCATATCCCATAAAGGCAATTGTACTTGAATTAGGGGAATTCTCAAAAACTTCCAAGCTTTTCTCCTCCCTGCCTTTCGAATGGGGCAATCATCAAGGAAGATACTTTGTATCTTGGTATTCTGTTTGCCATCGATCTAAAAAAAAAAAAAAAAACTAAGCTTTTGATTAAATCCTGCAGCTAGTAGCAATTATGCATTTCGATGGAATTGAACTGAATTTGTTGGACCATTTGAAGGCTCCTCTGCATTTGCATCTACAAGTCTTGAAAATTCAAGACGTCCAGGCAACAATTTAGTGCTGCTCCTCACAACAAGGTCTTCATTTGTTTGAAGGATATCTTCAACAACTTCAACATTCTTGTAATTATAGACAATTTTTTTCTGATCTAAATTAAAAGTTAGGTTTTAATTTTTACAAAACCTAGCTTTTAGATCTTCTTTTCTCTTGATTTTTTAGTTTTTTATATTTTGAGATGACAGAGACATAAAAGGGTAGAAAAAAAATACAATTTTACCCATGTTTTTAACAAAGCTGAGTAAAGGGAGACAAATGCAGCTTACCTCAGGTGGGTAAAGTGCCAATTTTTAAAACACAAGTAGGCAAAGTGTTTTTCGGACAAACCACAAGTAGACAAAGTGTAATTTCCCCTTATTAAAATTCATTTTGTGATAGATACATTATAATTTCAACCTATAATATCCACCACATGATGATTGCTCTTTATCATTTGGTCAAGACACCAATTGGTTTATGGTTTGGGTGAGGCTCGAATCTCATAGCTCTTATTCGATAATAAGTGACTTTATTAGTTGAAACTAAACATGTATCGGTTGAAAATATTATGAGTTATCAATTAAGCTATAAGGTTTTTAGAACTTTACTGTCTTACACAAACATTTACCTGTTGTCTAAGTGAGACAAGAATCTATTTTGAAATTAAAATTTTATTGTTTGGATGTAAGTGAGGGCATTTAAAATTTTAAATTACATGAAATGATATGATATTGAAGTCTAGATAGATTAAGATTTGTACTAATATTTAAAATTTTAAACCAAACATTAAATAAATCTTTTTGAAATAGAGATGATCATGTTACTTGTATTTGTGAGCCATGTTAGAGGTTGAATTTGAAAAGTCCAATAGAGGAAAAATAATAATAGAGCAAGCCGAAAGTGCATATAGGAAAACCATACCTTACTGATTAAGGGAGAAGATGATGTTGTAAAACTGATGTCGTTAAGAAGGGGAAGAGATTTCAGTTGCTCTCTTCTGAAATTAAACGACATCTCTCTCTAGAAATTTTGTTTCACCCTAACACTCTCTTTTATTTATTTTTTAAATAGATAGAGATTAAATTTTTTTTTATTATAAACTGAATCAACAATTTTAAATAGATAAAAATCTTTTAGTGAAATGGTGAACTACTAGGCAAAAGTGACATGATCCACCATGAGGATCTTATAATTTTTCCCAATAGAGGGCATAAATATCATTTAAATGCACATGTTATATAGTATTTATTTAATAAATTATACCAATATTTTTTGAGGTTTTACAAAATGACATTTCTTTGATCTCTAATAATTTATGATATGACACCTCTTTGATGGTTGTATAAATATAACAATTAGGTTTTCACTAACCAAATATTCTAGTTTATTTTTTTATAAGTAACCGAATATTTCATTGTAAAAACAAAATACAGCAACATGCTTCGGGGCGGTGGACCTGCTTATGGGGTCAAAGCAATACGTTTTGAGAAGAAAACTATATATACATAAGAGAGAAGCGTCATTCATCCACGAATCTCTGGAGTTGAGAATGTCATTTTGTCCACAATTTGAGGAAAAATCTTTTTTAAAAATAGAAAATTATGTTAGTGAAAGAAATCACAATTTGAGAAAGCATAAACTTAACTATTATATTTGTACACACTTCAAAGACGGGAATTTCATTTATACAATGTTTGAGGATGAATGCTTTTTGATTTACCATTTTTTTTATTGGGTGTATTTGTTGAAATTTATTTTTGATAGATATGTTAAATTTTCAACCAATGATGTCCACCACATGATGATTGCTTTTTACTATTAGGTCAAGGTATCAATTAATTTATAGTGTGAGTGATACTCAAATCTCATATCTCTTTTTTAATGATAAGAAACTTTACTAGTTGAGTTCGTGTATTCGTTAATTTCAACGCCAACAAAGTAATACAATGTAAGAAATAATATAGATGCAGTTATAATTTCATCCTAATAAGGCCAACAGTTAAAAGGAAGGTAAATGAAAATTGGCAAAATATCAAGGGAAAAAATCATTTAACATGGAGTTGCTGTAAAAGGAAATAACACATTGAGTGTGTATTTGGTATGACCAAGTGGCTAGGTGCATTTTTGTAAGTTGAAATTTTTATTTTTTCTTAGTTTACTTTTGAAGACAAGTACACTCTAAAAGTATTCATCTAAAACAAAAAGTGTCTACTCTAAATTATGTACTATAAATAAGTAAAAACTAACGCATGTATCTCATTATGTACTATAAATAAGTAAAAAACTAACACATCTCTCTCTCTTTATTTTGTTTTTGGCTTGCATAGAACTAGAAGGTTATATATGGTCAGTGAGTATCAACTGTATCAAGTAACCACTCACCAAATCTGAAATCTAATTAATTTTACGTTTTCTATTCATCATTGTTCCATTTCCTAAACAGCCAGCTAATAAAAGATGGCTTAAAAACAGAGAGAGAGAGAGAGAGAGAGGCAGCAAATAATATAGTTTCTTTGTCCATCTTCCATCTTTGCTTATTGGTTTTGATTTTGGCTCATTCATCAGTAGCATTAGGGCTGTAATCAATTCAATTCGGTCTTTTTTTTTTAATCTGGCCAACCGAAACCGAAATTTTCAGTTTGCGAAGTTCTTAACCGAAACTAACCAAAACAGTTGGAACTCAATCGGTTTTAGTTTGTTTCGGTTTCGGTCGGTGTTTAGTTTTTTGTGCCTTAAGTTTGGGCCAATTGGGCCTTTGGTTTTTTTTTTTTTTTCCCCAAAAATTTTCTACTTGGGCTTTTTTTTCTTCTAAAAATGTAGTATTCAAGCCAGTTGTTTTATGGCCCTTTTTGGGCCTTTTATGCTCTTTGTAATTAAGTCTTTTTAGAACCTTGTTTTAGGAACCAGTTTTGGCCTAGATTCGGGCCTTCTCTATTTTGGCCAATGGCCATCTTTGGGCCTTTTTTAGCTTTCAGTTTTGGCCCTTTTGGCCTAGATTTAGGCATTGTAATGTAATAGATATTCCTATGGCATAACTATTCGGTTGTTTGATTATGTTTTTATTACAATGAATAGTTATTCCTTATTAATAGCTATTCTTCAAAATGAGAAATAACTATTCCTTATTAAAAGTACTGAGTATCTATTTTTTTACCTTATGTAATAACTTTTTAAAAAAATTTCCTAAAAAGCCATTAGTTGCCACATCTTCAAAAGGAAAGAAAATAAATTTTCCTTGTTGTTAATTGTTATATCTATTTTGAACACCCTAAAATAAGTATATTTTAAGAAATTTGACTTAAAAATGATTTAATTACACCTTCTTTTTATACTATATTAAATTATAGATGTATATTCAGGATTTTATTCCTAAATGATCACCAAACTAATGAATAGTAATACTTATTACATTCCAACTTAATGTATTCTTTGTAATACTTATTCCTATTCCCATGTAATAATTATTGCAGTGTACCAAACGTGCCCTTAATATTTGGCCAAATACTCAAAATAAATTGGCTGTATGTCATTGCCTATTGCCTAATATCATATAGCATTTATGAATAGGCCACTATCAAAGCTCAAAATAAAAGCTGCTCATACCTATATGTAGGCCACTGTCTACTAGCAAAAAGTGTACATATTAATATGTTAAGTTGTTGTCAAAATCAATGTAGTTAATACCATACTGGTACTAGCCGTATTGGCCGGTATGTACCGTACCGGTACCGGTACATATACCGGTATTGAAACGTTAATGTTTCGTACCAGTTTAAATACTGGCCGTACCGGCCATACCGAACGATTTCGGGCAATACCGACCAGTACTGGGCGTACCAGTTGATACAAAAAAAGTTTTTTTTTTTTTTAGTTTTGTAATTTTTGAATTTTTGTTAGGGTAGAATGGTAACTTATTTGCATTAACTTATTAGTATTAACTTTTTAGTATTATTTGTTTTCTTAGTATGCAATAAACAATTAAGTTTTATATTTTTATATTGTGTTTTTTTTTCTTTTAATTTTTTTTTGAGAAAGTTTTTTTCTTTTAATTGATGCTAAAATCTAAAATCATGAATAATTTGTTCTGAATTAAGGTAATGTTTAAACTTTTATATTTATTATAATACACACACACACACACACACACACACACACATATATATATATATATAAAATAGTGGTAAACCCGAAACGGTACATCGGTACTAACTAGTACTGAAATATATCGTTCCACTGGTCAAACTGATACAGCCTCCGATACGAGATTAACTCCCTTAATCTCAATAGAAGGCAGCCTAGCCACTTCATATATGAATATCAGCATGCAGCTATTGCCACTTCATATAATATATTTTGGTCAGATACCCCACCTCTAAAGCTCTGTATTTTTTTTAGTTAGATGCTCATCATCATCAAGGTTTAAGTGTAATGATCACGAGCATTGTCATCCCCACACTTTTTTTTTTTTTTTCAAATAATTTTTTTATTGTGATTTCTTTATTTTTATTTCATTTTTCTCGTATTCATAATTTATGGAAAGAGGTTGAAAGAAAAAGGCAAAGCATGACTGTCTTCCTTCCCAAAACAAAAGGTCAAAGTAAAATGTTGGGACTTGATTGAGATGACTGATGAACAAAAATAAATTTCTTCCTCATTTTTCTCGTATTCAGTTAGTGTTTCCATATTATTAGAATCTAGTAGTAATATACCATGACAAAAAAGGAAAAATTCGTTTCAGTTTTTACTTATTTGTCACAATTCAAAATTTTTAAGTGTGTTTTTAAGAAACAAAGAATTAGAAAATTGGGTTAATTAATTCTGTGCAGACTCTCCTCCTTCTTCTTTTTTGCTTTTATTTATTTTTTTATTTTTACAAAGTAAATTAAAAACTGGGAGGAATATGTTAAAGCCTTACAAGCATGAATCCCAAATGGGAAAGGCAGTGGGGGTTAAAAATAAAAAAAAAAATTTTACAAACCCAGTTATGTTAAATATCTTGCTTCCTATATATACTCCTATAAAATATAGTTATAATAAGAAAGAGGAGAGTTGAACTCTTGGATGTTTTTGTTGGAAACACTAAGAGATGTCAACTAAAATACATGACTCTTGACAAATTCATCTTATTTATATATTTGAAAATACCTCAAATCTGTCCAAAATCCACTTGTTTTTTTTTTTTTTTTTTTTTTTTTTGAGAGAGTCCAAAATCCACTTGTTTATTTGACCTTGATCAGTTAGATCCAGGTAAATTATATAGGATCAACCTAAAATAAATATTTAAAATAATATTTAACTAAATTTAAGCGTAGATATGAACTTTCACATTAAATTAATTTTTAATGGTTTTTTACCTAATAAATATCAGTTGCATAGTTATAGGGAATCAGATCCTCTAGATTTCTTAGGGTACTCTACCAATATATTTTCTTAAAGAGAAATACTACGTCCACAACATTTCTCACAACATTTTCACAACAAATCCTAGTTGGCAGGTTGTTATTTGCTGTTACTAGTGAGTAAGAAAGTAATTTCAATGTTGGATTTAAATTTAAAACCTGTTACAACCTGACAACTAGGATTTGTTGTGAAAAATGTTGTGGACGTAGCAGTTCTCTTTCTTAAATCCTAACTACTTTTTTTATAATTTAAGGATCTAAATTCTACCATGTCAACATTCTACTAACAATACTCTTAAAATAATAAAATAATATTGCAAACAAAACAATTAAGATTATTACTAGTGGAATATTGACATGGTAAAATCTAGACCATTAAATTATTAAAGAATGGTTAAGATTTAAAGAACTCTATTTGGTAGGGTACCCTAAGAAATCTAGAGGATTTGATTCCCTATAACTATGCAACTGATATTCATTAGGTAAAAAACCACTAAATAAAAAATTTAAGTTCAACTTAACATTTAAATTGTTTTATACGACATAGTTTAACGTTAAAGCATTCAAATAAATATTTAGAAACCAAAACACTACCTACGTTGTTTAACAACTCATCATCACCTTCCTTATTAGATTTAAAGTAGGTGTGCATACCATAAGTTTATTTACCAACTATATATGGGAGACGATAGATAATGGTGAAGAAAACTTTCTTTCTATAGGTTTTAAAGAGAGTAATAGACAAACACATATTTTTAGGGATGACAATGAAACAGAGTGGGGAGAGCATGGCCATATTATGAGTGCCACATTTCTACTCCACCGGACCCTACCTTACCTTGCCTCATTTATGCTCCACATGGTCTCACCTTGCCTCGATAGATAAGGTAGAGATTTTCCCCTTCCTTGCCCCATTACCAGAGTGGATTGAGGCAAGGCAAGGTGAAATTTCCATCCAAATGGAAACTATAATTTAAAATATATATAATATTTTTTAATAGCATTTCCATAATTTAAATGCATATTAATTCAAGGCTTGGATGTTTAATGTGAAATTCAAATCTTAATATAGGGCCGACTTGGTAAGCTTTGAGGCTTAAGGAGACAATTTTAAGTGAAATGTTACCTTATATTAGATATCATTGAAATAATTTTATATAAATTTTTACTCTCTCTTTCTTTTTTAACACAAAATTACTAATTAAAGTTTTGCATTTAAATTTTTGTTAAGATCTTATTTTTAATTGATAATATGCCTATCCCCCTAAGATTTCTTGACAATTAATTTTAGGTAGGAGAATTAGTTTAGGGGTCACATAGAAAAATAATAGTTTGATGTTGACTACTTATCAAGAAATGTTCTTAGAAAGAGGGACAGTATATGTGGTTGGATGAAGGCTAGTTGCAAGAGTAATTTTTTGAAATAGAAAGGGAGAAGAGACATTTGATGGGAATATTGAAAATTTTTATTATTTTAAAAAGAAATAAAGTAATGAAAGTTTTTTTTTATAAATGAGATAGAGAAAATAAAATTGTATATGTGGCTCTTCAATTTTTAACTAGGCATTGAAAATTCTAAAAGAAAAAGGTATGTGATATATTTTATTTAAAATTATTAAATAAATATAATAATTGTAATATAGGACCAAAATTATAAGGCCTTAAATTATATGGGCCTAATAGAAAATTGCCTCAATTGGCAAAGGATGGAGCCGGCCTTGCTCTGACATATTAAATCTTTAAACCCAAACTCACCCATATAATCCCAAACCCTTAGTCGTATAGTTTGGTTTGCTTAAAAAATAAGATGAGTAAAAGTATAATAAAAAAATTTTAAGCAGACTTTAAGTAAATAAGCTAAGCTAAGGGGAAAGTCAAATCAAGGCCGTTTTGAAAACTCACTAAACCAACCAATTATCATTTCTAAATCTCAAAATTTGTGACAGTCTTGTATGGGCATGCAGCATGCACGCATGCACATTGCCTAGGCCATGATAGCCTGCCCACGCTGCCAAGGCCATGACATGCCTCATGAGTGGGCAACTCTAATTAATTAATCACATTTTTACTCTCACCTAATCAGCACCTCCTAGTATTTCTAACAAAAACACCAAAGGTGTTACTATTAAATAAATAAAAAAGGTAATTAAGACAATTATAGACTTATAATATAACAATGTTATTATAATATCTTCTCTACTAGTTTAGTTTATTTTTGACTTATTTGGTTCAAGTATAACCGTTTAAGCTACATTTCTTCTAGTCTAGACATAATTATGCTTTTGTCAAACAAACAAATGTTTTAAATTGCAGACTCCCATCTTTTTCTTAGCCATAAAATTTTCACAAGTTCGTTGAATGTTTCCCTCTCCCCTGTGTTTGTTTCTCAAAAAAAAAAAAAAGTTCGTTGAATCTTGTAAAAGAGAAGGAAAAAAGAGTTGAAACACAAAGAAAAGTGAGACAAACTCCGAGAATCCTTATACGGTTGTAAAAGTTATTTGTAAACCAAGAAGTAGACTGGTAATTAAAGTCTTCGTCCGCAAATTGTATAGGAACTAATGACGTCCATTGGTTTTGGAGCCGAAGTTTGGTGAAGTCGATTCCTCCCAGTCACATCATTTTGTTTTATGACACGGTATTTTTAGAACACACGACACAACTTGTTCTCCTCACTACTTGGGTCTTTTATTATGGTAGCTTTTGTTGTCCTTTTGGTAGTCAATACCTCTATAGAACACTGAAACAGCCACATAAAAAAATCGTTGTGCTGAGCAAGTGTGCATGCCAAATCACAAAAACAGCTCACACAAATACATAAAGTGTTTTGCAAACACAAAAATACTCTGTCCTTTTTTGGCTTTTTTTAATAATTTAGGTCGTTACAACTTACAAAGCATTACAAGTCATTAGTGCAGAGCAGAAGATTCCGCCATCTATTCAGGAACTATTTTGGACTGATCCCTCAAAAACCCCATTAACGTTTAGTCATTACTGCCTCTACCCTCTTCTCCATTATTGCTTCTCTTTACCAATCTTATCACAAATACAAGGTAAAGGTACTAATTTTTATTTATTTATTTAAAATTTTGTATATTGTTGTTTTTTGGGTTGAAGCAAAAGATTAGAGCGTGAGAAAGGGAATAGAGAGTGACGTAAAATTGAAAAATATGATGAGGAAGCTTACGTGCTGGGCACAGAGAGAGCCATAAGGGGCAGGTGTCTTAGTTTTAAAAGCCTTGCCACTGTTTCACTTGGCCTTTTCTCTCTGGCGAATAAAATCACTACCTTTTTTCCGTTTCTGTAATAAAAATCTCAAATTTTCTAGACCCTTTGGAGTTTAGACCAAGCTTTTGACGCCCAGTGATTGCATAGGCCCCTGGCTTTTTCTAGATCCTATGATACCTCTCTGAAAGGTGATATAGCCAAGGCCACTGGTTTTGTATTCACGTTGGATTCAGATAATGGGGTTTAATTTTTATCTTCTGTCTCACTTGATTTTTTTGATTGCTTTATTTTAGTGATTGGTATTAAATCAGTGATTCATTGGATTCCCTGCACCATACAGGTGTTCACACATAATAGATCAGTTTGCTGTTGAATTTGTTGGACTGGGTTAACATGAATAGCTTTTGATTGTTTGATCTGTGATCTGGATTTTCATCTTTCAGGTTTGTTCATAATTGAGTTAGAGGAGTTGCTATCAAATTTCTATTAAAAATGAGTGGAGCTGTGCTTGTGGCTGTTGCTGCTGCTGTTGGAAACTTACTGCAGGGATGGGACAATGCTACTATCGCAGGTAATATACTGCTTCAGATACGTTTTAAAGGCTTGAAGTACTTTTCTATTGTCTTTTTCATGATTAAAAGTCAGATTCTTTAGATGGACAAGTTGCAGTTTTGTGATTCAGAGACTTATATGATTTGGATTTGTTTTCTGTACTAATAATTGAATCTGGGTAATCCATATCTTTCCTTGATATGACCGAAGTTTCAACCTTTTCTTTGTAAAAGCATATAAGATTTGGTTATTAAATCTCATTCTTGAAAGGATTTTTCTGTTTTTGATGTAGGGGCTGTCTTGTACATAAAGAGGGAATTCAAATTAGAGAGTGAACCCACTGTAGAAGGGCTAATCGTGGCCATGTCACTTATTGGAGCCACTTTGATTACAACATGTTCTGGAGCCATAGCAGACTGGCTAGGCCGCCGTCCTTTGCTGATAATCTCATCTGTCCTTTATTTTATTAGTGGTCTTGTAATGTTGTGGTCTCCCAATGTTTATGTGCTATTGTTTGCTAGACTTTTAGATGGATTTGGAATTGGTTTGTCTGTTACTCTCGTTCCTGTTTATATATCTGAGACAGCACCACCTGAAATAAGGGGATTACTGAATACTTTACCTCAGTTCACTGGTTCTGGGGGAATGTTTATGTCATATTGCATGGTGTTTGGGATGTCATTGATGCAATCACCTAGCTGGAGGTTGATGCTGGGGGTTCTTTCTGTTCCTTCTCTTCTTTACTTTGTATTGACAGTATTCTTCTTGCCTGAGTCTCCGCGGTGGCTTGTTAGTAAAGGGCGTATGCTTGAGGCCAAGCAGGTTTTGCAGAGGCTGCGTGGCAGAGAAGATGTCTCTGGTTAGTTGTTCTGTGCTGTTTTCATGTACATTATTGGTTGTCGCCCTTGACTCACAAACTTGATTTTCTTTCATGGAACTCTGCTGTTCATGTGGGAGTTTTTGTTTATAGATGCTTAGTTATGGGTTTTTAGATTTTACTTTGAGAATGAACTTGAATAATTCATTTAGAATGTCAAAATTTGAGCTGTTATGGAATATAAAAATAAGGTGAGAATGGAAGAGATAAATGCGGTTTGGTCACTAAGACCTATGTCCTTGACACCAAAAACCAAAGGGCTTGACCTATGTCCTCGGCACCAAAAACCAAAGGGCTTGGTCACTAAGACCTATGTCCCCGACACCAAAAACCAAAGGGCTACATCTGTCATTCACTTACATGTATAGTTTGAAATTTGATTCTTATCAATATGGTAAATTGATGCTCCAATTCTTTGATTTACTCCAACCAATCAATTCCTTGTTTTCATCTTCAACTTGCAGAAAGTGTTATACTTTTCTAACACGCCCCCTCAAGATGTGTATTAATCTTTGATGAAATGCACAACTTGTAGAAATTGAATCCAAAGCTTAAAACTTTGTCTACCAAAACCTTTTGGGTTTCAAGAAAATAAGCCAATAAGGGAATTCTTTTTATGAACCAATTTTAGTGCCTCAAGGGATAAAAATAATGCTATTAAAATGGCAACCCCTCAATGAGAAATCCACTAGAAATCCTCCTATGAAGATGTCATTATAATATTGATGTGACAAATATCCTTTGCCATTAAGGTACTAGGAATGAGAATTGCATAGGTAAATTTACCAATACGCATGAAGAAACGGTAATATTTCCTACTAAAACTAGGATGAAAAGAAAGGGGGTAGATGATAAAAGACGATTAACAATATTTTTATATTAGAAATCACCAACAGGAAGAAAATAATGTGAGTGAAGAGATTCAAGCAAGGTCCAGTTGACCTGCTTTGATACCATGTCTACATTTGAAATATTATGGAATGTAAATAAAAGATGAGAAAGAGGGAAAAATGGAAGAGATTAACATGGTTCGATCACTAAGACCTAAGTCCACAACACCAAAAGCCAAAGGACTACATCTTTCATTCAGTTGATTGATCACACATTACAAGGGAATTCATATTTATAATGAGATTTACCGAATTTGAAAATAGGTCAACTACCAATTTATTACATGTATATTTTGATTTTGAATTTCCTTATGAATATAATTGCTTGGTCCATTCCCTTGATTTACTCCAACCAATCATCCTTGATTTGATCTTCAATTTGTGGAAAGTGTCATACTTTTCCAATACAGGACATCTAAAGTTCTTAGGTGTTATTGAGTGATATAATTGTTGCTTGATGTCTGTATAAATTCATTGCTTAGTTTTCACAATAAAGTTAATGCTGAAGCTACTCTGTCCTTGTTGATATGTTTAACTTATTTTACATTTTTTTTTATTAATTTTTATTTTTTTAATTTTTTAATTATTATTATTATTATTATTATTATTATTATTATTATTTTGGCATTTTGAAGGCTGAATATGAATAAGAAATATCTGGCTTTTTGAGAGAGAGAGAAGTGAGGCTTTAGCATTCACTCACATGCATGTATGCAAGTACTTGTATAAAGTGAGGCTTCATTTTGGTCTATCACAAGGCCTCTATTTTATAAAATACTGTATGAGAAGTGTTGGAGTTTGAATTCCTAATGTTTACTTTCTCAAGTCCCTCCGATGCTTTCTTCAAAGCATATCAGTGCATAACATTATATATTAAGTCTGTTGGTATATTTGTGCCTTCAGATGTGTGGAATAGAATGTTTATGCCATAAATTACAACATATTAGATTGCCTCCATAGGCCTTTAATAAAAAGGATAAAAAGAGCCATATTTGTTTGGATTTACAACAACTTGGCCATTTAAATTCAAGAACAATAATTATTTATCTTTCTTCTCTTAAAAAAACAAATCAAGAACAATCATTGAATTTTTATTGGTGGTCTTGTTCCTTTTTTGGGCATGCGATTTCTGTTTCCTAACTTTGCTCCTTTGTAGTACTGCTTGATTTACATCTCTTGTAATGTTTCAGATTATTCTTTTGCTTTTAGAACAGTGTGGAAAATTCAATCAGTACCTTCCATTTGCTTCATTATATTGACTATTTGATAACTAAGATTTGTATAATGTGTATCCTCTTCAAATGAACAGGTGAGATGGCTTTACTAGTAGAGGGTCTTGGAGTTGGGGCTGAAACATCTATCGAGGAGTACATTATTGGCCCAGACAATGAGATTATGGATGATGACCAGGATCTATCTGGTGAAAAAGATCAAATTAAGTTATATGGCCCTGAAGAGGGTCTCTCCTGGATTGCCAGACCTGTTACAAGACAGAGTACTGTTGGCCTTGTGTCTCGGCATGGAAGCATGGCAAGTCGTAGCGGTCTTGTAGATCCTCTTGTAACCCTCTTTGGCAGTGTCCATGAGAAGCTCCCTGAAACAGGAAGCATGCGAAGCATGCTTTTTCCACACTTTGGCAGCATGTTCAGCGTGGGAGGAGGAAATCAACCAAGACAGGAAGAGTGGGATGAAGAGAGTCTTGCCAGAGATGGTGAGGAGTATGTATCTGATGCTGCTGCTGGTGATTCTGATGACAATTTGCAGAGTCCATTGATCTCACGTCAGACAACAAGCCTAGAAAAGGAGTTGGGTCCACCTCCCCATGGCAGCCTTTCAAGCATGAGGCATGGAAGTACTACACAAGAACCAGTCAGTAGCATGGGGATTGGTGGCGGTTGGCAGCTGGCATGGAAATGGTCTGAGAGAGAAGGCAAAGATGGCAAGAAGGAAGGAGGGTTTAAAAGAATTTATTTGCACCAGGAGGGTGTACCTGGATCTGTGCGTGGGTCTCTAGTTTCTATTCCTGGTGTTGATGCCACGCCAGATGGTGAGGTCATCCAGGCTGCTGCTTTGGTAAGTCAACCTGCCCTTTATTCTTCAGATCTTATGAATCAGCAAACAGTTGGACCAGCTATGGTACACCCGTCCGAAGTTGCTGCAAAAGGGCCAAGTTGGGGGGATCTTTTTGAACCAGGAGTGAAACATGCATTGGCTGTTGGGGTGGGACTTCAAATACTTCAGCAGGTAAAAATATAGTATCTACTGAAGAACTTATAGTTTCTTTTTATTTGAACTTTAAACGATGTATGTCTATTGGTCTTTCTAGTTAACGGCATGCAGCATGGTAAAACATCTCCTGCTATCCTCTCCTTTGCAAATCTTTATTTTTGATTTCTAGGTAGCAGCTGGTTTTTAGGTTTTTGGGGATATTGAACAAGCTAGGTACAATTTATTCTTCTACAAGCTGCTGAAAGACTAATTAACTAATAAAATATATGTGTGTTTGAATGCATTGCATTGCGTTGCATGCATAACATCTACTGTATTAGAATTAGGAGTCATTACATGCAAAACACATGAATGTTGACAAAGTATTCATTATCTATCCACAAAAATAAATAAATAAGTAAAAATAAAACTCTCATGAATGTTGATGAATCTGAACTTGGCATTTTTTTGGTTCTGTGACTCATCTGGAGTGGGAGAAGAATATAGCAGGAAAGTCTGAATGCTAGTCGCGGGAAGCAGAAGTGTATTTTTGGTGACTATCCAAGATTGTGTGGGAATAATTCAGGGAAGGGTTGACTACCTCACTACCAAAAAAAAAAAAAGAAAAAAAAAAAAAACCTTAGTCTCAAATGCATTAAATTAAATTTTATGTGCAACTGACTTATAATCATTTTATTTGAAGCCTTCTTGATAAAATTGAAAGAATCAAATAGGGAATTGGGTTCTTCTCTTTTATTCCTGATAAAATAAAAAATTGCTATTTTTTGTTGCAACATATTACCAAAATGTAAATTTTCATGATTTAAAAAAAAATAAAAAAAAATAATCTCTCCAAAAAATAGGGGGACGGTAAGGTTGCCTACCAATCACCTCTCTCATACCTCACAAAAGTGGGAGTTTTGTGCGCTAGGTTCAACCCTTTTTTTACCCATAATTTTTAGGATTTTGTGGTATACTGACCTTGTTATTGGAGAAAACCATTGCCTAAATGTTACTTTCTGTTTCATTTTTGTCTGACCTGCTGCATATATTTTTTCTTATATGTGCAGTTCTCCGGCATAAATGGGGTTCTGTACTACACACCTCAAATTCTCGACCAGGCAGGTGTTGGAGTTCTTCTTTCAAACTTGGGCCTTAGTTCGTCTTCTGCTTCTCTGCTTATTAGTGCAATGACAACTTTGTTGATGCTTCCTGCTATAGCTGTTGCCATGAGGCTCATGGATGTCTCTGGCAGGAGGTACTTTATTCCTCTCTTTGTCCATATTCTTTAATAACTTTTTTGATAAGTATATTGTTTAGTAACTTTGTTGAGTGGACAACAATGTCTGTTGCCATATGATAATAGATATTTTTTTTCAGAAGGTAAAAGCCTAAATTTTTATTCTTTGTACCCAGTTGTATAATTGTAGCTCTTGTTTGAAATTCATAAAATGTTCCTTAGGTGGTTTTGTTGATTGCTCGCGCCTTTTTGAGTTATAACTGGCAATGAAACATGTTAACTAAATTCATGGCACTTTCTAGTGTTTCCAAAGGAGGGGTCTAGGTTTCAAATCCCCCCTTCCTTATCGTTGTAAACTTGGTAATTATCGAATTATAATGAAACATGTTAACTAAATTCATGGCACTTTCTAGTGTTTCCAAAGGAGGGGTCTAGGTTTCAAATCCCCCCTTCCTTATCGTTGTAAACTTGGTAATTATCGAATTATAATAAATAAAAAACTAGATCTCCATCAGTCCTATCCATATTGGGATATGATCAGATTGATGCGTGGGTCCGTGTCAGGTTTGGGTTAGATGGCTCTTATAATTTGTTGCTACACATGTGAATTTGTTCTTTATTCTAGTTATGCATGGACATCCACTAACCCCTGATGAAAATAATAAGGGAGTAGATAATGTGGTTGACACTGGTGGGACTTGTTAAAAAAAAAGGTATCTGTACCATTGAATCACAGATATATGTCCATAATTAATGGGCTTCTCTCTTGATATATCTAACCCCATACTGAAAAAGCAATTGGTCATTCATCATTGACTTCTAGGAGGATTGACCCTGTTTAGGCTGCGTACGAGGCGGGTCACCCCATTAAAAGGTCTGCCCAACAACTGTCCCCATTTTAATTTGCATCAGTTATGAGAAAACCCAAAGACAATCCATCTCTATTTTAACCGTCATGGCTACTTATCAAAAAAAACCCAAAGACATTTTCTTTTCCACTCAAATGCATGTCTTATATATTACTCCCTCCATCATGTTTTGTTTGTCCATCATTTCAATTTAGGATGTCCAAATATATTGTCTGCTATGAAAAGTTAATAGACACGATTTCCATAACTTTCCTAACCTACCTTTATTTGAAAAGTCAATACTCCCATCGTTTTATTATAGCTTAAATTAAGAAGAGAATTTTTGGACATTAATAATATATATTTTTTTTAATTTCAAAGATAAAAATGACCTTCCATTAAAGGTTGGATTTTCTATGGTGAACAAACAAAATGGGATGGTAATTAGCTTCCCGAGTATGGTGATCCTCAGGAAACTTGTACATATATGTAGATTTGTGTGTCATGTCTCCTAGTCACAAAATAATTTGTGAATTTCAGCTACAACTTGAAAAAAACAAGAACTTAGTTTTAATCTCTTTCATTTTTCACCATTGCACAGTTAGTTAATATTATATTCTAACTATTGTGTTTAAGTAATGTAAAAATTCCTAACTGATGTTAAGAGGCATGAGCGGATGGTTCTCTTTTTGAAGTGCTTGAATGACCCATTTGGATCAGTAAATAGCCTGGACAGTCATTTAGTGACAGAATCGTTTCTAGAGACTAGCCAAGAAGACTGTACTTTGAGAGAACATTTATTGCCTTTTCTTTTCCTGCTGATTTCCTGTTGAACTTTGCTTAGAGTCTTGTAATGTTTTATGTGCAGCTAGAGTCACAATGAGTGTTAATTTTGTGTCCTTTTTTTTTCCATGTATTTGATGATGAGTAACATTAGGACTTCCAAAGTCCTTGACATTCATTCCATTGTAAGGATGTCTACAAAGATGTTTGCATGAATGGATGATATGAAAGATGCCACTAAATGCAAGTATGTCATGTCATATAAAATCAATATCTTACCTCTGCTAATTTGAGTTTGTTTGTTTGATGTGAATTTGTGTACATTTTCCTTTAATTGCTTTGTTCTTTCATGTTTTGGTTCGTCTCATGGTTTGTTTTTTGTTTTTCCCCATTGCAGGACTTTGTTGCTTACCACAATCCCTATCTTGATACTATCTCTTGTCATCCTAGTCCTTGGAAGTCTTGTGGATATGGGCAGTGTTGTGAACGCATCAATCTCAACCATTAGTGTTATTCTCTACTTCTGCTTCTTTGTCATGGGGTTTGGGCCAATCCCCAACATTCTCTGTGCAGAGATCTTCCCCACCCGAGTTCGTGGCCTCTGCATTGCCATATGTGCCCTCACATTTTGGATAGGTGACATCATTGTCACCTACACACTCCCAGTGATGCTCAAATCCATTGGCCTCGCTGGTGTTTTTGGTTTGTATGCGATTGTGTGCCTCATATCATGGGTGTTTGTTTTCGTGAAAGTCCCTGAAACCAAGGGTATGCCACTTGAAGTGATTACCGAGTTCTTCTCAGTTGGTGCTAAGCAGACCGCAGACACCAAGAACAATTAACTTGGTTGCCATGATGTATTGAAAATTTTGCCTAGTGTTTGTCTTTCTGCTTTCATTTGGGTCAGTTTTTTTTATCATATACTTTTTGGGGTATGGGAAGCTTTATTTCTGTAGGATAAAAAAAAAGTATCATAATTTTCTTGTAAACATTAGTTTATGGCTGAAATGAATGACTTTATAGTAGCTGTGCTCTTGTTTCAAAAATGAAACTGTTGAATGACTTCTTGTGATGCTAGGCTGATGGCAGAGGTGTTGCCAGCTTGAGGGATGAGGATGATTTTTTGGAAAATGTACTTCAGTGGGAGAAGTGTGTATTGCAAATTTTTTGTTTGCATTTAGGGGAGGTGCTAATGTACTATTCTCATGAAAGCTGAGCAACAAGAAGGGCCAGAGGAAAACCTTACCAAATTTGTAATGAGTTCAATTTTTATTGCTAGAGATTAGAATATATGCATGCCCAGTTAAAATCCATCTATACCCTTGAGGCCTTGAGCATTATATGAGCAATTCCAATGACATTAGCCATTCAGGGGGGAAAATAGTGACATTGGCCCACAAATGAGACGATGACATGCATTGCTTCCTCAGCGGATAAACATTGCACACAAACAACAAAACCCAAAGATGATCCTACTTGTTTGGTTTTCTAGATGCTAAATTAAAAATTTTAGGTGTAAATAAAAAAACGAAGTTTGGGCTATGCTCCAACTCATAACAGTAGTGGAATGTACAATGAGATTCCCATATGCTTTCATATGATCTTGTCGAACTTTAGAGGATTACAAGCCTGAATTTAATATGTATATCATTGGAGTTCTTTGAAGTCATCTATAATGGCTCTTACAAATGTGCCATACATAAGCAACCAAGAGAAAACTAGTGTAACAAATTACTAAACTGTTGGGACTAGCCGGTGTGAAGTCTTCGATGCAAAAGGATTGGACTATTTTTCTTTGCATCACATAATAATTTCGTGGTTTAGGATAGAAAGAGACCCAATGATTAAAGTGTCCAATTAGGAATTGAAAAATATTTTAGGCAAAAATCACATTTTCGTCTCCATATTTTTAGGCAATTCTCACTTTAGTCTCTAAATTTATTTTTTACCGTTTTTAGTTTTTATTTTAAAAAACGTGTTCCGTTTTAGTCCCTACCGTCATCTCTATAACGGAAATATCCTATGTGCTAAATAGAATGACAGTATTAACAAAAGAGTACTTACATAACTATTAAAATAATAATAAAAAAAATTTAATTGACATTTAAAAAGTCCATGTCAGCATTTAAAATGAATTTAAAATCAAAACTATTTTCTTTTTAAATTTGTCAATTTTAAAAATAAAATAAAATATTTTAAAAAATATGAATAGATTTTCTTACATCTCTCTCTAATCTCAGATTCTCATCAGAAATTCAGAGGTCCCTAATCTCAAACTTCCTCCCTCTCACCTCCAACATCGCTTCACCTCTAATCAAAACCATCTTAGATTCTTACACCTCAAACTTCCGTTTCTTGATCTCACTCTCTCTCTCTCTCTCTCTCTTAGTGCACCTTGGCCAAAGCTCCTGCCGCTCATCTCCTTTAATCACCGCCGCCACCGCAGCTATCAAGTTGGTAAGATCCTCCTAGTCAATGGGTTCGGCAAGGTCCACAGGTGGTGGGATCAATAAGGTTCATCAGTGGTGGGTTCGGCAAGGTGGTGGGTCAGTTTTTGGGTCAGATGTGGCGTGTGGTATGGGTTTCCAGCAAATCTAAGGGGTTTCCAGCAGTTTTTGGGTTTCCTTTCCTCCTCACTTTCTCATCTCACCCTCTCTATCTTGGGATTGAATTTGAAGAGGATCTAAACTCTGAAGCTGATCTTGGGTTTATTTTATTTGTTTCTGATTTTTGACAAATTTGAAAAACTCATTTGCTGTATGTGTTGAGAAGGGAAATTCTGGGTTTGTGAAAGGACCATTTGCTGGGTGTGTTGAGAAGGGATCTTTTGGGTTGGTGAAAGGGAGTTTTTTGGGTTTATGAATGAGAATTTGTTGGGTTTGTGAAACGGGGATTTTCTAGATTACCAATTAGGAGAGAAAAATGGTCAGATCTTGAGATTGACGTGGCCAAGAAAATGCTTAATTAAATTTTATTTTATTTAACTGTTATTGATCTGAGTTTGATGTGTTTGGCTTTAAAGAAAGTAGAAGAAAGACAGAGAAATGAAAAGAAACTAAGAATTAATTTGCTAAGAACATAAATATGAACAGTCATGTTCTTGGGGAAGAACACAAAAAACATATATAAATATGTTCTTGTGAAGAAAATAATGAAAGGAAAAGAAAATTTTATTTTAATTATTTTATTTGATTTGGTTATAAAAATCACATGTTTAGAATTATGTTTTAATTTTTTCTGACATGGATTCTTTAATATTTAAAATGCTAACGTGGCATTATTTAAATGTTAATTAAAAAATTTTATTATTATTTTAATAGCCATGTAAGCACTCAATATGTCAACAGTACATTTCACTTCCACATAGGATATTTCTGTTACAAAGATAACAGTAAGGACCAAAACGGAACACGTTTTTTAAAATAACGATTAAAAGCAGTAAAAATAAAATCTAGGGACTAAAGTGAAAATCACCTAAAAATATAAAGACGAAAATGTGATTTTCACTAATATTTTATCAATCTTAGCAAATACTTAATATTAGCGCCATGTCAAGTGATAAGATGATAATCATGCTGCTATGGAAGAATAAAAAACGTTGGCCCCTAAAGGTGATAGGCCGGATTTCAAGACTGATTAAACATGGTAACTCATCCGCTAGTTGCTTTAGAGAAGGAAGTATAAGGTTCTAAGATTTGACAAAAGGAATAACATAAAAGAAAACTTGGCTCAACCCTTTTTAATTCCCATAATTGGGATATCAAAATTTGGTAAGACAACTGCATTTGGCCCATATTTGGCTCTAACCTTTTGTGCATGCTTCAAAAAATGGAGTAGCCAGTGAGACCCCCTTAAAAGCTAATCAGTTTTTATTATCTTCTCTTAATTGCTATGTATTTATGTTATTTTATTTTTATTTATTTACTAAGTTGCACCGTGCAGCACTTAAACCCTAGTCCCTTCCCCCCTCCCCCCAACCCCCAAGCTTTAAGACTTGGGGAGGTATCAATCGAGTCAATCCAACTCAAACTAGGTTGGTATATATGTATGTTAATTAGACCCTAGTAAAAAGCGTGTAATATTATTTAATATGGTGGTTTGCTTAAAAAATTCTATAACGGTATATGTCTGATAATCAAGTTTGTTAATTGAAGGAAAACTACCAACTAGATCATCCAAATTAATACCATATCATCGGAAGGGATATGGTTGTGTATCATTAATTTTCAATTATTTTTCTTTTTTACAATCTGATAGTTTTTTTTTTAAATTATAAAATTATAATTTTTATTTAAATATTGAAGATAATTCGATAGTTATGGAAAAATTAACATAAGATATAATTCAATTAAATGTTAGTAACATAAGCCATTATCATTGTCTTTAATTGCATTTTGCAATATTCTTAAAGAAAAAATTTGGACAAGAGGAGGGGTTGTCAGTACTCACCTCTTCATGCTTACTGTAGTGTAACCAGTCTGTCGCAGATCACACAATTGCTTTCCATGGACATAAGGTATTTATCATGTGCCTCTAACTCTGCAAATCATCTACCCCTACTCGATGTGTTGTCTCGATTGTCGGCTGCGAGATACTTGCCCGGGTGTCGTCACAATTTCACAACCTTGTTGAAGGTCTCTATGAAGCCTTAGGTGGTTTTTTTTTTTTTTTTTTTTGGGGGGGGGTGGGGGGGGGGGGGGGGGGTGTATATAGGTTGGATCTTTTTGTGCAATCATTATTAAGGAAATTGTGTCTTTCCCTTAAACAACGCCAATTGAGGAAGTATAAATTTGTATTGTCAATCCAAGATCGAAAACACTTGCAAAAGGGAAGAAGGGGATCAGAGAATATAAGCAAGATTTTAATAAATCATTTATTAGTTTCCTATAAGTCCAAGGTGATTAATTTTCGGTGTATTTTTTTCTTAAAAGAACTTATCAATAATATATATATACGCAAAAATATCATTTTAATCCGTACATAACATCCATGCAATTTTATATAAATAATGTTAAAGATACAAACTATTTAACAAAAAAATTTATAAACTGCTGATGTGGTGAGTAAATTACTGGTAAATGAAAAAATGATATTAATGGTGGGGTTAGATGAAAACCAATAAGAGGTTGGTCACATATATATTTTGTAAAAATGTTATAAAATAGTTTATGGATGTAACATTACTTATAGGGGTGATAGGCCCAGGAGTATATATCTATGTATATATTGGGTCAAGGGCCCAATCTGAGGACATTAAGTAGTCCGAGGACGGGTAAACACCTTCCTAAGAATCTATGTTGGTAAGTAAAGAGGTGAAGTCTGATCATGATCATCCTAAAAGGCAGTTCGAGGAGGAGTGCTTCCTCAGCTGAGCAAAGCTGAGGTCAGAAGGGGTGGTCTGACATCAAGAGCAACATTCTGGACAATTCCACTGATGAGGATAAGTATCAAGAAGAAGCAGGAGAGAGGGAGGATATGAAATATCTAAAGGGAAAATTGCTACCACTATATTAAATGCTCTGCAGTTAACTCTCTGGTCGCATAAATGAGGAAGTAATACCTGAACAGTAACTTTCAGCCTTACAACTATTACTCAAAGACTTCATAGAGGTGCTGATGGGACAGGAATCAACACCAACAATCTGATCTACACGTGGAAGGCGGAGATGAAAATGGAAGTTAGTATAAAATGGAAGAGAGACTCTGAGAGAAAAGGATGGAGAAATTAAAAGAAAAACACTGTAACAATCAAGAGCTTAATTTGTAATCAAACTTGAGAGAAATATATAAGAACTGATCTCCTTGGATTGTTCCAAGGATGATTTTCTTTATATTAAGTCAGTTTATCTTCATTTTCTTGTTATCTGGATCCATTATAATTGCTACTCAACTCATTAGAACCTAGTTTTTCAACCCACTCTCTACAAATTCATTGTATTGGGCTCATTGGACCTAGGCCCGCTTACTTTTTGGGCTTAAGACTCAAATTGTATCCTTAGATTACTCATTTTATATATATATATATATATATATATATATATATATATATATAACTTTCCATAGCATATAGACATTCCAATAAAGCATGGGAAATCATTTCAGCCTTATCTCCACAACATTTTTAGGCTAGGTCTAAGAGTATAAATTTGTTGGAATTATAACACTATATGCACGGCTCACAATATATTGTTGGTGTAAATATACTTTTGGTTCCTATATTTTAACACTATTTCTATTTTGATCCATATATTTTTATTTTATCACTTTTAGTCCCTAAATAAATAAATAAAAACATTCCGTTTTAGTTCCTACCATTATTCACTTAACAGAAGTATTCTACATGGCAAACAGAGCATAGTGCTGACACACTTAATGCCAACGTGGCCATTAAAATAATAATAAAAAAATTATTTGGCAATTAATAAATGACATATCAGCATTTTAATATATAGAAAAAGCCACATCAAAAAAAATTAAATTAAATAATTAAAATAAACTTATGATTTTTCAAAAATAAAATAAAATATTATTTTCTTTATATTTTTGGAAGACATATTCTTCACTATAACATGATTGTTCATGTTCTTCCCCGAACTCTCTTCTCTCTGAACTCAAAATCTCTTCCCCAATCTCTCTCTCTCTCTCTCTCTCTCTCTCTCTCTCTCTCTCTCTCTCTGTTGAAAACCCCAAATCTTAATGGTTTTGTGGGTATTTTGTTCAATTTTGGGTGGGAGTTGTGTTTATTGTTATTGGTACGGTTAAGGGATTGAGCTGGGTTTGTTCGATTTTGTGGGTATTTTGTTCATGATTGTATTGATTAAATTTACAGATTTAAATCTATTTTTTCTTTTGGATAATTTGGTTTATGTATATATGTGGATCGATTGTGTTTTGTACAATATTCATTTATGATTTTTTTGGGTTCGATTTTCATGTGTTCTTGTGTTTGATTTTCTGGGTTTGTATGATTTTTTTGGGTTTATGCTCCTGTGTTCTTGATGAAGAGGATGTCAGATCTTTAATAATGTGTTGTTGATTTTTAATTCTGTTTTGTCCTTTTTATTATTTTGTTAAAATTGATAAATTAAATTTTAAAATTCTTAGCTAATGTAGATTTGATGTGGCATTTAATAAATAACAAATAAATTTATTATTATTATTTTAATGGTCATGTCAGTATTAAATGTGTTAGCACTATACTCCATTTGCCACGTAGGATACTTCCAAGAAGTGAGTATTGGTAGGGACCAAAATGAAATGTTTTTTTTTTTTTTTTCATTTAGGGACTAAAAGCAGTAAAATAAAAATGTAGGAACCAAAATAGAAATAGGGTCAAAATATGGGGCCCAAAAGTGCATTTACTCCTATATTTTTATGATTTTATGAGTTAGAGTAGGACCATACCAACACATCTTGAGCAGATTGATCAAGAAAAGTCTTACTCCCTTAAAAATTAAAACAAGAAACAAAAAAATAAAAAACTAAAGAAGCCGTACTATGGTATTTTGTGTAATAGTTAACCTTTCGAAAAAGCCATCCCATATGAGACATCCTAGTGCTTTCAAAGTAAACATTTAGGTTCAAATTTCTCATCCTCCAATTCTTAAATTAAAAAAAGAATAAAAGAAAAAAAAAAGAATTCTTAAATCATAAAAAGAATAAAAGAAAAAGAAAGGTTTCCAACCGTTACCCAAGGTTATAAATCCTATAAGGTAGTTCTTCTTCTTCTTTTTCTTAAGTGAAAGGAGAGATTTTATTAAGAACATCCAGAGAGGGGAAGAAAGGAAAACGGTAAGAGGGTTAGATGTAAAAAAGGCCTACAAAGGCTATGGGAGGAACCTAGCCTCATTCTAAACAACCAATGGAAAAGAAGGCAGGCCAAGTCCCACAACTAAAGACCCAAAGATGGAAGTAGCTAAGGACCACACCACATAGAGCAACATGGAGCAACATTCTTTTCTTTTTAAGGTGCTTTCTTACAAGGATCACATGGAGCAACCAGCATCTTAAGGTTGTCAGTATTAACTTAAGCATTTAAACAGGGACGGACCTACGTTGGGGCAGAGGGGGGCCATTGCCCCCCCCCCCCCCCCCCCCCCAAATTAAAAAAAAAATGGTATACAAAAAATTAAAATTTGCCCTTAAATATATATATATATATATATATATATATTTGTCTCTCCTCCTTTAAAATGTTTAGATATTGACCTACAAGAAAAGAAATAAATAAATCAAATTCATGCCCCTTTAACTACAAAAACAAAATAAAAAAATAAATATAGACTAAACAAAAATCGCGCACAAAATAATAAACACTTATTTTGTATGCTATACTTTGTTGATGTGTTTTATAATATGAAATGTATAAGAAATACTTATTTTGTATGTAGCATTTTGTTGAATATGAAATAGATGTTAGTTTTTATTTTCATAAATTTTTTTTGGTTTTAAGCTTTGGCCCCCCTCAGGTACGAATCCTGGTTCCGTCCCTGCATTTAAAAATGACCACTATCTTACTATAGTTTAGAAGCAAAATTGCTGAGTATTTGAGTACTAGTACTCTATACCAATAATTATAAGTTATTTAATATAAAAAAATATACTATTTAAGTGATAACAGACCCTTTTATACCATAAGATGGGATTAAGAGACCTTATGAACTGTTGTGACTGTATCGCATTGTTAGATGTTGATGCTCATTTTGGAAAAGCCCAACAATATGGGAAGAAAAAAGTTAGTAAATTGAGAGAAAAACCATTAAAGCTCAAATGACAGGAATGATGGATCATAAGCCCATTAAATGATAAATGGGCTTCGAAGGAAGTAAGCAGGCCTAAAGTAGCCCAAAGAAAGAAGTAGTAAACCCATGGGCAGTAGAAAAGTAAGAATGGATTAAAGTAGGCCTGAGGTAATGAAATAAGTGAGTAAGGGGTTGATGGAAAGCCCATGAACCCTAAGGGTAAAAGGATATGGTAATTGGGCCAGGGAAGCCCCAAAGAGTTAATAAAAGCCCATGGAAATGCAAAAAGGATGCTCAATGAGGAAGAAATGGGCCAAGGAAGCCTGTAAGCAATGGATTGGGTCAAGGAAGCCCAAGTAGCATGAATACAGACCTAGTGACAATGCTGGGTCACTGTAATAAAGTGAAAGAAAAGTATACAACAGGCCCAAAAGAGGCCCAGCAAGCATGGGTCAAATAACACCACAGCAGGAATAATAGAATGACATGGTAGGAATGCTAGCAAGTTTACGGAATAAGCAAAGAGTGGGCTAAGGAGAGAAAGGCCCACAATCAAGCAAGTCCTAGCCCTTGAAGGAAGCAAGCCAAAAAGAATGAAGGCTCATAAACCCGTTCACACCATTAGAGGTCAAAAGTGGGCAACAAAACACACAAATAGGCCTCCAAGCCATGGAAAACGCTATGAGCAGCAAACAAGCTTTAGACATAAACGGAAGTGGAGCACGTACAAGGCTCAGGCACCACCAACCTGTACCTAGCCAATACAGGAGTGGTGGGTCATGGGTCAAAGGTAAGAGAGGGTATGGTCTGGCAGTGAGGAGAAGGAGGAGTGTATTCTAGGGTTCCCGCTCAAACTCTTTTGGGGGAAATGTCCTGCTGGGATGACATACTACCAAAAAGATGGAAGGATGAGTTGGAACAGAGCGTAACCTGTTTTAGAAATAATCAACAATAATATAATGGAACAGAGTGTAATTAATTATCCACAAATAAACTTCTATCCAACATCAACTCTCCTATGAAATCCATAAAAACACAAAATCCTTCACAATAAAGTCTCCAAATACAATCTCAAAATAAACAGTTCCACAAATGTCAAACTCATTGTCCCTAGGAAATTATGCTAAAATAGTTCACCAACTAACATAGCTCCAAAAGAAATCGTCAATCTAAGGCTCCATTGATCTACCATCAAAAGACATTCCATTGCTCAGATCTGAAAGGGTGGAAAAATGGGGTGAGCTAGGAGCTCAATAAGAGACTACATAACATGAGGATGTCTTTCAAAACAAAACATTAGTATCATTGACAAAATATAGTCTTCACAAAACACTTACAAATAGTTTTAACAGTAATATAATATATTCTATAAAACTATTAAAAATAAAACATTTCACTATAACGCTGTAATCTGTTAATAAAATAATAACCACTTTAATATGCCAATATGCACTAAATAGTTAGAAACAATTTATTAGGAAAATAACTAATTTTCCACTTACAAAGTTCTGTAGAAATAAAACAGTAGTTCGATATGGATATTATTGGTCAAATACAGACAAAAGCTGCTAAACACTCGGTGGGTGATTCCCATGGGAACAATAACACTAACCTCAAAGAGGCAACACTAGCTCCAAAGAGCCATAGTAACACTGCACCACACCACACTAACACTACATCAGCCGAAGACCAACACTTAACCCTGTGTTAGCAAAGGTTGCAGACTGTCTAGTTGACCATTTGAAACATTCTTGACATATACAGTTTCATAATAATATACAATCTATATATTACTAAAAGCTGAAACGTAGCATTTATTGTTGCTACGCTCCAGTTCAGCCACATCAGCGGCCATGATATCTTTATAAAAAAAAAAATACATATTAAATATCTAAGGACGACTTTACACATTCTAAAATAATAATTAAATACATATAACTTACTGACATAATAATGCTATAATTATTATCATTGAAATCATGTAGTCATAAAATACGTTATTTATAAATAATAATAAAAACCAAAATAAAAAAGTAAGAATTCTTCACCGGACATACCATCCTTTTTTCTTTTCTTTTTTGTTAACCCTTCTCATAGGCATTTTATTAAACATGTGACATAGAATTACAAATAGTGGGATTATCTTTAGCATACCACTTTGTTGGTGGTAATTTATAGTAAAAAAGATATGATAGAAATAGAAATACCACTTAACACTCTAAAATATTTAACAATATATATATATATATATATAATACTAAACATATTAAATATTAAAATATTCAATATTGGACATAAAAAATTAAAATTGCATTATTAGTTTATGACCTTACACATTCTCTTGAATGAACATATGAATACTAAACTATTCCCAAGTGCATTATGGCAAAATAAATTGTCATATGAACAGAATATTTTTAAAATATTAATATCTAAGAATGGCTTTACACATTCTAAAATAATAATTAAATATATGTAACTTACCAACTATAATAAAATATTAATATCTAATTATCTAAAGATGACTTTACACATTCTAAAATAATGATTTTTTTTTTTTTGGAAAGGCATTCTAAAATAATAATTAAATACATGTAACTTACCGACATAATAATGCTATAATTATAAAGGAAATTACATATTTTTTAAAAATATTAATATCTAAGGATGACTTTACACATTCTAAAATAATAATTAAATATATGTAACTTACCAACTATAATAAAATATTAATATCTAAATATCTAAAGATTACTTTACACATTCTAAAATAATGATTTTTTTTTTTGGAAAGGCTTTCTAAAATAATAATTAAATACATGTAACCTACCGACATAATAATGCTATAATTATTATCACTGAAATCATGTAGTCATAAAATACGTTATTTATAAATAATAATAAAAACCAAAATAAAAAAGTAGGAATTCTTCACCGGACATACCATCCCTTTTTTTTTTTTTTTTTTTTTTGTTAACCCTTTTCATAAGCATTTTATCAAACATGTGACATAGAACTACAAATAGTGGGATTATCTTTAGCATACCACTTTGTTGGTGGTAATTTATAGTAAAAGAGATATGATAGAAATAGAAATACTACTTAACACTCCAAAATATTTAACAATATATATATATATATATATATATAAAATACTAAACATATTAAATATTAAAATATTCAATATTGGACATAAAAAAAAATTAAAATTGCATTATTAGTTTATGACCTTACACATTCTCTTGAATGAACATATGAATACTAAACTATTCCCAAGTGCATTATGGCAAAATAAATTGTCATATGAACAGAATATTTTTAAAATATTAATATCTAAGGATGACTTTACACATTCTAAAATAATAATTAAATACATGTAACTTACCAACTATAATAAAATATTAATATCTAATTATCTAAAGATGACTTTACACATTCTAAAATAATGATTTTTTTTTTTTGGAAAGGCATTCTAAAATAATAATTAAATACATGTAACTTACCGACATAATAATACTATAATTATTATCATTGAAACCATGTAGTCATAAAATACGTAATTTACAAATAATAATAAAAACCAAAATAAAAAAGTAGGAATTCTTCACCGGACATACCCTTTTTTTTTTTTTTTTTTGTTAACCCTTCTCATAAACAAATTATCAAACATGTGACATAGAACTACAAATGGTGGGATTATCTTCAACATACCACTTTGTTGGTGGTAAGTATTTTATAGTAAAAGAGATATGATAGAATATTTAATATTGGACATAAAAAAATCAAACATATTAACACTCCAAAATATTTAACATTATATATATATATATATATAATACTAAACATATTAAATATTAAAATATTCAATATTGGAAATAAAAAAAATCAAAATTGCATTATCAGTTTATGACCTTACACATTCTCTTGAATGAACATATGAATACTAAACTATTCCCAAGTGCATTATGGCAAAATAAATTGTCATATGAACAGAATAGTAGAAAACACACCCAATATTGCATTATGAGTTTATGACCTTACACATTCTCTTGAATGGTCATATATTAAGTTATGCCAAAGTGCATTATGACAAAATAAATTATTATATGAAAATGAACAGTATAAAACACACCCATGAAGAAAATAAACGAAAACACACCCATCAAGAAACTCTGAATTTTCTTTACTAAGATTGAGATAATTTCTTTGATCAGAGATAACAATTCCACAAAAAGTCATCATCTCAATTTGGTAAGTATTTCAATGTGCTTACAATACTCTTGATCTTCACTCTATTTTTTTTTTTTTTTTTTGGTACATTTTAAATGTTTTCCACTTCTTCTTTTGAGTAATGGTTATTTTCCTTGGTTACAATTTATCAAATTGCTTCCATCATATCGAAATACATTACCGTCTTGCTAATTTCTTATTTTGTTTTAGTACATGGTCTTTTGCCTCCCATTTGTTTATTTTATTTTCTGAATAGCTTTGTTATTTTTAAAATTAAATACTACACAAATTCTTGCTAAAATCCTTTAATCTCATCTAAATATATGCTAATTTATAATTTTTTTCTTAGGATACCTTGGGAGAGGAAACAAAATCTTATGATTTATAGGTATGGTGTTTCTCTTTTTCTTTATATTTGGGATTATACCCTGTGTTTCTCTTTTTCTTTGTATTTGAGATTATACCTAATCTTTACATGGTTTTTTCATTAATTTTTCAACAAAATACAATGCAAATAACATTATGGTAATTCAAACACACTAAAGGTTTTTTAAAATTTTATTTTAAGATCTAATCTCTAAATCTTACCATTTATAATTTTCAAGGAAACAATTTTGGGACACTTACAATGTTTAAGTATTGCATCCATTTTATGACTATGGGCATGCAAGCAATATTTCTTTATGTTTTTCATGGTTAACCTAATATCAATTTCTTTGGATTTAAAAATTCTTTCAACTGAAGCATATACCTTGATGTAACTTATTCCTAGAAAATTCCACAACTTAATTCAAATCATGCTAGCCAAATATATATATATATATATATATATATAGACACACACACTATTATTCCTCACCTCAGTTAGCTTAAACTTATCTCATTCTCAAAGGGGAAAAAATGCTTCAAATTATCTCTTTTCTGAGGTTTAATATGTTCTTTGTATTTGCTACGACAGAGCACAATGATTTTGTACCCTTCTATATGAATTAAATCATCATACCTTATTTAGCTTAAACTAATCTCTTATTCGAAGTTCAATTTGGCTACGACATGTTGCTCTTCAATCCATAATACTCCTTAAATATTTTAGTGTAATACATATTTCTTTAGTACTTTTTTCTTATATTCATCTGCATAAACTTCTTATAAGTTCTTGAATTGATTAGAATTGAAGAAGGTCATATCAAGATAATGGCAACAATCTTTTGTGTTAGCACTACTCAAAGAACCAAAACTATTAAACACAAAATTACTACCATAATTTTTTTTCTTTAGGATAATAAGTGATAAATTGTTGTTAGTTTGTTTACATTTCTTTGTAAATAGTTGTTTTTTGTTATTTTGGGTGATGATGTAGGTATTACTAATCAAATTCTCTTACATTTTTTTTTAAAAATTTTTATCACTAAAATTATGTTTCACATATGTCACACTTTTTAGCAAGTGTTCTGAAGATATATATATATATATATTATTTCATTGGCAATTCTACAATCAGCAATGCAATACTCTTGTGGTGCAATTTATAATTTATTTCATTGATCGTTTACACGTGATAGTTTATCATTTAATATCTTTCTCTCTTCCTTCTTTCTAGAACGTATAGAACATATTTAACAACTATTATCATATTGGACAACACAATATGAATTGGATATATTACACTTTTTTTTTTTAGGCTTGGTGCTCCACAAACAAATATGTTCTTCTTCGAAGATTTTTTTTTTTTTATTCTCTTACTATTTTCTTGGCTGATTTGTTAAAATTTAGAAATTGTGTTCGGCTTCATCTTGCTAGGTTCATTTTGCATGATCATTGGCTTATATGCTATAATTTGGGCTAAAGCTGTAGACCTAGAACTGGAAGAGATCAAATTAGATATAGTCGTAGAGAACAAGAGTATTAAATGTATAAATTTGTGAATAGCTCAACAAAATGAACTGGTTCTATGGTATTAAAACACAATTATGAGCATGTATAAACAATTCTTTCATGACTAATTTTGCTTTCTCTTACCCCTTTTGTGTTATTTATTGATTGACTAAGATTTACTACACATTTAGATTCCTCTGTTTTCAGGTTTATTAAATTGTGGAGAAAAAATTCTATAAAATAAGTGATTTTCATATATGAGTTTAGTGAATATCAAAATATAAATTGTTATAGCTTGGTTTAATAAACAAAGTTTGTATAAATTGCTCATTAACTTCTCAAAAAATGAAAAATAATGTTAGCTTCCATATGAAATAATCAAGATTCATTTTCATGTTCTAATCAAAATTGTACATTCTCCAAAATTTTTTTTTTTTTTATTGTGTTGGGTTTTAATGCATATTTCGCTATATTATAACATGTTACAAAATATCTTGCCATATATAAAAATTGAAAGCAAATTGCAACATATTTCCTTGGTTATATAAATAAATATATATATATATATATATATATCTCAAGATATAGACTTCTTTACCTACAGAATATATACTACTCTATATTAGAATGTAATCACATTATTTTAGATGAGTTTGTGACTATTACTTATAAGTCTCAAGTTCAACTTAGGTCGCCCCATCTACCCATTTTTTTTTATTAAAAAAAAAAGTTACCAGTATTATTCTCATTTTTAACTTCACCACAAAAAAAAAAAAAAATTATGATGTCAAATTTTTCCGCATACCACTTTGTTGGTGGTAATTTATAGTAAAAGAGATATGATAGAAATAGAAATACCATTTTCCGCGCATTGCGCGGGTTTGCAACTAGTAAATAATAAAATTCGAGAATGTGCAAAGCACTAACAATGGTATAAGTTTTTGGAACTTCACTTTTGCAATTATATATATATATATAGATAAATATATTTTTACCACGTGTATATATATATATATATATATATATATACTCATATATGTAGAGAGTTAAGAGTTAAGAAATGGATGTACGTATATGGGTGAGTCATACGAATTCATGATTTCAAATCACCAATTGAGATTGATTTCCCTATTTTCTATTTACATAGATTATCATGAGATGTAGTCATATTGATGCTTGTGGACCATCTCGGATCTAGTGGCATATATTAAATACTAATGTTAGGCCCTTGGTTAGAAACATGAGAGATAGTAAGCGAGAATAGTAAGCGAGAATACCCACACTGTTGTGGATAGGAATGCCACAATGAGCAAGCATACAGAATAGATTTCTTTGTCTGGTAATGGGGAGTTTCACGACCAGCACAGGTAAGTGGCGGTGTCTGGGCAGCTGACAAACTAGTGGGTGGTCTGGAATGATACCCATACCCAAATGAAAGTGGTTAAGGGGTAAAATGGGAAAAAACCAGTCACGGTAGGCAGTATATAAGGAGCTTCCACCGTGCACAGGGGGGAATCAACACAGCACCCATCATAACAAGAGATTCACAACATTACAACAATCACCACTATAACACACGAGTAAGAACCAGAAAGAAAAGAGGGGAAAAAGCAGAGTAACAAAACCAAAAAAAAAAAAAAATTAGGAAGAAAAACAAGGAGAGAATAGAATGGCAAGCATGCACCAATATGCTAACCCCTTCTCTCCCTCTAAAAGCCTTCCCTCTGTTAAGGATTAAGGATTTTCTAGGCATAAGCCATTTAAGCCCGTTCTCTTAAAGTGGATAATTTCTATAGCAAGATCTTCCTGTGGGATTATTCACATTGAGAGAATGGTTCCCTCCTTGGTCTTAGTCCCGTAATGCAACTGAGCACGGCATACTAACCATTCCTTCTTTGTTTTTATTGATTAAGTACCAGTATTATTTTTCTTTTGCCTTTGTCATTTCATTTATAATGTATATCTTGCTATTTTGCCGTTCTTTTCCTTTATTTTGATTGAGAATCCTTTAATTAAGTATATTTCTTTTATTGTTGTCATATTGCTTTCGCCCGCCATAACTCTTTTGTAACAATTTCATCTGCCATAGGCATGTGACCAAAGTTTCAACAAAGGGGTTTTAGTTTGCACACAAGCCGGTCTGAGGTGAGTTGCAATTAGACCAGTCCTGACTCTCCTACCGAGAACCTTTAGGCCGTAGTGTGGTAAGAGGCAGCCTAGCCCACAATCTCAGAAAGGCCTACCACATTAGGCAAGAAAATCTTAGGAGCATTCATCACAAAAAGAAAAAGAAAAAAGAGAAGACCTTAGAGCCAAGCCTATGAACAAAACCAGTCCTTTTTAAGCATGGTTATGCGAAAATGGTTTTGAAGAACATCCTAACAACCTAAAATTCTTTCATTTGATGTTGGTTGCACCCGCATTCAGTAGCACTGTAAAGGGTCATAATCAAATTCGAGGGAGAGAGACATTATTATCATTTTTATTTAGTTTCTTTCTCGTTCAAGATGATGCACTTTTCCAACTCTCATCGAATGCTTTTATTGATCACCAAACCAGAGCTTAATTTCTAGTATGGTAAAATGTTGTGCAGATAGCACCTCAAGACTTAAATCAATAACAGTAAATAAGCAGAAATTATATAACAAGCACACACAAAGAACACAAGAATTTACGTGGTTTGACAAACTGCCTACCTCCATGGTGATGACGAAGAAATTTCACTATAAAAATAGGGAGATACAACAGTGCACAAGATTACTCTCAAGAAACCCAAATCCCAATTACACCCTAGCACTCTCTCACAAAATCAATAAGAATAGAAGCTGACTGCCTCTCTTTTGCTTTATTTTTCTCTTATGCGACTACACTTAGGTTAATAGAATTCTCAAATTTTTTATCTAGTGCTGCACATAACAACACATGTGTGTGTGTGTGTGTGTGTGTGTGTGTGCTTGTTATTAACCAAGTCGGCAAAGGAGCAATCCTTTTACAATTTGGATTCGGTCAACTAAGGTGATCAAATTTGGGCTTGGCAATTCAAGCCACACGGCCTACATCAACAAATCTCCACCTTGGCTTGAATTGATCAAGCTACACGAGCAAACTCCTCCATTGCCTCTACCTTAGCCCTTAAGGGCTCACAAGCTGCAAACACCAATCAAGTCCAAGTAGCTCTTGAACTTATCTGTTGGAACTGGCTTTGTCAACATACTAGAGGATTCCCAAGTCTTATTCTTCTGTAGTGACCCCATCTCTTCTACATCCCTGTAAGAAAATGGATCTCCACTGCTAGTTATGAGAGCAAAGCTAACCATGTCTTCAAAGCCATATCTCTGTGGTGCTTTGTGAACCTGCTTCTCTCTACCTTTAACAATTCAATAAAGCTCTTCTTGTTGCTACTGTGGATCAATCTCAACATCACCCTTATCACTGGGTGAACCATTCTCGTCAAACTCCACCTCAATAGTTAATTTCTCCTCTGGACTATCATCACATGTCTCTGCTTCATTCTGTTTCAACATAAAGGCTTCATCAAATATGACATCTTTGTTGATCACCGTTTTCTTTGAAATTGGATCCCAAAGCCTGTAGCCTTTAACACCTTTTTCAAAACCAAGAAATACGCATTTTCTTGACTTTGAATCCAATTTAGAACACTTTCCACTCTGCACATGCACATAAGCTGGACAACCAAAGATTTTTAGACTCAAATAATCAACTGGTCTACCTGACCAAACCTTTTCTGGAATCTTGAAATCTATAGCTGATGATGGAGATCTATTAATAATGAAGCTTGTTGTATTAATTGTCTTTGCCTAGAATAGCTTAGGCAACCCTACACTCAATCTCATGCATTTGACTCTTTCTGTTAAGGTTCTGTTCATTCTCTCTGCAACCCCATTCTGCTATGGAGTTCCTTTAACTATGAAGTGACGAGTAATGCCTTCTAATTCACAAAATCTTATGAATTTTTTTATCTCTATACTCTAATCCACTATCTGCTCTAAGGTATTTTATTTTCCTGCCAGTCTAATTCTCAACTTGTACTTTCCACTTTTTAAATATACCAAACACATCAGACTTATGCTTCATAAAATAAATCTATACCTTTCTAGAGTAATCATTAATGAAATTGACGAAATACTGAGCACCGCTATGAGAAGAAACTGAGATTGGACCCCAAACATCTAAATGAATGTAGTCATGAACACCTTTACTTGTATGAGAGCCTGTCTTGAAATTGACTCTATGCTGCTTCTCATACACATAATACTTGCAGAAATCTAGCTTACATGTCTTCACTCCCTTCAATAAATTTCTTTTGTACAAGTCTAACATACTACGTTCACCAATATGGCCAAGCCACATATGCCATAATTTTGTGTCGTCAGTGCTGGACTCCACCGAAGTGGTGACTGCAACTCTTCCTACAACTATGTTCCCAATCAGTCTGTAAAGCATGCTTACTTTCTATCCCTTCATCACCATCAAAGCACCTTTGGTAATCTTCATGATTCCACCCTTTGATGAGTATGAATAGCCCAAATCATCCAATACTCCTAAAGAAATTAAATTCTTTCTAAGATCTGGAACATGTCTGACATTACTAAGAACTCTCATAACTCCATCAAACATCTTGATCTTCACGATACCAATTTCAATAACCGGGCATGTAGCATCATTACCCATTTGGATCATACCACCGTTGTAAGGCTTATGCGTGTCAAACCAGTCTTTATTTGGAGTCATATGATATGAGCATGCTAAATCTAAAACCCAAGATTCCAATAGAACATTGTTACCTAATGAAACTGAAAGTAAATTTACACCAACTTCATGTCATCTGATGTTTCTTCAGCAACACTAGTTGATTCTAAGGGCTTCTTTCCATTTTCTTCTTCTCTAAATGCTCTTTCAACTCTTTACACTGATTCTTGTAGTGCCCTTTCTTTTGACAATAAAAGCACTTTACATTTTTCTTTGCATGTGATTCAGACTATGATCTATTCTTGTTGGAGTTCTATCCTCTTAACTTGCTTCTACCCCTATTGCTTGTCTCAAACTTTACAAAAAGTCCATCAGCCTAAGAACCATCACCATCACCATCTTGCTTCATCTTTATGTGTGACAAGAGAGCACTAGTCACCTCCTCGAGTACTATAGTCTCTTTCTCATAAATCAACATAGTCACTAGATGATCAAAAGAAGTAGGAAGCAACGCTAATAAGAGTAACGATTTATCTTCGACCTCATAATTCACCCCAAAAATTGACAGTTGGATGTTCAACATATTAAATGTGTTGAGATGCTCCAACAGATCAGAACCCTCTTCATATGTGAACTATACAATTGCTTCTTCACGTACAACTTGTTCGTTAGATTCTTTCTCATTTAAAGATCTTCTAGTTTTTCCTAAACCTCCTTTGCGGTCTTTGCTTCTAGGATGTTGTGAATGACCTCATCACCTAGGTTGAGATGAATAGCGCTAGCTGCTTTCTCATCCATCTCTACCCATTCTACATTCTTCATCGTGAAAAATTTCTCTTACCACAAAACTTCTCTATATCATACTTTGCACTTGACATCTTTACTATATTCAAAGGATTGAATCCTAACCTGGCTCTGATACCACTTGTTGTATTCAAAGAACATAAAAATTTACGTGGTTCAGCAAACTGCATACCTTTACGGCAACAACGGAGAAATTTTACTACAAAAATAGGGAGATACAATAGTGCACAAGAACACTCTCAAGAAACCCAAATCTCAATTACAACCTAGCACTCTCTCACAAAAACAATAAGAAAAGAAGCTGACTATCTCTCTTTTGCTCTATTTTTATCTTATGCGGCTGCACTTACTAGGTTAATAGAATTCTCAAATTTTCTATTTAGTGCCGCAACATATATATATATATATATATATGTGTGTGTGTGTGTGTGTGTGTGTTATTAACTAAGTCGGCAAAGGAGCAATCCTTTTACAATTTGGATTCGGTCAACTAAAGTGACCAAATTTGGGCTTGGCAATTCAAGCCACACGGCCCACATTAACATAAAACCATTAAGCCATGCATTTAAGATCGACACCAAACTTAAGTATATGCCTCAATTTGTAATCCTAGCAAGTAGCAACCACGTTTTCCTCTAATTATCACTTCATTTCATGAGAACATAAGATAGCCTAGTTTCCCTTAATGATTGACTTACCTAAACTCTTGACACTAGACAATAGAATTTTGGAGAAAATCCTCACTAGAAAGACAATATAAGAAAATTATACACTCAACATTACACATTCATAGAACATGTATGTACTTCCGCCACAGCTGAATGAAAGATTTGTCTCCATAATCAAAAAATTCAGAAACACCAAGCTTCCTTTACCTAAGGCTTGGTTGTTACAGTACATTCAAAAAACTGAAGCACTAGTAAACTCTAATCTGATGGTTAATCCTAGCCAACCTCATGTTCAAACTTCTGAATAGCATATGAAGGAAATGAACTAGCCATATATAGGGCTTCTTGATCTAAAAGGCATACTCAATTTTTTCTATGCATGCTGTGGCAAGCAATTAAGGGAATATGTGACATAATTCTATACAACCGAAAGAATAAGCAATTTTTCTATGCATACATAGAAATACTTCAAGATTCAATTTTTATTTATCTAACTGAAGTGGGAGATGTGGTAACAGAGAAAATTGTAAAGTTAAAAAGACCAAAACCTTAGGAAAACATAAAACATCTTCTAAACAAAGGAAGAACCTAATGTTAACAGTTAGTTAGAGAACAATTTTCAAAATTGGTTGTTGGTTTCTGCTACACTCTATATCAAATCAAAAACCAAATCCGAAATCAATGATACTTCACCAAAATACAAAATTTACCCTCTATTGCAATCATCACAACCATCTAGGCTTGCATTGATGTTGCTTCTACATAAAAGCCAAACACCAAACCAAAACCAAAACCAAAGCTTTCATAAAATAAAATTAAAAAAAAAAAAAAAAAAAACAAACAAACAAACAAACAAACAAAATTTACCTTTTATTGCATTTATCATGATCATCCAGGCCTAGGATTAGGAATAAATCTTGTTTTTAGTGAAACCATTGATTTTGATTTGGTTTATGCAAAACTCTACAACAAACCAAAACCAATGCCTTTAACAAAAATAAAATCTACCCACTATTGCAATCATCACAACCATCTAGGCTTGCATTGATGTTGCTTCTACATAAAAGCCAAACACCAAACCAACACCAAAACCAAAACCAAAGCTTTCATCAAAAAAAAAAAAAAAAAAAAAAAACAAAAAACAAAAAACAAAAAACAAAAAACAAAAAACAAAAAACAAAAACAAAACAAACAAACAAACAAAATTTACCTTTTATTGCATTCATCATGATCATCCAGGTCTAGGATTAGGAATAAATCTTGTTTTTAGTGAAACCATTGATTTTGATTTGGTTTATGCAAAACTCTACAACAAACCAAAACCAAACCAAAACCAATGCCTTTAACAAAAATAAAATCTACCCACTATTGCAATCATTATCATCATCATCATCATCATCTAGGCTTGCTATCAACAAGCCTAGCATCGACCCGATCAAGCCAATTCACTGCCACCGCCTTCAATCCCCCTTCTCTCCAAAATGCTTCCACCATCCTCTTCCCAATCCTCATCCCTTTCTCCTCACAATCAATCACCGCCACCGCTGTTGGCCCTGCCCCACTTACAGTACAACCAAACGCCCCGGCCTCAATTGCCGCTTTTTCACAACTTCCAACCTCGAAATCAATGGCGCCCGTCTTGGCTCGACAATCTTATCCCCCGATAGCACCTTCCCTAACCCCGCCACGTCGCCTTCTAATACAAACGCCGCCAATGCCACCGCCTGGCTTAAATTCCACACAAAATCAGCCATTCCTATCTCTAAAGGCAATGCAACCCTCATTTTCTTAGTCAGAGTCTCGAATTCATGGCTCACCAATACCAAGTAAAGATCTTTCTTTTCAGGGAAATTCAATTTCTTCATATCCAAGGGCTTGTAGTTTCGAATCAAAACGAAGTCTCCCATTATCGCCAGCCCTACATTATCGGCATGATAACCGGAAACCTTTTCCTTCGATTTCAATCCAGTGATTACTAGCTCCTCCTTCCGAAGCTTCCTACCAAACAGTTCATTGACGGCGGCGCTGGCGGCACTAGATCCAAGTCCACTACCTAAAGGCAAGCCTTTCTCTAGCGAGAGAGAAAGCCCTACCGATTGGATTCCAAGCATGTTCATGACCTCGATCGCAGCTATTCCGGTGCAATTGGAGAGAGTATCGCGACTGAGTTTTCCGACGGCGTTGCTGGATATTCGCGTGATGGCAATCTCTTCGGGGCGGATGGAGGAGTCGACGGAGAGGGAGACAAAGTCTCCGAGACCGTCAACTTGGAGTCGGGGCTGAGGTTGGCCACAGTGGTAGGAGTGAAGGTTTTGACGGAGGTGAATACAGATTCGGGTATGTGGGTGGGTCTTGAATTCAGAATAGAGAGATTGCAGTTGTAGTTGTAGTTTCAGCGTAAAAAGTTGAGTTTGAGAATGCGTGAGATAAGATTCATTGTAGGAGGAGGTTGATACCAAAGAGCCATTGCTTTGTTTTGCAAGCTTCTTGCTTTGCTTTGGCTTAGCACTCACTCACACAATCACTATGATAGTGAGAGTGAGAGAGGCTTTGGGGCTAATATACAATTTACAAAAATACTACGTTAAATTTTGGATCAATGTCTAGGTACTACTATTTTTCTTTTTAACAAAACTTTGATTTGCTCCTTAATAAACAAAAAAAGTTACTTTTTTTTTAAGAACAAAAAATTGCTTGATATTGTGAAAATAGCCAACATTCTTCTCCATTATTTACTACTAAATTTTAGCATTAGCTATCTATATACTACATTGTGCATAAATTGTCATAATATAGTGTGAGATCAAGTGTGAGACTTATGCAATTAAGACAAGCTATTGGAAGTTTTGTTTTGGTTTTAAAAAAATGATAAGCAATCGGTTGACTTGAAGTATGAAACTTTTAAATGGGGGAAACTTTTAAATGGTATTAAGTGTCTTTGTACTTAGAGAGCAAATTGATATATTTTGAAAAATTTTGGTAATATCTTGTATTAGTCAAAACCTTTACCATAGATTAATGTAGTAATTTAGGGTATGTTTGAGTGGAGGGAGAGTTTCTCCTTGGTTTCTGTCTCTTTCTCTTACCTATCTCTCTTTTGATGGTTCTATCCCAAATATAAATAATTTTTTTTAAATGTCTCTTTTAATGGTCAGATTATTACAAACTTGAACAAAATAGAAATGGAATCAAAAATTGGTTTAAAGGGCAGGGACTCTAACCTTGGTACAAAAGGAAAACAACTCCAAACTTTTAGCCTTAGAATTGTAAGAGCATTGGCAGCAGGTGTGCCAAATGCCAATTTTTGGCATTTGACATACTAAATACCAAAATCTTAGCTTCATGAAGTGTTTCAAATCTTAGCTTCATGAAGTGTTTCAAATCTCAAAAATTTTTCCAACATGCTATAGTATCGTTCTATCAGTAGAACGGCACTGTAGCAAAATCTCAAAATTTTTATTGCTTTTTTATTCACCCTAGTGGGCCCTCTCTCTTTCTCATTTATTGTGTATTCTCTCACTCTCTCTTTTCCTCTCACATGTCTGCATTTTAATATTTGTATATAATATTTTAATGTATAATGTTAGGGTCATATTTTTTGTAATTGGCTAATCGTTTGACAAAATGCATTTTACTTGTAATTGGATAGATCTAAAATGGGTTTAGTATTTCAAGAAACACGTTGTTCAAGTCAAGTATTAAAGACATGAAGATTGATCCAAGAAACAAGTGAAGAAAAGCTGCTCATTAATTCTCGACAAATAGCTTAACAGTTAGCTGCTGTGGTCACCCAAGACTAATTTGACAATAGTATTTGGGACACAATTTATTTTTACATGGGTTAAGTCTCAATCCTACAAATTAGGCCCCAAACTTCACCTGGTTTCTCTTAAATCCCTAGTGTTTCCCTGTGTTTTTCTCTCTGTCTCTCACTCTCTAGTTTTTCCAACCCCCTCTGAGTTTACCCTCCTCTGCCTTTTGTAGTCTCTTGTTAGTGGGGTGACCATCATTATTTCCCCACTTCACACATATTCCCATGTTAATCATAATCCCAAGGGATCCTTATGACTTTAGAGGATTACCTTGGAACTTGTTCCATACGCTAAAGAGTGTTCAGCAGTGAACTTCCCCAATGACACTGCCAGCCCTCAATTACCAACCTCACCATGTACGTGTCCTGTGCCTACTTCCTTCGTTGCCTGTCAATATTTAGGCCAACCACCTAAAACTCCCTTAGGGTGGTGTCCCTTTAAACTACCATCTCGATCTTAGGGTTAGTTCTTATTGTGATAAGGCCGGGGTTAACTCCCTCCACGTGTGCCATAACGAGCTCCTCTAATAAGGCCTTGGGCCTTATTTTGGGTTCTAATTAAGTGGGCTTGTGCGGGCCTTTTAGGCCCAACCCCCTACAACTGCTATTGAGACTTAATTCGAAGCTTGATAGATAGCTTGACACCAGTTCGATCTATCGAGAATTACAATTTCAGAATTTTTAGATTTGAAATCTGGCCCAAGCTTATGTGTTGTGTAGGGTTTCTTTTTTAACAACCCTAGACATCTATAAGGCTTATTTTAAAAGCAGTCACAGGTGGATACAGTCACAGGTGGATACATTAACCAAGTGCTTAATTTCTCTGTAAGAAGTAATTGCATTTGTACGCTGTTGGGTTTTGTAACCAAGTGCCTCTTAATCTTAATTATTGATAAAGTGAAGAATTTTGTAGCCAACAACCATTCAAGTTGCTGGTGTTAGTCATGTACTAGGATCTGTGCAAAGAAGTTAGTCACAAATTGGAGGTTTTTGCATCAAGGGAAAAAAAGTTACTACAAGATCAAGTCTAATTGGGTATTGGAGCGAAGGTTCAACTATAGGTTAATATTTCAAGTTAGGCCAGGGTAGTTGGTAAGATTCCTTATACTTGTAACCGCTTAATTGTTGATATGTGAATTCTTAGGAGTGGTGACCTTAAAATCACCTGGTAGGATTTTTGTCTTGCAAAATTTTCTCTATTTGTCAATAATCACCATGTCAAATTTATTTTCCACTGCATTTAGTATTTTTGGTGATTTATTGGTGCCTCTACGATTTGTATGTAATTAAACCTAATTAATCAACTTAGGTAATTGAATTAATTAACTGGGGCCAAGCTATCTTAACCCAACATATAGAATTGATGAATAGAAGATGTGATGTATGATAAATTGTAAAATGATATGTTAAAATAATAAAGTAACTTTTTTGATGTGTTAAAATGACATTTTTAGAACATATGATGTTGATGCTTACAAAAGAGAGAGTATTAATATTTGAACCAAATACATTTGTGTAGACCATCAAACACTTACAACAATACAAGTTGAAGTATATACTATAACAAACAAAATGATCTCTACATGCAAAAGCTAATTGAATTTCATAACCCGTTGTACCTATATCTTGCTTGAAAATTAGTGATATAATTAGGACAAATTTAAAATTGTTAGTGAACTGAAATCTCGCAGTCATGCCTCTGCTGAGAACTGTCCATTTGAGTTCTCTTAGATTCATCTTCTTTCACACGACTATTTGATAGCATTTCCTCACGTTTTCTTTTTGACTTGCTTTTGTACACATCTTCCTTTTCATCAGCAAATGATAAGAATGTCCGCACACGTGTTGAATGTGAGCCGGCACCTCTAGAAGGATCGGATTCTTCAGGAATTCCATGCCGGCTGAACTGGCATAACATCAAGCAAAAGTATATGAGAAGAGCAAGAAAACATACTGCCCCACAGATGAGAAATAGCCCTGAGAAGCTTTCTAATTGAAGCTCATCTGATTCATTAGTTGTTGCCTGGGAACCACAAGATTTCCTTGACAACCACTTGTCATGGATCCTCTGGAGTTCACCATTCTCGGATAGGGTGAGTATGGCAGTAGACAGGTCCAAGGCTAAAGGGGAGTCTCTTGGAAAGGCCTTAATAAGAACACAAAAAGTATAAAAATCAATTAAACTAAACAAATGCGTTTAAGAAGATTATATTGGTATCAATATTGACTGTCAAAAATAATGAGCACAGGATATACTGAAAAATTCCCACAGACATGAGCCAGTTAAATTATGGTTTCTGAGAAGGTTGATGATGTGTTATTAGAAAACTCAAGCAAAGATATAGTTCAATGGCCATTAATATCGGTTTTTGTGCTCTATTTCAAATGCTTTATACTGAAACAAAACTGAGGGTCAGGATATGGCCAACCTTTAAAAGAAAACATCTTATATTCAAAGCAATCATTCATTAGCTTTTCTTAAAGATAAGTATGACTCCAGCTCTTAGTGCAATTATTTCAATGGTAAATATACTTGAAACTCTTGTACTTAAACCCAACCTTGGAACTTCTTTGGTTTGTAGATCATAGAAGCCATTCTTATTTCTTTGCTTCCAAATAAACCCATATTCTTTTTTGTTTAGCCCATCTCTGTGTAAAGAATATGGTTCTATCCACCTTGATACTGTCACATAAAATATTCTATATATATATATATATATATATATTTTTTTTTTTTTTTTAATTTTAACTGTTAGTGCTTTGGTTACTTATCAATTCACTTCTGTGCTAACTAACCTGCACACACATCAACCTTGAAGCATTTAGAATCCAGCTAAAATTTTACACAAGTTTCTATTCAAGGCCATGTAATTTGAAAGATAATAAAATCAACTGGATAAGCAGATGTAGAAATGACAACTAAATAAATCAACATGTTGAGATACTTACAAATCCCCACGCGCTTTTGGTGAACTCTTGGCCTCTAATTTTAAACTTGCAGTGATCTGACAGGAAGAGCTCTATATATGGCTCTTCATCAACCACAGCAGCAACAGTTCTGCTCTCAAGGGCAACAGCATATTCTTCCGGTGAGCCAAGAGCAACTAGTCTAGATTTTGGGATGTTGAGTTCCTCCATCAAATAGTTTTCAGCAAAAGATCCTACTTGGAATCCTATCCGTTCATTGCTATTCACCAAGGAATCAATTCCTGTGATGGGGGAGGAAAGGTGTTGCACTGTGAGTATTGATGTCAGGCTTGCTGTATAGCTTGAGTTGATTATGAGAACCACAAAAAGCCAGATGATAATCACAACACGACCAAGTGTGCTCACTGTATTTTCTCCTGGAAATTTGAAGAATCCAGAGTTGGCACTATTGGGTAAGGTACCATTAAGATCCAGTAAAGTAATATATTGTAGACTGTCAAAATGGAAATACTTACTATGCGCAAAAAACATAGTAGAGAAGCTAAACCTGCAAGATTAAAAAAAAAAAAAAATGGCAGATGAGACATTATAGAAAGAACTAAGTTAAGATGATGCAAAAAATTCACTTGTCTGTGTTGAACCACATTGTCATGTTAGATACACCATGACTGGTTCTTTTATTGTTCATTCATGTGAGGTACACAAATTATTTATTTTTATTTATTTTTGGTGCATTCAACAGAAGTTAGATGCTGATCTTTCCTTAAAATGAAAGCCATATGTTGATACATGTACACAAAAATTTGTCTTATATGTCCAATGTACAAAGTTCTCACCATAGTATTGTGGCTATTTGTTTCCTAGGAGGTCCTCGGAATTCATCATTTATTCTATGTTCAAGAATCCACACAACAGTTCCAATAATAAGGAAAAAAGCTGCTGTGACAGCCCACATGGATAGAGTAAATGGTCTTAAGAATGCCCAGGCACTTGAATTTGACTTCCTGACTGGGGCCACCACAACTAGTCCTGACTCTATATATGGCTGAGTAAAATCCACTGTCTTTGTTCTGTTTGTGACAATTGCAATGTCACCTACAACAGCATCAAAAACCTACGAAACAAAGTCACAGGATCAATTGGAGCCATATACAATGTTTTATCTGTAATTGTAAGAAAAAAAAAAGTATATTTTCTCATTAAATTATACTCACATTTGTTGTGATCATATTTACAAGCTCAGAGTAGCTTGGATTCTTATGACCATCTCCAAAGAGAATGAACCTATATGGAACTGCATAAGGAAGCAACTTTATGGCAGCAAGGAAGACATCTATGCAATATCCTTGGACTGTATCAGTACCATTTACTTGTAATCGTGAGACAAAGTCCTGATAACTAACTCGGTTTGGAACTCCAATTCTCAATTGCCTTCCATTGTTTGCAAAAACCCATCCACGAGGCTTCTCTGTAGTTCCTCCAGGCCATACCACACTGTCTAGTTGCTGACTCGAACTAGAACGGTTTGGCGGTCTTGTATAGAGTGTCTCCGGGGTCACAACAGATAGTCCAGAATAATTAGACCAGTATCCAATCTGCCTATGACCAGTTTCAATCACGTTAAGGATATCATATGAAGGATGGAATGGAGATCTGTCAGGACTAAATTGAATAGGTCCTGTCAAACCTGTCATATTGGTCTGCAATATATTGTCAAGCAGCTGCTTCCCCCCATCAAAAATGCTTAATGCAGTAAGATTCAGAGTCCCTTTGCCCGTATGATTTAAATAAGAACCGTTGGAGAATGAAATTGTTCCTTGCTGATCAAGCAACAAAGCTACTGCGCGAGCAATCATCCAAACAGTATCATAAGCATATAGACCGTAAGGGTTGAACCCAATAGAATTATTACTCAGCTTTTGCCACCGTGACATAAAAGCACTTTTCCTTGTTGAATTTGGTGTGTGTGGACGAAGTGTCAGAACTCCTTGGATAGAGTGTGCAGTTTTTGAAGGAAGTGGTGAGACTGAATCTAGAACAGTAGATAGCCAAGTGGAAGCTATCCAAACATACCCACGATCCATCATTCCAAGATTCTGGGCCTCCTTGAAAACCAAGAGACCTGTTTGGGAGTAGGTATGCAAAACAATTACTCGAGCTTCCATCATTTGAACCTTTACTAGTTGATCTTTAACGTCACTTTGTGTTGCTGTAGGGTCAGGGGGAAGTGCTGCTTTATAAGTAATTTTGCAGCGTCTTTCTGCAAGTTTATCACCTAAAGCAGTAATACCATTTCGGCTCTGATCATCATCGCTATAAACTGCAACAATCTCTCCCCAACGAAAATAACTAATCAAATCAGCAATAGCAGTCATCTGGAATTCATCATTGGGTGCTGTTTGTACAAAGTAAGGGTATTGCAGACGTGATAGGGTGGGATCCAGTGCTGTGAATGACAATAAAGGAACATGGAGTTCATTTGCAAGATGTGAGAGTAGATGGGCCATCACAGAATTTTGTGGACCAATTATAGCTACTGTGTCAGTCTCCATGTACTTTAATGCTGGAATCAATGAAGAAATGTGAATCATGAACATTATTATCCAACCAAAAATATAAACTTCTACTTAAACAAAAAGAAGCCAAGTACTTATGAGGCCAAATTAAGAAGAAAGCAGACAACTAAAAAAAACAGGCAAGAAGTATTCACAAAAAAGAAAAGTAGAAAAGTTTACCCCCAATGATGCCAAGAAATCCACTAAAGTTGGAATCATGCATAAGAATAGACAATTTAGTTCCACCAAGAATGCTTGGATCAGAATTTATGTCATCCTCAGCAGCCTTCATTGCAATCCGTGATACCTTCCCATTGATCGTGCTAAATGTGAAGATAGCTCCAACATTAACTACATCAGGTCTTGAAGCCCCTTCAGAGAATATTCCAATATAGAGAACAAGAATTGACACATGCCAAACCAGATTCATGGTGATACTAATTGATAAGCCTCAATGCTGACTGTCCTGAATGAAACAGACCACACTTGCCAGAATGAAAATCAACATAGGAAATTTGCAAACAAAGCTACCAAAAGGTCCAAAACACACTGAATATCTCCCACATCAGCATTATAAGCAACTTATACTAGTATAGGAGCATCTCCAATCAAAAGAAATTGAACTTAGGAAATATGCAAACAAAGCTACCAAAACACAATGAATATCTCCTACATCGGCATTAGAGGCAACTTATACTAGTATGGTAGCATCTCCCATCAAAAGAAAATTTAGGAACACCACCCTTAGTGTCCTTGTTCAAGGCAAGTAATATAGTTTAATAAACTCAAAGACAAAGAAACTGAAAACCATTAGGCAATCCAATATGCACAGGAAATCTTGAAATAGAAAAAAAAAAAAAAAATCACCCTTCTAAGTTCTGAGTGACATTCAGGGCCAAAGGCAATTAAATTAATTAAATTTACAATTTGCATTACTTTAACCCCCAGAAGCAACAGGCAGACAATGAGAAACAAAAAACAGAATTTTGTCTTATAAAAAGCAGCTAACTTTAAATATAAGAAGTACCCATCAATGGTTAGTACAAGGAAAAGTGAAATTTCAGGCAATTGCAAAAAGTTCACAAAGAATAGATACGCACCTTAAAGAGAGAACATTTGGAAGGAAGAGAAGATAGAGCTGTAAGACAAACCACCTCTATTCTAAAAAGAAGGAAAGATACATTAATGCAAAAGAACCAGTGTTAGAAAGGCTGAAAAGGAAAGAGTAGCGAATACAAATATAAATAAACAAAATAAAAAAGAGAACACTCACAAGAGAAAAGCCTGAGTGCAAAACATAAGGAGGGAACAAAAAGCCACTTAGCTCAGCAGTAACCACTTTCCCATTATTTAATTATGATGGTGTGAGAGAATATTTCAAGATAGTGAAAGAGAACAACTTGGTGAGTTGGGTTTCCACCTTGTGGAGGGTGTATCTGAGTCATGACTTCTGAGTTATACTCTACTTCTTGTGTCAGTCACTCTCTAACAAGGGCATGGTTGAATGCTTTTGGAGAAAAGAGACAATGACAACAGAACATTCAAGGCAAAGTGTGGGATGGAAGTCCAGTACCAGTAAGGACCATGTTTCTTTGATAGGTTTATAGTTTGGAAAACGAAGGGAGTGGTGATGAAGCAGCGATGTTGATGCGCAGTGAAGACAACAATAAGAAGGCAGGCCAACCAGAAAGAGTCCCAACTAATAAGAAATTACTATAATCAATCAAGGTTAAATCAATGAAGCTTTTTGGCTTTGTTATTAGTTATTACTCCTTATGGAGTAATATGTCGGTTTTATTCAAATTAGTAATTATTTTTTGTATTCCAAGGCAGTAATTATCTTGGGCATATTCCCACTCGGTATAATGGGAAAATTAGTAGATACTTTTCATATTACAATAATTTATTACACGTTCCTTCTGTGTAAATAGATGATCTCATCGTGAATTTAATTATTCGAACTTATTATTATATGATAGGAAGTCATCAATATAATAAGTGAATAAAACACCCCTTGTTCTATGTTTTTAGGGTCCACTTTAATGTGAGGGGAGCATTATACCTCATTACACCTTATAAAACCCATTTGTGAAGCCTATTATTGTATGAAACACATAATGTGGGAAAGAAAATATATATACAATGAGAATATATTTTTGCATCAAATACATGAATCATATGTGAATCCACTATTAGAAATATATGGTTAAATGTTAAATTACCGATTATCCCATTGGCTTAAGATTTTGGGACAATCAGTAATTCAACATGGTATCAGAACAAGAAATACTAAGTTTGAAGCTTTTGAGATCATCGGTAATTTAACATCCACAGATTATAAAAAGAATAATGTATATATCGAAAGTTTGAAATGATTTTGGATGTCTATTGGATACATAATATACTCAGGGCCGGCCTTAGACATTTTGCGGCCTAAGGCAAGAATTAAAATGGGGCATTTTTTATACTTATGTATTAACTAAATTAATATTTATTTAATATATTTATATTATAATATATTTAATTTAAAATCTATTTTTTGTGAATTTCTTGCTCATTTGTGATATTTTCATCTAAATTTTGTGTTATATTTTGTTTATTACTAATAACAAATTTATCCATTGATCCTTTTTGAGACTCAATTAGTTTTTCTTTTCTTTTCTTTTCTTTTTCTTTTTTTTTTTATGTTTTTTATATCTAGATACATATTTTCTAGTAGACATTTCTAATCAAACAATATATTTATAAAGATTAAAATTAAAAAAAAAAACTTTCAAGTGTAAAACAAATGAGAAATAGAACTTGATTTATATAAAAAGTATTATTGTAGTTTCACTGAACAATAACAAGTTTTTAACAATCTCAGCCTGTATAAATAAAGATTTATTCATTATATTACCAATAACTAAAATATATATATAAACAAAAGATTAAAATTAAAGAAAAAAAATTAAGTACAGTCATAACAAAAGTACAAGCCCAGCCCAGCCAAGAAAATGCCAAGATGGCCACACAAGTCTTAGTAATAAGACCCACCCACAAAAAACACAAAACAAATCCTATTACACCTATAACCCCAAAAAAAAAAAAAAAAAAATCAAACAAGCTTAACCAAAAAAAAAAAAAAAGAAACCTTAAAAGCTCAAACGTCCAGCCATAACTCAGTATAACCAGGCCTCGTCTTAACAAATAAAAAGCAGAGAAAGCCAAGCCTTATACCTTAAAAGTCAAAACTCATCCATCTGCAGAATCAAAATGCAGTAATGAAAAAAAAAAAAAAAAAAAAAAAAAAAAAGGCAGTCGGTAGTCCTCACTCCTCAGTCAGTTCAGAGTTTTCAGATTAGATGTGATCGGATGATTTAAATCGGAGGAAGCTTGAGTCAGGCAGCCAGCAATAGTGGAGAGAGGTGGAGAGTAAGAGCTGAAAGAAAGAAGCTGAGCAAAAATGAGAAAGATAAACGGTAAAAATTTTAGGAATTTGAGGTTTTTTATTTATTTTGATTTGTGATTGTTTTGTGGTTAATTTCTTAGGCCGGATTTGTAGTTTATCTTGTTGAATTTTGGTTTGTCTAGAAGATAATGATGTTATTTTTGGGATAATTGATTTTGTTTAGACCTTTTTTTTTTTTTTTTGTGCTACCAATGTTTAACCGGATATAACAAAATTTTGTTTTTTTTTTTGGTCAAAAGAATGTGCCGAATTTTTTTTAGATTCATCTAAAACCTTTTTTATTTTTTTGTGCCTTCTACCCCTTCTTTTCTAAAATTTTGGGGCCCCCTTTGATTTGAAAACCTTAGACAATTGCCTAATTGGCTTGGTGGAAGGCCGGCCTAAATATACTTATTGTTTTTAGTTAGCAGGTGGGACCATGGTTTTAAAAACCGAACCGGAGATCAAACCGGATTTTTCAAAATTTCCGGTTCAACCCCGGTTTTTGGCCGGTTTTTGGCCGGTTTTCCGGTTGTTGACCGGTTGTTGACCGGTTTTGAGACATTTAACCGGACCGGATTGGCTCCCGGTTCCCGGTTGAACCGGTCGGACCGGCCGGTCCGGTCCGGTTTTTAAAACAGTGGGTGGGACATGATGACATTTGACTTTTTTGGTGATGATGACATTTGCTATGCTATTAGAAGGAAATGGGAAACGTGCTTGGGGTATGATTACTTGTGAGGGTGAGAGGAAAAGTTTAAGATGTTCTCTTTGAGTGGCACAGCCACTTTCTTCTCCAAGATAGTCAAATGAATTGGAGCTTGGAGCCTGTAGGCTTCTGTGGTTTTACTTTTCACATACTAATAGTTTCTCTTTTTCTCCTTTGTGTTTGTCAAAAGGAATCTATGGAGTACATTCTGCGTTCTGGGTTAGGAGTTAGGACCCTCTTCCCAGACTTCACTTTTATCATTGGATTTGTTGAACAAAATGCTAGGGGACCACTGGAGCAAGCAATTCTGAAATATCATAATAATTAAAAATTGTTCACAATGACTTGCCCCTATAAGATGTAATTTATGCCTAAGAGGCTCAGACATGTAGGTTTATTGGTAGTTACAAGCGCCCACATCAAATATTTGTGCATGTAAATGTAAAGCATTGGATCAAAAGATAAAACTTATATGCTGTTTCTCGATTGTTACACCTTAATATTTTTGAATATATTCAAACATATGCCATTATTGATTAATACATTATGAAATGTGTTATCTTTAACTATGTAATTTATTGATAAATGTCATCATATATTTGAATTTAATTAAAAAATCTAAGATACAACAAATCTAAGGAATTGTTTGTCATCAAAATATTTCAAGCCATTTTGATGTTGCAACTTGCAAGAAGAGCCCAGACAATTAGCAACATGTGGGAAGCCAAATATATTGGCAGGTGGGGAATATTATTATTGTGGAATAGACAGGGCAAGTGGTGGTCCTTGTCAGCTCTAAATTTCAAAGGCATCTGCAAGGGTCTCTCAATGGAAGCTCCACCATGTTCTTTTAAAAAGGATCAATTGTCCTAAACATCATTAATTACTGTACTTCGTTAAGACCTATGTTTCTAAAGCTTGTAGGGCATATCTAAATTTAGCCAAAATACCAGTGACAGTTGCTTGGAAGCGACAACCATCTGCACATGCCATATGTAAAAATTCATGTATGATTAAGCATAAGAACTTAATTTTTTTTTAATAAATATTTAATATAACCATTTCACATGTCACACCTACTTTCTTACCATTTACTATCTTCCTTCGTCATCAGGAAATGCAAATACATAGCTACAGTAGCCAAACTTTTGCATTTAGGCCATTTTGCATGGACTAATGCAAGTACTCTTTTGTGCCTATTTTATTTGTATCATTGGATAAATAATGGTAGAGATATTTATTCAAATAAACTAGTTTGAATTAGGATTAGTTTTTTATTGATAAATGATAGAAAAGTATTTGTTTTTATCAATTTTAGAGGTTTTGGTTCTCTTGAAGCAACCAACACAAAAATTGGGTACTCAGCAGTGAACGCTAACACTCTATCTAATATAATTATGGCCTTTGAAGTTTGAATTGCTGGCTAAATGGATGCATAGTTATCAAGGACCTAGTTTTTAATCCATTCAAACTGAAATTCAAACCCGATTAAAGTTTTATCTATGAGGTATTTCATTTTGTAACGTGATACATAGCAATAAGAAAATGAAGAAAAAGTGTCCAGTCAATCTAATTAGGTGTAAGAGTGAATTAAAAATTAATACTATATTTTAAGAACAAGATAAAGAATATAATTTAAGAAAGAGATAAAGAATGAACTCGTGGAGTACGTGTGTAATTATTAATTAAAAAAAAAGCATGTATAGCAAAACAAACCATGTGTGTAACACTCTGGCATCAACTGCCTATAGTTTTACATTTCTGGGATGAGATAACCAAATGAATCTCCCCTTTTTTTCTTTTCTTTTTTTGCTGAATAACCTAATGAATCTCACATTTTAACAGATTCGTCTGCATAATTATTAACCGACCATTTCAATGTCACAAAAACTGTCCTTTGGTAATATTTCTTCTGCCCATAAGTGCTGTCCTTGTCTTCTAGGCCCTTTACACAAGGTAACGACAACAAAACAAGCACATGTAAAGTGCTTCTATTATTTCTTTTAGTTCACGATCTATCAATTTCAAATTCTTTGAGACAATTTTAAATGACACTTCATGGCTTGAAGAATATACAGCAAAAAGAAATAATTCATATAAGTGACATCTTAGCCACATTCAAGTTTGATAAGTGAAGGATGCTTGATAACAGTTCTAGGCATTCAGAATTCTAAAACTAGAAATTGGAGTCTGTGTTCCTTCCATCTGAAGATGTAGGGATTGTACAATTAACATGTCTGATTCACCATATGGTTGCCCAGGTTTACACAGCTCCAGAAAATGCACCTTGATTTTCTGTATGGTGTCAACTTTGCTTGAACATGTTGAAAAAGAGGAAATATTTCATTTGCCTAAACTAATCCCGCTCAATTATATTGTAGAGATCAGAAAATCATGAGCAAACGAGCCCAATTTAATTCACAAGAAAAATCAACAAATGATTTTTCTAATATTTGAACCAGTCAATGCTGAAATCTTTCACTTTACAGGTTTAATTTACACACTTGTACATATAATGAGCCGTAGGACAATTACAACAAGCTTACCTCAGTCGAAAATCCTCTCTCCGGTTGAGAGTAATAAAAATCCAAGTGGGCTGATGATGCAGTGCACCCCCGGTGTCATGAACACTGATTTCCAGCTTTCTGGACTCCAAAGATCTGAATTATCAGTTTTAGCAGCTTCAAGAAGCCGCCCAGTAAAATCAACTCCAATAATGGCAGCTAATGTTCCAGCAGTGTTAGAAACTCCCATCACAATTTCTGCATATCTTGGAGCAATATCCAAGTGATTCACAGCAAATCCAGCTCTTCCTAGTGCCAGGAAACCAAGTGCCATAGAAGAACAAAAGACAGCCCCACCAGAAGTGTGGAAAATAGGAATTGCCACCAATGCAACAGATGCAACTACAAATCCTATTGTGTTTAGGAACTTCCTGGTTCCAGTCACAGACAAGATCCTATTGGTGATCAAGTGGTCAGCAATTACCCCACCAACATTTGAGAATATAAACATGTTAAGAAAAGGTATCATCTTATAAAAGCCCATTTCCTGAAGCCTAAGCTGGAGGCCTTTTTCAAAATATGTTGGCAGCCAATTCATCAACACATATAAGGCATAATGGAATGAGAAATTGTTTACCACAATTGCCCAAACTGGTAAGCTGACTAAAATGCTCTTCCATGGTATTTTAGCACTTCTGTTAGAACCTCCTCCATTCTCCACTTTGATATTCTGACTCTCTTTTATTGACGAAAATAATTGTCCAAAACCAGCAGCATTGGATTTTGGATGCTCAGGAAAAGGAGGGTCACTGGCATAGTTTAACCAAAGCACTGACCATACAGCACCCAATGCTGCTTCAGCAAGAAAAACAGATCTTGGGCCTCTGAGCTTCACAAGGCTTGGGAGGACAAGCATTCCTGCAGCTGCACCAAGGTACAGCCCAGATGTTGCAAGAGAAACACATCTAGACCTCTCATGAGGTTAAACCCACTGTGCTAAGACAGTGTGGATAGATGGGAAGATAAATCCTTGTGCCATGCCTACAAGAAAGCGGGCTATCACCAAAACTATGACATGATTTGGATCCGTTGGGACAAAACCACATGTTAATGACCATAACATAAACGAGACGAGGAGAACACATCTTCCCCCTACTCTCTGAGCTGCCCATCCTCCTGCCACTTGTGAATAGGCATATCCATGGTAGAATGTAGAAAGTATTGAACCTTTAATTGATTGGTTTACACCAGCAGCATCAGCCTCGACAGTGTACGCAATTAGAAGCCCACACGTTCTACATAGCAAATAAACGTACTGATGAAGGTTAAAAGGACAATCATGTAACGCTTAGGGAGTTTCATCCTCCTCAATACTTGTTCTTTTGAGGAAGAACCACATTTATTTCCACTATTCCCTCTGCCAATAAGCCTTATTTCCTGAAGCTCATGTCTTATCAATCCTAACATCAAGTTCTTCAGGAGAAGATGGCAGCAATATCATGCCCTTAACAAACCTCTGTTGAAGAAGATGGTCTAGAAAAAAAAAAATAGACATAATAAAAGGAATATTTATGTCATTTATATCAGCATGTATGCAGACATCAAGGCACTATCAACATGCAAAACATGTTTAAATTATTTAAAGGAATGTAACAGGCTATCAAACCTTGTAACTAAACAGCTCATAAAATTTAACAGATACTATTTGATGTGCCCGGCATGTTGGAAGAACTGGCTATTTCAATGGACCCAACTCTCAACCAGGAAAATCCTTGAGTAAAAACCAGATGCAAGTTAATTGAATGCATCATTACATTACACCCACTTCTTCTCACGCGGCTAGAAGCAAATGGCAAATGATCCCAAACATTTGTTAGAATTACTTTTACAATCATCTGAGGAATTGCTTATTAGTTCAGTGTCAGCAGGGAGTCATCACCCAACAACAATCTACCTTATTAGTCCCAAAATTTTGAGGTAAATTATGGTTATGGATCCTCAAAAGACTAATCAAGGAAATAGTGGATTTATTAACAATAAAGTGACTAACTTTAACATTGGCGGCAAACCTACCCCAACCCTCCACCATGCTCGGTACTAGCTTTGAACAAATATATGAGACTAAACACATAATGACAAAGCTTGGCTCCAAATTGGTTTGGAACTATTTTTTTCAACCTATTACGGGGCGAATTATAAAACCATTCATATGTATTTAAATAAGTCACATGACTCACTAAAAAAGTCATGTCACTAAAATTATACATGGATGATTTCTTTAATCGCCACATCATAGGGTTGGAACAAGGTAGCTCCAAACCAATTTAGAGCCAAACTTTTTCCAACAAGGAATCAGTACCTTAAAAAAGGTTTTATATGTAAAACATCAATTTCAATGATTAAGCATACATGACTACGATTACAAAATTCCATAAATCTCCCAATGTTGGATGAATTCTCCAATACATTGTTGCACAGTTGTAGTTATGGATTCTGTCTCTCTACCCTCCTTTTTCCACCACAAAAAGAAGTTTCAAAGATATTAAATTAAACCAGCTCAAAAAGTTGTCATAACTCAATATGTGCTTGTCCTTCCTTTAAACGACTGTTTTTTAAGCCTAAGAACAACAAACCACGCATTGGAATTATTCATTTAATCAAAGTAAATAACAGAAAGAAATTTTTTTTTGATTTTTTCCCCTATTGTGTTAAATATGACAAAGAATATATTGCGGCTCTAAAACTGACTCTGTGCTTTGCCTTCATGTCCCATACCCACCCAAGTTTTCCATATTAGATGGCAACATATGTACAAGAACTCTTTTGATCACATGCAGGTGGGAACTTTTATTACTGTTTTCCAGTCTCTGTAGGTTCGATTTTTGTTACTCTAATCTAATGTAAACAAATTCAGATTTAGTCCTCAAATGTCAAAATGGTAATAATTAAGGAAAAAACTTAGGGCACGTTTGGTAGACTGTAATAGACGCTGTAATGTAATAAATATTCCTATAGCATAACTATTCAGTTGTTTGGTTATGCTTTTATTACAATGAATAGTTATTCCTTATGAATAGCTATTCTTTAAAATGAGGAATAATTATTCCTTATCAAAAGTACTGAATATCTATTCCTTCACCTTATGTAATAACTTTTTTAAAAAGTTTATTAAAAAGCCATTAGTTGTCACATCTTCAAAAGGAAAGAAAATAAATTTTCCTTGTTATTAATTATTAGTTCTATTTTGAAAACCCTAAAATAAGTGTATTTTAGAAAATTTGACTTAAAAATGATTTAATTACACATTCTTTTTATACTCTACTAAATTGTAGATGCATATTCAGGATTCTATTCCTAAATGATCACCAAATTAATGAATAGTAATACTTATTACATTCCAACTTAATGTATTTCTTGTAATACTTATTCCTATTCCCATGTAATAATCATTACAGTGTACCAAACGTGCCCTTAGCTCCAAAGAGGTGACGGGTTTGCGTGTCCTCCCTTGAATGTGTGTGTGTGTGTGTGTATATATATATAATATTTTCTATACTTATCTTAGTTATACATTTTGTAGTATTATCTTCAAAAACAATCATGTCTACTTTTGTTTTAGTACTTTCATACCTACCCTTTTTCCTTTATCTTATCAATGTCAAAACAATCTCATTAGTATTAGTAAAACATTTCTAATTTACCCCAAACTTGACTACATGTTGTCACCTTGTACGAGTTTTTCCACCTTAAAGAGGAGGTAAGGCAGGGACAGAACACCCAAGGCTGGCTCAACAACTTTAGAGGTCTTAGGCGAAAATTTTAAGTGCAGTCTTTTTTATATTTAAATATTAAATAAAGAATATGTATTAATTTTTTTTATTTAAAATCTATTTTTCTTGTTTTTTGAGACGCAAAATTACTAGAAATGAATTGATATGATACACATCAAATTATTAATTAGTGTGATAATTTATAATAATTGATAAAATAAAAGTAAGCATTAAAAAAATATGATAAATTATTAATTAATATATAATGGGACCAGCTGTGATGTGCTGTGGGCTTTGGGCAAATTGTGCAGTGCCGTGTACACTGTGCAGTCTTGTCTACACAGCCCACAGCTTGTGTAGTCTTGTCTTAACTTTTTTTTTTTTTAATATTTTTCATTTTATGATACAATAGAGCATTTTTAATTCATTTTATTGACCAATAAAAGTAATTAAAATTTTTTTAATTAAAATATATAGATAAATATATTTTATATATATATTTTACACAAGTGGGGGCCTTCTTTTATTTGGGGGCCTTAAGCGATTGCATCAATTGTATTATATGTTAAGCCAGCCCTGGGATCACCTATGATTTACTCCATTGCCATAAATCCCTAGAAGCCATCCATATGTAGTTTGATTATGACGTGTTGAATGAGTTATGTAATTTGTTTAAATTATACACATTGATAATTTTATATATTACCACATAATTAGTTGAAGGAGATTCTCCTAACAAGTTTAGAGCCTAATAATGTCCAAAATTTAAACAAGTTTAGATCTTCTTCTTCTTCCCCACTCTATAGGGGTTTCTCAAAAAAAAAAAAAAAAAAAAAAGTTACCATAATTTTTTAAGTACCAAAGTTGAACCAAAACCATAAAAGGACAAAAATGGAATTAATCTCATATATAAGGAACAAAAATCAAATTAACCCATAGATGAAAGGATAAAATTGTTCAATTTTTGAAATCTCAAGAATCAAATTTGGAACTTATAGATTTGAAAAATCAGAATTGAACTTAGCTCAAATTTCAAGGACTAAAAGTATAACATTTTACCATATTTGTTTTCCTTTTCACATCGTTTTCTCTGGCATGTTTTGGTCTTCATTTTCAAAAATGAAAAAACATGCGTAGAAAAGCGCATCAAAAAGCATGCCATGTTTGTGTGCGCGTTAGGTAGATGTTGTGGAAAACATGCACAGTTATTAACCTTTTCTTTCATCTGTTTGATGCATATTTATTGGCTCATAAAAATGAAAATGAGAAACACGTTTTGAATTGCCTCTTCTCCATCTGTTTTCTATTAACTTATGACTTATGTTGAATTATCAGATGAGAGCAAATCGTTTTATTAACCTTTTCAAGTTAGGCCTTGTTTAACTTATAGGTAACTACATAGTTAAACTACATTATCTCTTTATTTTTTATATGCATAAGAAATATCGAGACTATTCCATCTATAAAAATATTAAAATTTAAGTTTTTTTTCTTCTAACTTTAAAATTATATACAAAATGTAAGTTAATAGATCAAAAGGTAAATTACATCCTATTAATAATAAATTTTGTTTGTATATATAAAATATAGAGAGCATGTATCAGTGTATCTAACAATAAGATTTTTAAAATATTAATTTAATAATTACTAGTATCACGCCAAGATAAATTACACCATATATCCACAAAACTTTCTTCATTTATTTAACATAATTTGACTATAATGATGTGTAGTTATCGGTCATCAGTCATCAAACATGACAACTTAAAAAATGCCTTTTATATAAGACACTGAAATGTAGGGCCCTCTTGATAGGTTTGTTTTAATTCTTAAAAATCTACAATCTTCTTGGTGAGAGCTCATTTCATTTGAACATTGATTAGCTTCTTTGAAATACTTGACCAGAACTCGCATTTTGTTTTCTCACGTAACCCTTTATTAATTCTAGTTTTATTGCCTGTACCAACTACCAAATTGTTATATTTATAGTACAGTATATTTTATGGACCTTGATAGTTGCTTCATCATCACTTTTCCAAATTTTAAAAGTCTTCTTAATGACCCCACACCCCCCCCCCCCCCCCCTCCCTTTTTTTTTTAATTGTTGTTTAAAGGTTCTGAAAATTTAGAATTATTTTAAAACTTTTTAAAGTGAAAGTTTGAAATTTACCACTGCAAGCTTTAAGGCTCATAAAAGCAGGAGTTTAACGTGACACCATATCGCCTTAACAAGCATTAATATCCAAATAACAAGCACTTCTCATGGAAGCGTTAAATATACTTGTCATGTTCATTATCTGTGCAATCCAATTTTAAATAAGAAATAGCATGACCTACTCATCAAAAAAAAAAAGAAAAAAAAAAAAAACACATAGACCTTGTAAACTAATGCAGTGTTAATATTACAAAGCATTGCATAATTGATTTAATGTCATTGAGAACTAACAAAGAACAAATTAGCCTATAAATTAATGGGTATGCAATTGTAATTATTCGAAACAATTGTAGCATTTTTCTTTAAAAATTAGCACTTGAATATCTTAAAGGAAAATAACTTAATATACGCTAAGATGGAAAAAATTTGGGACCTAACTGGGAGTCTTGGACTCTTGGCTATCTAATCAGGATCAAATTGTCAAGAAATAAAGCTTGGAGGTTTGGAAGCAACCTTGGCATTTAGCAATGAAGAGAATGGTAGGTTTTTGCTTTGGTTGAAGCTGCTGGCAGTAGTAAATAATTATCGATTGTATGAAAACTCAATGGATACCTTATCATCGATCTGGATAGGACCTATAAAGAGGAGAAAAACTTACTCACTACACCAGGACAAACCAATGACGACATTCTCTTCTTGGTTTCCAACTATGGAGCTAATCATTTAAAGTAATATTAAAATTTGATGGATAGATGGGGCTGGAGGCAGTAAATGCAATGGTGAGTTGAGAAGGTTGTATTATACAATTATGCAGAGAGTCTGGTGTGAAAGTGAGACCATATTTTCCAAGACTCTCGAGCTACTCCTTTCTCTATTGATCCAATGATCAGTTTTACTTGGCTACTCTTTGCAACCGTAGGCACTTGTCAGCATTTGGTCCTCCCTGCATGCGTTTAGTCGACACATAATACCCGAGTTCACTTACGGCCACACCCAAAACTACATCCGATTCACAACATATTTTAATGTCAAGTTGTGATGGTATTTTAGCACACGTACACATGGGACTACCATAAACCAATTACAAGGTGAGATTTGAATGCATTCTTGGGTGTGGCCTTAGACTTACTCTTTAATTAATACTTCTATTCGATAAAAAATAAGATATGCATATTATGAATTGAATTTCCTTTCTAATAGTTTGACTTTCTTTGTCTATGAGCCCATCATGGTTGGACATGAATTAGCTATAATACTTCAATGCACTGGAGCCAACACGATGCAAACACGTGATCATTTTATGTTGGCTCTAGAACATTGAAGCTGTAACCCTTACCAGTTATCATCATGGTTTAGGTTGTTGGTCTTTAGGGCCGAACTCCCCTAAGTTATAGGCCAAAGGTCATAATGCCCCACGGAAAGGTTCATGTTACTTTTGTCTGTAAAGATAGAGCAAGCATTAAAATACTAATGGGTTTTGGTAAAGACATTGTTGCCATTTTGTAAAAAGTTGAATCTAGAGTCATTTCCACTTGTGTTGAGGTGACTCATCTCCAACATTAGATAAAGAAGGAAATTACTACTTAGATCTTTTTTTTTTTTTTTTTTTTTTTTGAGGAAAAGCCAAGCAAACATACACACACGCACACAGCGATACTACTTAGATCTTTTAGTAAAAGTAAAGACATGAATTTTACTTTTTTAAAGGAAAGTAAAGGCATGAATGAATTAGCTAGCTGTAACTGTAGGGAACCTTTTATGTTGTATTAGATTAGATCCTCCTAACTTTGTTGTAAGTCAATTATTGATAAAGATCTTTATAAAAAAAGATCATTGATAGATATGTATGGGTGTCAACTATTGAGACTTGTTTTTCCATTAAAAACAAAAAATCTTAAACGGTGTTAGAAACGACGTTTCTGTGATAAGATTCAAAGCAAATAGCAGCTGCACACGTGCCCCCACCCCACACATCCAAATTCCAATGTGTCAACTACTGTCAACAACCTTACACTCTACCTATGAAAACTCTCCCCCACATCTGACCGTTTATTTCTCCCACGAACAAACAGTACAACGGCCAGGATATCTCAGCCGCAATTGTTGAAAAAAACACACACTCTTCCAAATCCTATCTAACTACGTAAACTCAATCCCCCCAATCCCACATAACCACGTGTTCACAAATCACAAAAGTACACAACTATGTCCTACACTTTCATTAATTTCCAACCCCAATAACAGTGTCTTAGACTCCAAAAAGTCCTAGTCCCTAGTCCCCATTATCTAAAAGTTGAAAGCTTTGGAGCTTTATTTTTGTGCCTTTGTGGTTGTCACTCACTTCTCCTTTTTTCATGCTTTCTTTCTTTCCAGGAGCCAAGCATCATTTTAAAGAATTGTTCACCATAATTGTACGGCAAGTATAATGATTTTATTATTATCTTATTCTTCATCTTCTATCTCCTGCACATATGAATCTTATGATATCTATAGTTGCCTAGTGTTTGATTTGTCAGTTTCTTCTCTTTTTTTTAGGATTCGTATTGATTTGAAATTAGTGAATTTTGTGAAATTCGATATGGGTTGTGGATATTCTGATGTTTGTGATCTGGGTTTGTGACTATTACTATGAATTTTTAATTACATGTTAATTTTTGGGGGACAATATATCTTATTAAGCTTTTTTAGCTTGTAAGTCCATAACTTCAGCTCAACTTGGGTTGCACATGGTTGTAGTACTAGCAATTATGGGAGAGATGAGTTCAAAAGCTTCTTGGATTTTTCTACCTAGCTTTTTCCATATAAAGGAAAGAAATTAAAGCTACTTTGTACCCTTTTTCTTTCTCTATCTTTCCTGCTACTAGCAATTGGTCATTTACCAATATAAACCTCAACTTGATTGGCTTGCTTTTAATTCAGATTGAATGGATGCAAGTTTTAAAATAAAAAAAAAATGGCTGCAGGGACTGAATACCAACCTCATATTTCCATTTTAGAAGATGATTGCAGAAAGGGGAATGTGACCTCAATGAGAAATGATAAATCTGAAACTGCAGAGAGCACAAAAGTAGTGATCATGGGGAAACCTCCTCGGTACCTCCCACCAATAAGACACTGCATGAGCTCAACTCAGTTGACTTCTACTGCTGAAGTAGTGAGAGAATCTATATTGCAGCGTTAATCTTCTTTTCATACTGAATTTGTATTACATGTAATGTATTGCATTTTGATTTGTGATCCATGTGCTTAGGAATTGGATGGTGGGGTTGTTAGCACAGAGTCACCATCAGATGGTAATGCCATGTTTGTACCTGTTTTTCGTTCTGGAAGCTGTTCAGAGATTGGACCCAAACCTTATATGGAGGATGAGCACATATGTATCGATAATCTTTTTGAACATCTAGGTTCAACTGCACACTTCCCTTCTCCTGGAGCTTTCTATGGGGTCTGTGTTTTAATTGCTAGAATCATAGATTTAGAGTTTTAATTCTAGATTGCCGATACTTAAATTATAGATTGGTAAATAAGCAATAGACCAGTGGTGACTGCACAATTGCCATAGCATGCCATTGGCTATGTGATCTGATCATTATTGTCCTGCTGCAGGTGTTTGATGGCCATGGGGGTATAGATGCAGCTTTATTTGTGAGAGAGAACATTCTTCGATTTATATTGGAGGACTCTCATTTCCCCATTTGTGTGAACAAGGCCATTAAGAGTGCTTTTCTGAGAGCTGACCATGCTTTTGCTGATGCAGCTTCTCTTGATAGTTCCTCTGGCACCACTGCCTTGACTGCCCTTATTTTTGGAAGGTAATGTTTCTAGTCTGAACTTGCTATTTCTGTTCATTGTTTTAGAAAAATTAATTTCCTGAAATTCAATATTGGATGAATTAAAATCTTACCACATAACTGAAAATGATTTTCCTATGATTGTTGGCTAGCATCTATAAGTACATAATACTAGTATCTGCATTATCCTTGAGGCTTACGGTATCGTCAGAAATTATTCATGTCCACAGGAAATAATAATTGATCAATTGGCAATGAAGATATTATGCAGCCTATACGTGGAGGAAAAGGATTAATGAAAATATAAGTTGGACTTTGCAAATATAACAGTTACTTTTTACTCTTATCTTGTTCAGGCAATAACCATGCTTGGTTAACTGTGGAATAAAACTTCACTTGCCACTAAACTACTTTTGCTGTTTGGGGCCACCAATAATGTTTTCATCTCTGTATGTCTTCAATCTTCATTATGACTTTCTAGGTCCTGAAATCACGGTTGGGAGCATGGGTATGTTATTTTGGGATTGGGTTGGCAAACACTACTGGCCATTGTAGAGACATGGTTATAGTATAACTTAGTAATAATTATCAAATGAGTGATACTAGGGATACTGCAAATTTTATTACTTAACTAATTGTTGAGAAGGCATCAATCATGCTCATTACCACACTAGTTTGAAAAAAAAATTGCATTAAAATCGGTAGTAGTTTTAGCATCTTTCCTGTCAGTTTTCCTTATCAAATAAAGTTAAGATGAACACTTGCTGAAGAGTTTTAAACACTCAATATAGGACAGTCTCTGGATGCAATGTCTGAAGAATTTAGCTATGATTATTCTGTCTCTAGGGATGAGGCCACTTGTGTTTGACATATGATCTCTCCTTCCAGGATGATGCTAATCGCCAACGCAGGGGACTGTCGAGCTGTGTTGGGGAAACGTGGTAAGGCAGTAGAGCTGTCCAAAGACCATAAACCCGATAGCTTCTCTGAGAAACCAAGAATTGAGAAGCTTGGTGGTGTGGTATATGATGGATACCTTAATGGTCAATTATCAGTGGCTCGAGCTATTGGAGATTGGCACATGAAAGATACCAAAGGCTCATCCAGTCCCTTGAGTGCAGAGCCAGAGCTTCAGGAGATGGTACTGAATGAAGAAGATGAATTCCTTATACTAGGCTGTGATGGCCTATGGGATGTGATGAGCAGCCAGTGTGCAGTAACAATTGCGAGGAAAGAGTTAATGCTTCACAATGATCCGGAGAGATGCTCAAGGGAGCTGGTTAGGGAAGCACTAAAACGCAATACATGTGATAACCTGACTGTTGTTACTGTGTGTTTCTCCCCAGACCCACCACCTGAGCTTGAGATCCCAAAATTCCAATTCAAAAGGTGCATATCTGCAGAAAGTCTAGATCTTCTCCAAGATCTTCTGGACAGTAATATATGATTAGATTGGATGGATGCTTGATAGCAAATTTGAATGATAATACTATGAACAGCCAACCGTGGCATTCATTTGATCTTGCTCGAATGAAAACTTGAAATAGAACTTTTATTCTCCATGGGAGACTGGATGTCCTAGAGAAGGGAAACCTTGTTTCATTTTGAAGATTCATGTTACCCTTCGTATGAGGTCAAGACCTTTCATTTTTTAAGCTTCCGTACCACCTCCCTGGATACCCACAAGACCATCGCAAGTTAAAAGCGAAATTTTGTCAACAAATTTTTTTTTTTTTTTTTTAGAAACAATTCTTTAGGGATTGTACCTTAAATTCCCTAAGTAAATTTAACCATAAGATTACACTAGTTAATAAGCTACTTGGATGAATTTAATTGTCATTAGGTAAAGAAAACATCATTTTTGTTTCATTGACTGTTGATCATCATTGCATCAACATGGTTAATTCAATTGGAAAACTTAAATTACAACACTTAAGAAACTGGACCTAAAGTGCGACAACAAAACATAACAATTAAATTCATGGTTTTGCACAATATCACTTTCCAATGATGCACCTTAAAGAGAATATTTTATTTATCATTTGGTTTTTGGGTTTCATTTCAAAGAAATTGTAGTACACTTGTAAGGAACAAATAATTGGCAGTAGAGCAGAGCAAAACCTACTGACAAATAAGGAACAAATAATTGGCAGTAAAGCAGAGCAAAACCTACTGACAAAATTACTGACCCATTGGCAAAAAGAATTACAAGCCTAACCCAAAGAGGAAAATGGAACTCGAATATAATGAACAATGCGTACAAATGCACAGAAAACTGCATTTGGATCATGAATTCTCTACTCGTTCTGCATAACTATGACACTGTTTACACATGCACAGAAAACTGCATTTAGATCATGAACTCTACTCGTTGTCGTTTTGCAGAACCATTATCACATTCATCGGATATGTTAGTAATCTCTTTCTCATCATTGCCATCAGTTGTTTCCTTGCCATCATGTTTAAAAGTCCAACCAGGAAAATCAGACTCCGAGAACAAAGAGGTGGGAATAGCTTTGTAGAATGCCAGTGGAACCTGTTTTACCCTTCGCCTAATCTGCAATATTAAAGGAGAAGCTTTAACTAGTTTAACAAACAGCTAATTTGAGCCAGTATTTAAGGTGACTAAGTGTTCATTTGGCATGATTAATTTTGCCAATTTATTTTACTACTTAGCTTTTTTTTTTTTAACTATTTATGTGTCTCATTGCACTTTTTGGTACTATTCATGAGTCTCACTATACTATTTCAACCAACTTTTACTTTTTTTTACAGTACTTTCAGCAAAAAGTTTTCAGTTTCAGTAAGATAAGCGAATTCTAAACAGACCCTAAAGGCATAGATTTGAAATATGGTAGTAGTGTGTGACATATCCTAGTTGAGCGCACACAGAAAACTGTCTCCATGATGCAATTAAAGTTATCTCATTTAATTTTCCGGATAAGTAATACTGAAGCAACCCCATGTTAAGCTTCAAAGATAGCACTGTAAAAATGCATCTAGATAAGTATGGGCACATTGACAGGTACTCAACTACCAATCATGCTCCAATCAGGGTTAAAATAGTATTTCATTGTTAAATCCGGTCAATGGCATAAAAAGCAGAATTTTTTTTTCCTGATTAATGGAAAATTAATAAAAGTTTTTCATATATTGACAGACATGAGAACATTACCTCATCCCCAAAAATTGTTGCATATGAACCAGAACTGAAATCTTGAACTGTCATTTCAGTCGTTTTAGCTCTGACTGTCAAGTCATTCTCAAGTGATAAAACAAACCTAACACCATAAGGAAAAAATACATTACAAAATAGAATCAAGCATATGTACATGCATTACAAAAATATATGTACATTTGAATATGTACATGCAAATGTAGGGGTGTGATAACAAGGATCAAAGCATGTACCTTGAGACAGGAGGGCAGTAGTGGTGACGGAGGGTATCAATCTCCCAAAGGGAACTTTCTGTTCCAAAAATGTTCATCAATATGTAAAGTTACAATAGAAAGTAATTGCACCACTCAGAGTGAGCAAATATATTAACGAATGAAATCAAGCAATGTAAACTGGAGAGAAGACATGGAGGATCCGTGTGATGTTCACATTCATTGCTTACATGATACAGGGATCACACTAATTTATATCTATTAAAACAGGATGCCTTCTTAGGTCATCAAACCTGACAGTACTAAGGAACTGAAGAAGAAAAAAAGAGATTTTAGGCTTCCAAGCCAAACAAACAAAAAAGTACAGAAGTCATGAACTATACTTTTAAGTGGTTTTACTTAGTGAGCCTAGTTGCATCAAGAAGATCAATCCAGCCTCAAAGCTAAACAACATAAACCATAGAGGTCAGTTGTATTATAATGTCGAACCAAAACATCTTAAATGTGAAAATAAAAGTCCAAATACACACGATCCCTTTTCATCCCAGTTTAATGGCTCTACAAGTTTTCCAAAACATAAGAGTGTGCAACTAAGCCTAATAAAATTCAACCTATGCAATAATTGGGAGCATCATAGTTAATTTGTCCCAATCTGCAAGCACTCAAGCTCTGTATTCTTCATCTATGGGTAAGTAAATTAATAGAAAACAAAAGTGCATGCAGAGTGATGTGATGGATAAACTCATAATAACGCATTTCACAACTACTTTGGGTTGGCTAAGGGCAGTAAATTAGCCAAAATGAGAGAGGAATAGAAAAAGATTCAAGAAGATACTTACTCATGGCCTTGGACTTTATAGGATTACTTTCCTCATTGTCAAAATGATCAATGCCTAGTTTCCTGCTGGACAAATCTGCATCAGTTTCTTTTGCAGTTTCCTCTTGAACTTCCTGCACAAACTTCTAATTTAGCCCTTCTTACAGAATGCATGAAAGGTAAAAAAAAAATATATATATATATATATATTTAAACCTTTGGAAAGAGTTATTATTTGAACTTAAAATTATGATATCTAAAGAATTAGTGGAAACAGGGTCAAAACCATTCATTCACCAAAGTATAGAAAGTAAAAATCTGAGTGGCCAAATCTAATTTGGTGAACATAATGTGCTTTTTCTCCATTGGATTGAACATACTGGAAACCAACCAATCAAGTGTTACTAAACTGACAGCTATTAATTACTGAACACACAACCAGAACATTATAGGACTCCAAGAAAAAGTTTGCCATTTCCATTCATAGTTCAGAATAGTAAACAGATAAAGCTTCATATGCAGCATGATGCAGTGTCCAAAACTCCTGCTAAAAGAGTAACTCTCACTCTTTCCTCTGTTTGACTCCCAATCATCCATAAATTTGATCCTTAAACTGTTGATGCCAAAGCATATTTCTCATAACTTACATAAAATTTAGCAACTCTTGTCAACTTCATGGACAAAAGCTACAACTGCAGCAGCAAAATGCATCATGGAGCTGCAAACACCTATGCCAAGTCTTCATTTAATAATTGCAAAAACATAGTGGGGACCAATAATATGACTTGGTCTAATTGTATCATTAAAGTATGTGCTGCACCTCTAAATTTTCTCGCACTACCAATCACACAATCAGGTGGCAACTTTATCATTATACTACGTAACAAACCTTGATATTCTAAAACCCAGCATATTTTCCTCCATACCACAATAATAAAGCCTATCTAACATACTGGTATTTACCATGTGGAAACCAATCTATTTAACTCCAATTTTTATGTTATGTTATTCTGCATTAGGCAACAAACAGAGAAAAAGTTTCAAGAAACAAGCAAAGGAGATGCGATTTATGCAATGCACAATATAGAATCTATCTACAATCCCACTCATAATAATAAACCCAGTGAACCCCACTTGCATCAAAGTCAAATAAATCATGGGTAAATTGAACCAAAAAAATATAATTGATAGTAAATAGTAAGATTGTATTGTTACCCGGTGCACCAAACAGTTGATTGAAGGATGTCTTCGTAAAAGATTGTGAATCAGAGCTATAATAACCAATGCTCCTGAAGCAGGAACTGAAAGGGACAGCCGACTCAATTTCTTAGCAAAAGCAGCTGCCAAATATGCCGGGAGAAGTGTAGACTTTAAGCAAGAATCAAGAAGCTACAGAAAATACATTGCATTCACTTAGAAAATAAGAAATTGCTCAAGAAGAGCCTAAATTCCAACGCTAAAGCATAAAGCGTAAAGATGAACCATGTAGCATTACCTGGAAAAATTTTGCCCGATGTTTTGCCATGAAGATAGAAGGGACCAATAAAGCATAAAGCTTTTCATAAAAGTTAGGGTACTCTAAACCATACTGTGTCATGAGGATGAAGAGACTGCTAAGAGCCATGACACTAACAACACCACCAACGTCATATGATCTCGTCAAAAAATCACTGCACATTGTCAGGGAGTAAATTAGACACAAGTTCACCATTTAAAAGAGAAAAAGACGCAAGATGTAAAATATGAAACAATACGAAATCTACTAAGTATGTAAATTTTACCATAACATTATAGGATTAGACAGATAAGGAATGACGGCCTGGTGGAGAGTCACAAGAACCTGAACATCAAAAGGTGAGTAGGTGAGAAAATAATGGAGCCCCTTAAGATAAAAAGAACAGCAAAAACAAAAAAACAAACATGCTGAGAGAGAGAGAGAGAGAGAGAGAGAGAGAGACTGCAATTACCAAAAACCAATCAAATTGGTGCTAATATTAAGAATCAAGAACTCAACTCATAAATTATTGTTTTATATATGTAAACATAACTCATGCACCCATATGAGATTTAAACCATTACCTTACCTTCCACCACTTTTGGGGGCAGAAGATACCATTTGGTTCAAATGCAATTGGCATGAGAATGAAAATTATATCCATCACAAGTTGTACAAAAATAAATATTGGCTTAAGATTATTAGGGGGAAAAGAAAAAAGTCACAAAAATGACAAGAGAGCCTATTAGGATCTGAGGATCCAAGTTTGATTGCCAGGGCATTTGTTTTTATTCTAACCTCAAGACTAGCCATAACAAGTAAGACAACTTCATTTCCATGCATTATGACATTTAATAGATTATGCTTAAGAGCACAATATGTTGTTTCTAACATGGTATGAAATGTTTGAGGCTTACCTCCTTGTATACATCAAGTGGAAGCTGTAACCTAAGAAATGAAATCCATGCTTTTGTAAATTTTAATTTCATCTTTTTGGCAATTTTGGCAGCAGACAACACCTAAACACAAATACACAATATCAAAAAGAAATATACGAAAGAATATCAGTGGGGAACATTATCCATATAAGCATAATAATACAATGGAGTTTATAAATGAACAGTTAAAACTAATTTAACCAATAGTACAAATATTAAAGAGCCTGCACAAGTAAAACAATAGCAATTTACATTATTCTTGTTCTTCTCAGTATGGAGCTGTTTTTCTTCTGCCTTTGGATTCCCAGAGAGATCTTTACTATCGCCTCCTTTAGATAAGAATCTTAATCAGTAAAGAAACAAGCAAAATTAAAGCTTAATTGAGCCAAAATAACAAAAGTCGTACAGTAATTAAAATTATGTATTTCCATCTTCTATGTTCGCCAGGCAGTTAGCATTAATATCGGATAATAATCAAGTAGGTGCAACTGAATAAAGGACATATAAAGGACAGACTAGATTGATACATACTAGTCATGAATATATACATACAAACTAAAGGAGATAAGACACCATATATTGGAAGAAAACTGAAAAGGAAATGATAAGCTCCAAGAGTAACCAGCAAGCAATCACCTGATCTGCTCCACATCTCAAAATCTGATTTTTCATCTGAGCCTTCAAGTGGGGGGATGTGCGATATAACATAATGTATATTGTGAATAAAAATCTCCAAGCTGCAAGAAAAGTAAACTTCTTTTACATAAATTCAATAGCTATCATCTAGATCCTGATAAAGAAGAGCACAGGTAAGAGGAGGAAGTAACAACTACATGAAAAATACCTACCTAGATTTTGAATGACTCTCATCGTTGCTGTCTGCATTCACATCTCCGTGATCTGATGAGGAAAATCAATAAAAAGTTCTTATGTATATACCAAAAAAACAAAAAAAAAAAGAGTTAGCAGACAAGTTTCAATGTGGTGCGTAGCAGGAAAAGTACCAGAAATGTCTTTTGCCTCCAAAGTTCTAGCAAGTTTTTCCAGGCTAATGTAGGTAAAATAACTGCAAGTGAAAAATAATAATTCAAAAAAAATTATTTCAACAGTAAAAATTAAAAAGAGAAGATAACATTTAAGTTAACTACAATTTTAAGATACCAGAAGCAAGCAATCGAAGTGAAACCTGAAAGAACCATATAGACACAACAGAGACTACATCTATCCTGTCCTACTGTGAATACTAAGTAACAACATGTCAACATACCACATTATCATCCAAAAGTAAAATTCACAAACGTTGGTATGTAAGAAAGTGATCATACCATACATCAATGTACTTGAAGTACTTTGACACAAATCAAGTCTACTATAAAATTGACATACACCATGACATAGACACAGCAGAGATTACATCTTTCCCGTCCTACTGAGAACACTAAGTAACAACATACTACAGTAACTACACCATCATCTAAAACTGAAATTCACAAACATTGGCAGTGTAAGAAAGTGACCATACCGTACATCAATGTACTTGAAGTACTTCGACACAAGCAAGTCTACAATGAAATTAACCGGCACCGTGGAGTGAACCTGCAACAGAAATGTCCATCCACATCACTAAGCGATGTAACAAATAATAACAACATAAAAAAATAAATAAATAAATAAAAACCTCAGAAATTGTCCAAACTTACAATAGCATGTAAAAGCCTGTGGTATATAGCAGAGTGAAACCTCCCACCATTTGCAACCTTCACAAACTCCATTATCGTATCCAACACAACCTCCTATTCAAATTACCCCCCCACCCCACCCCAAAAAAAAAAAAAAACCAAATTAGACAAATGCACAATCAAAATAAACAAGAGTAAATCATACTTTTGGGGCATGAAATTTGGTGAAGCCTCGATTTTCGTCACTCAAATTTTAAAAAGTCTGGATTTTGACCCTAAAATTTCAAAAAAATGAACAATTCAGCCCCAATAGAACCAAAAATTGTTAATTTTTTAAAATTTTGGAGACCCAATTTGAACATTTTAAAGTTTAATGACCAAAAATCAAACTTAGAAGCATAATTTAACCAAATAAACAAACAAACAAAGTCTAAAAACACTATATTTTTCATAATTGACATGCCCTGACAGATAATAAAAGTCGTGTCAGCGGTGAACCAAATTGGAAGTGACTCGGCACTCCAATCACAACAAGTCATGTCAGCATTTACGAAAAAAAAAAAAAAAAAAAAAAAAAAAGTTAAAAATTGCGAAAAATATTGTGTCCCTACTCTAGCAATACTTCAATAAACAAACAATTTACAAAGAAAAAGAAACAGACTTTGAGGGTTTCGTCGGCGAGAGGAGAGGCGGCGAAGTCGATGAGGGAATTGGCGAAGATATCGAACTTGGAACGGACCCAAGTGTTGTAGATGAGTTCAGGGTCGTCATCGAGATGGTTGGTGGAAGAAGGCTTGGAAGAAGGGAGGTCTGAGAGGATGGGGGCGAAGAAGGAGTGGAGAGAGAGGAGGGATTCGAGAGCGTGTGGGGGAGGCGAGGTCGGAGACACGTGGGAGAGGAGGATAGGGAGGTGGTTGATGTGAGCTCGAGATGAGAGCAGCTGGTGCCCTAGGGTTTTCAGCTCTGACAGAGAGAGTCTCTCTTTCGATTTCGATTTCGATTTCGATTTGCTCTTTGCGTTTTTTGAAGCAATGGAAGCCATAGCTGAACTCTGTGTGTTTCTCTCTGGTTAGGGTTTTTGGAGGAAGTAGAAAAAGAAACAGGGTTTAAGGGGGACGGGTCTGTTTGGATGCGCGGGGTTTTTTATTCTCTTGTCACGAATGGGAATGTGACTGAATTAGTACATGGAACTTGGAACAATATAATCTTTTTTTCTTTTTCTTTTTTTCTTTCCTTTTCTTTATTAGGTTCCATATATATATATATATATATATATATATATATATAAGGCCCGTGTTAGCCGACGGACAGGCGTTGAGGGCGTGAGTGAGGGTATACGGTTGTTTGGGGTATGTGTTACGAAATGCAACGGTTATGAGAGAAAACATGATAATTGAGTGTTAAAATTAGGTTGGCATGGATAAGATGTGGAGATCCAACTCTTCTGTTAGCTCCAGGACTGAGTGTCCTCCTGATATTATCAATGAAGATGATCAAGTGGTTCAAGAGAAAGAAATCCCGGATTTCCGAAGATGGAATATCCCCAAGGTTAATATTAAACACATTTACAATACTTCTTGGCATGAGAATACTGGATTTTCTCAGTACCGAGTAAGAACTGTTGAAAAAACATTCTCTATTTCCAGACACCATGAAAAATGCTGTTTATTTTCAAAAAACAATATTAACGAATTTCTTGCTACTAAATTAAAATATTTACACATTGGTCTTGTTCAAGTTGCTGTTAAACCTCTCACAAGAAAAGGTATTAATGCTTCTGCTTTGATGTGTTTAAGAGATGCTAGATTTAGGCAATTTAAAGATAGCATTCTTGGCATGATTACTGCATCTTTGTATGATGGTCCTATTTACTTTGATGTTTACCCTGATATTTGCCTTGCTCTTGATGATCCTAATATTGTTAAAGCTTTGACTTTAAATGTGTTAACTTCTGGTTATGATATGGAAGAAGGTAGTAAACCTTTTGCTCTTATTTACCGTATTTACTACAGACTTGTGGGTTCCCAGTTGAATCCTCGAGCTGCTCATATTAAAGATCCTTCTGGTAAAACCATGTTAATTCAATGTTCAACTTCTGATGCGAAAATTGAAGTTCCAAAAATGATTCGTTGGGAAGATGTCAACCTTCCTAAAGAATGGTTATTGGAAAATGTTTCGCCTCCTGCTAAACCTATTTACCATGAAACTGATCTCACAAATATTCAACAATATCTTGATGGAACTGTTAAGATAAGTTTTCTTGAAAAGAAACCTTTAAGAATCAATGAAGGAAGACATTCCTTTGCTGGATCTGAAAATGTTTCCAAAAGAGACCTTGATCTTGACGAATATTTACAAAAAAGTTTTGTTAAACCTGATTTGAAGCTAAAGGGTGTTTCAAGTGATAACTCCCAAATTAGCACCCCTTTTTATTTAACAAAAAATGAAAAACCTGCTGAAGAAGAAGAAGATACAAAATCTGTGTCTCCTGCTGCTTCTGATTTTGCAACTGTTGAACCTTCTATTTTTCAAAACCAATTAAGAGTTTTAACTGCTCTTCCTAAAAGTTTTGAAATGGATCTTGTTTACTTGGCTAAAGAAAGTCTTTCTCCCAAAAACAGAGAGATAAGACACTATTACAGAGATACTTTCTCCCAATCTGAAAAAGATCGTATTAAACGAAAATGGAGAGAAAAAATGACTTTGTTAAAGAAAAATATTCTGTTTTATGATTTTCTTAAAAATTATTACGTTTCAAAAGACCCTATTCAACAAAATCATTTGAACGTAATTAAGAAATCAAATTTTGTTAAACAAGATAAAACTATTGTAAGGTCTAGCCATCCTCCTCTTGAGACAGTTATACCCTGTCAAAAGACGGAAGTGAAAGCTTCTCCTTTCAAAATTGCTGATGCTGAGACTCCTATTTCTGGAATTATTGACAAAACTGTTTCTACAAAAGCTGAGAAACCTTTGATTGATCTACCCAGTCAAAGAGAAAAAATTGTTTTTAAAACTTCTCAGTCAAAAACTCTTGACATTGTTGACGAAATGCTTTCTGATTTAAAAATTAAACCGGAAGGTACTTCTGCTTCAAACACTGCTTGTCCTATTTCTGTAAAAGGAAAAGGAATTGTTTTTGAAAATTCTGATTCTAAATCCTCTGTTGATCCGAAAGATGTTTTGCAAACTATTGAAAAACCAATCTTGATTCCTATTAACTTCTGTTGCAATGTTCTTTCCAAAAACAAAGAACAGCAAAAAGGTTTTTCAAAACCCAAAAAATTGACTGTTAATGAACTCCAGTGTGAAATTAATATTGTTCACCGAGAAATTTCTGTTTTAAGAAATAAGATTAAACAAACTGATGTGGCCGAAAAGAATGATGTTGCTAAAATTGTTGATTGCCATGTTAATCTTATTAACAAAATGCTTCCTCCTAAATGGTTTACTAAAGTAAAGATTGTTGTCTCACATGATTACCACTTTAATGTTGTTGCCATGATTGATTCTGGTGCTGATTTGAATTGCATTCAGGAAGGACTTGTCCCTTCCAAATATTTTGAAAAGTCTACTGAAAGACTTGCTTCTGCTAATGGTTCTCAAATGAGAATCAATTATGAATTGAACAATGCTCATGTCTGCCATGATAATGTTTGCTTCAAGATTCCCTCTGTTCTTGTCAAAAATATGCATGACAAAGTGATTCTTGGGTTACCATTTATTAATGCCTTGTATCCCTTTCTTGTTGAACATGATGGTATTACTACTGACCCTTTTGGTCAAAAAGTGAAATTCAAATTTGCCTCAAAATCTGAGATTGATATTGACCATGATCTAAACATGCTGCATGCTAAAACTAATCATCTTAGTTTTCTTCAAAATGAAGTAAAATATAAGAAGATTGTTGAACACCTTTCTGATCCATTGTTAACTTCAAAGATTAATGATTTTCAGAAAATATTAACTGCTCATGTTTGTTCTGATTTTCCTAATGCTTTTTGGCATAGAAAAAACCATATTGTTAACCTGCCATATGTTAAAGATTTCAATGAGAAAAACATTCCTACTAAAGCTCGACCCATACAAATGAATTCTGAATTGGTAGAGTTTTGTAAAAGGGAAATTGAAGATTTATTAAACAAAGGTTTGATTAGAAAGAGCAAGTCTCCTTGGTCATGTGTTGCTTTCTATGTTCAGAAAAATGCTGAAATTGAGAGAGGAACACCCCGTTTAGTTATTAACTACAAGCCTTTGAACAAAGTCTTAGAATGGATTAGGTACCCTATTCCAAACAAAAATGACTTAGTTCACAGATTAAGCGATGCGGTGGTATTCTCCAAGTTTGATTTAAAGTCTGGTTTTTGGCAAATCCAGATTGCTGAGGGTGATAGATACAAGACTGCTTTCACCACTCCTTTTGGTCATTATGAGTGGAATGTGATGCCTTTTGGTCTGAAGAATGCTCCTAGTGAGTTCCAAAACATCATGAATGATATTTTCATCTCATTCAGTCATTTCACTATTGTTTATATTGACGATGTTCTTGTTTACTCTAATTCTATTGATGAACACTGGAAACATTTGCATTCGTTTCTAGATACCATCAAAAGAAATGGTCTTGTTGTCTCTGCTAAGAAAATCAAATTGTTCCAAACAAAGGTTCGTTTTCTTGGTTTTGATATTACTGAAGGACAAATTCATCCTATTGACAGAGCTATTCAATTTGCTGATAAATTCCCTGATGTCATTATTGACAAAACTCAGCTCCAAAGATTTCTTGGTTCCCTTAACTATGTTGCTGATTTTTATAAAAATCTGAGGAAACAATGTAAGCCTCTTTTTAATCGGCTTCAGAGTAATCCTCCTCCTTGGACTGATGTTCATACTACTCTTGTTAAACAAATCAAAATCCATGTCAAGACTTTACCCTGTCTTGGTATTCCCACTGTTAATGCCTTCAAAATTGTTGAAACTGATGCCTCTGATATTGGTTATGGTAGTATTCTGAAACAGCGAGTTTCACCAGATTCATCTGAACAAATTGTTCGTTTCTACTCTGGAATCTGGAATACTGCACAGCTAAATTATAGTACTATTAAAAAAGAAATTTTATTTATAGTACTATGCATATCAAAGTTTCAAAGTGATTTGTTAAACCAAAAGTTTTTACTACGTATTGACTGTAAAAGTGCTAAATATGTTATTGAAAAAGATGTTGAAAATATTGCTTCAAAACATATTTTTGCTAGATGGCAAGCTATTTTAAGTATTTTTGATTTCCATATTGAATATATTAAAGGTTCTCAAAATGTCATCCCTGATTTCCTTACTCGTGAATTTCTGCAGAATTCACACATGGCGAGTAGGCGGTCGAAAGACAAAGGCCCCGCCAAAGACCCGAATGAAAACCAACTTGTTAAACGTGAACCTACCTCCTCTTTGCAGACTATTAACCGTTTTACAACCTTAGGTACCATACCTAAACCTAACTACTCCTCTGTTTTGGCTTCATCCTATGATCCTTACTCCATCACCCCTGTTCACCAGCCTATTAGAACCTCTTTTCCTAGAAATACTTCCCAGTATATTAGGAAACAATATTTCCAAAACCTATTCTCTATTGAACCCAATAGATCCTCCTTTGTTGACCCCCTGCAGTTAGCCAAGAGTTACTTCCCCACAAACTTCCACTGGATCCTTGAACATGGTGAAAAGAAACTCGGTTACTATTCTGATCTTTTACGCCATGAAAGGTCCATCATTATTAACACCATTTCTGATAAAGCAGACACTTCAAAAATTATTTACCATAGTGTCTACATTGTTAGCATTATCACTGAAAGAGAATGGGGATCTTCCCCTAATGTTACAAGAACAATGCCTAAACACCTCATCCCTTATTCTTATCATGATTATATTACTGCATGGTTCAGATTTATGCTTCACCAGAATGATACCATGACTCATTCCTGGTTTGTTAACTTTGACAAAAAATTCACTGGTACGTTGCCCTTTTGGTTTGCCCGTTGGTGGTCTCAGTTTGGTCTCATTATTGAACTCCTTCCTACACCCTTACTGGAGGCCTTCAAGCTATTTGAAAAAGGATTCAAGCCTAATCCTCATACTGTTAAGGCTAAATTTCCTGCTTTACTCTATTTTGTTAACTATCACAAGGTTCCATGGATTCTCAAATGGCAATATGAGATCAATATTGACGAAAATGCTCTTGCCAGATACTGGTATGTCAAGTGGTGGGATAAGTTCCCGCATATTGAAAGAATTGTTGCTACAACCAACAGAGAATGTTCAAAATTTATTAACGAAAAATGTTCACCATCCAGCCAAATCCCTACTGAAGCATATTTACCATCCTCTTCATCCGCAAATAATATTAAACCAAGAAAGAAAAGCTCTCCCCTTGATAACCTAAGGAGAGATCCTGATGCTTTATTTGCTCTTCTCAAGTGTGCAGAAAACTTGGTTGCCAGCAGAACTACTGAAGAAGAAAAGTCAAGTGCTTCTTCCGAAGAATCTGTGGCCAATAATCCCTATTCACCATATGACAAGAAATTATTTGGTCATGACGAAGATTCTCCACAAGAAGGAGAATTTTAACTGATCTCATTATTTACTCCGCTCATTGCTCTAGCTGTCCCCCATGGGAATCTGTTGACTACTTTGTTACTTTCGGCACAAGAAGACAAAATGTCATCCTCTGTCAACTGTTCACTCACGAGATCACTGTTCACTCAACTGTTCACTGTTCACTCACGAGATCACTGTTCACTCACGGATGTTGATGTATACAGTAAAAAGTCACTGTTCACTATTCACTTTTTGCTTTATTTGCCTATATAAGGGGGGTTGTCCCTTATTGTTAATCAGGTTTTGGTTTAGGTTTTAGTTTTCCTACTCCTAATATTCTCCTTGAGTGAGTTTTAGATAATCAAGAGCTTACCTCCTCTCCTAAACTTCCCTCAGGAACTATTACTGTTGACAATCCGGTAACCACTACCTTTGTAAGTTACCACTGTTTATCCTTGTAATCCTGTAACTATTAATCTTGTACCTTGTTCATTACTTTCAATATTAATCAAGTACTTTCATGTTTATCAATTATTTTGATGATATATTGCTTGGCTGGTTCTACCGCCTTATTAATTGTTCAAACTACTCTGTTTATTAATTGTTTTAATGATATATTGCTTGGCTGGTTCTACCGCCTTATTACTTGTTTAACTTATTTTGATTATTAATTGTTATACCGCCTCCTTGGCTGGTTTTACCTTGTTTATTATACTATCTCTGTGCTTCCGGTGCTTCCGCCCCTTGTTGCGCTTGGTTCCCCCTCCTTGTTGGTATTAGAGCCATTCCTTCCTTGGCCGCTGGTAGTTGTGTTGTGTCTTTGCTCCCTTGTTTATGTTCTTCCGAACCTTTGGTGCTTCGTTGTTGTGTTCTATCTTGTGATCGTTGGCGCCACCTTAGACGTAAAGTGAATTCCGAGAGCCGAGATTCTGTAAGGCCCGTGTAAGCCGACGGACAGGCGTTGAGGGCAAGAGTGAGGGTATACGGTTGTTTAGGGTATGTTTTACGAAATGCAACGGTTATGAGAGAAAACATGATAATTGAGTGTTAAAATTAGGTTGGCATGGATAAGATGTGGAGATCCAACTCTTCTGTTAGCTCCAGGACAGAGTGTCCTCCTGATATTATCAATGAAGATGATCAAGTGGTTCAAGAGAAAGAAATTCCGGATTTCCGAAGATGGAATATCCCCAAGGTTAATGCTAAACTTATTTATCTTGAAACTGATCTGACAAATATTCAACAATATCTTGATGGAACTGTTAAGATAAGTTTTCTTGATAAGAAACCTTTAAGAATCAATGAAGGAAGACATTCATTTGCTGGATCTGAAAGTGTTTCTAAAAGAGACCTTGATCTTGACGAATATTTACAAAAAAGTTTTGTTAAACCTATTGATGAATATTTACAAAAAAGTTTTGTTAAACCTGATTTGAAGCTAAAGGGTGTTTCAAGTGATAACTCCCAAATTAGCACCCCTTTTTATTCAACCAAAAATGAAAAACCTGCGGAAGAAGAAGAAGATACAAAATATGTGTCTCCTGCTGCTTCTGATTTTGCAACTGTTGAACCTCCTATTTTTCAAAACCAATTAAGAGTCTTAACTGCTCTTTCTAAAAGTTTTGAAATGGATCTTGTTTACTTGGCTAAAGAAAGTCTTTCTCCCAAAAACAGAGAGATAAGAAGGTATTACAGAGATACTTTCTCTCAATCTGAAAAAGATCGTATTAAACGAAAATGGAGAGAAAAGATGATGATGTTAAAGAAAAATATTCTGTTTTATGATTTTCTTCAAAATCATTACGTTTCAAAAGATCCTATTCAACAAAATCATTTGAACGTAATTAAGAAATCAAATTTTGTTAAACCAGACAAAACTGTTGTAAGGTCTAGCCATCCTCCTCTTGAGACAGTCATGATAACCTGTCAAAAGACGGAAGTGACAGCTTCCCCTTTCAAGATTGCTGATACTGAGACTCCTGCTTCTGGAATTATTGAACAAAACAATTTTACAAATGAGTCTTTGCATATTATTGGTCAACAGCTTGACCGTATTGAAGAAAAAATTATTGAACAAACTGTTTTTGCAAAAGCTGAGAAACCTTTGATTGATTTACCCAGTCAAAGAGAAAAAATTGCTTTTAAAACTTCTCAGTCAAAAACCCTTGACATTGTTGACAAAATGCTTTCTGATTTAAAAGTTAAAACTGAAGGCACTTCTACTTCTAATGTTGCTGCTATTTCGAGAAATGGTAAAGAACCTGTTTCTGATACAGATTCTAAATCATCCTCTTCTGTTGAACTTAAAAATGTTTTTGATAATGGTCTACCAGAAATTAAAAGATTTGTTGGAACCAATCCCATGTCTTTTACAAAAAACTGGTATACTAAACCTACTCCTCTTGACATACAGTTTGAAGAAAGGATTTTCCAATCCCAATTCTCTGTTTCTGCTGATAAACTGTATGAATGGAATATTGACGGCTTTTCTGAACAGGAAATTATTAACAAAATGGGTCACATGTCTATGGTTGCCATTACTTATATGAACAACCATGACCTTGATCACCCTGAGATTGTTGAACTTCTTTCTACTGGTTTTACTGGCACTCTTCGTGGATGGTGGGATTCGTACCTCACTGAAGACTCCAGAGAATCTATTAAACGTGCTGTTAAAATGAATGATGAAGGTCTTCCTATTTTTGATGAAAAAAGGAATTCTGGCATCCCTGATGGTGTTAATACTCTTATTCACACAATATTAAAACATTTTGTTGGAACCATTACTAATGTTTCATCTCGAGTTTCTGATTATCTGAATAATTTGAGATGTCCTACTATGTCTGATTACAGGTGGTACCATGCTGTCTTTCTTTCTAGAGTGATGCTTCGCAAAGATTGCAAGAAGCCGTATTGGAAAGAAAAGTTTATTGACGGTCTGCCTCCTCTTTTTGCTCATAAGGTAAAACAAGAATTAATTGGTAAAAATGATTCTATTGACTATGAAAATTTAACTTATGGTGATATTCTAAGTACTATTAACAAACTTGGCATTAACATGTGTAATGATGAAAAACTGTTAAAAGACAAATTAAAAAACAAAACAAAAGCTAAGTATGAAATGGGAAATTTCTGCGAACAATATGGTTTACCTCCTATTGCTCCCTCGAGACAAAAAAGAGATAAACATGATAAAATTGTTCACAAACATATTAACCATAAAAGACACAAAACCAACTTTGTTAAACCAAATGATTTTTATGATAAAAAGAAAACTGTTTCTAAAAAACATGTTCACCAAAACCCTGCTAAAGGAAAATGTTTTAATTGTGGAAAATCTGGTCATTACAGTAAAGACTGTAAAGCCAAACCTGGAAAATTTAAAAGTAAACTCAACATGTTAAACATCAATGATAAAGATCAAGAAGATCTGATCCGAATCCTTGAATCAAACAATTCGTCTGATTCTTTGGAGGATGACTTATCTTCATCTGATTCTTGTTATCATTCTGCTGATGAATCTTCTGACTCACCTAATATTAAACTTGGATGCAGAGATTCTTGTTGTAACACTATTACATCTATTAACACTCTCACAAAACATGAAGAAAATGAAAAATTGTTAATTTCTTTAATTAACCAAATTCAAAATCCTGAACTCCAAAAAGAGTATATATATATATATATAGAGGTATAATTTCATATCACCTTCTTGTGGTTTGACTTGATTTCATATTGCCTATATGAAATTTGAAAATTATCACTTTACTCAAATAAAATTAGTAATGTTAAGTAATCTGTAACCTTATTCATTATTCTCCATTAGAAATACACTATTAAGCGTCTCTCCCTCCTCTCTCTCTATTCTCTTTGTTTCTCTCTCATTTATTTCTTCTCGTCTGAATTGGTGGCTGGGTTTTAGTGGTCAGTCTCGATGATAGTAGGTTTCGTTGATGGTGAGTTTTGGTGATCTGGGTTTCGGTGATGGTAGGTTTTAGTGGTGGCTGAATTTAGAGGTGGCGATTTGGTGGTTGCTAGGTTGGGTTTCAATGGTGGAGTTGAATTGATGGCTGGGTTTTGGTGGTGGGTCTCTGTGATGGATTTCAGTGATAGGTTTCATTGGTGGGTTGATTCCAGGGGTGGCAATTCGGCAGTTGCTAGATTGGGTTTCAGTGGTGCTCATTTGGGAGTTGACTGGGTTTCACAGTGGAGATCGGGTTTAGGGTTCAATTGTCTCTTCTTCGTCGATCATTCGGGTTTCAGTTCAAATTGGGGTTGGGGTTTAATCAGTTAGGTTGAATTGGTTGGGGCTTGCGCTGTATCGGTTAGGTTGAATCGGTTGGGGTTTGCATTGAATCAGTTGTAGGCAAGGCTGTGGTGGCGGTGGGTATTCCAAATTGGTTGCAAGTGATGGGTATTTTGGCTATGATGAGTTCGGTGGGTTCGGATTTGGCTGGGTTTGGATTTGGGATTTCTGTTTGGTGTTCCAATGGTGGTTTGAGGTTTGGTTTGGTGTTTCAATGGTGTTTAAGAGGTGATGGTGGTGGTGATGGTGTTGTTTGGTTGGTTTAGTGTTTCTAGGTGGTTGGTTTAGTGATGTTGGTGATTCTCAGTGTGAGTTTGGTTGTTAAGGATAGAGACAGAGATGAGAGAGAAATCAGTAGTTTTTTATAGTATTTTTTTTATAGTTTATATTATTTCATTAAGTTGTATGTAAAAATAAAAATTGGGATATAGAGTGAGTTGTAAAATGGGATGGTAAAATAGATAAAGTAGATTTTTAGGGTGTAAAATTAAGGAAGTCAATTTTGTACCGTACCTGCCGGTATGGCCGGTATATACCGTACCGGCCAATGCACCGGTACAGGTATACCCCTTATTTCGTACCAGAAAAAATACCGACCGTATTGGTGAAATCCGACTATTTCGGTCGGTAAAGATGTTTCGAACTAGTACAAACAAGAAGAAAAAAGAAAAAGAAAAGGAAGAAGAAGATGAGAAAAATGGGTCTGTGATTTGCCTTTTTTTTTTTTTCAATCCTCAAAGCCACTGTCTCTCCTTGCTTTATCCTTGTCTCTGAAAGTTTCTGGAAAAGAGATTAGCTCAAGCATTTTTTGAAGAGAATTCTGCAGCACAAGTAGAGGCACTCTTTGGAGCTGATTATAACGGGAGAGGAGAGGAAGATAGAGACCAGTAGCAGACAACCATCAGGAAGAAGAGAGAGTCTAGACTATTTAGAGAACTGAAGTCCGAAAAGCTAAAAAGAAGAAGGGAACTTCAAAGAAAATTTTGAATACACGGCTGGGATGGGATTTGGGAATTGAGATGAGGGAATATTAGGATTTGGTAGATATAGGACTTAAGAGAAAAAGGAGGATAAGGGAATATGTAAGAAAGAGAAGATAGAGAAATGCATAAAAGAATTGGTAGGTTGGGCCGGTTTTAGAGTGGAATGACTAAAAGAGAGAATAATATACATACATACATATATATATATATATATATATATATAAAATCTATTAAGTCTTGATATGAATAATGATTTGTTTTAAATTTTTTTATGTAATGACTAATACTTTGTATTATTTGATATATATTTACAACTATACGAAAAAGTATGCTTGACAATATATAGAAAATATAAATAAAAATTTTTTTAATAATTTTTTAATCGCCGCACCTGCATTTTACTTTGTTGTTTTTTTTTTTTTTTTTTTTTGATGAACTTGTTGGTTTCTCTAAAGTATATATTATTATTATTGTTGTTATTGATTAGATGAGTGACATAAATATATCATTTTAAAATTTTATATACATATATATATATATATATTTATATTAGTAGTAATCCTGAAACGGTACACCAGTATTGATCGGTACTCGAAATATATCGTACTGCTGGCCAAACCGGTACAGCCTCTGGTACAATATTAACTTCCTTGTGTAAAATAAAACTTTTTTGCATCCTCGAATACTAGTGCTCTAAATGGTAATGGCTAAATGATTTGTTTAAATCAAATTAATGAAAGAAATCCAACAAAGAACTAAAAGATGGAATCTTTTTACCTTAATATCCAACTAACATGTAACCCATACAAGCACACTAAAATTAAACACAAAATTTATTATAAAAGTATAAATAATTAGTCAAATTATTATTAAAAAAAATATCATGTAACACATGTATACGTATAGATACATTTAAAATTAAATACAATTTTTATCATAAAAATATAAATAATTAGTCAAATTATTTTTTTTAAAACATAAACGTAATTAGTCATATATTAAAATTCTTACCTAAATTTAACACTATTTATGGTGATCTTTGTTGTGTGGTGATTTTTATTGAGTATATGTGTGTGTGTGTGTGTGTGTGTGTGTGTGTGTGTGTGTGATTGATTTTTTTTTTATATAGTTCATTAATATTATATCCTTAGTGTTTTGCACTCATTAACTCACTAGGTACAAAGATTAAAAAACTTAAGTGGGCATATGACATAAACTTAAGTGTAAAATTATGATGTGGTCCTCACATAAATTTAAACACATGACACAAAATTGGATTCTAATTTTAAATTCTAATTGAACTTTCTCTAAGTTTTACCTCTCTCTCTCTCTCTCTCTCTCTCTCTCTCTCTCTATATATATATATATATATAGAGAGAGAGAGAGAGAGAGAGATTAGAGACTCTCGTAGGTGACGGGAAATTGCAAACTAATTATCTACCCTTTTTTTTTCTCTCTACACATACACAGAGGAATTTGAAAGACTCAGTCTTGCAAGTGAACTGGGACCAATTTCAAAAGTTTCGGGCCAAGAACGGAGGGATAGGTGGTAAGAGGGTCTGGTGAACCGCGTGTTTCTCTCTCCTCCTACCATCGGGTTCATGGGATTAGATTTGGTATTTTGAAGTCCATGTGCGTCTCATGTGACTATTTCATTAGTATATTAACAGAAAACTAATCGATGTATTGATTTGGCTCTTGCATAAAGTTTAAGGAGTAAATTAGTCAAAATAATATTCTTAGAAGTGTCATGACCACTACTCTAAAATTCAAGAGATGTTAGGGTATTTTTTTCCTAAAAAATTGAAAGAACACAATACATGAGAGGTAAGTAAGCACAACCCAGAAATTAAAATTCGCATTTGTATTAAAGGGTTTTGAATCAATGCATTTAATTTTTTTTTTTAAATTGTTACTAAAATTTAACAACAATTGATAATTTGAGATTTAAGGATTTTACTAGAAAAAACACTTGTAATATAATGAATTTGAAATGACATTTAACATATAATGATTTCAAATTTGCATGTTAATAAAGCTTAAATCCATCCATAACTGAACCAAATAAAAGTCATCCGATCTATTACCGTTAATAGAATAAGAAAAGTTAGTTATCAATTTTCTTTATTGTTTAAAGCATCATTCTATAAAAGCTATACAAAATATTTTAAACTAGTTTTTTTTTAAAAATTTAAAAGAAAATCAAAGGGCATATAAGGAAATGTAAAAATTTATTGTAATAGAAATCTATGATATTTGATCAATTCCAAAAAATTCAAATACCATTCCAAAGTTCAAACACATTCAAATCTTTCAACTCACGTATTACGCCATTAAACAGCTACCTAAAGACACAAAAAAAGTTCAAACACATTCAAATCTTTCAACACACCTATTATGTTACTAAATGGTTACTGAATGAGTTATCTTAGAAACATATTCAAATCTTTCAACCCACCTATTATGCCATTATATGGTTACTAAATTAGTTCCTCTAGTTACACAACAAAAATTAAAACATATCCAAATATTTCAACACACCTTTATGTTTTTAAACAGTTATTGAGTTATAAATCAAACAGAATAAAATATCTCAATATCTTCATAATGAGTAAGGTAAGGTATCAACCGATTATAAATCAAAATCAAAATATAATAAATTATATCAAGACTCATAACAGCTCAAGAACAAGGGTATTGTAAAATGTTGTGACATTTTTTCGCTAGACTTTTTCTTGTCCTAAATCCTTGCCTCTTCTTTAAAATTTGACCCTATTTTTAAGCCAAAAGTTTCCCTAAACTACCAGAAAATTTTACTCCATCTGTTAGTAATTTGCCAAATTCAAAATTTAAAATTTTACAAATCTTGGACGTTTGAAACCACAATACCATAGGATCTGTTTCTTTTGTTTTCTGTTTCTTGTTCACCCTTAAATAAGACTCACACACCAGATGTCGCTGTTGAACAGATTTCAAACCTCAAAATACCATATTTTTCGTAGTTGCAAACCTGGATTGTCACATGTTTCTGTAATATATATCCAACTTCACCACCATTATCTTTTCTTAACTATAAAAATTCAACAACAAAAATTTCATGCACTAGCATGAAAATTTTATTATTCAACGTACAAAACAATAAACTGTTCAAAATCATTTGCCAGAAATAAGTAAAAAAAAAAAAAAAAAAACTAATAGTAACATCTTTCATTTGTAGATTATGTTGTTGGCAGAGTCTGACATAAACCCATATGACCAGTTCAGAATTGGTCGCAACCCTGATGGCACTATCACTCGATATATGAACCTCCCAAGGATCAAGGCAAGCCTTGTGGCCTCTCATGGTGACCCTGTGGTCTCCAAAGATCTCACTCTCAATCCAAAAAACGAAACCCGAGTTCGAATCTACATGCCAACGTCCAAACTGTGTTCTTCAAATGACGATACAAGAATTCCCATCATAATTTTCTTTGCGGGTTCTGGATGGATCTCAATCAACTGGGACACTATCCTCGTCCATTCACAATGCTCGGCGCTCACACAAGAAGTTCATGCCATTGTTGTCAATGTTGACTATCGCATTGCCCCAGAGAATAGGCTGCCGGTTCAATATGAGGACGCAATGGATGCGGTTCTCTGGGTTAGAGAACAAGCTTTGGATACAAATGGTGAGCAATGGATTAGAGAATACGGAGACATTTCGAGGTGTTATCTACATGGAAGTAGCAATGGTGGCAACATGGTATTTTTCACTGCGTTAGAAGCAACGAGGATGGAGTTAGAGCCGTTGAGAATTGCTGGGAATATAATGAACCAACCCTTGTTTGGTGGGATGGAAAGGACTAACTCAGAGATGCAAAGCATTGATGACCCGGCGTTCCCCTTGTGTGTACAAGATATGTTCTGGGAGCTCTCGTTGCCAGAAGGTGTAGGTAGGGACATTTGGTATTGTAATCCAATGGCGGAGGGTCCACACACAAGCGCCATTAGCAAGCTTGGTAGGTGCCTTGTGATTGGGTTCTGCGGGGACGCCCTCATCGATCGGCAACAGGAGTTTGTAACCATGTTGGTGAAGCATCAAGTCCAGATCGAAGCACAGTTTAGCAACATTGGTTTCCATGCCATCGAGCTTATAGACAGGGAGACGGCAAATGATCTTGTGGAAATAGCTAAAGACTTCATAAACAAAACATGAGCTCAATTGTTACTAATGTAAATTTGTTCTTAATTAGCCAGTGATGTTAAATGCTTGACTTGTTTTTTATTTGATAAATTAGAGAAAATGTATGAATGTGTGATCTGATAATCATGTACACATTTTATGCAAAGGTAAAAATAAATTATTTTAAGTTTATTTCTTCCAAATGGTGAAAGAAAGAATCTCCTCTAGTTAATTTAGTGGCTGTTCAAATGTTCATCCATATATATGTTTTAATTAGTTGAGTGATCTAAATAGGTCACATTATACTTAATTTCATGTGAAATATAAATTAAACTTAAGAGCAAGTCTTAGGTAATAAAGTACTTAAGTGATGTTCTTTAAGTTCTCTTTTAAAATTCTGTTATGTGGATATTTTTTCATGGATTGAAATGTATTTCTTAATTAAGTAATCATATGATTGAATCTTAAGAAAAGAACCTAAGGAATAGCACCTAAGGTACTGTATCTAAGTTTTGTCCTAAACTTAATAATGGATAATAGTAATGGAGATTGGAGAGATGATTAGGAAACTTTGCAAATTTTTGATTTTGCAATAAGGGATAAATTATTTAATTTAATTTAGATTGATGCGGGCAAAACTTTTTTAGATCGTGTTTGTAATATTATATATATATATATATATATAACCGAAACTTCTGAAACTCTAACAATTTTTCACGTTAGCACAATATTTAATAAAATTATCATTTTATTTAAATAAAATTATTTTTGTTTAGTCCTGACTTAACAAATAATGAAACTCTATCTTTCTAATAGGTCCAACTTAAACTCAAACTCAAACATTAATATTATTATTATTATTATTATTACCTCTCTACTTCACTAACGTGATATTTTATGATAGGGTGCAAACTTATAGTCATGAGTTATTCTTTTGAATGTAACCTAATCTTTTTCTTGTATTTTTCTATTTTTTAGTCATATATATTTTGTTTTTTTTAATAATTTCTAAGCCATGAATCATTTGATTCTTTAATATTTTTTAGTCTTTTAGAAGTTTTAATATCTGAATTTTTAAGTTATTTTTTGCAGTATTTAAAATTGTTTGACAAAGTTTTTGTAAGTCATTACACGTTCAAGCAATGACTTATTTATTAAATTGTAACACAAATTGAAGTTATACAAGAGCAAATCATGTAATGATATAATTTCTTAATCAATTTAAGATTTTATAAAATTATTTTAGTTTAACTCACAAATAGGTAAGTTCCTGTGCATAGCACGAGTTCGCGACTAATTTGCACAATTTTTGCAGTTATATGGCTTCAAAAGATATCCTTGTTAATTTGAATATGGGAAATAAATTGGATGGGAACGATTATGAAATCTAGCATCATAAATTCCAAGATGTCCTAACTGAACACGATTGAGGTCTTGAAGACCCTAACCCATTAATTAGCTGACCCTAATCAAGGTGATAACGAACAACATCATCATGATTTTATTGCCTTTGAGAGTTGGCTTAAGAAAAATCAAAGCACACACTTCACAATATTACGCAATACATGCACAATGATGTGATTGGTGAGTTAGAGGAGTATCAAATACCTCAAGAGATGTGGAAAGCAATTGAGATGAGGTATGGTGGGACTTCAGCCATTAGGTATGATGAGAAGTGAAATCTAGCCAAACTATAAGTAGACAAAGTGAAATCTGATCAAACTACAAGTAGTGAAGTAAGTAATTTGCAATTATTTTTTTATAAAATAAATTTTAAACTTTGGTCATTTTGTAATATAAAAAAGTACATCTAGCAAGTTGCAATTGGTGGAGGATAAGAGGATTAAATCAATTGAACCACTTTTTTTTTAATGGAGTTAGATGGAGAACAAATATTAAGAAGAATACAACAAACCCATCTTTTACTAAATCAAGCTAAATAAAGCCGTTAGGGTTTAGATTGAAGCATTAAATCATACAGGTAATGGGAAAATGGTTATTTGTTAATTTCAGTAAGATCAATGAAAGAAATCCAACAAAGAAACAAGGAATCGTAAACTAAACCGGGGGGAGAGAGAGAGAGAGAGAGAGAGAGAGAGGAACATGAAAGACTCGGTTTAATTTGCAAGTGAATTTGGACCAATTTCAAAAGTCTTGGGCTAAGAACGGAGAGATAGGCAGTGGGTAGGTCTGGTGAGTCATATGTTTCTCTCTCCTCCTACCATTGGGTTCATGGGATTAGATTTGGTATTTTGAAGTCCATGTGCGTCTCATGTGACTATTTCATTAGTATAATAATAGAAGACTAACAGAGTTATTAAGGATTTGGATCTTACCTAAAATTTGGGGATTAAATTGGTTAAAATAAAAGTTCAAGGTATGTTATGGCTACTATTCTAAAGTTTAAGAGACGTAAAAGCATTTTTCTCCTAAATAGTTGAAATAACACAATACATGGGAGGCAAGCACAAAAATCAAAATTTGCATTTGTATTACAGGATTTTGAATCAATGCTTCTAAATTAAAAAGATGATACTAAAATTTAACAAAAATTTATAATTTGAGTTTTAAGGATTTTACTAAAAAAAAAACTATTAGAAGCTGAAATGACATTTAACATATAATTATTTTTCAATTTGTATGTTAATAAAGCTTAAATCCATCCAAAAAAATTCCATAAATGAACAAAAAAAGAGGTCATTTGATTTATTACTGTTAACATAATAGGAAAAGTTAGTTATTGATTTTTTTTTATTGTTTAAAATACTATTCCTATAAAAAAACAAAAATTTTAAACTAGTTTATTTTATTAAAAAAAATCTAAGGGCATATAAGAAAATATTTTAAAATTTATTATAATATAAATTTATGATATCTAAAAAATCCCAAAAAAAATAAATCAAGTATCATGTCAAAAGTTCAAACACATTCAAATCTTTTAACAAACTTATTACGCCATTAAACAGTTATTAAATGAGTCATTCTAGAGAAATGAAAAAAAAAATTCCAAATATGTTCAAATCTTTCAACACACCGATTACGCCATTAAATGAGTTATCCTAGAAACACAACACGCCATTAAACGGTTACTAAATTAGTTTCTCTAGTTACACAACATACGTTCAAATATATCCAAATCTTTCAACATACCAATTATGTCATTAAATGGTTACTAAATGAGTTATTCTAAAAACACAACAAAATGTCGCAATATCTTCATAATGTGTAAGGTGTCAACCCATAATAAGTCAAAGTAAATTAATAAAATATAATATAATAAGTTATTTCAAGACCCATCACAACTTAAAAACAAGGATATTGTAAAACTGGTGTAACATTATACTGTGTCCTTAGACTTTCTCTTGTTAAATTTAGAACTATCTCCTTGGACTTTCTCTTGTTAAATTTAAAACTAACCGAATCGTATTTATTTATTCCCTCTAATGTTCTTCTAAATCCTTGCTCCATCCTTTAAAATTAGGCACTAACCCAAAAGTTTCCCTAAACTACCTGAAAATTTTACTCCATCTGTTTGTAATTTTCCAAGTTTGAAATAATTTTTTTACAAATCTTGGACGTTTGAAACCACAATACTATAGGATTTGTTTTTTTCTTGTTCCACCCCTAAATAAGACTCACACACCAGCTGTTGTTTTTGCCCAGCTAACACACTGTATTCTAGAATACAGACTTTCTCAAAAAATATATAAATATATATATATATATATATATATATATATATATTCTAGAATACAGATCTGTACAGCATTAGAAAATTTCAAACCTCAAAATACCCTATTTTTCATCGTTGCAAACCTGCGTGTTTCTGTAGTATATATCCAACTTTCCCCGCCATTATCTTTTCTTAATAATAAAAAATTCAACACCCAAATTTTCATGCACTTGAAACATTTGCCAGAAATAAGTATAAAAATAAAAAATAAAAACTAATATTCATAGATTATATATGTTGACAGATTTGGATAAAATTATAGACCCATATAGCCAATTCGGAATTGTTCGCAACCCTGATGGCACTATCACTCGATATATGAACTTCCCAAAGATGGAGGCAAGCCCTGTGGCCTCTCATGGTGAGCCTGTGGTTTCCAAAGATCTCACTCTCAATCCCAAAAACAAAACCCGAGTTCGAATCTACATGCCAACGTCCAAACTGTGTTCTTCAAATGATGATGATACAAGGATTCCCATCATAATTTTCTTTGCGGGTTCTGGATGGATCTTACTCATCTGGGACACTACCGTTGTCCATTCACAATGCTCGGCGCTCACAGACCAAGTTCATGCCATTGTTGTCAATGTTGACTATCGCATTGCCCCAGAGAATAGGCTGCCGGTTCAATATGAGGACGCAATGGATGCAGTTCTCTGGGTTAGAGAACAAGCTTTGGATCCAAATGGTGAGCAATGGATTAGAGAATACGGAGATATTTCAAGGTGTTATCTGTATGGATGTAGCAATGGTGGCAACATGGCATTTGTCACTGCATTAGAAGCAACGAGAAAGGAGTTGGAGCCGTTGAGGATTGCCGGGAATATAATGAACCAACCCTTGTTTGGTGGGATGGAAAGGACTAACTCAGAGATACGAAGCTGTGAGGACCCTCTGTTGCCCTTGTGTGCACAAGATATGTTCTGGGAGCTAGCGCTGCCAGAAGGTGAAGATAGGGACATTTGGTATTGTAATCCAATGGTGGAAGGTCCACACACAAGCGCCATTAGCAAGCTTTGTAAATGCCTTGTGATTGGGTTCACTGAGGACCCCATCATGGATCGGCTACAGGAGTTTGTAGCCATGTTGGTGAATCATCGGGTCCAGATCGAAGCGCATTTTAACCATACCGGGTTCCATGGCATCGACGTGGTAGATCCAACAAGCGCAAATGCTATTGTGGAAATGACTAAAGAATTCATAAACAAACCGTGAGCTCAATTGTTACTAATGTAAATTTGTTCTTAATTAGCCAGTGATTTTAAGTGTTCTACTTGTTTTTTTAGTTTCTTCTCAAAAAAAAAAAAAAAAAAAAACACTTGTTTTTTAGTTGATGAAAGAGAGAAAATGTATGATTGTGTGATTCTTTTTATGTAAAGGTAAAAAATATACATATATTTCAAGTTTATTTCTTCCAAATGGTGAAAGAATCTCCAATTAATTTATTGGCTGTTCAAATGTTCATCCATATATGTATTCTAATCACTCGAATTAATGAGTGATCTAAATAAGTCACATTATCCATAATTTCCTGTTATATTAATTAAAAAATAATAATGGATAATAGTAATAGAGATATGATTAGGAGGAAACTTACAATTTTTTATATAAAGCTAAAGCTAAGAAAAAAAAAATCCAAATAGAATTCTTAATTAATGTCCAACTTTGTACTATGTGTCTCTGATTTCTTCTTAATTTTGGTGTCAAATGAGTTATCCAACACAAAATTCAATGAGCTTTTTTTTTTTTTTAAGTTTTAATGCATGAATTTACACTATTGTGAGAATGAGAGATCCAACAGGTTAAAACTTAAAAAGAATATAAAATTTTTAAGTCCTGGGCCAAGTGACCTTCGTTCATAATACTTAATGTAGAAACTTAAATGAATATTTCATCATCACAATTATTAAATGTTTCCATTTGTAAACACAAGTTACATGTTAATCTATATCTATATATTACTAAAAGCTAAAATGTAATATTTATCATTACTACGATCCTGTTGAGCCACGTCAGCAGTAATGTTATTCATTTATTTTTTATATATTTTTTTTATTTAAACTTTTCTTCCCCCTATTTTCAAAAAAAAAAAAAAATCACTTCTTCTCCTTATTAGTTTGCACACCTATTGAAACACTTCTTCCAACCTTTACTTTTCTTTTTTGCCTCTTTATCTCCCCATTACTTTACTATTATACTTCCTTCCTCTTTTTTATATTTTTTTTCTCTATTTAAACTTTGCTCCTCCCTATTTTCAAAAAAAAAAAAAAAAAAAAACTCTTATTCTCCCTATTAGTTCACACACCTACTGATACACTTCTTCCAACTTTTCCCTTTCTTTTTTTTTTTCCTCTTTATCTCCCCACAACTTTACCGTTATACTTCCTTCCTCTTTTTTATATTTTGACTCTTCTTCTACCCATTTTATTTTGTAAAAATTTGATATCATTTTTCCATTCGATTCATATTTTTCCCACACAAAACTGTGAGTACTCTCTCTCTCTCTCTCTCTCTCTCTCTCTCTCTCTCTCTCTCTCTCTCTATACTTTATTTTGATGAATTTTTGTTCCTTCTTATAACTCTAATTAAGGTTGATATATATATATATATATATATTGTGGAGTTATAGGCCCAAATCATGCAATTGGGTCTTGGGCTTTGGCCGAGAGCATGAGGCTTTAGCCGAAATTGTGAGTAGTCTGAGTCCGAGGAAGAATATCTCCTCGAATAAGCTAAACACAGATCAAGTATGGATCATAGTGATCACAGTGACCTTCCAAGAAACTCCAGTAATAGGGACGTGTGCTACAAACGTACAAGAAGGATAGGAACTTAAAAATATCTAAGGTAAAGCTGCCACCACCACATTGAATGCCCTGCAGCTAATTTTCTGGCCGCATTTATGTGGACAAGACCTCTGAACAGTGCTATCTCGGGTACCACAACTCACAAAACGCTAGAGAGGGTGTCTGATGGGACAGACATTTAGGAATAAACTTGGATGATTAATAAATGGGAGGCCAAGATCGTTTAAAGGAAATATATAATAAAAGAAACCCACCATGGAGAGGGGGAAGGAGAAGGAACAGAGAAAGCACTATAGCAATCTCAACAACTCTTGTAACCATTATCATCCAATATATATTAGAACAAAACTCCTCGGATCATGTCGAGAACTCATTCTCTTGTATAAACCTGGTTCATTTCTATTTGATTGTCTTGGAAACTCATTGTAACTGTTATCTCATTCACTTTAAACCTAGTTCTTCTACTCACTCTCTACAAATTCATTATTTTGGGCCTAGGATCAAATCCAGTTCTTACAATTGGCGCCATCTATGGGAAGAGCTTGTGTGATAGTGAGTGCAACGGTTAATTATGGTAGGTTCAGGCCCCCATCAGCAAGAGTCCCTGGTAAAGCCATTATGGTTACCAGTTTACTATGTGAGCAAGTCATTACATGAGGCTGAGGTCTATACTTCGAAGTGCTGATTACACGGGGAGGATTGCTAACTAGGGCACAGTTTTGGGGGTTTTTGACATCAAGTGCATGCCTCGTACCTCTGACAAAGAACCAAGTCCTTGCGAATCTGGTGGCCGAATTCACTGAACCTCCATTAGAGGAAGTGGCAGCAACACAGAGCATGGATGGAAAATCGGTTGGCATAATCTCCCTACAGGAACCTTTATTCTAGAAGGTATATGTTGATGGTGTGGCAAATCAAAGGGGCTTCGCAGCGGGGTTAGTTCTAAAAGGTATATATTGATATCTTCTAATCTTTGTCCTGCTAAGTGTTAAACAGAGTCTTAACTACATCGGGTTCTTTAGACTTCCTGCTAGGCAAAGCCGTAGCTACGTTGGGTCCATCGGACCTCTTGCTAAGAAGAGCCTTAACTATGCCGGGTCCCTCAAACCTGCTACTAGATAGAGCCTTAGCTACGTCGGGTCCCTCGGACCTCTTGCTAAGCAGAGCCTTAGCTACCTCGGGTTCCTCAGACCTCCTGCTAAGTGTTAAACAGAGCCTTAACTACGTCGGGTCCCTCAAACCTCCTACTAGGCAAAGCCTTAGCTACGTCGGGTCCCTCGAACCTCCTGCTAAGAAAAGCCTTAGCTACGTCGGGTCCCTCAGACCTCCTGCTAAGTGTTAATCAAAGCCTTAGCTAGACCGGGTCCCTCAGACCTCCTGCTAGGCAGAGCCTTAACTACATCGGGTCCCTCGGACCTCCTGCTAAAAAGAGCCTTAGCTATGTCGGGTTCCTTTAACCTCCTGCTAAGTGTTAAACAGAGCCTTAGCTACGTCGGGTCCCTCAGACCTCCTGCTAGGCAGAGCCTTAGCTACGTCGAGTCCCTCGGAGCTCTTGTTAAGAAGAGCCTTAGCTACGTCGGGTTCCTCAAACCTCCTGCTAAGTGTTAAACAGAGCCTTAGCTACGCCGGGTTCTTCAGACCTCCTGCTTGGCAGAGCCTCAGCTACGTTGGGTCCCTCGGACCTCCTGCTAAGAAGAGTCTTAATTACGTCGGGTCCCTCAGACCTCCTGCTAAGTGTTAAATAGAGTCTTAGCTACGTCGGATCCCTCAGACCTCCTACTAGGCAGAGCTTTAGCTACGTCAGGTCCCTCGAACCTCCTACTAAGAAGAGCCTTAGCTACGGCGAGTCCCTCAGACCTCCTGCTAAATGTTAAACAGAGCCTTAGCTACGTCGGGTTCCTCAGACCTCCTACTAGGCAGAGCCTTAACTACGTCGGGTCCCTCGGACCTCCTACTAAAAAGAGCCTTAACTACATCGGGTCCTTCAGACTTCTTGCTAAGTAAAGCCTTAGCTACGTCGGATCCCTCGGACCTCCTGCTAAGAAGAGCCTTAGCTACGTCGAGTCCTTCCGACCTCCTGCTAAGCAGAGCCTTAGCTACGTCGGATCCCTCGGACCTCCTGCTAAGAAGAGCCTTAACTAGGGTCCCACGAACCTCTTGCTAAGTGTTAAACAAAACCTTAGTTATGCATGGATCCTCGAACCACATACTTTGGAAAAAGTAACGTTCCATGATGTCAATTTGTTTCTCACTAAATGTCAAGACAAACCTAAGATTATAACCAACTGTTCAGATTGGTAGCTCTAAAAGGAGCAATTTCTGTACAAATATGGGGCGCGTAAAATGACACTCCTACGGGTGTAAGTAAAAAGATCAAGTAGAATTAACTCTTAAGAATTCAAAACCCCACTTTTCTCCTCGGGTGAGAGGAGAAAACCTGAGTTTTGAGAGGCTATTGAGGGGTCATAGGCCCAAATCATGCAATTGGATCTTAAGCTTTGGCCGAGAGCTGGGAGTTTAGCCGAGATCATGAGTAATCTGAGTCCGAAAAAGAATATCTCCTCGGATAAGCTAAACACAAATCAAGTATGGATCCTAGTGATCAAAGTGACCTTCCAAGAAACTCTAGTAATAGAGACGTGTGCTACAAACGTACAAGAATGATAGGAACTTAAAAATATCTAAGGGAAAGCTGCTACCACCGCATTGAATGCCCTGCAGCTAATTTTCTGATCGCATTTATGTGGACACGACCTCTGAACAGTGCTACCTCGGGTACCGCAACTCACAAAACGCCAAAGAAAGTGTCTGATGGGACAGATATTCAGGAATAGGCTTGGATGATCAACAAGTGGGAGGTCAAGATCGTTTAAAGGAGATATATAATAAAAGAAACCCACCATGGAAAGGGGGAGGGAGAAGGAACCGAGAAAGCACTATAGTAGTCTCAACAACTCCTGTAACCATTGTCATCTAATATATATTAGAACAGAGCTCCTCGGATCGTGTCGAGGACCCATTCTCTTGTATAAACCTGGTTCATTTCTATTTGATTGTCCTAGAAACTTATTATAACTGTTATCTCATTCACTTTAAGCCTATTTCTTCTACTCACTCTCTACAAATTCATTGTTTTAAACCTAGGATCAAATCTAGTCCTTACATATATATATATATATATATATATATATTAATATGTGTTTTGGTATTCTGTTTTTTTTATTTTAATATCCCATCAGAAAGTCTTTTTTTTTTTTTTCCCTTTTATAGTTTTGGTTGAATTTTAGTTTGGATTAATACTTAGTTTTTTTGGAAACAGGAATTTGAATATGCATACCATTTGTTTGAGTAATAAATTATTATAAAGCCTATTACTTATTCCTTTAGTTTCATTTTAATTTTGGCTAAGATAACATTGTAAATTTGTAATGAGTTTTGATTTTGATGATAATTTCCTTATTCCTTAATAGATGAGAAATTTGAATATTAAATTTGAAATTTATAAAGTTTAGTTGTATATTAAGGTAGCTTTTGGATTGGGCTGAAACGCAATGCGTCTGCGTTTCAGCCCTTTTTTTTTTTTCCTGGATGCGCTTCTGGCACTGTTCATTGTCCATAAACAGTGATTTTCGGCTTATGAACAGTGCCAAACGCATGAACAGTAACTTTTTTATTATTTTTTTATTCAATTTTCAATTTTTAGAAAAATAAGTGGTATCTACAATAGAAGTTAGAAGAATATAGTTCACCTTTAAAAAAATTAATCAAACATAGAAAAATAATAATAATAAAATGATATATTTGTAGAGATAAAAAGATTAAAAAAAAAAACTTTTAGAAGTCTTTTTTTTTTTTTTTAAATAGACAATACTTGAAGTAATTGTTACTTTTTATATATTATACCTTATTATATAATATTTATATTCCCACGCATCTCATGAATTTGTGGCTAGTATATATTTAAAGGTAAAGTTTAGAGAAAATTCAATTAGATTACAAATTAGATTTCAATTGTGGGCTAATGTGTCCATTTAAATTTTTGAATCTTTATACCAAGTGAATTAATGAGTGCAAAATACTAAGAATTCAATATATCAATGAACTACAAAATAAAAAATAAAAAACCAATCATATATCTACTCAAGAAAAATCACCACACAACAAAGGTTACCACATTTTCTATGTTATTATTAAAAATTAGAAGAAGAAAAAGAGCATAAGTAGTATTAAGCTTAGGCATGAATTTTAACATGCAACTAATTACATTTACTTTTTCTAATAATCTGACAAATTATTTATATTTTTATGATAAAAAACCATGTTTATTTTTAAATGCATCTATGTGCATGCATGAGTTACAAGCTAGTAGGAGATAAATTATTTAATTTAATTTAGATTGAGGAAGCAAATCTTTTTTAGAACATGTGTATAATATTACTTACACAATTTTTGTAGCTGTATCTTATATGGCTTCAAAAGGCATCCTTGTTAATTTGAATATGGGAAATAAATTGGATGGGAATGATTATGAAGTCTAGCATCATAAGATCCAAGATGTCCTAAATGAACACAATCGAGGTCTTGAAGACACTAACCCATTAATTAGCTGACCCTGATCAAGGTGATATCGAATAACTTCATCATGATTTTATTGCCTTCGAGAGTTGGCTTAAGAAAAATCAAAGCACACACTTTACAATATTATGCAATATATGCACAATGATGTGATTGGTGAGACGTTGGAGGAGTATCAAATACCTCAAGAGATGTGGAAAGCACTTAAGATGAGGTATGGTGGGACTTCAGCCATTAGACCATGCAGGTTGGCCATTAGGTTGATTTCATTTCTACAAGATGCTCTCTAAGCATACCAAGAAGCGAAATATAGTAGTGAAAAAGGTACTCTCTAACTTAATTAGTTTCCCATTGTGTCTTTGCAACCATCCAAGTTATGGTTGCTCATTCTTCTTCTATATGGAATATTATAGCGTGGGACTAGGTCAAATTTGTGAAATGCCATTGGATACCAATTCTGCTAACTAAATAACATTATTAGACAGGTCTATTAATAAAAGTGAACATATATATATATATATATATATATATAATTATATATAGCTAGTAATAAGACATGAGCTCCATGTTTTAATTACATTATTAATAAGAAAATAGTCCAAAATTGAGGATGAAAAAAAGAACTAATAAATTGAAAGCCAAATATATATATATATATATATATATTTTATACAAGATAAAAATTCTATTCTAACCTAATCTAAGTATATATGTATGTGAAACTCCTTTCTAGATACTTAAACCCCAGTCCTTCCCTCCACAACCCACAAACACTTCATATTTGTAAATTGACCATCGCGCCAAGAGTGCGCGATGATCCAAATTTATCTTAACACACAACTTTAATAGGTAATAATTAGTTCCAAGATCCAACTAACTGCCAAAAGATTTATTGATAAAAGTGAACTCTGAAAAATGACGAAGGGAGCATGCATCCGTACTGATTCTTCTTCGATAACCTCAATACTCCTCAACTCTTTGCTCTTCACGTTGTATACAAACAACTTGTGGCAACACTGTATCATGATTTCTACTGAATAAGAGTGCACACTATGTATATTGCAAGAGGTAAGAAATTATCATGAACGAAACTCTTCAAACTTATTGGCTTGCAGATCATCGATGAAAGGCGTAATGTATATTGCTTGATCCAAATAGGTTTAAGTTTATCCCAACCCTTCAAGATCCAAAAATCAAATCTATCCTTGGAACTTGGATTAGCATAGCAAAGAAATCCATTGAAAGCTAATAACTTGCAATTGAAGAATATTGTCATGTTGCACAAGCTGGGTTTAGATGGCAACTCAATTCTTTTCCCAAGCTTCTCACTTGATATGTCTATTGTTGATACATATGCCGTCAGATCTGTTTCAGTTTTTGAAATCCAATTCAGAGCCCCATTACACACAACTCTATCAAAGTCTACTGTGGGATGAGTTGGAAAGTTTACCAAGAAAGAAAAGCTCAATTCCCTCCAAGTTGGAGCTTCATTTACTTTGTCATCATTACTATCCAGAACATATATATAGCACTTCACAATATTATTACGCAAACAAAAGCAAACGACCTTGTACTTTTGGATGGAAACATCACGTACCAATGAATAGTAGTTTCTTGAACTCGTTAGTGGCACAAGAGGGATGGTGGTCATCTGGTCATTGCTATTATTATAGACCTGGAGATTGCTATAATTTGTAGATTTGTGAAGTATCAGCCCATTATAGGCATCTTCAATTCGAAAAAATGTGCACCAGGAATTTTCTAATACTTTACCTGTCAAATTGCCATTGTTGACGTTCAAAAATAAGTATTGAAGCCGAAGAAATTTTCTAATGATGAAAACTTGCTTAAATTTGTGTACGATGTTTGGATCATGAATCATTCTAAACCAACTTTTGCAAACCCTTTCACATTGGATAAGGCTTTCTGCTGGCAATATTGCTAATATTTCCAAGATGACATCTTGACCCAAATTGCAATTTTCATCTGCTATGTGAGAATGTGATTCATTTTCCATGATCAGCTTTACTATTGAAGTTTTCACTGCAATTTAAAAATGTAAAAAAAAATGTATGAGTTACAAGGAACCAATTTTAATTATGTTAACTACCTTTCTTATAATATCCTTTTGCTATGTTTCACACCAAATTTTAAAAATTTTACTAATAAAAGAAATAAGAATTTTGATTAGTTAAAATGAAGGCAAAAAATAGGTTTTTTTTTTTAGGCATAGTGGAGCAAGGGGGAGTAATAGAACCAGAAACATGATGCAATACAAATAATGACATTAGTCATGGGTTATCACTTTACCCCTTAGAGCATTCACATTGGGTGATGCAAACAAAAAAACACTATAGGTGTTGCTATAGTATTCTTTACTTATAAAGATTACTGTAATGTTGTGTATCTTTGTGAAAACTAATATTTTATACTCTCTCCTTTGATTTGTCTGAGAAGAAGATAATAATAATAATAATAATAATAATAAGTATGAGGAAGAAAAAGAAAATATATTATTTTAGTGTGATGGATTTTAAAATAAAAAATGGGATGTGGGGTATGTTTTTGAAGTGGCAATTTAATATAAATAAAATGTGTTTTAATAGTACAAAATGCATATTTTTTTAAAGAAGCCAATAAAATGCTCTAAGATAGATATGAACTTTCCATTTATAGGCTATAATGAACTCCATATTTTGATATAAAATTATATGAAAAATTAATTGAGTTAACATAAATTTAAGAGAAAAATAACAAGTTTAACAAATTCAATAACCATTTTCTTTAGAAGATGGAAAGTCTTTAGAACCCCCACAAGAACAACTCCCAAAATAAAATATCTTCACACACATATACACTTAGATTAAGTTAGAGTAAAATTTCTATCTTGTATAAAAAAAATATATAAAAAAAAATATGCGAATGGAAGTACCCATATTTATAGTTATACAACAACAACAACAACAACAAAAATTCTGTTTTGGTTGAAAATGACTAAGGAAGGAAGGTATCTAGCACATGAAAAATGATCTTAGTATCATGAATAAGGGAGGAGGTTTTGAATCAAGATTCTCTTTTAAGAAGAAGTTGATAATGTCACTAAGCTACAAGATCCTTGGACATTCTTCGACACTTTTACTAAATGACAAAATCATAAATGAAAATAAATTATAGTCCATTAAAAAGTTAAAAAATACATACCTGTTCTTTGTTTTGTTTTCTTGATACAAGTCCATGCTAGTGCTATTCTGTCTAGAAGGGAAACTATAGGGGAAGAGACGAACAATAGACTTGGCATCCTTGGCACCTCAGTATGTTTAGAAGATCTTTTGATGTCTTCTCTTTTGTTTTATGTGGTGATTTTTTACTTTCTAAACTTTTCTCTTTTAGAAAATTATATTTGCAATCATTGCCAAAAAAGGGGGGAAAAAAACAGTGTTACAATTAAAAACTTTGACCTAGAACTTATCTGGGGTACATGTCACACTATTGGAAAAATCTGGAGAGAGAGATTGTACGGCTGAGTTTAATTACAACGCCCTTGCAAGTAGGGCGAAGCTTTTGACAACAGCACATATATGCACGTCATTGAATAGAGTAGTTGTAAAAAAGAGTATGGAATTGGTTGTCTTCCTAGAAGTTCAAAATTACTCAATTTATCAAAATTTCATGAAATAATAGAATATTTCCCAGCTTTGAGAAATTATGTGAAAAAAAAAAAAAAAGAGTTGTGAGTACTATCAAATTTACTATAAAATAAATAAAATATTTATGAGCTCATGTTATTATGAATATAATTAGTGCCACATCAACAACATAATAATTTAAATAAATAAAAAAGCATAATAAAATAATTTAGTTATTAATTTGTCAAATGTTTAAAATTTTACACATGATTTTGAAAGATTAATATAATAATAAAATTTGTAATATCCCTAAAATAACTCTTTTTTCTTCGCAATCATTAGGAGCCAAAATTATAGGTTGAAACTCAAAAAAACAAAAAAAAAAAACAAAAAACATTTTTTTTTATATTTTTGTGCTAATTGTCAAATCCTACAATTTCAAGAATTTCCTTATGAGATCCTTAAAGATCTCTCTTTAGTCTTGACTCTAAAGCCTTATCCTTTTTAATATATGGAGGTTCATAAATTATAGCCCTTCGTGAATCTATCGTGGTGAGGTATTATAGCATAAAAGAATATATATAATGTTATTTTATTACGTAATATAACATGACTTGAGTAATTTAGTGTTTATTATTTTCTTTTTTTCTTTCTTCTTTTTTTCTTCTCATATTATTTTCTATAATTTTCTTATTCTCTCTCTCTCTCTCTCTCTTTTAATCTTTCTTGCAACTCTACTTTATATTGATGGATCATTGTGATTTTTAAAATTTTATTTTAGGTCCATACTTTTTGTTTTTTTATTTTTTAGTTCCCCATTACAAGTAGTATCTCTCTTTCTTTTATAGTTTTAGTTTGATTTTTGTTCGAGTTAATACTTGATTATTTTGGAAGTAAGAATTTGAGTTAATATCAAAACACAATCTTGACTATGCTAATTACAAATTGACACTCAATCCATTTTGGTCTGTTTCAATCCACTTCATCTATTCGGTCTGGTTCAGTCTACTTCAATTCATTTAAGTCATTTTGGTCTACTTCGGTCAATTTAGTGTGATTTGATCCATTCGGTTCATTTGGATCACTTCACTTAATTACAGTCCATTCAGTCCTCTTCTGTCTATTCCATCCAATTCGGTCCATTTAGTCCACTTTGATTTATTCGGTCCATTTGGTCTATTTCTAATCACTTTGGTCCAATTTGGTGTACCTACTTAAGAATGAGAAAAATACAAGTTTGGATTAAGAATACTATCAATTATTTGAGTAATATCAATTGTAATTGATTATATAACAAATTTGGTTATCATGATAATCTCTTTAAGAGAATGAGAATTTGAATGATAACTTTAAAATTTAAAAATTTTAATTGTACCAAAAGAAACTAGGAAAATATAATGCATGATAGCAATAGCTAGAAGAATCTAGACCATTTCAAAAAAGAATAATATTAATCAAAAACATTAAAAAAAATGATTAAGTTATATATCTGTAAAAGTAGAGTGATGGAAATTACTTTTTGAAATTATTTAACTTTTAAAGAGAAATATCAACAGGTTAAGTCTCTGATGGTTGTATAAGAGATCTGAGGTTCAATTCTCGCCTACACCAAAAACTGATTGATATCTTAGTCTGAGGATAAATAGTTATTATTAGGAGCGGATGTCATGACTGAAACTCTCTAAAAAAGAAAGACTTTCACTTAAATTTACCCAGACCAAAATGGACTGAAATGCTACATTAATGTGACTCAATAAATGTGTAGCAACAAAAAATGATATGCTTAAGATTTTAGATATTACGAGTTTGGGATCTATATATTATTTAATAAATTTATATTTAAAATAGGTGCTTTCAACCCAAACATACCTTTTTTTCTATATGTAACTCCACAAAAATAGACCAAAATGAATCAAATTGGACCAAATGGAACAAAGTGGATCAAATAGACAGAATAGGACTGAATGGGAACAAGTTGGACCGACATGGACCTAAAAAGACCAAAGTAGACGAATAGAATCAAAAGGGACTGAGTAAGAACGAGTGGACAAATTAGGATCAAAGTAAACATAATGGACCAAATACGAACAAATTACACCATATGAGACCAAATAGGACCACTTTGGACAGAATCGAACTAATAAGACCAAAGAGGACCGAATGGTCCAAATAGGACTAAAGTTGACCAAAATGAACTAATGTGGACCTAATAAAACCAAAGTGGAAGGAAAAAGACATAATGGACCGAATTGGACTTTTGAATATACATCATTTTCGTTTTATTTTTAGGGCCCATATTCTATTTTTTAATATTTATTTTTTTGTATTTGTTTAACTCAAAACTAAAGAATTTAGCTCAAATATTATAAAATTTCATACTTTTCAACAACAAAAATTATGAAAAAAAAAAAGAATTTTTGAGTTAAACTTGAAAAGACAACCTTTAAAAAGAATCAACTTAAGACTCAATCAATCTAAAATGAATTGAAGGGGACCAAAATTAACCGAGTGGACCAAATTGCACAGCATGGGACTAAAGTAGACCTAATTGGATCAAATAAAAATTGTTTAAATTTAATAAAGAACAAATTATCTTCAACAAATTTTTAAGAAAAAAAATTATACATTATATTTTAACTTACAAAATAATTATTTATTTACACACATCGTGTAGGTCTGCGACTAGTTAAACTAGTTAAATTAATATGTTTAACCTACTTATATAGAATTAGTTTCTAATTAGCTCAATTAGTAAAATCTCTAATAGTTGAATAAGAGATCTAAGGTTCAATACCCGCCTACACCAAAAAATGATTGGTGTCTTGATCTGATGATAATAAATTATCATTAAGAACTAACGCTATAAGTTGAAACTCCCTCACAAAAAAAAAAATTCTATTTATACAGGACTTCTCTTACTTTCGGTAAAACCTTGAAAAACAAATAATAATAATAATAATAATAATAATAATAATAATGCACGATAGCGTTTGAAACGCCCTTACAAGTAGTGAGTTCTGATACACACACACACACACACACACACACACATACATATATATTTGGTCTTGAGTTTAAAAGTTTCCACTTCAATTTGTGATATTTCTAGTATTACTCTTTTTTTTTCTTTTTCTTTTTCTTTTTTTTTTTCTTTTTTTGCTACAAATTGCCAAATCCTACAATTTCAGGAATTTTCCTTACGAGATCCATAAAGAGCTCTCCATAGTCTTGAGTCTCGAGTCTCGACTCGAAAGCCTCATCCTTTTTAATATGGTGGTGCATAAATTATAACCCTTTGTGAATCTATCGTATCAAAACCGCATGTGTCAACAAGTACATCTGATGCCACAAATCATCAATTAGGATTACATTCTCATATTGTGGCTATCCATCAAAGAAAATAAAAAGGCTTAAATAAAAACTGAAAAAGTATACACCAAGTCATGGCATCTTCTTGCCTATATATTAAGACTATCTGCAAATGTTTAAACCTCAGGAGATAACCACCTTGACGAGTGCAAAGATATGCGTCTGCTA